>JAOVVA010000001.1:27360517-27376578 GCA_028565275.1 Leiocassis micropogon
TTTGTTTTATTTTTACTTTATATTTTGTGTTAATTATTTTTATGTATTTATTTTTTGGGGCTGTGGAACAAATAATTAGTTTCTCCATTATTTCTTATGGGAAAATTCGATTTGATTTATGAGTGTTTTGAAATACGAGCCCGCTTCTGGTACAAATTATGCTAGTAATCCAAGGTTCCACTGTAATAATTAAGTATTAAAACCCTTAGGGGTCTGAGGCCTTTCTGAAGACCAGCAGTGATTCAGCCCTCTTCTTAAATTTGTGTAAATTTCAAATATTTACCAATATAGTAGCTAATACATTTCTTTTATTTATGTAGAGCACAAACTGGGCTTTCATAATGTGGCTAATTTAAATATTAGACTCATCTGCGACCTTTGACCTTTTGCCAAAGTACAAATACAAAAACATACGATTTCAAACTTTTTTTTTTTTTGAACACAGAGTTCATGAAAGTCTTGGGTGTGTGTCCATAGCAAAAGAACTATATTATAACACTCAGAAAGACTTTCTATTTGGGGCAAAGTGACAGATGCACCTAACTTTTTTTTAGCAGAGCCTCTGTTTCACTGAATAATCCACAACTTTTTTATGAATATGTAAGACCTATTGACACCTATATAATATTGTATAATAGTACTGTATATGTCACATATTATGACTGAAATAAAGCGGCTCACATCACTGCACGTTTCATGAAGCGTTGCAAAGTCAGCGTTTATTTAGCGAGTATATATTTTTGTTTGTTGTATTTCTGGGAGACTATGTCTGTATTTTTATTAGCCACAGGTTCACGCGGACATTTTACATTCCCTAAAAGTCATATTCAAAACCATATTTCTGCCATTCACAGACAATGTGCATTATGCTATGTTGTTTGTGATTTTATTATTTTTATGAGTAAAATAAAGCTTAGTTCCTAGATGGTGGCGCGTGTACATGCTGCGGCTTCTCTCTCTCCCAACACAATGGTGTTTTCGTGTTTTATGTCTTGTAAGTCGCAGTGTTTTTGTACATCTTCAGCATGTCCATCTATCTTAAATCAGTCATGAGTTCCTGTTAGATATCAGCAGATCCACAGTTTTAAAGTTGAACTCAGCAAACGTGGAAGAGCTGCGGGACATCAGTCTGCTACGGAGGGCTTCGCCATTACCGACCCCCACTTCGGCACCCTGCCTAGGTTAGCAGCTAACCCACACAAGCCGACTATTCCTACCATTGTACTGTCTAACATACACTCTTTGGACAATAAACTGAATCACATTCAACTTCTATGCTCAACCCAAAGGACTGTAAGAGGCTGTTTTGTTTTTGTATTTACTGAAACTTGGCTCAACAACAGCATTCCAGATAGCGCCATTTAGCTCAACCAGCTAACATGCTACCAAGCAGACAGAGCTCTCGGTGAGAGCGGTAAGACCCGTGGTGGCGGACTTTGTGTTTACATCAGTGATGCGTGGTGCCACATTCTAAGTTGTGGTCTCTAAGTACTGCTCTTCCCTGGTGGAGCTAATGATCATAAAGTGTCGACTGTTTTATCTACAGAGGGAATATTCAGCCATTTAAATCGGGGTTGTATATGTTCCCCCCCGGGTCCAATAACAACAACAGGAGTGAGGCACTAAATGAACTGTACCAGCTCATCAGTGAGCAGCAGACAGCTCACCCAGATGCTTTTCTCATCTGGGCTGGGGACATTAATCATGCAAACCTAAAAAGTGTGTTTCCAAAAATACAACAGCACATAGAGTTTACACGGTCCTACCCCTCCCCCACCTCAGTGCCTTAGACCACATTACTGTCACACTAATGCCTGTATACAGACCACTGATTAAAGTTGCCAAACTGGTCCACAAACAGATACAAGTGTGGCCGGAAGGGTCTTCTGAGGTACTCCAGGATTGCTTTAACACCACAGACTGGGATATATTTAAGCAGGCTGCCATACAAAACTTCGCAGACCTTCAGTAGTACACAGAAACTGTTACTGCTTATATCAACAAGTGCATTAATGATGTAACGGTTACAAAGACCATCACTGTCCGGGCAAACCAGAAACCAGGGGAGGTCTACAGGCTACTCAAGGTACGGAATGCTGCCTTCAAATCTGGAGGCACGGTGGCCCTGAAAACAGCTAGGGCCAACCTGACCCATGGCATCAAGCAGGCAAACAGTACTCCAAGAGGATAGCCTATCGCTTCAGCAACAGCAGAGACACATGGAGCCTGTGGCATGGGATACAGCATTGATTACAAGCCTCCACTGCAGACATGTGACAGCTCTATCTCTCTGCTGAATGAGCTGAATGCATTCTTCACTTGTTTTGATAACACAACAGCACCGCAGCACAGAAACGCCCACATCTTCCCAGCGACCAGGTGATGACGCTCTCCCCAGACAGCATAAGGAGATCCTTCCGCAGGATCAATGCATGCAATGCCCTAGGTCCTGACAACATTCCTTGCCACGTACTGAGAGACTGTGCAAGAGAACTGATGTCTTTACAGACATTTTTAACATCTCTCTGAGATTGTTATCACCACATGCTGTTATCGCCACATGCTTCAAAGCTACCACCATAATCCCAGTACCAAAGAAATCATCTCTCTCCTGTTTTAATGACTTCCGCCCAGTTGCACTTACTTCTATCATTAAGAAGTGCTTTGAACGGCTAGTCATGCAGCAGATCAAGTCCGCCCTCCCCCTTTCCCTGGACCCCTTCCAGTTTGTTTATCGGTCCAATTGCTCAACCTTTGATGCCATTGCTACTGCCCTCCACACAGCGCTCACCCACCTGGAAAACAAAGACTCATATGTTAGAATCTTGTTCATTGACTTCAGCTCAGCGTTCAACACAATCATCACACAACAGCTCACTCACAAACTAATCCAGCTGGGGCTCAACAAGTCTCTGTGCAATTGGCTGCTGGACTTCCTGACTGGCAGACCTCAGGCAGTACGGCCGGGAATAACACTTACAGCACCACTCTGAGCACGGGCCCCCCCCCCCCAGGATGTGTGCAGAGCCCCCTCCTCTTTTACGCTGTTGACCCATGACTGCACACCATCTCACAACTCCAACCTCTTCATTAAGTTTGTGGACGACATGACTGTGGTGGGTCTTATTAGCAACAAGGATGAGACTAACTACGGGAGTGAGGTGAGCCGCCTTGCCAGGTGGTGCACAGACAACAGTCTCTCCCTGAATGTGGAAAAGACAAAGGAGATTGTTCACGATTACAGGAAAGTACACACTCAGCCATCTTCTCTGACCATCAAAGGTGAGACCATGAAGGGGGTGAGCAACACCAAGTTCCTGGGTGTGCACATTACAGAAGATCTCTCCTGGACCAGCAAAACTGCAGCACTGGCCAAAAAAGCAAGGCAGCGTCTCTACTTTCTCTGCAAGCTGAGAAGAGCCAGAGCCCCAACACCCATCATGTGCACCTTCTACAGAGGCACCATCGAGAGCATCCTGACCATCTGCATCACTGTGTGGTACGGCGCCTGCACGTACCTGCTGGAAGATGCACCAGAGCATAGTGAGGACAGCTGAGAAGATCGTTGGTGTCTCCCTCTCCTCCCTCCATGATATTTACAACACCCGCCTCACACATAAAGCTCTCAGCATTGCCCGTGACCATACCCACCCAACTCAGAGCATCTTTAGTCTGCTGCCATTAGGGAGGAGACTAAGGAGTCTCCAGGCCAGGACCAGCAGACTAGGACAGCTTCATTCATCAGGCTATCAGGAACCTTAGCTCTTCGGCCTAACCCACCCTTCTCTGACTCCTTCATTTCACACAAACACACACTTGCACCTGTTTAGTTATGCAGCATTGGTCTGTCCACTAGTTATAGAAATAACTATGTAATAATGTACATACATTATTTTTTATTGTTTTATACAACAAACATTTGTTATCTAATATATTATTTCAGTGCAATTATTTCAATTAAATTTTATTTGTATACCGCTTTTAACAATTGTCATTGTCGCAAAGCAGCTTTACACAATCAAAAAATTATTTAAGTTTGTATGGAATGTGAATGTGTATGAATCAATGTATTTCAGCACTGCCCTCTACATCAGCCCAGCAATGAAGAACTGAACACACATGTCATTCTTCAACACAAACTCCCCTATTTCACATACTCACCTGCACCTGTCATTTGTAATAATAATAATAATAAAAATAATACATTTTAGTTATAATGCACTTTATATTTGAAGCAAATCTCAAAGTGCTGCAAAATTAATTTGACCCGAAAGTTTTGATAAAAAGATAAGTTTTAAGACCAGATTTAAAAGCATCAACAGTCTGTGGCGTCCTCAGATACTCAGGGAGAGCATTCCACAGTCTAGGTGCAGCTGAGCGAAAAGCCCGATCTCCCATAGTATGAAGCTTAGTCTTAGGAGGTTTCAAAAAATGTACTGATGCAGAGCGGAGGTTGCGTGTGGATGTATGTGAGGTAATAAGTTCTTTGAGGTAGGGAGGGGCATCCCCATAAATACACTGTGGGTAAAAAAGGCACCCTTGTAATCAATTCTGAATGAAACAGGGAGCCAGTGAAGAGATTTAAGAATGGGCATAATATGGTTGTATTTACACCTTCTCATCAGGATCCTAGCAGCACTGTTCTGAATATACTGCACCTTTTGAAGGATTTTTCCAGTAGTCCCAATGAGAAGTGCATTGCAGAAGTCCAGCCTGGAGGAGACAAACGCATGGACTAACTTTTCTGCATCTGCAAAAGTGAGTGCTGGACGCAGTTTTGCAATATTCCTGAGGTGGCAATAAGACGTCTTACACAGATGTTTGATATGAGCGTTATATGTCAGATGAAAGTCCATTTTAACCCCAAGGTTAATAACAGATGTTGACAATGGGACATCCTGACCAGAAATGGTAATAATAAATGACAACTTCTATGGACATAGCGCGGTCGGCGCAGAAGTCCAAGTTCTTTTATGGCTGCAATGCACGTTGGAATGGAATAATTGTTATGACTTAACAACTGCGGGATGGTGTATTTTAGCTTCATGCCGGTCGCCGGGAAAAACTTTCAAAGCTAAACCCGCCAAACGCAGAGATGCAGCCAAATAACTGCAGAGGCAGCGAAACCATGCTCAAAAACACCAGTGTATTGAGACCACACAGAAGTGAGTGGATGCCCAAGGAAGCACTCAACGTCCTTGCAG
Organism: Leiocassis micropogon; assembly: GCA_028565275.1. NCBI lineage: Eukaryota > Metazoa > Chordata > Actinopteri > Siluriformes > Bagridae > Leiocassis > Leiocassis micropogon. The sequence continues at coordinate 27,365,722 of JAOVVA010000001.1, forward strand.
CGCTGGAATATGCCAAAAAAAACAAAGGTTAAAAACTAAAGTAAAGTAAAAAAAAAAAAAAAAACAGACTTCGGGTTACTAAATAGTCCATATAAAAATAAAAAAGAGCGTCCTCTCATGTAATTAAACACAACTTTGCCCCTGTCAAGAATCTTGTGCAGCACTGGACTGTTTAGTACCTCAATAGCCCAGCAATAAAGAACTGTAAACTTATGTCACTTTAAACAAACTAGAAAAGCTCATTTGCACTACTCTTATTTGCACTTTTTCACTTTGCACCATATTGGCCTTCTGTCATGTTATCTGTCCGTTTTTGCAGGACAGTTAGTCATTTGTCTTACCACTGTGTTAGCCTTAATTTGTGTTATTTAAGTTTTTTCTTTCAATTTTTATATTTTTGTACTTGTAAGGGGACAGAAAGTAATGTAATTTCAATTCTCTATATATATGTACTGTACACGTAGCAGAATCGACAATAAAGTTGACTTTGAAAGCTGCTAACTTCGGCTCATTTTCACTTTGCAAAAGGCAGCGTTTATTTAGCTTATATATATATATTTGTGATTTGTTGTGTTTCTGGGGTAATAATATTGATTTTACATTTTGTCTGCTTTGCAAAAGTTGCTACTCTTTATGACTGAAATAAAGCTGTTCATACCTCAGTTCACACATTTTCATCTGCCTTTTGATCAGAACTTTGCCAACATGAGCTGATGTGAGAAGCTTTATTTCAATTATAATATACTCCAATTACAAAAAGGGGCAATTTTTGCAAAGCAGACAAAGTGTAGAATCTGTACCCCAATTTTTTTTTTTTTAAAAGAAGCACCTTTTTCGTAAGTCGCTGTGAGAGCAAAATGCCGAATGCCTAAATGTAAATGTAAAGGTAAAGAACATAGCACAAATATATACTCGTTAAATAAACACTGCCTTTTATAAAGTGCTTTTACTTTATAAAAGGCAGTGTTTATTTAACGAGTGTATATGCAGCAATGCGAGGAACTTTCTTTAAGTCATAAATTTCATTCCAGACATTCGTGATTAAATAATTATTCAATGCTGGACACAAACAGCAAAAAAGCATGATGATTGCTATTATTTTAAAAAAACTGAAGCACTTTGTGTGGATTCATGCGATGAACCATTTTCTCAGGGAAAGATTCATGCATATAAGAATATTTACATAAAAATATTAAACTTTTTAAAATTTCTTTATTCAAGCTCTTCCTGTTCTGTTGGACACGGACATGCATCATAACATCCCTCCCCCTAAACAGCACAGCAATTAGCATTTACTTACATCTGAATAGAGTTGTTTACATAAATCTTGCATGTGAATGGAGTGCTAAGCGTGGGGCGGGTCTCCAACGCGAGTGGAGACAAGAATCCGACATACAGTATGTCTGCTAAATTAACTTAATAAAAACATTTATTCGGCAATAAACTTTTTGGAAAGAAAACCATCTACCGTTTGTGTACATATTTTTTTCTAGGTTGCTACAATATTATTTAATTTACAAAACACTTGCAAGGAAAAAAAAGTGATTGGCATTGTTGACGATGCTGTTGACCCCTAAGGGTTTTAATATAGAGTAATAGAGTATTAAAGTATAAAAAAAAATATGAATTTCATTCCAATTTTATGAGCATATAATAATATAGCTGCACTATAATTCTTACAAAAGACTCATTCACACAGTCCTTTCATTTAAAAAAACAGAATCAAACCACAAATTAGGCTTATGAGCTTTTGGATTATGAGGGTTATGATGTAAAATATTGATTAAATCTCTTACCTGTGACTTGGACATGGATTGAATTAACCCTGTATCCTGTGACATTCTTCGTAGAATATTTTGTAAATGAGTACATACAGCTGTAGTTACCAGAGTCCCATAATGAAATATTCCACAAAATGAAGAAATGCTCATTTTTATTTCCAAGTAGTTCTAATCTCTCTCCAACACCATTCTTACACAAATACATGTAAATGTCTGCATTTGGTCTCTGTTTGGTAGCAATGATGCATTTTAATATTAAATTCCCACCAACTTTTGCTGTTGGAGTTCCAAATATTGGAGCTGGAAAAATCTCCAAAGAATCACCTATTGAGCAAAAACACTATCAAAAAGTGACAGCACATGGATAATCATTTGACATCCCTCTCCAGTACATCTGCAATTTGCACATTTTCTGATGTATATACAGTGGAATCTTGGATTGCAAGTAACGTGGTTTGCAAGTGTCCCGCAGGACGAGCAAAAATTTTTTTAGTAATTTTGACTTGGTAAACGAATAAGTCTTGGTTTACGAGTACCGAGTATCATGTATCACGCATGTGCTTCTTGTTTTGATGCAGAGCGTCACGTGATCACAACTGAGCCAACGGTTTTTCTCTCTCTTTTGCTGTGAAATTGTGGGTAATCGTCTCCCCTGCTCTCTGTCTTAGTGCGCGTCTCTTACTGGTATAATCAACATTTGTGCATGTGTGTACTGTTTACTATAACACTGTGACCATGTGTGTGCGCGAAAAACATATTTTATTTTGTGTTTGTATGCGTGTGTGTACAGCTCACGTGTACTGTTTATTATAACACACGTGTGCGCGCGCATGTAAAGCAAAAGAGATCATTAGAGAGGTTAAAGATCCATTTTCTCTCTCCCTGTCTGTATCAGCCTGCACTTTGTCATTGGACACCGTGCCCCTTCACACACACACACACACACACCTACTTTCGCCTTCACGCGCACACCCCTCCTCCCCTCACTTTCACACACACACACACACTTTTTTTACTTTACAGCAGTGGTTCCATTAGTATGCGCTTAGGTGGAACCTTGGATTACAAGCAAAATTCATTCCGGAAGCGGTATCGTATTCAAAAACACTCGTAAACCAAATTTAATTTTCCTGTAAGAAATAATGGAAACTCAAATTATCTGTTCCACAGCCAAAAAAAAAAAACATAAATAATTAATACAAAATATAAAGTAAAAATAAAACAAATTGACCTGCACTTTACCTTGAAAAAAAAGTAAAAATAAATCCTGACAGATAGGTGTTTCCGTTTGAGGTTAATTTGACACCATGCCGGTTCACACCCTCTCTCTCTCTCTCTCTCTCTCTCTTTCTCTCGCCTTTAGTGTGTGTGGTTGTGTGTTTGTGTGTGAAGCACCCCCTCTTTGATTCACACACACACACACACACTAAAGGCGAGAGAAAGAGAGAGAGAGAGTGTGTGAACAGGCATGGTGTCAAATTACGCGCGCACACACATAACAACAGAGAGGGAGAAAATGGATTTTAATCTTCTAATGAGACTTTCTTTTGCTTTGTTATAAGAAACAGTACACACGCATACAAACACAAAATAAAATATGTTTTACGCACACACGTGGTCACAGTGTTATAGTAAACAGTACACGCATGCACGGATGTTAATTATAGGCGCACTAAGACCCAGCAGGGGAGACGATTACCCACAATTCCGCAGCGCAAGAGAGAGAAAAACTTTTGGCTCAGTTGTGATCACGTGACGCTCGGCGTCAAAACAAGAAACGCATGCGTGATACATGATACGTGATACGTGATAATAACTTTTAATAGACATTCTCACTCAGTTCATTTATTTAAAAAATTATGGAATCAAACCACAAATTAGATTTACGAATTTTTAGACTGCGAGGATTGATATAGAAAATGTATTAAATATCTTAGCTGTAACTTGGACATGGATTGAATTGATCCCATGTACTGTGACATTCTTCATAAGATATTTTGTAAATGAATACATACAACTGTAGTCACCAGAGTCCCTTAATGAAACTTTGCTCAATGTGAAGAAGTGCTCATCTTTATTTTCAAGTAGTTCTAATCTCTGTCCAATGCCATTCTTACACAAATACATGTTGGAGATGCTGCACTTTAATGTTAAATTCCCACCAACGTTTGCTGTGGTAGGTCCAATTATTTGTCCTGGAAAAATCTTTAAAGAATCGCCTATTGAGCAAAAAATTATATCTAAGAGTGACAGCACATGGATAATCATCTGATGCACTAGATGACACCATTATTCTTATTCATATACAATTCTCAAAATGAATGAATGAATTAATGATTTGATTTTAAATGAATTAATCTGAAATTCAGTTAAAAAATTCGTTTTAACTTTAAATAAAGAATAGACAGAGCAAATTATAATGTTTACTTACAGAGTATTGTACTGCACATGTCCATTCTTGTCCAAGGGCAAACCGGTTCTACTATTGTATAGTGTGTGTGAATGGTGGGTGAAACTTTATTAACCTCATTGTACCCAGCCGAGCCTTTACTATTGGACAGCAGCAGTACGCTACTCTTTTATGAACTGTTTGTTTCAGAAACGTTTGTAATAAAATGGGATTTTACCAACACACACAAATTTCCCATATTCCATGTTGTCTGAATTAACACTTTAAAGATAGCAAGTAGTCTATATCAAAAAGAAATAACTGTATCTTGTATTTTTTCCATACATCATTCAGAAGAATGGCAGCACCCTAGCTTAGTGGTTAGAACTGTTGCCTTGCACCTCCAGGGTTCAATTTCAATTCTCGCCTCGGGTTTGTGTGCATGGAGTTTTCATGTTCTCCTCCTGCTTGGTGGGTTTTCTTCAGATACTCCAGTTTCCTCCCACATTCCAAAGACATGCAAAGTAGGTTAATGATCAGTGGTCTCCACGGTTCCTAGTTGGATGGACAGATGGAGTTTAAATGGTAAGTGCATACATCATATTTCACTTAACAGCGACATGAAGAGCTCTGGATTAGATACAGTTTTGTTCTAACACTACAGAATAAGGGGTCATGTGGTGTTTTTACTAAATTAATAATACACATTTTTATACTGAAAAATGTATGCAGTAATATTTAAATTAACATTAACCTGATATTGATAAAGTTAATTAGGGACAATTAAAATAAACTGTATGACTGTGATATAGTGAAAAACATTGTTTCCTTTGTAGTAGTTTTAGATTCAAGATGACTCTTCTTCAACTCTATAAAAAGTGTGTATCTCATGAAGGGCCTGTGCATATTTCCTCACTCTTGAGTTCGTGAAGTTGGTGACTCATGCTCACCAATGGTTAACCAAAGCATGCACTTTTCTTCATGCACACCTTCAAAACCGTAATTCAAAAATATCTACAGCGATGTTACAAATAGTTTGCTGTTAGTATCTTGGTTTATATTGCATCTTACCTACATTTACATTTACGCATTTGGCAGACGCTCTTATCCAGAGCGACTTACATTTTTATCTTTACCTTCAATGTAAAGGTTGAATTCACTGACTTCTCTGAACTCAGCAAACGGATGTAAGTTCCAACATTTCCCATCATGACATTCTTTACTATGTCCCAAATAGTCATCTGAGTTAAGGTGATGTTTTAGTATAAATAGGTATTAATGTCACCTTTCTTGTTCCCCTCAGGTGACTACAGCGTTGCACTTTAATCAAACATCAGTTCATGTTTAGTTACAAGACTATCTCTGCAGGGATGAAAGATTTTAACAGGATGAAAAGTTCATTTATAATTTTATTATTTTCTTAAGTAAATACATATTAAGGCATTATTACCTGGCTTTAATCCTAAACTAATTATGATCAAAATAAATACAAAGCAACCCAAATAATTAAAAAAACATTACTGTACACAGTAAATCATATTTTATTATTTAATTATAACCTTGGTTGACATCAAAAATACTGCCCAGTCAAAAGAAAAATCACCATTTAAGATTTAACTAAGCAAATACATAAGAGCCTTCCATTGGATAATTACTGCAATGAGTAATATGTTTCAGATGGCAACAAGTTATTTAACCCTAACTGTTGAAGTGAGTAGCTTCTCATTTCTTAAACAACCATGTCAGAAGACATATCCTGTGATTGTAGCAAAGATATTACTCTGTTCCGGAATTGTCAAATTCCAGATATGCATCAAACAAAGAAAATTAAGGGTATTGTTGAAACTAATAAAATTGAGTTAAGAAATATCTAATTCATTAGTAAACCCTATAATGGTTGGGGTAAACCCTTAACTTTGAGAAAGAAATGTAGCTGGAAAAGAATTTGAATAATTGTGATCGAAGATCTTCTAAATGTTTGGTGAAATAAAAGCATTGAAAAAAAACAGCAGTAGAAACATTTAAAGCTGTTGGTTATTGGGTTACTTTCAATTCAATTTGTATAATGCTTTTAACAATGTTGTCACGGCGTGCGTCTGTGATGGGCGTGCACCCAAATCTAATATCGCTCCTCACTCACTCCGAAGCTCACTAGCTAGGCGGCCTCCCCTTCCAGCCACCTCCCGAGAGGAGAGTCAGCACGAGCGAACTGCACAGGAGTTTCCACTCACCAGCCTGTGCCTGCATGCCAACAGGGCACTGCCCACCAGATATGCACGTGCACATTCCTTTCCTTTCTACCCATTTTCCCTCCTTTAACCCTTTCCTTCCCTATTTACCTAAATAAATCACCCTTTTTTGCATAAGACCTCGCCTCATGTCTGTGCTTCATGGTGCAAAAAAGGGCCGAACCCGCTACAAATGGTCATTGACTACTGGTCTTTGACAGAATCAAAGGATAATTATAATGTAAATGTGTATGAAACATGAGAAAATGTGTATGTATCAAAATGATCAGATTGATGAGGGACAATCAAGAAATTGACAAGAAAAACTCAATAGGAAGAAACCTTGAGAAAAACCAGACTCAACAGGGAACTCATTCTCATTTGGATGATGACCGATAGCAGGAATTGTTGTGCAGTTATACTGTGTGAAAGGCAGCTGGAAGTTCAATGTAACAGAAGATGTCTTTTGGTTAATATGGATTCAGGACTAGCTATAGCAGCACAACTAAAAGGGGAGATATGAACCGACATGAGGGTTACCTGGGATGTAAAGCAACCAGTGACTCCACCGTCAACAAACCTGGGTGATTTAATTAGAGTGGTGAAGACAGCATCTAAACATACCAGATTACCATAATACATTACGTCTCCCAGATCTGCTCCTTTACCTAAGGCAAATCTTTTCAGAAATATGCTTTGCTAAATAAATAAGTTTTCAGCCTAGACTTAAACACTGAGACTGTGTCTGAGTCTGAACATTGATTGGAAGGATACTCCATAACTTTGGGTTTTTGTAAGAAAAGCTCTGCCCCCTGCTGTAGTTTTTATAATACGCAGTACTGACAAGCAGCCTGCATCCTTTGATCGAAATTGGCATGGTGGATCATAAAGACACTAGCAGTTCACTTAGGACCATTTAATGCTTTATAGGTCAATAGTAATATTTTAAAATCTATTTAAAATTTCACTGGAAGCCAATGCAGTAATACTGGATAAGATAGGGGTGATATGCTCACGTCTTCTTGTTCTAGTGAGGACTCTCGCTGCTGCATTCTGGACTAACAGAAGCTTGATTATGCACCTAGTTAAACATCCAGAAAGTAAGGTGGTATGATAATCCAACCAAAAGGTTGCAGGGGCACTGTATCTTGACTGATTCTGCACTCTGACCCCCAGCTTCCTAACTGGGATATGCCAAAAAGTATTATTTTTTATTAATAACAAAAATAAGAGCATAAATAGGACTAAATGGCTATGTAGCCTTAAGAAAACCTCTTATCAGTAAGACTGAAGAATGGACTGTGGAGCATTGGAAAAAGGTCATGTGGTCTGATGAATATAGTCATTTGATCTGATGAGTCTCTAAAAAGAAAAGCAAATGAAGTGATACTTAGTGCCTACCATACTAGCCTGTTAGTGCAGTGTTATGTTCCTTCTGTTGGCCAGGTCTAGGTTCAGAGTAAGCTGACGTGAATATACTAAATAACCAGATTTTTCCATTGATTATTATTTTTTCTTTCCTGATGGCATGGGCATATTTCAAGATGACAATGCCAGGACTGACCACCACAGAGTCCAGACCCATTTCAAATCTTTAGAATGTGAAAGACTTTTTATGCAGTGGCCTGAATCTCTTATCATTTCAAGATCTTGGAGACAAATTAATGCAACTGTAGATGTAAATTAATGTTTTGACATTATATACTTTAAGCTTATCAAATGAGGCCATGCAAATGCATGTAATAATCAAAGCAAAAGGTGGTCCAACAAAATATTAAAATGTGTGACTTTTTTTTTTTGCCTGGGCAGTCTATATATGTAGTTAAGTAATATATACAGTACAACTGCATTTAGCAATAATAATTTGAAAGAAGTATTTGCGCTGCAAGGTTATCAGACTATTATATTGTTTTGGAGAATTTTTGGCATGTACATTTTTATAAAATTGCAGTTTATTGATGTTTGAGATAATTTGTTTATGCACAGCTATCTCTGGGTCCTTCCACAGCATTTCACTGGAGTTGATGTGTGGATTTTGACTTGCTTATACTGTACCAACATCTTCACTTTTGTCTTTCTTAGTCCTTTAGATGTTCATTTTCACGATCCAGCTCCAACTGCTTCAGCTTTCTCTGGCACGAGGCAGGGACAAAATTTTATACGAACCACGTCCCTCACTGATGACGTGTACTTCTCCAAGTCCGTAAAATCGCTGTAAGTTGCAGCCTCCCTGAACATGTTCCAGTCAGTGTTCTCTAAAGAATCCTGCAGAGTAGAGATGGCTCTAACCTGCTTCAGAACTGGATTTGAACGCCTGATGAGTAGTCTGTATGCTGGAATTAGCATAACAGAGATGTGGTCTGAGAAGCCGAGGTGGGTGTTCTGCCCAATATGCACCAGGGACGTTTGTGTAAAAAACGATCAAGCGTAAAAACGATCAAGCGTGTTTTCCCCTCTTGTTGCAAAGTCCACATACTGATGGAATTTAGAAAGCACTGACTTGAGATTTGCATGGTTGAAATCTCCAGCAACAATTAACAGTCCATTGGGGTCATGAAGTTCACTGATCTTTGCATACAGTTCACAGAGCGCTTCCTTAGCATTTTCACCAGCTTTTGCTGTACCAAACTACCAACTACCAAAAAAATCGCGTATTGGACATTAATAATAAAATGTAATGGTGTCATTTAGGATTTACCTGATCTGAAACCAGTGTACCCATCAAGCAATGGGGAGAACATGCAAACTTCACAGACCCGAGGTAGGAATCAAACCCTTGACACTGGAAGTGCGAGGCCACAGTGCTAACTACTACGGCACCATGCTGCTGATTTTCCTATATCAAAAATATAAAGGTACGTAAATTCTACATACTTGCAGATTAAGATTTACCCATTGTTGATCAAAACACATATAAGAAATACAGATTAATGTATGGAGATATATACATTTATATAAGTGTTAAAAGTATACAGCAGCATACTTAAAGCTTAACAGCTACAGTACTGAAGCACTGCTACAGCTGCAGAATGTTTTGTGAACATGACAGCATTCAAGGTGTTGACTTGAAATACGCCAGCTCTCAAGCTGATCCAAGATCTGTAAGATGTGCTAGACAAACAAGTCTGATCTATGGAAAGCCCACCTTGCAGTTTAAGGATTTGTTGTTAAGGTCTTGTGGAGTTAATGCCTCAATGGGCCAGAGATATTTTGGCCTTAAAATATTAGGCAGGTGTTTTTATGGATGATTTGTTTATCTCTTTTCTCCTTACTGTTTTGTGTAACTCCATTGTGTAACTTCATAAGTAACTTCATTAATTGGTCATTGTGCTGCTGTGTCCCACAGGGTAAGGGTGTTTGGTCCGTGCAAATTTATTATTTAAAATTTATTATTATAAATTAGAAATTTGCTATTTATTTTTTATTTGAATTATATCACTATATTATATCCCCTTCTCACTCACTCACTCCCTCACTCATTCTCTATACCTGTTATCCTATACGGCGTTGCGTGTTTTACACACACACACACACACACACACACACACACACATACTACGGGCAATTTTGAAACACCAATTAGCCTTATTCCAAAGAAAAAACTGAACCACCCTGAGGAAAGCCACGCAAATTGACTTATGCAAACGGTTATGAATTTTGAGTTCCGTGACAGTGTGCATCAACAAAGACTGAAAAAATTGAAAGAAATGGAAAATAGTCATCAAACTGCTGTTAGAATTTCATACATATAGTAAAGTAATAAACATACAGAATCTTTGTACAAACTTTTATTGTATATACTTTGTAGTTAACATTGACAATATATCGTATAATGGCTTCCTCACTTCTGTTGAACTTTAACATCCCTGCCATGACTTAAATTCCATCAACATTTATTGTACCTTTTTACAGTTTCATCAGGGAAGCTCCTGAATATTCGGCTAAATTCTTTCTACTTCCAGACCTAGAAATTGACACTTGCCTGCATTAATGCCATACTGTGCATCACAAAAATACGATTAATCAAACAAACAAACAAACAACAACAACACTAATAACAAAATCACCATATTGTATATTACACCAGACTTGCAATATAGATATTAATCTAGACTTGTTGAATTTTCCTGTCCCTGGCTTTGTTATCAGGATGTAATCTTGTCTTGATGTCGAAAATCACAATGAAACAGGCAAAGCTGATCACTCCAAAAGAGAGTCCTAATCGTATAACATTCCTCTTCACCTGTGGATCTAAAATAAAATAAACGGATCTCAGGTAATTTTGAATCACTCAATTTAATTAAAGGTGTAAAAGTCATACTAACCGAATGTTTTGAGGTCCGTATCTTTATATCTTGGATCTAAATACCAACAGAAGATAATTTTATTATGAATTTGGTCAAGTTTTTTGCCATATAGGTTGTGCCACAGTAAACCACAATAAACATTAAAAAATGTG
>JAOVVA010000001.1:27376678-27388186 GCA_028565275.1 Leiocassis micropogon
TTCGTTGGATTTTGCAGTCAGTTGACTCCACTTGCCTTCTCTGGTGTTTATCATTTCGTGAAGCTTCTCTTCGAAACCTTTGTCGATGAGCGCCCTCACACGCTCGGACTCGGTAAAGGCAGCGATGTCATCGACGTCTGCCATAGCGAATTTCAAGGCAGGCAAATCCTTACTTTCGGTTTCAATTACTTATCAACAGTTACTGCGTGTTCTTCCGAGAATTCACATGCAGGTAAGGTGCACTTTGAAGTCACTTATCTTCGCTTGAACGATGGAGAAAGCTTTTGACTTTACAGACAGGATTAGGAATTCAATTCAATTCATGTTTATTTATATAGCGCTTTTAACAACTGACATTGTCCCAAGCAGCTTTACACAATCAAAAGAATTATTTAAGTTTGTATGAGATGTGTATAAATCAAAATGATAAGATCATCCCTGATGAGCAAGCTGAGGACGACAGCGACAGTGGCAAGGAAAAACTCCCTGAGATGGCAGTAGGAAGAAACCCTGAGAGGAGCCTGACTCAACAGGGAACCCATCCTCATCACCTCATTTGGGTGATAACAGATAACAGGGATTGATCTGCAGTCATTCTGTGTAAGACTGGAAGTTAAGTTCAGTATAACAGGAGATGTGTTTAAGGTTATATGGATTCCAGCTCGTTATTGGAGGCTCAGGTAGACTGTAGGAAACTCCAGGCCTGAACTATCGAGCGACTGCAGTCACAAGTCCTTAGAGAACAGCTGTCAGCATTGGCCGAGGACAGGACCGGCTCCATGGAAAAGTGGAACCGTCCCTAGTCACCACACGCATCCCAAGCAGATCACACGAGGCATCCATGCGACGAGATCTCCAACCAGAAGCGGGACACCAGGACGAGTCAGACAGGTCCAGAGGGCAAGAGGGCAGATCACTGGCAGCTCAGGAGCTACATATATAGCTCGACAGAGAGACAGGGAGAGGAAAAGAGAGGGAGGGAGAGAGGGAAAAGAAGAGAGAGAAGAGGAGAGAGCGGAAGAGAAGGAGAGATGGCAATTAGGTATGGTCACTGTCACTTAGTTCATAAAATGAATGTGTATTTACTGCAGATATACAGGGAGCAAGCAGGGACTCCGGCAGGAGTAACTATGACAGCATTACAAAAAGGGAAAGCCAGAAGGAAACACAAACATGAGGGCTCCCTGAGATGTAAATTGACCAATGAACTTCACCGTCAACAAACCTGAGTGATCAATGAGAGTGGAGAAGACAGCGTCTAAACATACCAGTTCACCATAATACTCTACGTCCATGAGTCCCCCAGATCTGCTCCTTTACCTACAGTATGGCAAATCTATTTACAAAAAAGCTTGGCTAAATAAATAGTTGAATAGGTGAATAAATAGGTGGCAAAAAAAAAACACTGAGACTGCATCTGAGCTCTAAACATTACAGTAATTGGAAGACTATTCCATAACTTTGGGGCTTTGTAAGAAAAAGTTCCTGCTATAGTTTTCATAATACGTGGTACTGACAAGCAGCCTGCATCCTTTGATTGAAGTAGGCGTGGCAGATCATAAGACACTAGCAGTTCACTCAAATACTGCGGCGCGAGACCATTTAATGCTTTATACATCAAAAGTAGTATTTTAAAATCGAAATTTCACAGGGAGCCAATGCAGTGTGGATAAGATGGGATGATGTGCTTGTATCTTCTGGTTCTAGTGAGGACTCTCGCTGCTGCATTCTGGACTAACTGAAGCTTGTTTATGCACCTAGTTGAACAACCAGACAGTAAGGCGTTACAATAGTCCAACCTAGGGGCGATAAAAGCATGAACTAGTTTTTCTGCATCATTTAGTGACTATATATTCCTTATCTTGGCAACATTTCTGAGATGAAAGAATGCTATCCTGGTAATATTATCTACATGTGCTTTAAAGGAAAGGCTGGAATCTATAATCACACCGAGGTCTTTTACTGTTGCACTTGATGGAACAGAAAGGGCATTTAAATTTACAGTGTGATCAAAAAGATTGCTTCTAGCTGCTTGTGGTCCTATGACTAGAACTTCTGTCTTATCAGGATTAAGCAGAAGGTAATTTAATTAACATCCAGTATCTTATGCCCTGCACACATTCCTCAACTTTAGTAAGCTGGTTTATCTCATCTGGTTTTGCTGAGACGTATAACTGTGTGTCATCAGTATAACACTGAAAACTAATACCATGTTTACGAATTATGTTGCCCAGAGGAAGCATGTAAAAAAAAAGCAGTGAGCCTAAAACTGAACCCTGTGGAACACCAAACTCCACTTGAGAACATGCAGGATAGTCAAGAACATGCAGAATAGTCAAATTCAAGGAATAGTCAAGGAATGAGTATATTAGAGGTACAGTGCAGATAGGGCGGTTTGTGGACAAAGTTAGAGAGGCCAAATGGTTTGGACATGTGATAAGGAGGGATGAGGGGTATATTGGGAGAAGAATGCTATAGATGGAGGTGCCAGGCAAGAGGAAGAGAAAAAGGCCCAAGAGGAGGTTTATGGATGTGGTGAGGGAGGACATGCAGGAGGTTGGTGTGACAAGGGAAGATGTGGAAGACAGAGACCGATGGAGATAAATGGTCTGCTGTGGCAACCCCTAACGGGACAGCTGAAGGAAGAAGAAGCAGAAGAAGATGATATTGGTCAGCACAGGTGGTTGTGCCACCTGTATTTCCTGTAGAAAAGATGGCGGTCTTGTAAGAGACTGGATAGTTTAAGTTTTGTTTATTGTCATACGCATGTCCACACAGGGCCAACAGGACAATGAAATGCTTATTATGACACTCATCTATCCATCGAGTTTAGAATCCTAATAGCCTGGTGATATAAACTGTCCTTTAGTCTCTTAGTGAGTGCAGATAGGCTCCTGTACCGCCTGCCAGATGGCACCAGAGAGAAAAGTCTGCATGCGGGGTGGTTGTGGTCTTGGATGATGCTACTTGATATATATCCTGGATGGATGGGAGCGTGCTTTCAGTGATGCTCTGTGCCGTTTCCATCACTTTTTGCAGTGCTTTATGGCTTTGCCTGGAACAGTTCCCATACCACTCTGTGATATAGTGCTCTTGATGGTGCACCTGTAGAAGTATGAGATAATTATGAGGGTGCTGGTCTTTATGCTGAACTTCCTTAGACTCCTCAGGAAGTAGAGCCACTGGCGAGCTTTCTTTACCACAGTATCAGTGTGTGTTGTCCAGGAAAAATCATTTGTGATATTGATGCAAATTAGTTTTAAATTGTTTTCTCTCTCAACCTTGCCGCCATCTATGGTAGAGTCCGACCCCCTGCCTCCTATAGTCCACTATCATCTACTCTGTTTTGGTGACATTCAGAAAAAGGTTATAGTGCCTTTTCTCTGTAGGCTGTCTCATTCTGATCTGTTTTGACAGTGTTTTGACTAGTCGCTTAAAGCACTTCATGATGACTAATGTTAGTGCCACTGGTTGATAATCATTAAGACAAGAGATATTTTGTTTTTAGGAATAGGAACAATGGTGGATGCCTTAAAGATGGTAGGGACCACAGACTGACTCAGAGAAGGCTTAAAGATATTGGTGAGCACCCCCATTGGTCACCGCATGCCCTCAGGACCCGGTCTGGGATGCCATCAGGTCCTGGGGCTTTGTGTGGATTAATTCTTTTTGAGTGCCCGTCTCACCTCAGCCATCTCCAGAATGAGTATAGGGTCATCCCTATCCACCTGTGGTCTAGTGGCAGACGCCAAACCAAGCATAGTAGGTGTTAAGCTCGTCTGGAAGTGTTGCACTAAGTGGTGTCACATACTTGCTTGCTCCTTTGTAATCTGTGATGCAGCGTATTCCACTCAACAGGTGCCTTGGATCTTGACTATGGTGAGTGGACTCCACCCTCCCTTGGCATCTCTGATGGCCTTCCTGAGGTCATACCTGGCAGCCTTGTAATAATCAGGGTTCCCTGAATTGAAGGCAGATGCCCGTGCTTTCAGCTTAGTGCAGATCGCCTGATTTACCCACAGCTTTTGGTTGAGGTAGAAGCGGATGTTGGATTTAGGAACAATGTCATCAATGCACTTACTGATATAGCCTATAACAGAATCCGTGTATTCATTAATGTTGCCATCAGCTGCATCCTCGAACATCTGCCAATCAATTGTTTTAAAGCAGTCCATTAACACCTTGTCAGCCTCCCTGGTCCACTTGTGCATTTCTCTGAAAACAGGTTTACCTTGTTTTAGCTTTTGTCTGTATGCTGATAGAATTGAGTAGTGGTCTGATTTCCCAAAAGCGGGCCGGGGAGAGGTTTATAGGAGTCTCTGAAAGGAGTATAACAGTGGTCCAAAGTTTGTTCTCCTCTGGTGGGAAAAGTAATGTGCTTTTTCATATAAGCTCTGTTAAAGTCCCCCAAAACAATAAAAGCAACATCTGGGTGTGAGATTTTCAGCCCATTTACAGTATGAACTTGTACAGTTCCTCCAATGCTTATGATTTATCAGCCTGTGGGTGGATGTAAACAGCTATGAGGAGTACCGTGCTGAACTCTCTGGGGAGGTATAATGGCCTAACTTTAATGGTCAGCAGCTCCTGGTCCGTTGAGCAGTGTTATTAGCACACAGATATCTGTAGCCCACGCAGAATTAACCATAAAGCACACTCCCCTGATGGCAACTCGACTTGCCTGATTTTGCTGTTCTATCCAGTCGGTAGATGAAAAAGTCGATACAAGGCACCCATAGAGTTTTTCTATCATAGTTGCGGGGAAAAAAATTACCTTGTTGGGCAGGAAGGTGGAATCTGTTCTGGTGTGCATGTGATCTCCCTGTATATGCTCTATGTTACAGCTATGATTCTTTCGCACTAGCATTCTAGCTTATATGCTCAAATATATTTTTAATGTTCTATAAAAGTGCATGAGCCCTAGAAACATCTGCAGTCATTTGACTGAGTTGTTCACAGGCCAGTTGATGACATCCAACACTTTGGTCCATTATTACCGCTTAAGGGTTTGAATGTATCCTAGGAATAAAATATTAGACACATTAATTTGTACCTCTCCCATAATTGACTTACAGTTGATTTTGGAGTATATATATGTAAGAACTGGCTTGACATTGAGAATGTGTTTCTTAGAATGATGAGTGAATCAATATTGTTAGTGTGGGCAGTGATGAATTTTTCAAGCAAATGTTGCAGAACATCATTGATCAGACACTGGAACATTGTTGACATAAAAGATAGTCCACATGGTTTTGTGCCATACTACAGTGATTAAGGTAATATTAAATTCTATTTGCTCACTGCATTTTTGGATGCAAGATTATAAGATGCCCAAGTCCATCTTGGTAATTATTTGGGCATGTAGGTGTATCCAGGCTAACAGGATTAAAGGAAGTGTATAGTAATATTTGACATTGATCTAGACCCCCTCAAAAGAAAGAAGGGTGAATATAGGCTTATTTTAGTGCCTCTCAGTGCATCTAAAATTGTTTTTTTTCTGTAATTTAAGTGAAACTTTTATACAGTATATTCTAGAGTAGCATAAGTACCCGTTGTAAGGTTAAGTATTTTACGTTCTTGTTTACAGTAAGTTGTACTTCTTTTGTCGTCAGTCAAATACACTCCCTGTTCGATACTCGAAGTGTGAATCAGATGAAAAATAAAAAAAGTATATCAGATAAAGATTAAGTTTTGTCTTCATTGTGTTAAAATTCACTTATACCACTTCAGCGCTGTTATTTCAGTGATGAAAATATAAACTAAACCCAGTAATATATTCAGTTTAGCTTTTCTAATTAATATCTGTTAGTGTATGTGTTTTTTACTAAACCCACATACGCAGATACCCACATAATATGCTCCTTATGCAAGGAGCATATTATTAGCTTATTTTAAAATAAATTCTTAAATCTGGCACATTACTGTTTACAACATTGCTTTTACTCAACATTTTGATTTTACTTATAATATCTAAGTACTGCAAAAGTCTCATTAAAGTTTCATCCAGTGGTCAATTTAAGATTCACTCAAAGCTTGACACATGTGCAGTATGCTGTTAAAGCTTGCAGTAATTTAGCACATAATTGCTCATAACTTCCATAAACATTTTGATTTTATTTATGGTACAAGGTTCAGTTGTCATAGTGTATGTACCATTTTTATGATTACCACAATATCTTCCCTTCACTACTCAACCCAGCCTTATGACCGCTCCTCCATCCTCTTTGACTGCTGATGACTTTGCTACATTCTACGATGGAAAATTGCAGCAATTCGCCAGACCTTTGCTCCCAACCCAAACCCTACAACAGAACTTCCATACAACCATACAACAAGACCTTCCCTCCCCTCCCATAGCAGAATTCTCCAACCTGTCAACTGATGAGATTCAGCACATCATCTAATCCTCCAATTCCACCACCTGATCATTAGACCCAACCCCTTCCACAATGCTCCAGGCCCTCTCACAATACTTCATTCCCTTCATCACAACCATCATCAACCATTCCATATTATCTGGTCATGTTCCTGCTGCTTTTAAAAGGGCAAGCGTTATTCCCATCCTCAAGAAACACTGCCTGGATCCAGCAGACATCAGCAACCTGGATTGAAAGTGGCACATTCCACAGAGACTGCGCTTCTAGGAGAGCTCCGGAGGTGTTCTAACTGGTTAGGAGTAGCAAGGAAATGGCGTTCTGGTAGAGAAGCATGAGAGAGACGAGTGACATGGAGCTTATAAAGGATACATTTGGCTTAAAATGGAATATCGTGTAGTATGTAACTGGTCCATTACCGAACATTTTGTATGCTGTCCCTGCAGGTGACTGCTACTCTAAGTTTTTTTAGTAGCAGTAAATATGCAGCTTTGAAATAAATGCTTTAGGTTTGACACAAATAATAAATCAAGCTTCAGATCATGCACAGATTCATACATGCCACACAGCATGAAATCATCAAAAAACAAGCTGCATTCATGAAGTTGTGAGCATCATCTATGGCACACATTTGAGTATACACAACTGTTTTCTTTTTTCATTAGATTCTCTGTTATGAGAATCATTAGATTCTCTGTTTACCTCTCCGCAGCTCATGCAGCATTCATGTGGCTGTCCTTCATGTGGCGATCAAATGACTGCTTTCAGTTATGTTTCTTTGAAGTCCCAGTGGCACATTACATGGCCCGCTTGCAGACTATCTGCATCATTAGCATCCGCCACACGACTCTGGATCTTCAGTGCGATACCAGACAGACCAGACCACAAGCTACACACCCTGTCTTGCTTTAATAACGCAGGGAGAAGCCAGGTTAGCGGTGATCATGCCGCAGCCGTGCCCATTTCCAGTGTCCCCACCCCTTCGTGCACCGCTTACCTAGTGAGCGAGGAGCGTCAACACAATAAGGTGCCCGTCCATCGTGACACCCCTTTTTCACACTCTTTTGGGGTACGTGTGGCAAACTGACAAGTGGCATTGAAGCTATTCACAAATTGCCCTCCACTTTCTATCTTTTGAAATAAGAGTATGGCAAAATTTTCTACCTCGTCTGTAAGCAAAAGAAATTTTGGTCAGATTATGACAGTCCTACACGGCTCTATTATAGGGGCTTAAAACAGTTGTGATTGAAGCAGTCTGCTTTGGATAATGGCATGCAGGAAAGTCACATATCTACAAATTATGTGCATAAAGCTTTCACAAAACTGGTCGCTGATTTCCCCATTTAGCTTTTTCCCAGATAAAAAATACAAACACCTGCCAAAACTATAACACATTCTATAATGTGCACTCTACTTTGTGGCTCTCAGTGCCATAAACAATGATGTTTCGCACAGTCCTATGCCTTGCTGAAAGTAAAAGTAGGAAGCTTTGTAACCAATTTTTATGTCCTACTCTCAGCTAGGAATATTTTCAGTCCTAAATCAACACATTAACACAAAAACCTACAAAGACTACTTAAACCTGTCAAATCTACAACACCCAATATAATGTCCAGACTACTTACTAGTAGTAAGATAAAACAGCTCTCTGTGTTGTAAAATGTGACATCAAGAAGTTTCCTTGGTACAGTCCTACTCCTCAAGAGTACAAAGCTTCCTAAAGAATTTTTATGTCCTACTCTGAGTTAGGAATATTTTCAGGCTGGTATTTACCAGGCATCTGAGAGTAGGAAATCTCTCCTAAGTGGCCATTTCCCCACCACTCAGCATGAAATTAGTGAAAAACAGGCTGCATTCATGCATTCATGTATTCATTCATTGTTGGCATCTTCCATGGCACACACATTAAAATAATCATAGTTGTATACGTTGTGTATACCATTGTGCTTGTCCTTCTAGCCTGGAGAAATTTGAGAGACTACAAACTAGTTAGCTGTGTGAGTTTGGTGTTCAGCAAGAAGTGTTCTTGTTTTTCCATGACTAACTGGCCTTGTTTTTCTTGCACCTGCTGCCAACCTGTTTTATGCCTTGGGTTTGGTCATGTTCATGCCAATTAACATCATAAAATTACTCCAGTGCTCCATTATAATTGTTATGGTTGATATGATTGGATCACAGTCTGATCCCACAGATCTCGATCAGGTGACTGCACGTTTAGAGTCAACATTCCTGTTATACCTTAGATAATGTAGCTCCAGTTAAAAGAATAATAATTAGAGAACTTGCTTCCTGGTATAATGATCACACATGCACCTTAAAACAGACTACTCGAAAACAGAACGTAAATGGCATCAAACTGATTTGGTGGAAAATTGAATAGCAGGGAAAAAGCGTCTTGAACTATAAAAAAAAGTTCTTAGCTAGATCCATGTGTCACGAGCCAGTCTGATCAGCCCAGCACATCTAAGTCATAACTCCTGCTAATACACTCTGGGCCAATGGTGGGAGCACACCTGTTACCAATTTGGCAATCAGCCAGGGACTTTAAAAGTAATGCAGAGAGCCCCTCACCTTGCCGATGTATCTTACTTAAGCCTCTCGTCTTGTTCATTCGTGAAATTTCCTAGTGTCCTGGATTTGTGTTTTCGACCGTGCCTATTTTGGATTTCGCTTTTGTGCTTTGCCCTCCGGATTTGCTCGCTTCGGATTTGTCTATGTGTATGTCCTCGCCTGTTTATCTACTCCGAGTTTGGATCACGTAACTTCTCTCGCGGCTGGATTACTGGTCACCGATTTCGCCTGTCTCTCCGACCTCGACTTGCATTATTCCTCTCAAGCTGTGCGCAAGCGTGGGTGTGCTTGCGTGCACTTCCGCGTTCGCGAAGATTGGAACGAATGAGTTTTATCAACACGAGCGGGGATTAACTTTCTGCCGGATACAAGCTCCTAAAGAACCAAACGCTGCAATCACACACACACATTCTCATCCTTCACCCACGCATCACAGGAGACCCCCGCTTCACCTTTGACTTCCGGACTGTGGGGTTCTCCCCCCTACGTCATCGACCCGCCTCCTTTCGCGTCACAGGAGATTACCCATTCATCCCGTTCTCTTACAAGCACCTTTTTCTCCCCTTCTCCTATCTCTTCTATATGCTGAAACTCCTTTGTGCTTTTCAATAAAGCAATAAACACTTTTAGTCTGCTGTTGGGTTCACCCTTCTTCAGTCCCGCGCCTGACAGTATACATTGGCCATGACGAACCCAGCGGACTTGGAGCAATTAAGGCAGACCCTTTCACAGTAGGGGGCGCTGTTGGGCTCCCATCAGCAAACCATCCAGCAGGTTACTGAGACACTCTCCTCCATCTCCACACAGCTACAAGAACTCCTGGCCAGCCCTCCCTCTGCGCCAGCACAGACCCAATGTCATGAACCTCGACTCCCTAACACACAGCCATATAGTGGCGAACCTGGAACCTGCCATTCCTTCTAGAGCTCCTCTTTCCCCACTGAGCGTTCAAGAGTGGCTTATGTGATCACGCTCCTCACTGACCGAGCCCGCGAATGGGGAACCCCGGTCTGGGACGCCAATGACCCATGCTGCTCCACCTTCAAATCATTTACCGAGGAGATGAAAAAAGTGTTCGACCGCTCTCACACCGGCAGGGAGGCTGCCAGACATTTATTGGAGCTTCGCCAGGGCTCACAGTCTGCCTACGACTACGCCACTGAGTTCCGTACGTTGGCTGCATCGGCAAACTGGGATGCTCAGGCGCTTTATGACGCCTTCCTCCATGGCCTCTCTGAGAACGTTAAGGATCACTTGATCAGCTAGGATCTCCCCACTGATCTAAACGGCCTGATGGAATTAGCTGGGCGCACGGACGCTCGTTTGACACATAGGCGTCGCACTCGGGCTCCGCTCTCCCATCCTGGACCTAGCCCTTCCACCTCCTCACTGTCGTCTCCCAGCCCTGTCTCGTTGCCAGGTCCTAGTTCAGGCTCAGAACCCATGCAACTGGGTCGGACCCGGATTTCCCCAGAGGAACGTCAGCTTGATAGTGGTTGATAGGATCTCCCCACTGATCTAAACGGCCTGATGGAATTAGCTGGGCGCACGGACGCTCGTTTGACACATAGGCGTCGCACTCGGGTTCCACTCTCCCATCCTGGACCTAGCCCTTTCACCTCCTCACTGTCGTCTCCCAGCCCTGTCTCGTTGCCAGGTCCTAGTTCAGGCTCAGAACCCATGCAACTGGGTTGGACCCGGATTTCCCCAGAGGAACGTCAGCGGAGGCTCCAATCAGGTTCTTGTCTTTATTGCGGCCAGTCAGGTCATTATCGGCTCCACTGCCCACTAAAAGTCAAGCCCCTCCGGTGAACCTAGGGACCCTGGAGGGGCCAGTCTTCATCCGTTCCCCTAGCCCACGGCTGCTTCTACCAGCTATTATCGTAGCACAAGATAAGCCTCACATAATCCCCGCATTAATTGATTCCAGTTCTGACCAGAATTTGATCTCCACATCGAAGGTTAAGGACCTCAATCTCCCTACACTAGCCCTGAACCACCCGTTAGCTGTTCAAGCCCTGGATGGGACGCCTCTGCCTGTCATTACCCAACGCACAGTCCCGATAACCCTGTGAATTTCTGGCAATCACTCTGAAGAGACCTCCTTCCTTGTAATGCATAACACCCACTCGCCCTTGGTTCTCAGACGCCCTTGGTTGACCCGTCATAATCCCCGTATTGACTGGGTCAAGAACACAGTCCTTTGTGTCTTTTGTCCTGTCTCAAGTCAGCTCACTGCCCCTCAGCCATGTCCCCTAACGAGGAGGAGTTCCCTGACCTCTCAGTTGTCCCTCCTGACTATGCCGACCTCAAGCAGGTCTTCAGAAAATCGCGGGCTCTCTCCCTACCACCTCACAGACCTTATGACTGCGCCATTGACCTCCTACCAGGTACGACCCCCCCCTAGGGGAAGACTATATTACTTGTCATTTCAGGAGAGGGAGGCCATGGATAAGTACATCTCTGGCCGCCGGGATCATTCGTCCTTCCTCGTTTCCTGCTGGGGCCGGATTCTTCTTTGTGGCCAAGAAAGACAAGACGCTACGGCCATGTATTGACTATC
>JAOVVA010000001.1:27393193-27405541 GCA_028565275.1 Leiocassis micropogon
ATAAAATAAATTTTAAACATTTACAGAAAACTTCATTATATTGCCTATTATACATTTTCTTTTACAAATAACAAAACATTTTTAATTAAATATAAGTCTGGGGTTACTTCTATACAAGTTCCTGTCTTGTTACTGTAAAAAGGATGACATTTTAGAAAAAACTTCATATATACTGTATGCTGTTTCTATAGATGAAACCGCTCCCTTTAAAGGGTTGCCACAGCAGAACATCTGATCTACATGGCACCAATTTTATGCCCTGATACCGGCTGGGATTCTGACCCAGGCCTGTTGCATGGCAGGTGAGAAGCCTACTGTGAGCCACTAGTGCCCCAACAAGCTTTCTATTAAAAAAAAACCTGATAATTTCCTTCTGAAATCCTGTCAGAGCTGCTGTTACTGAAAATTGATCAACACCTTCAGACAATCAGAATCTGGATGTAAATAATGCTGAGGTATAAATAACACTTAATCTAGTTTAATAAAAATGTTTCTTCCCTTTAGACATCAGAAGTAGAAAATAGAAGAAAACTATTAAATTGCTTATTTTCATATGTTTCAGCTTTACTGTATAAAAGGCAGGCAAGGGTAGTTTTATGGTTAAGCTGTTGGACTACTGATCGGAAGGTCCCACGTTCAAACCCCAACACAGCCAAGTTGCCACTGTTGGGTCCTTAACCATCAACTGCTCAGATGTATAATAAGATGAAAATGTAAGTCGCTCTGGATAAGGGTGTCGGCAAAATGTGTTTATAAAACCTATTTGCTTTTTTTCAAACACTTACAGGTATTTGGCTAATTATTTAACTGGTATTGTAATCACTATTATAATGACTTTCTTTATAATCACTGTGAGATGGATAATGTCCACTGAACTGGGGCATCTTTCTCTAGGAATATAAGACATGTCTGACATTAGGGAAGTGAGAACCAGTGGACATATTTGTCATGTTCTTCTAGTGTGTAGAAACTTCTACTAAATTTAATGAGATGCTTTTGAAGAGAATGATGAGATGCACTAATAGGGGTGTAGGGAATTCTTTATTATGAACTCAAGCAAGTCGTGGTTGCACTGCAACATTTCTGGCATTTTACTTTTGTAAACGTGACAGCTTTTTTTTTTTTTTTTGCTCTGAGAGCTCTCCTTTAGGAATGAACTATTACTGTAGGCAAGAGTCCCAGCAATATGTGTGTTTTTAAATGATAAATAGAAAAGTAATAAATTGGGGCTTGCAAAATGTAGCCTCAATACTGAGATACAGTAATTAAGTGCAAAATATGTGGGGCATCCTGGGAAAACCTTATACAAATTTTAGACATTTTCAATATTATATATATATACATACTGTATGGAGGAGTGATTTCATGATTCCATGATTTCTAAGTAAGAAAACTTGCAAAATCACATGGTGATCAAATACTTATTGACCTCACTGTATATATATATATGTAAAAAACAGACCACCGAGACTACCACACATGGATTATGGATGTAACAAACATATTACAGTCAGCCCCCTGTATCTGTCAGTTCCTGGACCCCCAAGCTGATACCAAAATCTGAGGATGCTCAAATACAGGTACTTTATATAAAATGGTATACACAGTGTTTGCATATTACCTACTGTGTGCATGTCCTCCTGTAGAATTTTAATAATTTCTAGATTATTTCTGCATATAATACCTAATCTGGTGCCTTGTAAATGCAAAATAAATAGCTGTTATACTGTATTTTTTAGGGAACTCAGTGTAGTACTTAGTGCATAAATTCAAGTTTTAGTTTTTAGAGGTTTCCGAATATTTTTTTAGCAGTGATGATGAAATTGCAAATTTGACTTAAATAAACACTGAAATAAACACCCTTAAAAATAACAGACACTAGACAACTAAGCTGTACGTCTTAATCGTTTATGTAATGTAATCGATCTTCCGTTGGTCAGTTCAGTTAACAGAATCGTGGATCAATTTTCTAAATTGATTCTCTAATGTTAAATGGTCTAAAACTGATGAATTTCTTTACAAAATACTGTATATACCACAATTTTATCAGGAGATAAAAACCACTGGCATCTTCAAATATTCATATTTTTAAGAAGTATTGCTATTTTTCAATTTTGAGTTCATGGGCGGTTGGTACATTACCACCAACTACAGTAGTACACTGGACTTTGGATTGGAGGATTATCACTTTGGTATGATATTTAAACAATCTACAATACAAGTTACACACAATTTACACACCATACTTAACACTCATGCCACTTCAACATACAAAACACAAAACTAGGATAATGTTTTTCACAACAGTTCACTTTTGAGCTGCATTTTGTCAATCACACTCAAGAGAGAAATATTCACACAAAAAAAAGGAGAGCAATGCTTTTCAAACTCTTAACAGAACCGACAACTTTGGCCATAAGACATTATGCAGAAGCGCAACAGGGATTCCTTTCATTACAAGAATACGGATTGCTTTGAAAATGTACCCCGTAGCTGAGGGCTTGTGATCCAGCCACCTCTGCACTTCTGTGTGAGAGGGCTTGATTTTGCTCTTTTACTTCAACTCATAATAAATACAGAATGATGAGAGACGCTTGTAACATTCCTGTTAAATGAATCTGCTTCACTAAGTGGCAATTTGTGTGTATTTACGTGTGTGTATTTTTCACATAGCCTCAGCAGGTGATTAACATGAGGTGCATCAGGGATGTAATTTAGGACCATTTGGTTTTCTGCCCCTGTTTTAAATCTGCTATTTAACACCACACCATGTATATATTCCTATTGGTTACTAACTTTTCTTACCTACTGTATACAGTACATGCTTCTCTTTATTCTATATAAAATATATAATCAATAAAAGGTGATGAAGATTGGAGATAATCCCTTACAGGGTGGTTTATTGCAGCCTGGTGCATAGAAAAATTACTGTTATCACCCCTAAGTTGTGTGATTTTTCCATAACACCATGTGACGAAATTATTTACTGCTTTTATACCACAGGAACATTTATGGTCAATCTGGGAGTTTTTTCTTATTACTTTTATAATATACAGTACCAGTTTACGTTCTAGAACACTACAGGAGATTTCAAAACCGAAATAACACACATGGAATTAGGTAACTAAGTAACAACATCAACAGTCAGTTGTTATTTTAGGACATGAAGGTCAGCTGTTCTGGAATAGTTCTTGCAAGAACAGTATTGTGCCAATTGCATTTGCAAAACCCATCAAGCACCATTATGAAACTATCTCTCATGAAGACCTTTCCATGAAAGCAAGACCAAAACTTACCTCTGCTGCAGTGGGGAAGTTCATTTAGAGTTACCTGCCTCAGAAATCATTGATCACCAATTAACAATTAACTTCAGCATTGTTCAGGAAAGACCATGGGATTAGAAACTGTATACAGATTTTTTGACTGGTAGTGTACAGTATTTGCTCCCTTACCAGTCTTGATTTTTTTTTTTTTTTTCCTGAAGTTATTGAAAAATATATGCAGTTTGTCCTTTTAGATATTTTCTGTCCTGAAGAATTAATTTATTTAATTTAATAATTTAATGTTACAAAGCACTGACACTGGAGTCTCCTTCCATAAATTTGAAATAAACTTCTTCCCATAGGGAGCTTCACCATATTATTGTTTATTCTGTATACGTTTTTCTCTTTTTTTAATAACATTGCATGTCAGAAAACATAGGATGCCTAACCGAACCTCAAATTTCGATTTTTAACAAAATGCTTCTTCTTTTCGTATGTGTCTAAGAGATGAAACACTTAACGAAAGGCAGACCCACTTTACGGCAAATAAAAAATATTATATTCTGATTAAACACTTTGTTCGTGCAAACACACATCTTATCTGATTAGTGTCCATGCAAACGGACTGAAGCAACATTGTGTATGCAAACGTGGCTAGAGATTACATTATTCCTGTCATATTTCTTTTTTCCAGATAAGTTCTGCATAGGCATTCAACAGCTTGATGTATTTGCTGAGCCATTTGGACTAATGCACTGAAGTTTAGTTAGGTAAATCTGTAATCCTCATCCAACAGACTGACTAAGAAACCACAGAGTGTGAGCTATGAACTTGGAATTTAAATTAGGTGAGAATTAATTAACTGTGAAAACAAGAAGCAACGGATTATGAAGAACCTGGTTTCAAAACTATGGTTAGAAATTGCAGTTGTTACTAATAGATGTAGTTGTTGTTGTTGTAGCTCCACATCATAAGGGAAATGATGAAGAAATGGTTTACTGTAGCCCTTTAACAGGTGGCTCAACCACACACTTACACAAGTATATACACATTTATCATTGCAGTCATCAATGTGATAAATTTATAAACTTTTCTGTTTATCTTAAGAGGTTTTAATGAGGGCTCTTGACAGAATATGTCTGGACGGTGATTGCTCGAACGCTACTCCTCATTTAGAAAGTTACTGAAAAAGCTGTTTAAAAAGTAAGGTTTCCACTGATTTTCTTAACATACAGGAAACTTTGGGAGAAAAACCAGTGGCACCTGGAGGTCATTAATCTCCGAAAGTCCCTATAGAAGCGCCTTAGAGGGCAAGTTTTCACATGTAGAAGTACCCACGCCTGTGGCATTTCATCTTATTTCCTTGCATGTAGGGGAACCCTACAGGGCACTGCATCACATACTCCTCACTGGAAAGGCACCCTGGAGTGCACTTCATCATGTTTTCTTACACGCAGAGGCACCCTGGTGGGCATTTCATCATATTTTCTGGCATGAACAAGAACTGTTCAACACTGCATCATGTATAATCCATGAGAAGAGCAGTCTGGAGAACTCAAACTAGGCAATGTTTACAAACCAAATGGTCTATGGGTTAAATTTTTGTGTGATTTTTTTTTTCTAAAATACATAAAACAGAGCGTCCAGTTTTTTGTTCGATTTTTTTTGTTTGTTTTTATATAAGGTGACCAACTTACTGTATAAAAGGTTATAGTGATAGTCTCGTTCTGTCTACTGTAGGTGTGTATGAGGAAATTGAGAAGTTGTATAATTCTCATCAATTTCTATAGAAAGAAATAAACAGTTTGACAGCAAAATGAGATGAATCCACTTTTAGTCATTTTGGAAAATTATTGTCCAAATTCAGACTATACAGTATATTCTTCTTTTAGAAGCTTAAAACTATCACTAGCGATGGTTTTCCTGCCTTTGGGAGCCAGTATGCATGTCAATATTTATTAAATTACATATATTTATGAAAGTATGCTAAGCAAACAGATAATGCTACAATGCTGAAACACTAATGTGTGATCAATTTGTGTACATGAGACACGAGCTTATGTCTGCTATGGAATGTTTTGCTATGCCAGAATTTTTGAACTCTGCTATAACCTTACGGGACCAAAGATGTACTGTATATGCATTTGGTTGATACCTGATCAGACCGTATACATCACAACCCTGAGCTTTGTGAATCTAAAACCAATTCTAATTGAAACATGAAAACATGAAAACATGAAAGAAAAACTGATTTCTATTGTTTTTAATGTTTTCCATGATATTCAGCAATCTTTGCAATGAAAGATACATAGCAGAAAACAATTAGTGGCAAATTTATACAGACTTATGTAACCGAAACAAATTAATGTATAATTTTACAATGCACATTTTTCTGGCTTGTAAAACTTCTTGCTGCTTCTTCTTCTGGAAAAAAAAATCTAAAATGAAGATCTCTCTTTTTTTTTTGCATTCAAAAAACAACAATGTTGTTGTTTTGTTTTTTCTCCAAAACCTTTTAGGAACCAGTTGAGAAAAAAATAAGTATACCCTATAATTCACAAGCAGGTACAACCACCTTACGTTGCACCTTCAAGCAACAATAACTTGATGATAATATTTTCTGCCAGAGTTTATCATTCTTTTACATCATTTTGAAGATTTTTTTTCAATCACTGTTTTGATTGATGTTTGCAGGCATTAATTTATCCACAGCTATCTTAAGATCCCACTACAGAATCCTAACCGGGTTCAGGTCTGGACTTTGACTTGTCCATTTTTGTTTACTTTAGGCATTAAGTTTTGATTTGCTGGTGTATTTGGGATTGTAGCCCTGCTGCATGAACCATTTTCAGCCTAGCTTACAGTATGTTTTGGCCAGATGGACTTCTTAAGAATGCAAGTTTCCTAAATCCTGTGGCTGTAAAACAAACCCCTTCCTCCACTATGGTTAACAATTGGTATAGGGTGTTCATGGCACCTTGCTGTGTTAGGGTTTTTCTATTAATTCACTGTGCATGATGTATTATTTTCACCTTGGTGTCATCAGTCAAGGGACATGGTTTAAGAAATGGTTTGTTTAAATGCCTTTTTGCAAGCTAAATTTATACGCCATATTCTTTTTGGAAAGAAGAACCATTTTCATAGCCATGCTTCAATGAAAGCCACATTTAATTGGTCTTTTTCTGAATGTGCTGAAAAGATTTGTCTTTAAAAGCTGCCAATTTGTAAACAATCCTTCTTGGTGTAAAATTTCAAGTCATTTGGAGATGGCTTTATAACCCTTTACCAGTTTGCTTCTCTGAAGTCATGGATGGAATAATTTTTTCTAAGCATAATGTGAACCCACACCTAATTTTTCCAGAAAAACAAACTACTAAATGGGCTGCTTCTCAAAGTTGTTGTCACACTTCTTAATGACTAGCGAATTTTGTGCATTTCATCATCTGTAACCCAGATGTTAATAATTCTTAATAATTATAGAAGAAAGAAGGATGCACTTATTTTTTCTCACTTTATTCTGAGTGTTGGTTTACTTTTTGGGAATAAAAAAATAATTACATGATGAAATCTCTTTTTTGTTAACTATGAAGTGTTTAAAAATCTTTAGACTTTTTTGCAGATTACTGTAAGCAGAAATGCACAAAAAAATTCACTCTTCATTCATTTGTAGATATAAAAATAAAATCATAGTACTGTTACATTTTGTACAGTATATTTATTTCTACTTTTACCCTAAACTTACAGTACAGCTTAACCATTTAGTAGATTTAGGTAACTTCTAAGCTAATTGGGGAAATCTGAAATGTATTATTTTTTATAATTTGCTACATAAGTGTTTCTCCATCCATCCATCTAGGAATCTCTGTAGTCCAACTAGGGACCATGGAGGCCCACAGTCCAAAGAAATACAAATTATGCTAATTGGTGTTACCAAATTACCTGTACTGCGGGAATGCATGTGTGACTTTTGTATTCATTTGCATTCGTATGACCATGGTAGGACCTCCAGTTAACATTCACATGTGGATTCACACACTTTGGGCAGTGAGCCTAATCTGCATACCTTCGCAGGGAGGAAATTGGAGAACCCAAAGGAAACCCACCAAGCACAGGGAGAACATGCAAACTCCATGCATACAGATGCACAATCAAACACATGACCTGGAGGTATAAGGCCGCCATGCCACCATAGGTGTTTCTACATTTATTTTAAACTGACAACTCAACCATTTTGTAGATTTAAGGAACTTTTAAGCTAAATGGTAAATTTGAAATGTATTATTATTATTATTATTATTGATATTATTATTGATATTATTATTATTATTATTATTATTATTATTATTAAAAGTAGTGTTGACCTGTCATTTGTTTTGTACATGACCAGCATTATCTATCAGTTATCATTTGAGAGATAATGTCAGTACGATTTGGCTAATATTTTGCCATATTCCTTAGCTCTTTAATTAATGGGGTAGACACATGTTGTCTAAGGGGCAGGATTTCCTCTGACAAAAACCTTTTTTTTTCTTTTGGGGAAAAATACAGGGGCACCTAGAGGGCATTAACCTCCGAAAGTGCCTCTCTATTAACCTTTTACTATTTGCACCCTAGAGGGCAAGATTCATCTGAATCATCTGACTCTACAGTCCACTGCATCACTCCCTTTTTTTCACTGGAAGGGCTCCTACAAGGGCATTTTATCATGGTCTCTAGCATGTATGGAAACTCTAAAGGTAATCATACTGTATATTCTTTACTAGAAGGGCACCCAAGAAGACACGTCATCATGTTGCCATGTACCTAATGGCACAAAGATGGGCATTTCATACCTTTTTTGTCTTCTGCAATTGTAGCTGTAAAGGCACTGCATCATTTCTTTTTTCAGATTACAGCACCTCAGATAGCACTTTATCGCATTTTTGCTTTAATAGGAGCACCCTAGGAGGCATGTAGCCACAACCTATAGGGCTATGTATCAAGTAATCACTTACAGACGGGCACCATGGAGTGCACTTTATCATGTTTTCATGCACATACATTGTAATACATGCATTACACCTAGAAGACCTTTCATATTGTTTTATTTTTTTATTTATTTAAAGGGTAGCCAGTAGGGCACTGCATCATGTTTTCCTCAGTTCAATGATTATCACATCTACCACAAGGCATTACAACAATATGTCTTGCACAGTGTCTCCTTAGACACCGGGAAACCCTATAGAGTATCATGTCTTCTTCACTGGATGGACACTTTACTGGCATGCACTGGGACAATGCATCTTGGCTTCTTCACTGTAAAGGCACTTTAGAGAACAATTTGTTGTCATTTGATGGTTATTTATTTATGAAATTACACTGCAATTTATATTAAATTAATTCTATATTTGCTTCAAAATTTTAAGTAAACACTTTGACATAAATGTACAAAGATCAGCCATAACATTAACACATTAACATTGATTACCAATTATAAAACAGTAAACTGTTGAGAGAATCATGGACACCCAATGCTCACCCATGACCACGGGGCCCAAAGGCCAGCCCACCCAGCCTGATCCTACAGAAAAGCCAGTTTAGCGCAGATTGCGTAAAAAAAAAAGAAAGTTTTTTTCATGATAGAAAGGCACCAGAACACAGCCTGCCAGCATGGGGGCCAGCAGGCAAAGAGCCCAAGACGACCGTCCACCAAACCTCCCAGATCCCAAGCTAATTGAGCATGGAACGTGACAGATGTCAAATGATCTGCAGCTAACATCCTGGTCCCAGACACCACAGCACAACCCCAGAGGTGTTGTGGAGTCATGTTTCAAGGGGCCAGAGCTGCACCCTTGGCACAAGGTGAACCTACACAATACTGTGTTTAATGTTGTTGCATAGTAATGTTAAGAAGATCAGTGTAAGTAAAGATATTTCCATTTATCTATCCATCTATAGTCCAACTAGGGACTATAGATGGAGACCAGTGGTGACCACTGTATTTATTCTTATTTTTCTGACCATGGTAAGACCTCCT
Source organism: Leiocassis micropogon (assembly GCA_028565275.1). Lineage (NCBI taxonomy): Eukaryota > Metazoa > Chordata > Actinopteri > Siluriformes > Bagridae > Leiocassis > Leiocassis micropogon. The sequence goes on from JAOVVA010000001.1 coordinate 27,402,473, forward strand.
ACCACATTCACACATGCATTCACGCAGTACAGGCAATTTGGTAACACCAATTAGCATAATTTGTATTTCTTTGGACTGTGGGAGGAAACCCAACAAGCACTGGGAGAACTTCCAACTCCATGCACACAGACCCCAAAGCGTGAATCAAACCTGGACCCTGGAGGTGCAAGGCAACAGTGCTTACCTCTAAGCCACCATGCTGCCAAATATATTTACCAAAGCATTATAAAATATTTAGAAGAATAATTGCACTATAAGTTGAGTAAAGAACTTCAGTACTTTTACCACCTCTAATGTAGCCATTTATAGAAATATAAGGTTGAGTGTTAAGATATTTTTTCTTACAATAGCTTCATACTCTCATTAAATACTAGGAACATTGTAGTACCGCTGTGTACCATGTAGTCTGGAATATGAGGTACAGTACAATGCAACCCAGCCTTTATTGTCTAAGCCATGGGTGTGCAGAATTCTGCAACATTTCTAAGAACTAAAATGTGAAACTTCTAATTACTTCGTCCAAAAGATACCTTTAAAAAAGCGTAAAAAAGTATGTTCAGCTTTATTACTCTTTATTACATTATAGTTATTTTATAACACTGTAGTTATTCTAACTTCTATGTGCTCACTCACTATTGTCACATCCCAATAGACAAAAAAGGAATGAAGCCCGAAGGAGAGGACCCTAAGCTAAAAACAGATCTATTGTATTTCTGCAGAGAGATCTCAATATGGGAGACAAACTTCCATGGGAGCAAAGTGCAAGAGGGAGTTAATGAGAGAGGTTTTCTTTGATGTGGCCTGAACAACAGCAGGGCACTAGGAGGGCTTTGGGACAGGATCTAATTTGTAATCAGTGCACAGTCATTAAAGAAAGCAAAAGAGCACCAAGGTTTCTCGATCTCTCTCATCTTCCAGGTAGAACACCTTTATAATGACCTCATTAGGAGTGGGACTTCAGCAGGGGGGAACGTCTGCATGGGAATTCACAACACTTCTGCTCTATCTTTGGTGGCATCATTGCATTCTTTCTCTAATTGGATACATGGAGTCATGACATGCACTAGGAAATACATGACAGTAAAAAAGCGAAAGAGAAAGAGAGAGAAAGGCAAACAAGAACATGAATTTCAAAGCTCATTCATGATATATAATTTCATGTCTGATTGTCTGTTCAAGTCTTTTTCAGTTTCAATGGCGTGATAATACAAAATGCAAATAAAGTGTGTGTGTGGGGGGGGGGGGCGTCAATACATATGCAAGACACTAAGTCTTTTAAATAAACATGGTTAGGAAAAATAAAGAAATTAAATATCATTATATTGCCCTTCATGCAAAACATTTCATGTAAAGCAGAAGTATCACTTTGCTTACCTGAATTCACTTTCCAATCCTGTTCAAATCTTTTAAATTGCTTTCAGCAACATCCAAAATGAAAGACATTGCATTAAAATGTGTGGAGAGCTGACTCATGCATGACAGAGCGAGAATGAGATAAAGCGCAGGCTCCAAAGAATCAGCAGCCAGATAAAAGAGATGGAAGTAATGCAGAGGGAAGTCATTGATGTAGCCTTCTGAACGCATATGCAACCAAATCCACAAGCCAAGCTTCAGTTTAGATTAGAGAGCACTGAATAAATGTCTCCTAACAGAAAAAAAGAAACTTTACAATATCAAGAGTTAACAGAATCTGGTTATGTCGAGCACCAACAATATACTGTAAGTGCCTGTGGATGTTGTTATTATAGAAACAATGCTACAGTTTACACAGTTTATACATGATGGTGAGTCAAAAACTAACCAAACTCAGGTTATATTAAAACTTACGTTTGTTCTAGCAGCTCTTTCCGTTCAAGGTTACTGTCTCTCCACTCTGGTGTGAAGGTGTTACAGTACATCAGTTCATTTGTAACTGCGGTGCGAGCAAAAATTTATGCCCCACTTGTGATTTGCATGAAAGAAGAGCAGTGAGCAGTGATCCATGTTGCTTTTATGGTCTGAGGGTGTACCTGGTGCCGAAACAACTCATGGAAGAGTATAAAACAGAAGTGTTTGGATATCTGAGAAAAAAAATTGGAGCGATACTCTAAGGAAGGTGAAAGTTTCTTAAAAATGAATTATTACTGGAGATGCTACACGGAGTCATCAGTACGACCCTGAAAGTAAAAGCCAGAGTATGGAACGGAAGCATCCTCAATCGCCGACCGAGAAAAAGTTCAAAAGGTAACCATCAGCTGGAACATACATCGATGCTTAAATTTTTTGGGATTGTCGAGGACCAGGAGTATTGGAACATTATCAGGAAAAAGGTTCAACAATCAACAGTGCTCGTTACAGTGAGACGCTGATTGAAGAGCCGAAGCTCTGGGTTGCATGCAGAGGACTGCTATCCAAGGGTGTCATGATCTTGCATGACCATGCACATCTGCATTTAGACAGATTTAATAGAGTGCTCTATACAGTATGGTTTTGTCAATAGTGTGTGTACTGTATATACAGATTCTATTAACCAAACAGACTACAGACTACAGACTGTCGTGTCTGAGAAACCCCTAAAATTTGCAATTATGGAATTATATTAACCAGGCTGTCTGGTTAAATCAACCAAATTACAATCAAAGTAAAGGTTCCGGTTATTTAGGATTATTTGATGAGAACATTAATTGAAGTGCTGGAACTGACTCTGCCTGATTTTATGTATAAATTAAGAGGTATACAGGTGTTAGTTTGGTATATTTACCAGACAGAAAACAGTTTAGTATTATGTATACAGTAAAATTTGGGACTTTATTATTATTTTTGTTAGTTTGTCATTTTAGCAGTACTTTAAACAGTTAATAGTAGAAGCTGACAGGCTATGGCTCTATACGTGAAATCTGATGTTTCCAGGCAAGATTCTGAATCCTCGGACAACTAACGAAGCAGGAGTTCACCATGTATACCATGTATCGCATTCTTGGTGAAGGGAAATGCAGTGCTGTGTTACATGAGTGCACACAGTGCACAGAATACAGCACCCCAATCCCCCCCCCCCACCCCCCCCCCCCCCCCCCCCCCCCCCCCCCCCCC
>JAOVVA010000001.1:27415798-27427697 GCA_028565275.1 Leiocassis micropogon
TGTTCTCCCCGTGCTTGGTGGGTTTCCTCTGGGTACTCTGGTTTCCTCCCACAGTCCAAAGATATGCAGGTTAAGCTAATTGGTGTTCCCAAATTACCCATAGTGTATGTGTGTGTGCCCTGCGATGGATTGGCACCCTGTCCAAAGTGTATCCTGCATCGTGCCCTAAGCTTAAGCCTCCTGTGATAAGCTCTAGGTCCCCGCGACCCTGAATACAGAATAAAGTGGTATAGAAGATGAGTGAGTGAGTATATACTGTATGTATATCTATATCCATACATGGTCCATTTATACTGTATATTGCAATATATATATCTATATATATATATATATATATATATATATATATATATATGTGGGAATGTATTATTTAATATATTGCATTATATTTTCATAAGGGCTCCCCCACTGGATAACGTTCACATTGTTTTTGTTCTCCGCTCTCAGGGACACCGATACAGCAGGTGGCAGTATGCACCTATTTGGCTTATAAGCTTCAATTAAACACAAGAGAATAAGACAACGGGAAGTTATCTTTCGCGTTATGCCTAGTATTATTAATATTTAAGCAAAAATTGTCACATACAGAATGTATTTATATAAAAAACAAACAAAAAAATTTTGTTGGATTTTGATTAACGCTAATCTTTTTTGTACTCATTTGCCTGTACTGATAAATGCAAATTTTCTGTCATTTATCAGGAACATACAGTACATGGCACAACTGGTTTGCGTTTGATTACACACACACAAATTTTTTTTTAATAAAATTGCATCCAGGTTAAGATAGACAATAAACATATCACGCAGGAAAAGGTTCTATGAAAGTAACACAATGATGATGTGACATCATATTGGAAAAACAGAAGGATTTCATAGAAAGTCACACAGCACACTAAGATATGGCACACTGACCGGTCACTTAGTAGTCACTTGGTGCTGATTCTTATCGAGAGAGTAAAAGAAAAGAAAGAAAACGGACGTATACGCTGCACATTTACACATTTCTTATTAAAATTGTTTTATTTGTCTTAATTTATAAAGTTATACTTCTTATATTTTTTTTAAATAATATTCAATTTCTTTGCTTGATGCCAGTAATATGTGAAACGATGAAGCGTCTTGGTATTAAATTGGTGTGTTCAATTGAAATAAATAAGCTATTTAACTTTGGAAAGTGAATTTTGCATATAAAAGTGAAGTAACTCATTGAAATGTCATGATTTGAAGCTATTTAATCAAGGTTTAAATTTCACACTGAGAAGCATATAAAGGATACAAAGCTTGCGAGATGTTCATGAATATGAAATTTCTTGTGTAAATGCTCCAATGAACAATTAACACACGGATGCATTCAGACAAAGAAATCAGTTTGTATTGAGCTTGATAAGTGGAGCAGAGAGTGTAAAAATACCCTGATTATGCAAAATATATGCGGTACATATATTTGAAAAAGAAATGCACATATATTTCATCTGAAAAATCAATCAATAAATCAATTAATTAATTAACAACAAAAAAAAACTAAAAAAATGTGTAGAACATAACATGTGAAGTGTCTAAAACCCTTTTCTATAAGAGCCGCCTTAACATTGATAACATGATGCATCTCTCTTTGTAGTAAACACGAGAACCAGCATAATGTTTTGCAAATCATTAATAAAAATACTGAGAGTTGGAGTTTAATCTTTACATGATTATTTACCCTAAACACAAGGAACAGTACATCTGTGGCTAAATTTCAAATGCATGAAGGACGAAGGACAAACAGTATATGATATATCATACAGTATATATTACATAACAATATAATATCTGTTATAAGAGTAAAAATTCCCTTTATTTCTCTCTATAATCCCCTGCTACACTAATGCAACACTTGTGTAACTAATGCAACCAGTGTAGTGGGAGGTTTTCCAAAGTAGAAAATTTTCTCAGTACACCGAAGCCATGATAGGATTGCCTGCTTTACATGTGAAACGCTGGCCTCCCAGGAACTCCTTTAATGGCCCGAACATGTGGAAATGACTTTGAGCGAGGTCAGGGCTATACAGGGGACCACACTCTAGGCAAAATCAGGAGTATCATGGGTTTCCCTAGCGGGCCGTTTTTTCTTTTGCGGTTCTCCTAACTCTATTTGTGATCAATAGCTTCTGTTCATCGCTGCTACATATTGTTGAAATAATTTTCTTATTCAAAGCGAGGAGTAAAAGATATGAGGAGGTGCTGTAATAGGAAATCAATTAGAGATTGAGTGGTGTAGTTTGGAACAATTCAATTACTACTACTGTATCACTGTCCACAAAGTGCCTTATTTTGCAATAATTCCATATTCTGAAGTGCTTTATTCACCTCACACCACATCAATTATATCAACAAAAATGGCACTTTATTTAACTAAATCCATACTGTTATGAGAATTGTCTTTTCAATATTTACACCATTTTTCAGAAATTACAGTAATGTAGGTGACCTGAACAACATTGATCACCAAGTATATACCAGTAACCTGGTCACAGGATCATGGCCACCGAAGACTCACCCATGCCTGTGGGAATCAAAGGGTATGGCGTCTGCTCAGATCCCATAGAAAAGCCAATGCAGCACAAATTGCTGAAAAATAGTATTCTGGTTATGAAAGAAAAGCACCAGAACACCCAGTCCACCACGGACCTTCATGCCGCAGGCCTAGGAGGCAAATTTCTCAAGGCCACTAAAGTGGTCTCCAAATGACCAGATCCCAATCCAGTCGAGCACCCATGGAATCACAGGACATAGAAGTCTGATCCACAGAGGCCCCATCCTGAAACCCGCAGTACCCAAATGATCTGCTGCCAACATCCTGATCCCAGACACAACAGAACACCTGAGAGGTCCTGCAGAGATGTGCACCAAGGTGCCAAAGCTGCCCCAGGAGAACAAGGGGAACCCGAAACCTAGGTGGTTTAAATGTTTCTAATGTTATGGCTGATCAGTGTCAATCACAAACACATTAGTAAGAAACTGATGTGTGCATGAATTATCATGCTTTGAGGGACAATGCAGACTTTTGAAGCATTGCTGCATATACGGTACTTCTGCATTTGTAAATAATAAACGGAAAACATCCATTCAACTACAGTATTAGACCATGCGATGATGCCATTGATGCCAAAGGCAGGAAATACAGTAAATTTCAAAAGATTATTGAATAATAAAGTATAAAATATATAAGGACCCTGAAATAGAAAAACAAAATAACACACGCTGCATCAACAAAAGGCCAGGAGTCATACAGTATGCATGTACTTTCATGTGGTATTTTACATCTATTCAAAATAGCACACCTATTCACCTTAAACCTAATAAATTATGGATAATAGGTTAAAATGACAGTAGTGTAGGCATCTTAAGTGCAAAAAGCACCATTAGCCAAGCCTCAGGCAATTTTATCAGGACTTCAATCCGAGGCGAATTAGCATGCAGATGGGTCTGCTGCCACACACCAAGCGAGCCACTTAACAGTAGGAGCAATTAATGCGAGTTTATCTCAAATGAGTTACAGTGCAGTAGAGACGTCAGCCATAAATATGATAGATGGCGCATGCAGATACCAAATTAAACGTTCCACGCCAGGCCCTGTGAGTGACAAGCTCACTAATTGCTAAGTTAGTTGCTGTTTTGTGTGAGCATTTTCCATGATGGCTCATGATGCATTGCTGTACTGATCATGAAGTTTATGAATTGTAATGCAACACCTGGATAACTTTCTGTAATTCACAGTGATCTCTAAACAGGGGTACGATTATGAATCATGGTGTGAGAAGTGCTGAGAATGAAGAATGCATTCATCTGAGTCTTTTTGAATGGAACTAAATAGAATGATGCAGGATGGAGAGAAAGTTCGTCTTATCTTCTAAGACAAATTTTGATTTTCTAATTAGGTGAAGGGGAAGAGGTTTGGTTTCCACAACCCAACACACAAATAAGGTCATGTGTAAAAGTTGCATTAGTTTTATACAATGCAAAATACAATGCCAGTCGAACAACAACATAAATTTTCACTGTGCTTTTATTTATTTTGCAAATATTAAGGAAAAAATGTACCCTTACTGTTTCCATAGGATTTAAGAGGGTAAGTTCAGCCAGGTGCTGCTAATTGCTAAAGGCGCAGCCCTTGATTAATTAATCATCAGCAGATGTGCAGACGTATAAAAGCAGACGTTTCAGCAGTTTGATGGTCTGGAGCATTCAGAAGTGTGTTAACACAATGCTAAGATGCTAAGCAGTGGTGTTAGAGAAGCAATTGTGGCTGCACATGAAACCAGAAAGGGTTATACAACCATTCTGAAACAATCTGGAGTTCAACAGTGCTACAGTGGGAAAAATGTTTCTTAAGTGAACAGCATTCCAGACAGCTGCCAATATTCTTAGAAGTGGATGACCAAGCACATTTACACCAGGATCAGACCATGCAATGCACAAAAAATAAATAGAAAAAGCACTATATCTCGGACCTCAGTGAGCATATTAAACGTCTGTGACAGCACAATTAGTAGAAGACTGAACAATTAGGGACTGGAGGGTTGCCAGGAGAAATCCTTTTCTGTCTAAAAAGCACATGGAAGCAAGAATGAGGTTTACATTTACATTTACATTTAGGCCTTTGGCAGATGCTCTTACCCTTACATCTGCAAAAAACAACAACAAGGCTTCTGGATTAATGTCCTATGGACAGATGAGACCAAAGTAGTATTGTTTGGCCTTAATGCACAGTGCTGTGGTTAGCGAAAACTGCATACAGCATTTCATAAGAAACAGTGAAGCATGAAGCACTGTGGTGGAGGGGCTTGTTTAGCAGCCACAGGACCTGTACATGAATGTACTTTATACCGAGGGAAAAATGTGAGGCCATCTGTCTGACAGCAAAAGCTTGGTCGAAATCAGGTTATGAAAAATGATCCGAAGTACACCGGTAAATCTACATCAGCATGACTTTAAAATAAAAGAATCAAGGTTTGGGAATGGCCTAGTCAAAGTCCAGACCTCAACCCAACCGAAATGCTGTGGCAGGACCTTAAGAGAGCTGTGCATAAGCGAATGCCCAAAAAGCCCAATGAACCGAAGCATTGCTATAAAGAAGATTGTTTATTATTATCTCCTTATATTGACACCTGTAAAGAGCGAAGTGAAGTGGGATATATTAGGCAGCAAGTAAATAACATTGAAGTTTTTGAAGTTGTGCTAGAATAGCAAAAGGCTCTCATAGGCTTTAGCAAGGGCCACATTATGGGGGCTAAAAGTCTAGGTTAGAGGAACTCCAAAATGACAGGTCTTCTGGGGGTTTCTGGTATTGTATATAGTGGTTAGTACCTACCACAAGTAGTCCAAGGTACTTGAGTCATGGGCATCAAAGGCTTATTAATCCATATGAAAAGCTAACCTATTTGAAGCAATCCTACAGAAGAGCTACTGGAACACTATTTCCTGAAAAAGAAAATCTGGATTTCTGGCTATGATAGGAAGATGTCAGAGCCCACAGGCTTGTCAGAGTGCCCATTCTGACCCCTGTCCACTGCTGAAAGCTCCTACAGTGAGGATGCGAGCACCAGAACTGGACCACGGAGCAATGGAACAAGGTGGCCTGGTTTGATGGATCACACTTTTTTTTTACATCATGCGGATGGCTAGGTCACTTTTCTTGGTAATACATGGCTCCAGCATGCACTATGGGGAAAAAGGCAAGCTAGTAAGTCTGTAAGACAGTGCGATGGGCAATGTTCTCCGGGAAAAGCCTGGGTTCTGGTATTGATGTCAATGTTACCTTGACACATAAGACCTATCAAAAACTGTTGCAAACCAAGTGATGGGAGTGGCCAATTTCAACAAGATAATGCATCCCACTGCACTGCGAAATCATTTAGGTTGGTTTAAGGAACATGACAAAGAGTTCAAGATGTTGACTTGGTCTCCAAACTGCCCACATCTCACACTGATTGAACATCTGTGAGATAAACAAGGAAGTCTTGCAACTTACAGGACTTTAAGAGTCTTTTGTTTGCCCTGGCACCTCTTTGGTGCCAAAGATTTTCATAGCACACCTTTAGAGATTTTGTGAAGTTCATGCCATGATTGTTTAAAGTTGTTCTGGTGCCACAAGAGAGGCATGATCGGGGTAAACTACACATTGTGACAGTTACGTTCAAACACAAAATAATATGCAATGTAGATGTTAAATTTTATATATTTTCTTCCTACTAAGCCAGTGCATAGACACTAGTTGTCTTTTTCAGAATTAAAGAATTGTGATTTGTACAGAAGTGTCTAGGAAGTTTTGCCACCATGTCCAATCCTGTCCACAGAAGTGCCCAGAGTTGTTGACTATAAATATAGAATATGATGCAATATGGACTTTTTTTTTTTTAACAAGGTGTGTATGTCTCAGCCTGGACAATGCTGACTGCTGATTCTGGCTTATTATACAGTATGTGCATCTGCAGGCCAATACGTCTTTGTTTTATGGCGATTTTCTCACACATCAAAGTGTTTATCAGGTAACCCGTACACATTGTTACCGTGATTTTACACTTATTTTTTTAAACTTATTCTTAAATAATAACGTGCACTATGGGAAGTGAAATATTTGTGAAATATCACAGATCGCCGCACTCATATATTTATGACCTTGGACTTTTTTTTTTTCCTGGGTCAGTGACATAAATGAGCGCTGCAGTGCAGTGTGAGAACATTAGATTTCTTGTACCTCCTCCACAACACAGTCATGAACCTAATAAGTCATCCGTGTGTCATTTTTTTTTTTTTTTTTTTTTTAAACTGTCATTGGTCTCAGCAGGTTCAGTCCTGTTGATGAAATCAGAGTGGGCTCGCATCTCTCCTGTGGCTTCAGTTAAGGGTTGACAAATTGACTAGAGTCTCTTGTGCACACTCTAAATATCCAACATGATGAATTGCATCATTCCCGCTGAGGCTGACTAAATGAAAAGAAGGTTTAATGCAGTTGAAGCCTGGAGAAATAAACCCTTAAAGTGACTTTATCACTGAAAGGAAAAATGCTGGTATTCTTCAGGGCGCTTTTTTTTTTTTTTAAAGTGCCTAACGTGTTTAATGTAAGTGCAAAAGTCTGGAGATAGAATACAAACCACAGACAAAATAAATCACTCATGAAAATGGTTTTATTTTTTCCAAAGTGCATTATGAGTGCATTAAGAGCATATACTGTATAATATAGCTGATACTTTATCAGCCTCACGTCCATCATCACTGTTGTCTTATGAGGTTAATATGTTGAAAATATCTTGTTGGAGCAACAAGTCCTCTGTTCTGAAAATATTCTCATGTCAGAAAACATCTAATTGTTGCAAAATACTAACACTGGAGACTTCTTCCAAAAAATTTGAAACCGCCATCACTGTACAAAAATCAGTGAAAATTGAATCTGTTCAAGTGAAGTCTCTATCAACCATGTCCCTGTTTAAGTTTTTTTTAAACTATATATTTTTTAGATTTAATTAGATTCTACTTTATTGTCATTATGCAAAGCACATGTACAGGATCAATGAAATGCAGTTAGAATCTAATCAGTGCATAAGTGTCGTATTTACAATAAATAACAATGTGTGTCTACAGTATGTACACCCCTCACATTTTAGAAACCACTTTAATACTGTATACAGTATGTTCTCAAGGCTCAATACTATAGAAATAAAAAATAGTATATTCTTTATAGCAGTACAATCTTCTAACAATAACTTAACATGCAGACATTATTGTCTAAATAGCTGCCAACTAAAATAAGTACACCCTAAGTGAACATGTCAAAACTGTGTCCAAAGTGTCAGTATTGTGTGTGAGCACCGTCATTATCTAGTACAGCCTTAATCCTCCTGGGCCTGGAATTCACCAGGGCTGCACATGTTGTTGCTGGGATCCTCTTTCACTCCTTCATAATGATATCACGGAGCTGCTGGATGTTAGACACACGGCACTTCACCACCTTCCGCTTGAGGACACGCCCCACAGATGCTCAATAGGGTTCAGGTCTGGAGACGTACTTGGTCACATGAAAATGATGAATATGTCATGTGACTTTGCATGGTTAAAGATGTCCAGCTGTTATCATGTAGGGTCTACTTACGTTTGTTGCCAGCTATTTTGACAATAATGCTTTATGTTGAGTTATTTTCAGAGGACAGTAAATCTATACTGTTATACAAGCTGCACATTGACTTCTCTAAAACATATTCAAATTTAATTTCTATAGCATTGTCCTTTGAGAAGATATACTAAAATGTTTGCTGCATTGCTACATTACTACGGTACATATGTACATATATGAGTTCTGAATGATATATATATATATATATATATATATCACACACTGTGTAGGGCTATATACAGTAGGAGTGTATATATACAGTGCAGTTGTATAAGCACTAGTTATTGATGGTGAAAAGATGCATAGAAATATAGACAGAAAGTGACAGTGCAGTGGTGTATTACTGTAGTTAACACTTTATGGTCAGCTGTTCAGTGCCGTAACAGCCACAGAAAAAGAAAAAAAAAAAGCGATTTTTCAGTCTGTTGGTGCGAGCTCTGAGGCACCTGTAGCGCCTGCCCGATGGAAAAAGAGTGACTAGTCCATGATTGGGGTGAGAGGAATCTCTGATAATGCCTCTCGCCCTTTGCAGACAGCGTTTCTTGTAAATGTCCTCCAATGTGGGTAGCTGGGTGCCAGTGATTTGTTGGATGGTTTTCACCACTCTCTAAAGGGTTTTACGGCCCTGAGCAGTGCAGTTGCTGTGCTGTACCACACCGAGATGCAATACTATAGACACAAACATGGTGCTATAAATATCTGTTCTGCCTTAATGCCAGAACCTTCCAAACAATCAGAATCAAGCATTTAACAGGTCTGTTGTATAAACATAAAGCAAAGGCTGAATTTAAGTGGCACATAAATGGTAATGTGGGTATGTTTGAGTATAAATACTGCACGTGCATGTATACATGCTGTTGGTAATGAAGAGGGGAATTGACTGTTACAGCCCGTACACTGACATCACATTTGTCAGCTGGTTATCAGTTCCATGAATGGGGGAAGAAAAGGAAAGAATGATAAAAACAGAGAGGGAGAGAGAGAGAGAGAGAAAGAGAGTTTATCCATCCATTTATTTAACTTCTGCTTTTTCTGGTGGGGGTTTGTTCTGGCAGCAGGCAAAGAAGATTACTCCTTAACTCTCTATTCCTGGCCACAGATGCTAGTTTCTCCTCAAGACATCTGTATCCAAGCAAGCTGTGAGATAGAAACTTTCTGTCTAGCTCTATACCAGGAGCTGACCAGGAGGAATCTTTGTAAGGAAGCATCTGTTTCCTCTTGACACGGAAGAGCGGTGCCTCAGCTTCAAGACCTTTCCAGATTGCCAAACTGCTCATTTAATCCTGTAGAGTAAGTCAGAGTAAGCCCAAGATTTTCAGAACCTGTGTTTCATAGACTGTGTATGTATTTTTTTTAGTCACTACTAACACCTGAATATCACGGGTGACATAGTGAACTCGTCTCTCAAACTGGTTTTCTTCCAAGTGATTAAACTCATCCACTGGGGGCTCATACTGATGAATCTGATGGGCCTTTTTTTCCATCAGATCCCATGGTACTTAATGTCCTCCACCATGAGCAAGGTTTTTTAGGCTTTAATTTCCCACCAGATCCCAAGTTACTTAAACTCATCCACTGCGGACAAGGTTTCTTAGGCTTTCCTTTTCCAACAAATTCGAAGGTAAACTTCTCCTTCTTCATCAGGGGCAAGGTCATTTACACTCTTTTTTCGTTAGGTCCCAAGGAATATAAACTTTTTCGATGGGGAAAAGGTATGGCAAGCTTTCTTTTGTCCAGGTCTCTCAGGATTTTTTTTCCCAACAGATAACAAGGAACTTAAACTCTTTCATTGGGGGCAAGTTCTCTCCAGATTTTCTTTTTCCATCAGAACCCAAGGTACATAAAGTCTTTTACCAGGGGCAAAGTCTTTCAATCTAAATGTCCATTAGATTTCAAAATCCTTAAACTCCTGTCTTTTTCCCTCATATCCCAAAGTACTTAAATTCCTCCACCAAGGACAATCTTTCTTAACCGATCTTCTTCCATCAGATCCCAAGGCACCTGCACACTTCCACCAAGGCAAGATGTCTTAGTCTTATCTTTTTCCAAGGTATTAAGACTACCATGAGTAAGATTTTTCATACTGTCTTTTTTCCATCATGCTCCCTAAAGTAAAATCTCTATCTATCTGTCTTTATCTATCATTGTTCAAAAATCCTTAAATCCTTAAAGTCCCTCACTAATGGCAAGGTTTCTCTGGCTTTCTTTTTTAACCAGATCCTAGTGTAGTTTAAATCCTCCACCTGGGTATGGTATCCCAGGCTGTTTTTCAGTCAGATCCTAAGGTATTTAAACACTTCCACCAGGACATGATCTCTCAGATTCCACAATGCATAACCTCATTTATCTTGGGCGATGTCTCTCATACTGTCTTTTGCATCAGAGCCCAAGGTAATTAGCCTTCTCCATTGGTCTCAAAGTCTCTCATGCTTTTTTTTTTTTTTTTTTTGCAACCCAATTGAGTCACACTAATGTTGTTGGTCCACTTCAGATGATATCAAACATTCAACATTAGACACCTCCCCAACTTTGGTTGATACTTCAAATACTGTAACTGTAATTTGGGGCATTAGGTACAGTAATGTCTGGAAATTTGACCTCCTGCCAAAGGTGTATGTGAATCCTGATCAATTTGCATCCATTTTACTCAGCACCTGCCAGAACCTGAGAATGAGAGACTCCTTGGGGAGAAATTTGGTTTCCCTGCTTTTATGGATTAGACAAACTTTCCAGACAGTCTGAGAGATCATCTGACATATAAAGCCTTATAAATAACCTTGGACTGTCTATAATATCTTAATAGCATTTTATAAATGATGCTGAATATGCTGAAACAGTTGAATGCCTGAGCTGTTTCTGTGTGAAATTGCACAAAAAAAGTGTAACCTTAAAAAGGGCATGTGCTCTCAAACGTCACTGAAGCATAATATCTCTCTCTCTCTATCTCTCTCTCTCACACACACACACACACACACACACACACACACACACACAGCTGGGGTATGACAGAAGTATGCCCTGTTTAAGCGAGCATTTTTCCCATGGACCAGCACTTTCCGCACATAATTAATCATTCTGGATTCTTGGTGAGACATCATGAAACAGAGCTGGATGAAGCTAGCCACTTTCAAGGTCACAGCATCACCCTGAGTCAATGAGCCATCAAGATCGAGATACACCACATAGTTTTACATGCACATCATATTCCATTGCCTACACATCATTAACTAAGCAGGTGTGCCTGAAAACTAAAATGCATTGTTGGTGTGAGTCAAATAAATTTCTCTCGCATCTATTCGGAATCCTAAACTTGTATTAAAAATATATTTTTTGCCTAACTCAGTGTGGCTGGTCACTAACTAACCGAAGGACTAGATGACACAAATACAAAATTAAAAAAGGTGATTATACACCTGTCGCTGTCACAGTCTGTCCTTTTCTTATTATACTCGCACCATCTGCCATTACGGGGATTACGAGGCATGGAAAACAGATTTGACAGTCTGGTACCTCCATCAGGTCTCATGTTTCAGCTTAGATCAAGGTTTGTAAATCACAAAGTCAGAATGACATCAGTATAAGGTTTAGTCTTTGGCATGCACATAATACGATTGTTGTGTCTTTTTTTGTTGTGTCGTTAACTTTTTTTTTTTTTATACCATGCATTCTCTCACTAGTCCGATGCACATATATATATATATATATATATATATATATATACAGGGCATACTGTGTGTGTGTGTG
>JAOVVA010000001.1:27445712-27473329 GCA_028565275.1 Leiocassis micropogon
GTGTGTGCGTGTGTGTGTGTATGTGAAAACTGAAGTGTCTCACCTCAATCAAAATTTCTATCTATTTCATAATGTCTCTCTCTGTCTTTCCCCAGTGTGTGTGTGTGTGTGTGTGTGTGTGTGTGTGTGTGTGTGGGGAGCAACAGACATGAAAACTGTACTCAGTCTATTCATGTGTGGAAACCAATAAACATGTAAACTTGTAGTCTTTCTCTCTCTCTCTATCTTACTGTCTCTCTGTGTCTCTCCATCCATATTATTATGCCTCTGTCTGTGTTAGTCAAATCACTGCACTATCTCTCTCTTTCTCTCTCTCTCTCTCTCTCTCTCTCTCTTTCTAGGTGTGTGTGGAAAGCAATGAATATGAAAACTGTAGTCTCTCTTTCTCCGGATATTTAAGCCATTCGGCAAGTTCGTGGCTGCGGTGTTTGGACCTGGGACCTTCTGAATGCCTTAATCACTGAGCTACAACTAACTTCTTTTTCTCCATGAGATTTTTCTTACCATTTACGACTATAGTTCGAAGCAATTTACCTGCAGCTTACAGCTTGGTGAAGGAACTCTTAAACTCTTAAACATAGGACAAGACTCTGTAGAAACTTGCCTTGGGATTTGAATGTTGAGGATCATTGGTACCACGTGACCACTCCTAACAGACACCCCTCTACACCAATCTCTCTCTCTCTCTCTCTCTCTCTCTCTCTCAAACACACACACACACACACACACACACGCACTAATCCCATTTCATTCTTGAGTTAGTACATTATAGTTCATTTAAAGTTATGGTACAGAAACAATAATAATAATAATCATAATAATAATAATAAGTCTTGTTCTAGCAGCTCGATCGAGGTAAGGAGACGCACACGCGCGCGCCTCGACGTACACGCGCGCGCGCACACACACACATACGCACGCACGCGCGCACACACGCTATCGCAAACCTTCGCCGATTTCTCACGGCCGCCTCTTTTCCGCGTCTCTTTTGATTGGCTGACAGCCTGATTGTATGCAAATTCGCCGCGCGATGCAGCCAATCGGCGCGGAGCTGCGCTGCTCCCTGAGCCCAGAGCGAGAGGTGAGGCGCTGCGTGTGCGGAGCTGTCCACTCCGCCGTGGTGCTGAAGCTGAAAGCAGGATAACAGTGTACACTCTGACCGAGGGAACGCATCTCCTCTGCGAACGGAATACGGTCCAACTTCGCTTACGGATTTGTGTGCATGACAAGGACTTCGTGTTGAAAAAGGAAACAGGCTTTACACACACACACACACAATTATAAACACACACACACACACACACATCCCGCATCAGCTGCATTTTTTTCCTCCCTCGAGATTGCATCCAGTGACCTGTCTTTTGGACAAACAGGTAAGTCAGTGTTTTTTTTTTTTTCTTTCTTTTTTTCTCTAAACCATAAACCATCAATCGTCTCGGTTAAACTGTTGTTGAAACATTTTTATGCATACAAATAAAAGAAGTCCAGAGACTAACTGAAACGTACAGCACTTTTTCAGTACCTTACTTATTTATTTATTTCAGTAGGTTTATTTGTGTCCCGAACCTAACCATGTTATGATCCATTAAACATACAAGCAGTTTGAGTAAACAGAAATGAAGCGTTAAATTTAAACACCATGGACTTGATCAAGCGTAGTTTAAAAAAACTATTACAAAAAATATAGCTATTTATGCAATGTGATGTGAAGCGAAGCTGTTAAATAAAGACACACAGTACAGGATGTTATTTTCCCCCCCTGTTAATCTCTGATCCTGAGTGAAGTGGGGATTAAACCCTTCTGCTGGCACATATCCATTCTTGTTGAGGGAGGGTGGTGTAAGCGTTTCATTATTATTATTATTATTATTATTATTATTATTATTATTATTATTATTATTATTATTATTATTGTTGTTGTTGTTGTTATTTTTGATTATTTTTATTATTAGTGGGTAGCATTGCTGCCTCACAGCTCCAAGACTCCCACCTCAGCCTTGAATTTTGTTGCCATCCATCTGGAGTTTCACATATTCTCCAATCCATGCTCTCGAGTTTCCTCCCACATGGATTGTTGACATATAATTGCCCCTAGTTGTGAAAATGAGAGTGCCCATACATATTCCCAACTTGCACACATTGTTCCTGGGAAAGAGTCTGGATCCACTATGATCCTGATCACAATAAAGTGTGACTAAAGATGAATGAATAAATGTGTTACTAGGAGTTTATCATCATCATCATCATTATTATTATTATAGATCACTTAAAAGCAAAGACCAGTTTCTCTTTCAAATCCTGCAGTTTTGCCAGAGTGTTTAGACACAGTAACTCTGCCCAAGGTGAAAGATGAGCTCGAGGTGGATTTCTGGAAGACAGTACTTTGTCTTGGCAGGAGTTTTCTTACTTTATTGGTCAGCGGAGAACAGCGATTCCACTCCATTATTGGCAGAAAGATGGATTTGCATTTACTTTAGCCAGCTAGAATCTATACTTTCAATCCAGTGCAAGCTCTGAAGGCTTATAACCGCTGATCTGTCTTTTCAGAGGTTCTTTAATTGGCTCCTTTTGAGATAGTATGAATGTTTTTTTTTCCCCTAGACTCTTCTTTTTTATTAAAACACAAAACCTAGTGTATTGTGTCTAATTTGGTTTATGCTAAGCACTGTGCACGATAATTGCAATAGATAAGGCTTGTGCTTAATGTTATTCAGTTGTTGAGTGATGTTCCCAATCTCGCCCATTCAGCCCCCACACCCCTCCAGTGGCTTTACCAGATACAGATTTCCATATAAGATACACGTCACCTCCACATCCACACCTCCTAATCCCTTCTGCAGGCCGTCTATTGAAGTGTGCAGTGATGGAGACTGAAATGAAAAGGCTCTCCATGAAGCGAGCATGCAGAAACAAATGCTCTAATGCGTTCTCCCACTCGCTCTTGGTCTCTCTCTCTCTCTCACACACACACACACATTTGTTCTTTCTTTTTATCCCCAGGCATGCATGAAAGGGCACTCACACAGATGCGTACGCATTTAAAACCGTGACATCTCAAACCAAAAACGATGTCCGACATTGAAAAGCCTCAGCAATGCTGACAAGACTGAAAACTGAAAAGAAAAACTGCAATTTTAATAAAACTGACGTGACTTATATATCTGTTTTCATCAGAGATGGTCAATAGACAATAACTGACATGGACTACATACTGTACTTGTTCTGTGTATTGGTGCAGAACGTGTAACACTGGTGAAGCTGAATGATGCAAACTGAATGTACAAGTTGCCAAGTGTAAAAAGTAAATCCACCATGTTTTTTTTTCTTCCCCATAACATGTCAAAAGCACGCAGAAGTGATTTTAAATGAAAAAGCCGCCCCAAACCCATTGATCTGGCTTTAGACATAAATATCGCATAATGAAAATAATTATTTGGTCAGGAGATTACATACAATAGATAGCACAATGAAGGAAATTTAACTCCATTTTCGCCACGCAGTTCCGGTGGCTCAATCTCAGCATGCGTCTCTTGAAAGGTGCAACAGCAGAACGTTTACTCAATCATCATGAAAGCGAATCATGACAATGACAGAGAGAAAACTTGTTTGTGCTCTTTGGATCGGAGGTGTAATATACTCTTTGGTCAGCTCTTATTTGTAGAGGAGTACAGAAGTCCTTATCTCTGTGTTATGCTGCTCTGACAGCTGGCTGCTGGGAGAAAATTGGTCAAATTGGGGGGAAAAATGAGGTAAACACCCAACCCCACCCCAACGCCACACCACCACCACCAATTAGAGGATGACCAAATGATACAAGTTATCGGAAAGAAACCACATCCTAAACCTCAGTCTGAAATATAAAACTGAAGGATAAAAAGGTCTAAAATTGACATACATTGACATTTATGGTTATACATATACCACATATAATTGTATAGAAGTGAGGTAGAAGTTAGCACTGTGGCTTCGCACCTCCATGGTTGCGAGATCGATTCCTGCCTCATGCTTGGTGGTTTTCCAACGGTTTCCCTACACAGTGCAAAGACATGCAGAGTACACTAACTGGTGATCCAAATTGCCTATAGTGTGTAAGTGTGTGTGTGTGTGTGTGTGTGTGTGAGTGTATGTGTCTGCATGGGTGTCCTGCGATAGATTGGTACCACCTAGTGCCCTGAGTCCCCTGGGATAGACTGCAGACACTCGAGACTCTGTACAGGATAAGAGTGAGTGAATAAGTGAATATTCTAGAATATTCAAGCTTGGGCTAGCACAAAACAGGAATGCTTACTTCCTATAGCGGCCAATTGTCATACATTGAAGCAAACCTAGATGTAAGTGTAGTGTAGACTTTTCTTTAATATTGTGATGTTTGCTTATTATAAAACAATGACTTAGTTGGTAGCATGTCACCACACACTTTCAGTATTAACGGTTCAATTCCCACCTTAGGTCTGTGCGCGGGGAGTTTGCTAGGTGGGTTTCCTCCTGGTACTCTGGTTTCCTTCTACAGTCCAAAGACATGCAGATTAAAATTGGTCCATAGTGTGTGCATGAGCGTGTGAGTACTGTGCATGTGTGTGCCCTGCGATGAATTGGGACCCTGTCCAGGGTTGCCCCACATAGTGCACAAAATTTCCTGCAGGCTTCCTGTATAGTATAAGCAGTATAGAAGATGAATGAATGAATGAATGAATGAATGCTAATTATAAAGAACTAAGTACAAAATCCAACATTAGAGCTAAGATTATGGCTAGGCTACAAACTAAAAGACTGCACCGAGCTGGCTGAAGTCAACGTAAGAATCCCAAAATACACACAAAAAGAAAACCCTGAGCAATGACAGTCAAAATTTACATAGTAAACCCTAACCCTAGTAAAACCTTTATGTACTAACCCTAACCCTACGAGCTATTTATTAGTGGTGCTTGGAAAGCATCATATTACTATTACTATCGCAGGCTTAATTTTTCTTTTTTTCTTTTCGTTCTTTCGTACAAAAGTTTGGCGTGTAGCTAGTACCGTACCGTTTGTCGTAGACCCATGAATTATGTGTCATATTGTGCGGCTTATTCGTGAATGGGGTGCTATGACTTTGGTTATGGACTGCTATGAAGGGGTGGGCAATAAAGGGGGCAATTAACCATCCCAAAAAGTCCCATAGACTTAACACTGCGACCAATTTTGACGCATTGTAGCACAGAGCGAGATTTTGTAGAAATCTTAAATTTACCTCATTTGGAGAGGCCAACAAGCTGTGTCAAAACATACCCCGCAAGAGGGTATAAGTTGTACCCCTGGGTGCGCAAATTTGCCTCATTGACAAATAATAAGGAAGACACTCTCTATTGAAACAGGAAGGGCTCACAGTTGCATTCCTTGCTATGGCAACTTCCATAGAAACTTATAAACAGAACCTAACTGTGGATCCCATTGTCATAGAGACATGGGTGGGCCTGAGTTTTGGCACGGTAAGCACCACTCACATTTTCTTCAGAAAATGTACCTCTCTAGTTATTCATATTCTTCTAATGTGTAGTAGTAGCTACTAATGAATTTTCTCATGCACTGGTAACAGAAATATGAAAAAAAATATTATATTGGCGTTCACATGAATAAAGTCGCCTGAAGGTTACACTAAATACTAGCCTTGAATATGAAACTATCCTTAGTCTTTAACGGCTTTTTCATAAATTCAGCTTGGTGTGGAATGTCATGAATTTGCATTCATGAGATTGTTTTGTAGAATGAATTCCTTTGGAAAGTGAGTAGATTAACAAGTCTGGGTGCCAGTTATCACTCTATAAAACCTGCAGTTATAGCTTTCTCATGTTTTCTTTGAACAAGTCAATGGTTTTCTGTGTACCCTGCATGAAGAATTACACAATACAGAATGGATGCGTCTGTGGATTTGGAAGCTAAACCTTATGAGCTAGCTTTTTTTTTTTTTTTTTTTTGTATGATGATAGAGACAGTCTTGTACTTTAACAAGCGTATTAATGAACAAACCGTAGTGGATTTTCAGACACACTGTGTTTGTTAAGCACTGATCTTTCAGGATTAAGTTGGCTGCATGTTGGCTTCCATTGTTCTGTGTGTGTGAGAGAGAAAGCATGTGTGTGTGTGTGTGTGTGTGTGTGTGTGTGTGTGTGTGTGTGTGTGTGTGTGTGTGTGTGTGTGTGTGTGTGTGTGAGAGAGAAAGAGAGAGAGAGGGTGCTTTTCTATCCCAGAACCTATTTTGCACAACTAAAGGACGAGAACTACAGAGCATGTGGATGTGTTTGTTTTAGATTTCTATCACGCTCCCCAGGCCATGATCATTTGCATTGTTCCCCGCTTTATTTTGCGGCACTCTAACAAGAAATAAAACACCCAGGGGCATGGTGTTATAGGAAAGTTATCAAAAACAGAGTGGCTTGATGTGGCCTGATGCAAAGTGGAGGTGCTGGTACCACCTTCATAACAGCAAATGTTATTTTTCTATGCTTTTTTACTTAAATAATGCCAAGTTATAATATTTCATCCATTAATGCACACAAAACAGTTGTTTTCTCACCAGCCTCTCTATTTCAGTCTCCACTGCACGGATAAACTTAATGTGTTAGAACACGTGTTACAAAGCGTCAACACTTAAGACACCTTTTACAAATTTTTAAAACAAGCTTCACCTTATAGAAGACTGACAATTTTTATAAACTGCTTATTATAAAGGAAGTTCAAGTCAAACTGGGACTTGTAATTAAATTTCTTATGAAATTTAGAAGTACAGTAAAACCTATTGACATCCACAGAAGACTTCAAGCAGGGTGATGAGCCTCTTAGACTCTCTGAATGACGATCCCGGCCGAGGTGGTTCGAAGCCCACTGCAGTCGTTTCCGGTGAACATTCACAAATGCAAAACCTGATCCATGAAAACCTGCAAATAACTTATTGCCTGTTTGTAGAAGAGACGCATCTGTCTGTAGGAACTGTACACACTATCATTCACCAACATCACTTGCACATTACAGGAAGTCGACTGGGAGTTATTGCTACACCCCCCAGTACAGTCCTGACATCGCTCCATTAACACATGTTTGGGCCATTAAAGGAGTTCCTGGGAGGCCGGTGTGTCAGACGGGAAGCAGACAGTCTGCTCAGTTGTATTGAGAAAACTTTCTACCTTGATGGCATCCAAGCCCTAGTGAAACACTAAGATAAGTGCATTAGTTTAAGCAGGGGATTATACAGGGAGTTTATCTAGGAGTTTATTTGCTTATAACTGTTATTCTGCGCAATCAAAAAGTCCTGCTTTGATTTGAACGCCCATCATATTAGTCTGATTATGTGGTGTGTATGTGCTGTATTAAGCTGGGATTTTACTTTTTGCCCAACTACTAATCAAATTGGAGAAATAAAAAAAAAGGTGGGTTATAACATTCATAAATGGTAGGATTCTAAGCAGTAGTGTTCACACACACACACACACACACACACACACACACACACAAAGATGAACTTTTGAGCTTTAAGTATATTTTTGTCATTCTCGTGAGTGACTGTTTTGCAGTTAATGGTCTGTTGGTTTCAGTTTTTTTTTTTAAATGTCAGCACAGGTCATATTGCGAAGCTCACAAATGAGTAACTGTCAACATTCACTAACACAAGCAGACAACACTGAACCTTACCTGATATTTAACTATAAATTCTGACACTTTTTTGGACAGATATTATATTTATAGTGTCGGATGTTGATGCGTCATGTGGAAGGTTCAGGCTCACGTCCCAGCCATTGGGGCTGTAGAGCAAACTTAGTGCTGGTTCCAAGCCTGGATAACATCGGGAAGGTTGTGTCAGGGAGGGATTAAAATGAGAAGGACTGTAGATTGGTTCTATAGTCTAAAGCTCATCCCAATATATTCAGGTCTGCAGAAAAGTACCTCCTCCATAGCAGAAACTACTAGATCAGGTTCTTCCAGTGTACAGTAAGTGTTCCTTGGGTCAGTGCTGAACCAGAAACATTCTTTGGTTGTTGGCTGAGTTTCTTTTCCCATCTCTCTCTCTCACTTTTTTTTTTCTCTCTTTCTTTTTGTACTGAAGACGTGTCTGTCACCGCACCGTGAACACATCCGTGCCAAGTCATCCAGTCAGCTGTTGCATTTTAATGGGCACAAGTTGCAGCTGACTGCACGTCGTAGCACCCGTCCTGCAACTCAACACAGAGTTTTTGGACACTCTTACATCTGTTGCATAACACAACAGCTCAGATTGCCGCTTTAATCAACCCGGTACGATAAAAAATATACCCTGGAAATCCACCCATGCCATTCGTGATTGATTTTCTCTGAACAGAATTCTGAGAAGGTGCTCCGTTTAAAACAAGTCACGGAAGCACTTTCAACAAGAAAACCCATCTAATATCATCTTCAATAACACTCCTTGTT
Source organism: Leiocassis micropogon (assembly GCA_028565275.1). Lineage (NCBI taxonomy): Eukaryota > Metazoa > Chordata > Actinopteri > Siluriformes > Bagridae > Leiocassis > Leiocassis micropogon. Next base: position 27,454,134 of record JAOVVA010000001.1, read on the forward strand.
GTCTGCTTAATAATTGCTTTAAAGTCATTTCAAATCGCCTCTGAACCGACCATATTGTGTTTTAATCTTTTATAGCCGCTAGTTATAAATGCGAGTACGAGGCTCATGACTCAACTCACCACTTTGTTCAAAGCTAATGAGACCTACAGTGCTAACTATAGCGTCTAACACAAGGCTGAATTCCAAATCCCTCTCTAACCCCAGATTAAGGGCACTACTCGGTGTGTGGAATACGGGATTCTACACACTACATTGTGCACTAGATTTCCATTTTAGGCTGTTTGGAATTCAAGCCCAGAACTTTTAGTAATCTGAGGCTCTTCAAGACAGGAATACGTGGAAAAATCTCACTTTCATGTTTTTTTTCTTCTTGCTTTTTGGTTACATAGAAGCAGTCAGAGAAGAGGCACTCCCGCCTTGCACCTCCAGGGTCTGGGTTCGATGCCCACTTCTGGGTCTGTGTACATGGAGTTTGCATGTGCTCGGTGGGTTTCCTCCAGGTAAAAAGACATGCAGATTAGGCCCGTAGTGTGTGAATGAGTGTGTGTGTCCAGGGTGTACCCCACCTTGTGCCCTAAGTCTCCTGGGATAGCCTCCAGGCCCCCTGCGACCCTGAACACAGGATAAAGCGGGATAGATGATGAACCAGTAAGAATTGAAATCTACTGTTCTTTTATCTTTGCTGAAAATGCCATTTTGATGATTGTGAAACAAGCAACCTCTAACCTCTCCATCTATATACTGTATCATTCTCAAACTTTCAACTTTCATACCAGTGACCATACACCAACCGTATACCAACACCATTATAGTCATCTCTATAGAGTGCTATGTTAAGCCACATTGAGTTGTCCCCTTGTGACATCACTACTACAGACAACAGCTAAACTTTTACGGGAACAACAAACCAGCATCGCTAAACACATCACCGATATTTCAATGTTCATTGAAGTGTGCATTGAAATGATTTAATGAGTTTCCTGTTGACTCCCACCATCTACTGACCTTCAGCAGTCATCGGATCTAAATTAGGTGTTGTCCATAACACATAAACCAGTCGGATTAATGCCTTGCGCCGTCATGGGAGCTCGGAGCATATTGCTATTTTATTGTATAATGTATCATGACTATCTGACAAAAATGTCACCGGGATTAAAGGTTTCATGGAGAGGAGGTCTGTCACTCTGCTACCAGGTATTGCATGCATATTTCATAGCAACTGGTATATATTTCTTTTTTTTTCTTAGATGTTGAGCAGCAGAGGAGAGAATGATCAAAGCCATCAAAGTGTGGAGAGGTTAAAAAATGAGTTTGAGTGCTTCGCTGAAGTGATTAGCCGACCTCTAATGCCTGTTCTCTTCCCCTCTCTCTCCCCCTCTCTCTCTCTGATTGCAAATGAAACAATTTCAGCAGCTTTAGCACTTTGGTCATGTGACCTAGATGACCAAGCGTAGAGGCGTATGAATGCTAGAACAATGCAGAATACGGAGTAGTCGATTAGGGTTAAAAATAGGATAAAAACAAAAGATGTAACCTTGAGAAAGCTGAGATTTATTTCTCATAATGCTCCAGTCTCTGTTCTGTTTTTATCTCGTCCATGTTTGAGAAAGCACAAGGAGTTGATTAGATGTGAGTTCGGTGAAATCCTTGGGCTCGGACCTTGGGGGAACACTTGTATTACTTATTTTTTTTGTTGTTGTTGAGGTCAACCGTCGCATATTATCTTCACCGGCATGCCGGAGCAGGCGTGATGAGCGGGACTGAGCCGTGAGCCGTTCGATACCTCTGGGCATTTGCGTGAACGTCGAGGGAGAGACGTTTTCTTCTTGAGCAGGGGCTCGAATTGGCTGCATTCAGATTCCAGAGAGACTTGACTCCTTTTATTACAAAAACATTGCGGCGTGCGATCACGCTCTGTTTAACAATAATACCACGTCTGCTCCGTGTTCGCTTTCCGGCTGAATCGCTCCGTTTCAGAAATCCATTGAAATGCAGTTTGTGGTCTTGACTCGGATGAGAGATTCACTACTTTAATAAGTGAATCATCTCGGAGCGGGATTAGCACGTTTGAACATGGAACGGTGATGGAGTTGACGGCGTGTAGCTGAAGGAGGGACGCCGGACAAAAGAAAAAAAAAAGATTTTGTGTGTGTGTGTGTGTGTGTGTGTGTGTGTGTGCTGTGTGCTTCAGAGGGAAATACGAATGAAGGTTTAGATCCATAATGAGCATACCAGTGGTGACAGTGGTGACAGTTTGAAGTAGATTTTTAGACAGATGAATCTCCATTGTGCATGTGCAAGCAAAACAAATAAAAAAAAGAAACAGTTTTAAAAAGAGAAAAAAAAAACAATTTGTTTGTACTGGCCTGGACTTAAACAAAGCCAAATTCTATTTCTTCCCCTAATGTGACCTTGACCACATCTTCCTGTTCTCCGGAGGATGGCCGGTGTGGGGGCGTGGTTCGACAGTAGCATATTTACATAAAAAACTAAATGGTGCATATGGAGAAGGAGTGAAATAAAGCGAGATTAAGTTCTAAACAAACACTTTAACTGAGGAGTATTTAAGCTGGAGGCAGCTTGGTGGCTTAGTGGTTAGCACTGTCGCCTTGCACCTCCAGGTCTGGGTTCGATTCCCACCTCAGGTCTGTGTGCATAGAGTTTGCATGTTCTTCCTGTGTGTTATTGGGTTTCCTCAGGGTACTCTGGTTTCCTCCCACAGTTCAAAGACATGCAGATGAGGTAGAATGTTCTTTTCAAATTGGCCATAGTGTGTGTGTGCACTCTACGATGGATTGGCACCCTGTCTATGGTGTACCCCTCCTCATACCCAAAGTTGCCTGGGATAGGCTCCAGGACCTCGTGACCCTGGACAGGATGAGCGTTATAGATGATGAATAAATGATTATTTGAGCTGGAGCATTAATGTACACACACATTTTGGAGGAGCTCTGAGACCTGTATTAACTTTTTACTAAGAGAACAGTACTACGGGTGTTCAGTTATTATTTTAACCAGCAGTCTTTCACAATACTCAGGTCCGGGTCCAAGCACATTTGCGTACAAAATCAGGTATGTTTGAGTAACGTGAGCGTTCTGTACTAGGCTCAGGCAGGGATCAGTATACTGTGCTTGAAATCACCTCGAGCATGGGTCGCTGATCCTTGCTCAGCCATGGTGAACTCCGCTCAGGGACACAGCTGGAATCAAATATGAAAGCTAACCATTCCAAAAAGATGGAAATGAACCACTGTGAAGAACCGACATCATCAGCACCATCTGTCTGCTCCGATATCTCTGTGTGCGTCCAGCACTCGCTGATTCTCCTCCTTTGAACTTCACAGCCATAGCTGGTAAAGTAGGAACAGTCACTGTTGACATTTTCTCCAGAATATCAGTAATATTAGGCATAGTGCAAAGGTCGACTTGATTCTTTCAGGTTTATCGGAGGCTTGCAAGCCAACAAGGTGCTGCTGTATCAGAGAGTGTAAACACACAAGTGTACTTAGGTACGGAGCAATGTGAAAGGAGGGGGAGCAGTCGTACCCAGGTACTAGTGTGAAAGCAGCCTTAGGACGCGGTTTAAACAGGGTCAAGGTCACAACAAGGTCAAATGTCTAAATTATTTTTTTTTTCATCGCTTTATTTTTTTAATTATATATATTTTAAGTAGAAGTAGATTTCATGAAGTATAAGTCATGCAATTTAGTACCCAGAAAAATAAATTTGGTGGCAGAGACATTTTTGTTGACATTGTTGTTGTCTTGTCTTGTTTTAAGGTTTTTTTTAAATGTAATCCATTTGTTGCATTCTTTATCAAATACATAAGTAATAAAATTATTTTTTTCCTTATTAAATAAGCATATAAAGTCAGACTTGTAATGTACATAAAAACACAATATACTACTACACAATATACTAATGTACTAATTCTCACTTATATTTAGTATATAAAGTATATAAAACAACAAACAAGGCCAAAATTCTAGTCCATTATTTTGTAGTCATATTTTTCTTACCTGGACAGGATTTAGGGTCAGGGATATTTATGGGCCAGGATTAGGATTAGGATAAAGCTCTTGTTTTAATCTGGCTAAAGAACCAGGACATGTGATCACATGATGATCAGCCGGCATGTCAACCTTCATAGAAACCGTTAGTGCAGGTCATACGCTCATTACTGCCGAGACCTCTACACACAGTATAACTTTACGAAAAAATGATTCTATAATATACAAAGTGGGAAATAGATTTTATGTTCATTTAATAGGATAAATAGTCACTCAGTGTATAAAAAAAAATAAAATTGTAACAAATTGTCAGTGTTTTATAATATTATCAGCCCAGCCCAGGAGACAGGGTACACGAACACTAAATCGAACCCCAACGCTGGCAACAGCAAGACAACAGTGCTGACCTAGCATACATCAGTAAATGAGATGAGTAGATGAGTTTTATTGTTTTTTATTACTTTAAAAAAATTGCTTTGCATTTTTTTTTACCATACATCATCTGAGAAATAGTAAAGTAAATATTGAGACAAAAATCCTGATCGAGTGCTTTTTAAAAACAAACAGTGACTCCATTTTACCAGCCAGAGACACCGCAGCCCCGCCCACTTGTTTGCTCTTGGTTTATAAGACCTAGGCTCAAGTAAAGTCCAGGTTTTGGTCCAAGTCCACCCCGATAAAGTAACCACTGGCACATGCAAATGAGTGTCTTTTATATCCCGTGTCTGTTCCCCTTCAGTGAATTGTCCTTTCCGCTGGGTGAATTTTAGTCCTGTTTGGTCTGATAAAAAAATAAAAAAATAAATAAAAATGTACTGTATGTCAATAGAGCAAGAGAGGAAAATGTCATGGCCACACTGTAAATATTGGCACTTTGGTAAAAAATGAATAAATAAATTCTGAGGTGCTATTGATCATTTCTTATTTAATGTAAATCATTTTTTTGTCTGTACATTGGTCAGAACTCGCACTTTGAATGATATCTTTATGGTCTATACATTGGAGGACCTGAAACCGATTAAGAAAAATTCTGTATGTCTGTCTAGTCTGGTTTTGTCACAGCATCACACAAAACTGTCCAGACAGAATTGAATGAAACTTATGCAGCACTAAGATATCTGACTAATGTTTAACCTGCACCATACTGTACGATACATGAAATCAAAACGTTGAGTAAAAGTGATGTTATAAACAGTTATGTGCCGGATTTAATAATCTACTGTAAAATAAGCTATTGATGCGCTAATTGCTTATTGTAAACAAACTCCTGCTCCAATAGATAATAATTAGAAAAGATAAACTGAATATTTTTACTGGGATTAGTTCATAATTTCACTTTTGCTGAAATAACAGAGCTGAAGTGGTATAAGTGAATTTTAACTTGCTAGAGTGGTTATAAGACAAAACTTAATCTTTTATCCGGTCTACTTTTTCGATTTCTCTCCAATTTACAGAAATTTCCGATTACCGAACAGGGAGTGTATTTGGCTGACAACAAAAGAAGTACAACTTAGCGTAAGTAAGGCGTAAACATAAACTGTTCTTTATTCTCTCTTTCCCATTGATTGTAATAAAATGAAACGACAGTAGATTCAAAATCTTGCTATGAATTAGGTAAATTTTGTACAATTTTCTAAAATTTAACAACTGATCCAGTAGAAACCAATACCATATATTGTCACACCAAACAGAATTTAGTTAAATTACAGTTCAGGGGTTCATCTTTGATTGGCAGTCAGGTACGTGGGCTTCAACCTGAAATAATATCACCTGATTACATTAAAGCTGATCAGATCATTTTTAGCTTTAACCTTTTTACCTATTACTACTTTACTATTACTCTACTAACTCTTTTCCCTTTTATTCAAAAATAACAATCTTTATTGCTCAACATTTAAAGATTTTTTTGTCGTGGCTATACCATGGTAACAGAACAGTGTTTTACAAAATAATCAAGGCACTTTATTTTGTAGAAAACACAATGATCAAAATTAGAAAACAGCCATGACTGTAGCACAGAGAAAGATTACAGCCACAGGACATCACAGTGGGTTTCTTGGCCATAACTTTGCCACCATGGATTTTCCAGAGGTTTTTTTTCTACTGGGTTTCGATCAGGACTCTGGGCCGGCCATTTCATTATTTCAGTGTTTTCACCTTCAAGGAACTGTTGTGCTGTGTGACAGGGGGCGGTGTCATGCATGAAAATTGCTGTCTGACTGGGTGATGAACGCACGAAAGGAACATGCATGTTGTCGAAGAAGGGTCTGACATTTGAACATTTGAATTCACTCTGCCATGTAGATGTATAAGCGGCACAAATTCTGCTGCAGAAAACATCCCCCAATTCATGACTCTTCCCCCTCCACCTTTCACTGACTTCTCTACACACTTTGGGTTCAGTCTTTCCCCAAGTTTAATGACGAACATAATATTTCCCATCGGACCCAACTAAATGAAATTGCTTACATCAATAAAGTGAACTTTGGACCAGTCGTCCTCTGTCTACACAACATGCCACACAACAATAGCCTTGAGTCTTTCTGCTAATGAAAGGTTTGGTCACTGCAGAGTGGGCTTTCAGTCCAAATTCTCTTAAAGATTGAGACACCGTATGATGAGACAGATCCTTATTCTGTTCAGCACCGAACTAGCGAGCAATTCCAGCTGCAGTGTTAAACCGATTGCTTGTTGAGATTCTCCGCATTATCCTGTCTTATCTTACATGTGTCTTTTGTGGACGACCAGCCTTCTTGGGGGATTTGAATAAGTTTGTGACGTTATAAAGATGCAATAATCTGGAAGTCACAGATTTAGAATGACCAACTTTGTGTAATTGTGTGCTTGTGTAGCGGCATTGCTTTTGTGTTTCTTTCCTCACATCAATTAAGCGACGTTTATTTGCATGAATGTAATGTCAGGGTGTTCCACTGCATTCAAAAAAGAGAACAGATCTGAGGGACAAACAAATATTTGCAATTGTAATTCCTAGACATCTTAGGCACTGGGGAAAATGTATAAAGTACGGGTTTAAAATGAGTATGTAGACATGAAAAATGAGGATACAAAGCGCACACATTTTAGTATTACGCAATTCATGCTTGTAATGCAATATCAAGGCCAAATCAATTATAATGAAGTCGTACACTCCACAACTTAAAGAAGATTGAGAATAAATAACACTTTCAAGCTTATGTAAGTCATTATGAATAAGGCAGACTAGATATTCTAAATATCAGTATTAGAAACATAAAAGCATACTTGATCTATTTAAAAACATTTTGATTTACTCATTAAAGAGAGTGGAACTTTTTTTAAGACACGTACACGTTTGGTGTCATTTCCTGCTTTCAACATTTATTCAACGTTGATTGTTAATGTTCTGATTCCAGTTCATGAGGTTTGCCAGCGTAGCTCAGCACGATCAAAGGAAAGCTTTGACCTTTTGGGTATTTTTTGGATGTTTTGGTATTTGTATCATACAAACATTAAAATACATTTAAATGTACTTAATTTGAAAATGTAAATAATAAAAGAAGAGAATTGTAAATGTAAATGAAAAGCTGCAGTTTCCTAATTGCATTTATAGAACAGTCTAGTTTATTATAAATCCTAATATGCAAAATGTTAAGCCTAATATTGTGTAGGTTCCTCTAGTCTACCCAGGCCAGCACTGGGCCCTTGGAGTGTGTCTCTACAAGACCTCTGCAAGTGTACTATGGCGTCTGGCATAAGGACATTACCAGCGGATCCTTTAGGTGTTGTGGTTTGGTTGTGGGGTGGAGCCTCCATGAATCAGACATGTTTATCCGGTACATTCCATGAATGCTCGGTCGGATCGAGATCTGGTGAATTTGGTGGCCAGAGTAACAATCTTAAACTCTTTGCCTGTGAAGATAAAGATAAGATAAAGAGACTTTATTGTCATTGTAGTGATACAATGAAATTTGTTTGGTAGCAGCCATAATAAACTTAAGAATAAACTAAAGAATAAACAAAAGAATAAAGACAATATAATTGCACTAAAATGTAATAAATATAACAATATATACAATGGAATGTATGTGAAGTAGGACCTAGATTGTGATGCACTGGGTGTTCTGATACCTGTGATGGCCAACATTGCCTTTTTTCTCTAATTTGTTATGTACTGGCTTTTCTGTGTGATTGACGGGCTGGCCTTTGACCCCACGACCACTGGTAACTCAGTAGTTTAAGCATCAGACTACAGTGAAACCTTGGATTACGAGCATGATTCGTTACGGGAGTGGGCTCGTATTCCAATACACTCGTAAACCAAATCAAATGTTCCCATAAGAAATAATGGAAACGCAAATTATTCGTTCCACAGCCCAAAAAAATAAATATATAAAAATAATGAACACAAAATATAAAGTCAAAATAAAACCTTTAACACTTTACCTTTAAAAAAAAGTCAAAATAAATCCCGACAGATAAGTTTTTCCATTTGTGCGCGCAGGCGCTGTGTGAGAAGCTAAAGTGAGAAGCCCCTCCCCCTCTCCCCCTTCTCGTCTTACACAGTTACCCTTCCTCCGCTTTTTTCACACACACACACACGTGCACACAACGGAAAAACAAACAAGAAATCTCTCTAATGAGAAACTAATGGAATCACTGCTGTAAAGTAAAAATATGACAAATTAACCTGCACTTTACCTTTGAAAAGAATCGCGACAGAGCAGTGTTTCTGTGTAGAGCAGAGAGAAAGATTGTGTGTGTGTCTGTGAAGGCGAAAGTAGGAGTAGTGTGTGTGTGTGTGTGTGTGTGTGTGTGGCACGATGTCCAATGACGCGTGCACACAGACACAAAGAGCAGGCTGAGCCTTGAGCAGAGAGGATGGATCTTTAACCTCTCTAATGAGACTTGTTTTGCTTTACACGCGCGCTGTACACACACGCGTACGGACACAAAATAACATATATTTTACACACACACACACATGTGGTCACAGTGTTATAGTAAACAGTACACCCATGCACCAATGTTGATTATACCAGTAAGAGACGTGCACTAAGACCCAGCAGCGATTACCCACAATTCCGCAGCGCAAGAGAGAGAAAAACTGTTGGCTCAGTTGTGATCACGTGGCGCTCGGCATCAAAACAAGAAACACATGCGTGACACACAATACCCGTGAACCAAGACTTGTTCGTTTTTCAAGTCAAAATTAATAAAAAATCTTTGCTCGTCTTGCGGAACACTCGCAAACCGCGTTACTCGCAATCCAAGGTTTTACTGTACTTACCGGAAAGTTCAAGGTTTTGAACTTTCAAGGCAACACCACCAAGTAGTCACTGTTGGGCCCTTGAGCAAGGCCCTTAACCCCTTAACTGCTCAGATGTATACGGGGATAAAAATGTACAGTAGCTGCTCTGAATAAGGGTGTCTGCCAAATGCTATAAATGTAATATAAATGCATACAGTAGATGGTGAAAGGATGCCCATGATCCGGCCACCAGTTTACTGGAATATAATTTATAAGCAATGTTATTTAGTTCACCTGGCAGTTATGTTAGTGTTGTGGCTTATTAATTTAGTAACAATAATAATAATAATAGTGTAGCCCTTCATTCGTTTGTCAATGTATACTCTTCTCTTCCCTCTTCCCTATCAATGGATTTTATCCATGTGAAGTTATTATTCATAGTTAACGTGCATTTATGAACCTTAGTTTCCAGTGTTCCATGTTACTTTCTTTAAAGCAGTTTTAACCTTTTGTCTGTTTTCATGTTTAGATTATGGATTATTCCGGTTCGTTGTTATCTGTCTGCACTCTGCCCCTGACATTGGTAGCGATTACAGGATTCGATAATAAGCAAGAGTAAAACACTGGTCCTGCATTCCCTTAATCCTACAATCTGTACGCTTCTGAAAGAACTAGGCTGAAAGAAAAAAGCAAATCCATCCAGGTGAAAAATGTACGAGAATCAAAACATTAAGACTAGCAGACGTGCAGGACAAACAGGAAGGAAACAGGAAATATCCATGATAATGAAGCTGCAGCCAGCAGAGCCATCGTTTTACGGATCCACTAATGCCTTTTGTAAAGTTCAAAGCAATAAATCACTTTTATTAAGCTGCATTTTGAACTTTAGTTTAACACAGCCTAGTGTTTTATTCACATTTTGCAAACTTGAACCAATTTTATGTGGAATTTTTTCTTTTCTTTCTGAGGTCTAAAAACAACAAGATTTCACAGAAATAGCAGGACCTGTCTGGTATTTTAGACTGATACCAATTTAGACTGACCACTTCTTCTTCATCGCTTACTAAAGAAAAGACGAGTCAGTGGAAAAAGCGCTCTGCACTGACATATACCAACAATCTATATTCAGGTATTTAGAGTCAAATCAATGCTAATAGCGGTCACACTGTCTGAGCCAGCAGGACAAAGGGTGACCTTGGTGTCTAAAAACGCTCATCGATCTAATGTAAGCGCAATTCTAAAAGCGCAGAGGTTCATGGAAAGTTCAGAGCACTTCCCTGAATAATAAATGAACTCCGATAACATATGCTTCTGTTTTTATTCCTTTAACCCAATGCTGAAGACTCACAAATCTGCCTTTAGGACCTGCACTAGGGCCTTGAAACTCTTGTGTCAGCTGCATACAGATGATTTGTTCACAGAACCGAGTGGACTAAGTTTAAAACTTTTAACTAAAGTTGTGAATAAATCAGTTGTATTATCCGGAGTGTCATACAGTCTTCATTAGCTTAAGATTTTCTTGCCATTTTAGTGTCTGTAACTTGAAATTAGGCAGCACGGTGGCTTAGTGGTTAGCACTCTCGCCTTGCACCTCCAGGGTCCGGGTCCAATTCTCTCCTTGGGGTCTGCGTGCATGAAGTTTGATTGTTCTCTCCGTGTTTGGTGGGTTTCCTCTGTGCACTCTGGTTTCATCCCACAATCTAAAGACATGCAGATTAGGCTAATCGATGTTCCCAAATGGCCTGTAGTGTGTGAATGTTGATTAGAGGTCCTACCAACTGATTTAATTGCGTATATTTGGAAGTTTCAATCCATTCTTTTAATGACTTCCTCAAAGTTTAGCTGTGTAAAAGTTACAACACAACTAAAAGTTGAAAACACGGTTAGCTGTTAGCAGTTGGCTGGAAACCTATTTATCTTTAGCGTTTAAGAAAAAGTGGGACTGCAGATAAAACACCAGTTTAAATTTTATATTGCTAAACAGTTCAAAATAATCTTCATATCCAAACATCAGCAACTAAACACTCGATACAAAGCTACAGTTAGCAACATCAGCCTCAAGAAAGCTTAATAAGCATTACATTGTGATTGCCATCATCCATCCATCCATCTAGGAACTTCGTAGTGGAAACTCCATGCACACAGACCCGACGCAGGAATCGAACCCAGGATCGAACTTGGAGGTGCAAGGCAACAGGGATAACTAATCCGGCACTGTGCCGCCAAATTGCAGTTTATTGTAATGTTTATAGTAACAATTATAGTAACAGCTTTGGTAGTTTTGCAGGACCAGGTTGAATTTGTCTCTCATTGGGAAAGCAGTTTGATTTAAAATGTTTTGGAAGGGAATTAGTCACAACATTTCCACCAAGAAAAATGTATTATAGCCAGTGCTACTTGGGCAGAGCTGAGCCAAATGAGTGATTAAAAGATTGATTGTGAAAATATTGTGAGTTTTTTTTTTTTTTTTTTTTAGGATTAAAAGCAAGAAAAAGCTAATCAGATTACTGCCTCTGTTCAGCTGCAAACTATACAACCTCTGTTTTATACAAACTATTGTTGCTGTATCCAAAATCCTATATTTCCAAAAGGCATTCGGGTTATTCAATTTGTGTAAACATACCCTGATATGTTACATTATATCAGGAATATTTTTTTCTTTTTTTTTTCTGCTAAACAAACCTTGCTTGTGCATACAGTCAGAAATTAGAGCTTGTGATTAAAAAAATAAAATAAAATAAATAAAACAGTGAGAGAGAGATAGCACAAAGCAGAAATGACAGCCCTATTTGTTTTCCATCAACTTACATTTGCGTTAACGTTAAGTTAGATGAACTGGACACAAAGACAAATTAATCACTGCAAGATTCTAATTATTTTATTGCAATATTATGTCCATTCCCCATCCAAGTTGTTTGGCCTGAACTGCTCCTGGCTTGCGCTAGAAATCAATCAGCTGATTTGCTTATTGCAGGGAAAGAACGACTCTCTTAATGAGTTAAATTGACAGATTTGTTTAGATGTTTTTTTTTGTTTTTTTTTTTGCCTTGTGGTGTTTGCATGTTCTCCCTGTGTTTGGTGGTTTCTCTAGTTCCCCCTCACAGGCCAAATATTTGTGCTGTAGGATGATGGATGCTCGCAAATAATGTAGGCAGTGTGTAAGTTGCAAGTAGGTTGGGTCCTCAGAGATGTTACTTTCCCTTACAATGATGACCAACTGCGTGGAAGTCAAAATACATGGCAGGTAACCATTAATTTCAACGATAAATGAATAAAAAGGATAAAACTTTGTAATGTTAAAAAAAAAAACATTAAAAATCATCAACACTGAATTGCTGAAAGTAACAGGAATTTTCCTTTCTGTCCTTTATTCATGTTTCGGAAATAAAGGACGTTTTATAATATTCTATCAGAATAACAGAAGGCAGTTACAAGCTTTTCTCAATACATTGGAGCCATGATCACGCTGGCCTCCCAGGAACTCCTTAAATGGCCCAAACATGTGGAAATGGCTTAGACTATGGTCAGGACTGTATGGGGATGTGGAAATAACTCCCAGCCGAGTTCCGGTGTTGGGGAATAATTGTGTAGAAAATACCCATAGAGAGTTGTGTCTCATCCACAATTTGGAAATCATTTATCCATTGATTTTCCAGGATCAACCGTTCCAATAGCTGAATCTTCACAGCAGTGATGGAAGTCTTCTGTAAATGTCGGTTAGTTGTAAGCCTTTTTTCATGATACATTTCATCACAAGTCCCGGTTTGACTTGAAAATCCCTTGTATATCATCTTGGCATGGTGGCTTAGTGGTTAGCACTGTCGCCTAACAGGAGGTTCGAATCTCCCATCTGGTCTGGGAGACCAGACCAGACCTGGTTTAAATGGTGGGTTTCCTCCAGGTACTCCGGTTTCCCCTCCAGCAGTTCACAGATATGCCATCTAGGTTGATTAGCATCTCTAAATTGCTCATAGTGTATGATTGGGTGAGTGAGTGTGAGTGTGATTGTTCTCTGTGCAAGGTTGGCACTCATTCTGCCTTGTGCTCGTATTTCCTTGGGATAGACTTTGGGCAGTCCACAAGACTACACAGGAAAAGTGTTGAAGATAATGGATGGACTGATGAATGGATGGATGAATAGATGAATATTCATCATACTCAAAAATTACACTTCTTTTATGGCTGTAGACTTGCGCATTTCTTTGGGTTTTGCTTAATATGATTGTCTTCTAAATCTATTGTCCAGATTGATACATCAAGGTTCTAGCTGGCCTGGTTCTGGGACAGTTCTGGCGTATACCCTTTTTGGCCTAAGTAAAGACTTGGCCTCAAAAGGATTTGATGGTTTTGGTCTTGACTTGGCCTCATTTTGACTCAGCCTTGCCACTCTTAAGACTTGATATCAGCGACATTTGTCTTGACATTCTTGCCTACAGCATTCACTATACATTATATAAAGGCTATGGACTTTTTACAGAACATTTTGACTTTTGTAATTGAAGATGGAAGCCAGAAAATGGTTTGAAAATTAATTCTATTTTCACTGGATCTCGATGAACCCATTTGTGTTTTGGAAAATTTCTGAGCACCGCTGTGTTCAGCCCAGAGCAGTTGCTTTGGGCTAAGCACTCTTAGAAAAACCCCATTTGCCTGAGGCTGTGATGCATGCTGGGATCCTGTCAGCATGTGATTCATCGCGTACATCGCGGGTGATAGATACATCTCATTTAAAAGTCAATGCCAAATCGCTTTACCATGCCACGGCCGATTTATGGCCACAAGGTGAAGTTATGATGACTGTCCCTATAGTCGGAGTAACAGCTTTTCAATCTTGTCCTCCTCTTCCCTGTCCCTGTTTCTCTACTCAACTCTCTGCTTTCTCTTGCCAGTCGTTTCCCACGAGAGAACATACTATCAGAGTCTAAAATATGCTGACTGAATCCTAAACTTGGACACACACAGGCGGCTTAGATTTTGCTCGTCTACTACCTTGCTGAAAACAAGTAATACACTCGACTTAACTACCTCGATATACAGTAACAAGACCGTCATAAATCGGATTCTCATTTAAAAAATGATGAAATATTCATCAAGCTGTTTGTGTATTTATATGAAGACAAGTGGTTTGCGTGTGTTAATGGAGTTTATTACCACTATATACAGTACTGCTAGTTACAGTTTCCTTTTAAATGCTTGCTCCCTTTCTGCTAAAAATATGCATAAATAATGAATGGCTTAAAAACGAAAAAACAGTTACCGCAGTGCTAAAGAGCTTCAAGCTAGAAAGAGCTATAAAAGAGTCAAGCTTATTAAACTGGCTGGCAACTTATAATAAAGCAACACAGAGGCGCAACTTACTGTATAACAAAGCAAACTTTTCTGACCTAGAAAGAGACGCCATTAAACATTCCGATACACCTGCCAGGTGACATCGTTCTGCTTAGCACAAGCGCTTTTCGAGCCAACTTCTTAATTTAGATTTGCAATTCAAGATAATAATAATAATAATAATAATAATAAAGAAAAAACATTTCTAGTCCAACATTAAAGTTACCTTGTGTACAGTAACTTTCTTTAATGGGGTCACATGACATCAGTGCAGTGCATCAAATGCTGCGGATAAATGTCAAGAGATTCAGTATTTTTTTTAATCAAACATAAACAGAATGGAGAGGAAAAAGAAAGGGATCTGAGACTCAGTAAACACAGACAAAATCATCCTAAGGATTTTATTTTTGTTCCAGTCTTCAACTGTCCACTGTAGCTTTAGATTCCTGCCTATTCTCCCCAGAGATTTTCCATCCACAAATGAAGATTTAATTATTGCCTAGAATAATTTAATAAAGTCTTAAAGCTGGAGAAGGCTGGTACAGGATTTGGCTGGCTCACATACAGTACTGTACTGTATTTGGCTGTGCCTATTAACTGCTTTCTAAGTTCCTAGAACTGATAAACAGCATCTGCACAAGATGATTCCACCACCACCATGCTTCACTACAGGGATACAATACAGAGTCTCAACCAAACAAGCAAGTTTCAACCAAAACTCAACTTTCTACCAAGGAACTGATCAAATTAGCTTTGTCCAAGTTTGCTAGATGTACATTTGTCTTCTTTTTTTCTTTTTTTTTCCATAATGGATTTCTCCCTTCCGCACTCTTCCATAAATGGCAGTTGTTTAAAGTATTCAAGCAATGATTGTCCTCTGACACTTCTCTTACTGTATGTGACCTGTGGGTCTCTCCCTGACCCTTGGTTTATATAACGACCGCTATAACTATTGTAGGCAGAGTCTCAATTGTGCCATATTGTTCATATTAAATAAATAAATACATAAAATTCCAGAGCAATGTCCTGGATGCTTTCTGTTTTCAGTTCGTAGCAAAAAAAACAAACAAAAAAAAACCCACAATGCAGTTTATTTTGGGTTTATTTGGGGATGTTTTCTGACAAATCCCTGGGCCTGTCAAGCACAGAACTATTTATGCTAAGATCATGTGGCACATTAGTTGCACACCAATAGACTTCATCTGTTCAGCCTTCTAGATCACTTTAAAAAAATTATTATGCAAAGAGTGTTCAAGTCGAAGTGGGACTTGCAATGAAATTAATTTGATTGAAATATACAGAAGACTTCAAGCACAGTACGGTGATGGGACTTCTAGACGCAGTAAAATGACGATCCTGGATGCTGGATGCTTCCAAATAGTGTAGGCAGTGCGTAAGTTGCAATAGGTTGGGTCCTCAGAGATGTTAAAAAGATATAAACATGATAAAAAGAATAAAACATTATATTGTTAAAGAAAAATCATCAACACTTAATGGATGAAAGTAACAGGAACTCTCCTTTCTGTCCCTTATTCATTTTCTATAGTAGCACATCCTGTTATTAATTATTCATTATATGGGGGGCGTTCAGGTCAAACCGGGACTTTAAATTAAAATAACAGAATAACAGAAGAGGTTTTTTTTTAAAACATTGGAGCCATAATCACACTGGCCTCCCAGGAACTCCTTAAATGGCCCAAACATGTGGAAATGGCTTGAAGCGAGTTCCACTATAGCCGTTGCAGTGAACATTTGGCGAGTGGAACGCCTGATCTATAAAAAATCAGGTAACAGATCACATGCGGAAGAAACGCCCCTGTCTGTGGGAACAGTACACACAATCATTCACCAACACCACTTGCACACTACATGAAGCCAGCTGGAAGTTATTGCCACACCCCCGTACAGTCCCCAGGCAGTGCAATCATGGTTTTGAGAAAAACGTTTTACCTTGATGGAATCCAAGCACTAGTGAAACTCTGGGATAAGTGCATTAGTGTACCTGGGGGTCATTTAGAGAAATACAGGGAGTTTTTATTTGTATGACTGTGTTCTATTATTCTTTACAATCAAAAGTTCACATACTGTACTAATACCGAACCTGTCAAGTATAAGTATATGTCATAATAAAAGTGCTACATTACACATGAAGTGTGTTACGCTTATTGATGTCAATGTCAACTAATTGGACATAGGGGCGTAGTTAAATTATGTTAGTTCAGAGGGTGAGCTCCACGGCATTCAATCCAAAGTTCGCTGAGTTTGCTATACATCACGTGTGTAATGCCCCGGGACTGAGTTGTGTATCATTTGTTTTCAATCTTTCTTCCTTTACAAGGCCTCTGTTTCCTTAATTAATTTGAGACAGATGGAATCTTGCATGTGGGTTTTATACTGACAGCATTAGTTTAAAGCCGCTGCAGATTGGCAGTTCCTATTGTCTGCTCTAATCACCTCGATCCTGATGCACCATCCTGAGCTAAGCAGCGATTAAACTCAAAGTGCTTTAGAGACTCCAAATCTGCCATTGTTTTGATTTATTTGTGTTGCTTTGTTTTGTTTTTAAACAGAAAGGAGCCAATGAGAGGCTTCAGAAGTTCCTGGATGGCCGTCCTGCTCTTCAGCAGCGTCCTCGTTGCAGAGACTCGGCCCGGATTCACTTCTCCGTACTATCGACCGCTTGTTAGATTCCGACACAAGGTATTGATCTTTCCTGTTCTGTTTGGCCACTCTTAACAATATGAGAGCACTGCCTCAGCGAATATGAAGCTAATTACTGAGCAAGTCAACAGCACATTGAGCGAGCTTTTGATTCCTGTGCTTCTAGTAAAGATAGGAAGTTCAGCCCCATTTTTCAGTAAAATCCCACATCGTGAATAGACTGGATCAGTGCTAGATGTCCAAAAATGTAGAGAGTCGAGTTGTCGACATCAGGTTCTAACCTTGTACCCTGACATTTATTACATTTATTGACTGCAGCAGGGAGTTTGGTATTGTGTGTGCATTCAATCACGCACAATCAAGGCATCGAGATGGACCTTTTGTTTTCCTAACGAGCTCCTTCTGTTTCAAGTGTATTTCTCAATGCGGGAACCTCACATTATATAACGGATCAATTAAACTCTGACGTCGGCACTAAGCCAGGCCATGGCATTCGCCTGGGGGCGAAAGAGGCCGACTCTTTGTCACAGCTAAGCCGGTGAAGATATAAAGCAAACCCTTGTTCTTGTCTCCTAGAGGAAGCGGAATCTTCATTTCAGACTCTAAACCAGGACAAGGTTCCTCAGGTTTCCGGCAGACACAACTTCATCAATTTCTCCCTGACAGTCTTGTTTCACAAAGCTAAATTAGGCCTATCAACTAATTAATTATTGGCATGGGTTTAATTCGGGCTCACAGATCAATGTTGCCTCGGCATTGCCAATCGGATGAGTGAAAATAAAAGAAACAAACATGATCAATTAAATAATAGCATACAGAATTTTTCGTCATTAATTTGCTGCTAATTCATGCGATCCTTAATAAATAGAGTATTACATTAAGTAATCAGTGTTGGTGGACGTTACTTTTTAAAGTAACTAATTACATTACAAAATTACTGTCATTAAAAAGTAATCAGTTACATTACAGCGTTACATTCTGATAAAAGTAACTAGTGAAAATGAAAACTTTGTGATTCCTCCTGCATGTTGTTTTAGTCAAGACCTAGGTGAGATAGGGGTATAACAGCAGGAATAACAGAGGGGGGTGGGGCTTGTAGGACAAATTTCACACACACACACACACATGCACAATAACGGAATCACTGCTGTGTGGCTCATGGATTACATAAATTGTCTGAATAACTGAGCACTTAAATGGCGGACCTAACGCATTTACTCGTTACATCAAAAAAGTAGTCCAAGTACTCTAATGCGTTACTTTGTAACGAGTTACACCCAACACTGTTAGTATTTAGAATGTTATTGCTTGCTTCTTCTTAAAAACAGCTGCATTTTTATTTATTTCTTTATTTATTTTGCTAAAAGACACTATCACTGTAGGAGAGAATTCTTTTGTCAAAACTAAGACATTTCCAAGACCAGGGCTTGATGGGAGTCAAAATTGTTTTTAAGGGGGTCAAGTCAAGGTCAAGTTCAAATGAATCAAGACTGAGGTCAAAAAACAATCAAGTACTTTCAAGGTCATGTCTTTACTTCAGCCAGTTGGTTTCATTTGGCATTTTGCCAATAACTGCTTTTTTTTTTTTTAAGAATGGATTATTTCTAGTCAAACTTTGCAGCAAAAATAAATAAAGAAATAAAAGAAACTCTCAGCTGAGACCAAAGACCAAGCTCGAGGCAAGGTCAAGCACTAAGGCCAATAAGTTTGACACAAGTCGATTCAATAAAGAAAATGGCTGGAGACTTGACTGAATTTCAGCCGTACGGTCGACATTAAAAAAAAATGTTTATCAATCATGAAAACTACTGGTCAAAAATTTGGACTCCCTATTTAATTTAATGATCTTTCCTTATTTTATAATGTTTTACTTTGTTAAGCAATACTGAAATATCAAAACTATAAAATAAAACACTCCAAAGAGAGGCTGGAAATATCATTTTGATGTCTTCATACTTGAAATATATATA
>JAOVVA010000001.1:27473429-27487582 GCA_028565275.1 Leiocassis micropogon
GCTATAACATAATGAATTTTATGATGAAGGCCTAATATGAGCTTCCCCTGTTTCAAAAGCTAGCAGCCGCCATTGATCCACACCTAAATCCATGCCCTGACTGTAAACAGTAGTGCAGTTTGAAAAAGCAGAAACACACACATGGGCATAAGAAAAGGTCATAAATTCATGAAGCTGTTTCAGAAATGAAAGAAAAATAAAACATACACAATAGATTCATTAATTCAAATCAAAAGGTCAAGAAAAAAAAATGAGAAGGACCTCATAATAAGATGCAAAAGTATCTGTGTCTGTTTGCTCTTGGCTATTTTCTATACTCATCACATGCAGGATGAAGTAAAATTCTTGAATCAGTCAATCAACCAATATATCTTATGAATTTTATGATTTTTCAGCTGTTGTCATGACAGCAATCTGGAGTTACAGATGAAATTACAGAAGTTTTTTTTTCATAATATTTGCTTGCCAAGGCACAGTAATTTGTCTCCTTGATGTCTGTAAGTACTCAGTACAACAAAATGAGAATTAATGCACATTAAGAGGTTCTTTTTTTTTAAGCTTTTAGCGTTCTAATCTGTTTTTTTTTTAATGCAAAACCTTTGTCTTAGTGTTCTACCAAGGACCAAATTGATGATAAAATGTGATAAATGCAGTTTTTGGACTTGAACTGGTTTTTCCAAATTATTTTCCCCAGACGCAATTATTTCTGCAGACTTTAACTTGTTTTGCCAAATTATTTTCCGCAGGCGCGTTTTGACTATAACAAAACATTTTTGTTGAAAACCTACATTTGGAAGCCCTGATGCACTTTAGTATTTACAAACGTAATTTTTAAGGAAGTAGATTCAGCAGAAAGATAATGCATCAACACTCAGGAGACATGCAATCACTTTGTGAGATAGACATGTCATGTGTGGAAAGTTGTTGCATTTGATATGCCTGGCTAGGTACAGTATGCTTCACCTTATACTCCAATCAGGATTTCAGAACTCTGGTAGAACCTGATGGGACCACAGATGGACTGTATATGTAATTGGTCGACACCTGGTCGGATCTAGTGCACCCTGTACTGTAAGAAGATGCTGTCAGCAAAGAATTGCAGGGAAACTAAAACCGATAGTGGACAGAACCTGGTGATGCTTTGTAATATAGAGATTTTTTTATATTGTACTGTATATCTTTATGTTTCTCATGATCTTCAACAAAGCTTGTGATAAAAAAAAACACCCTTTTCTTTTTTTAAAGCACAAGTTTGCTCATTTTTTCCCTTAAAACTCAATCAACATATATATTAATTAAATTTTAATTGCATATTTGCATATTCGCACTGATGCAATCAAAATCATTTTAATGTTAGACTTTTTCATTTGTGGTATTTAACATTCTTGTGATTCGTAGATTTTTATAATACCTTTCGAAAAAAAAATGTTAAAATGGATATATCTCATTTTGCTGTGAAAATGTTCATATACTGTATAGTACATACATGTGCAGTACCATATTTTTGTCTTAGGTTTTTATGTCTGTTAGCAGAGTATTAACATATTAAGTTAAACTTAACATGAGCAGGAAAAAGCAGGAAGTGCATTGTGGGTTGAGGGAGAGGATCTGCACTTAGCAGTTGTTTTTAGCAGGAGAAATTGCATTGATTTAAATGACTTCCTGAAAGTCAATAATGTTACAGATGGACAGACAGCATCTAAAAAAGTAAAATTAAATAAAATTGGATGAATATGCTTGAAGGAAAATCAACCTGGGTATAAAGAAATGCTTTTGAGAACGTCAAACCACTGCTTTTTGAGAGTTATCAGTGTCCTGTCTTTAGGTAATAAGTCTTTTTAATGGCAATAATGGCTTAATTATTAGGGAAAAAAGACAGGTAGAGATAGAGGATAAAAGCAAGACACTGTTTAAATTGTACCTTATATACCTCACCACCTTGACATTGAGTAATAGAAAGAGAGAATTTTCGGCTTCCAAGTGGTGCAGTGGGAACAAGCTCGCCCTATCATTCGGAGATCGCAAGTTCGAATTCTCTCAGACGGGAGGGTTGGGAGGCCCTCTAACACCTGTACACCAATTAGAGCTCTAGCAAATCATGGGCGTCAAGTGGCTTGGAGGAGACCCGTGATAGTCTTCGGTCCTCCCTGGTTGGTAGTTGTAGCCTTGATGGGGGGTTTGTTGCTCTAATGATGGGTGAAGACTGGCTACAACTAAATCAGGGAGAAAATAAGGAAAAATCTCAAGAAAAATAAAAAAAAAACTAAGAAAGAGAAATTTTTTGAGATAGATAAAGTGTAAGTGTCCAACTGGTGGTGAGCCAGGAGTTTTACTTAAACAGTCCACAACACATCAATGTCTTTTAGCCTAGACAATTAAACCATCTATTTAAAGAACAAAACGATTTTTCAACCAAATCTGACCCTTTTTGTCCTTCAAACACACACACAAACACACACACACACATACACACACACACACACCAACTTCCTGTCTTCTCTACAGTGATGGATCTCTCTCTCTTTCTTTCAATTTGTAGCAGTACTTTATTAGAAGCTCCAGGCTCCCTGCATTATGCATCAACTCCATTATGCTCCCCTACAAGGAGCGAAGAAAAAGAGTGAATAAAAAAAATATGAATCCTCCTCATTCTCCACACGTCAGGAACCCTACATCCGGGGGAAAAAATGAATCTTCACCGAGTAGGAGAGTATCAAATATTCATACCACAGTCATGTCTGTTCATGGCAGGCGGCTTCCAGGCTTTAATGGAGAATACTATCCATGATAATTTTCCTTTTTTTTCTCCTCCTTTTCTAATTCTCAGACCAACCAGGAGTGGTTAGTATACATGAAACACTGATCGTCATGAGATTTCCAGATGGCAATGAATTGACAGTGTTGCTATTTGAAATGGCCATGAATAAAATCGGCATATAACATTTGCCTTTTGCCTCCCACGGTGACTGAAGAAGGACTTTTCTAGATTTTTGTTAACCTTTAGAAATAGATTTTAATCTCAGAGGCCGTAATGTCAAACACGCAGTACGCAGATCAGAGAGTGAGGGAGTGCCAGCTATAAATTTAACAAATACATCTAACATGCTAAAAAAGATACACACAATGAACATTAGACACAAAAAAATCCAATTTTGCACTTAGACAATATGGAATATGGACTATTTGGTTTTGTTCCACCAAGAAATAGCACTTAATTTGTATGTGTATGATTAAAAAATGATGCTCACTCTGGTTATATTAAAGCTTCTTATCAGCGCTTTCCGTTCAAGGCTCCTGTCCCCCCAGTCACTGTGCAGATGTCAACATGTTACATCTGTTCATTTGTAACTGCGGTGCGAGCAAAAATGGATGCCGTGCTTGTGATTTGCACAAAAGAAGAGCAGCGTGCAGTGATTCGTTTTTTTGTGGTTGGAGGCTGTTATTATTGAAGACTTCGTGTGCAGTAGGGAGAAAGTGTTTGTATATCTGCAATCGAAATTTGGAGCGATACTCTAAGGAAGGTGGAAGTTTCTTAAAGAGAATCATTACTGGAGATGAGACATGGGTTCATCATTACGAGCCTGAGAGCAAACGGTAAGGTATGGAACGGAAACATCCTCAATCACCAACCGAGAAAAAGTTCAACCGTCAGCTGGAAAATTCATAAACGCTGACAGTTTTCTGGGATTCTTAAGGGCCAGTATTGCAACATTATCAGGAAAAAGCTTCAACAGTCAACAGTGCTCGCTACAGTGAGACGCTTATTGAAGAGCTGAAGCCTAAACTTTAGATTAAATGCAGAGGACTGATATACGAGGGCGTTGTGATCTTACATGACGATGCACGTCAGCACACTTCTGCCCACACTGTCGACACTCTGCAAATACTTTTAAGGTTTTAAGGTGTTAAAGGATTCTGCCTATAATCCTGGGCCCGTAATCACAAAGCTTCTTAAGCATAAAAGTTGCTCCTAGTGATGAAATTCTAAGAAAATTCCTAGAATTATGACATTTTCTTAGAATTTCCCCTTAAATTTAGGACTAAATCTTAGTAAAAATAAAAATGATTCACAAAACATCTTAACCCTAAAAACTGCTCCTAGAGTAAAAATTGTTAAGAGTAAAGAAAAGGACTTTCAAGAGGCTTAAGAGTTTCTATAGCAGAGGACAAAATGATGGAAAGAAGAAATATTCTTTTCAGACACTGAACGTGAAGCTAAAAGTAAACGTGTCCAATTAGATTTTCTAGTTATTTTACTTCCTTCCATCTCTCTTGGATTGTTGGCTACATACCATCCAAAAGTGCAATTTAAATAGACCATCCTGCAATCATGTAAATTGGTAAAACGTGAGCCATTTTGCTCCCGTCAATCTGAAATGTATCACAAGTAATAAAATCAATATGATAAATAAATGTAAGAACTTAAATATAGTAACTACGGTGTGGAAATTGGTTGCTTCAAAGGTAGACTCATTTCAACATTTGGCTGTTTTAATTATCTTTAAGATATTTAGCCTATAACAGGAACTTTACATAAAGTAGCCTGTATACAATTTCTTCTATTAATTCTATTATCACATATTCTATTTTAGGACCTCTACAGATTTTTTTTTTTATCAACCAATCACAGTCCTTGAATTGCTGCATCATCCCTAGCAACGGGGTCGACCACACCTCCTCACTAAGATAAAGGGTTTTGTACTTTCTTTACTCAGAGTTGCGCCGAGAAGTTTCCTAAATCACTTTTAGTCTAGGACTCCCAGCTAGGATTTTTAGGCTAAGATAGGAGCTCTCTGAGAGAATTCTAAGAAGCTTTGTGAATACGGGCCCTAATCTCACTCCTTTCATTTTCCCCAAACATTTTTTCTAACCCTAGGCAATATGAAAGCTTGTTGACAGATGAACCATTGAAAGGGAGGAGATTTTGTCAAGCAATGATGTATTTGTCTTTTCTAAATGTTAATTTAAATAAATTCTATAGCCAGAGCGCGGATCATTTTTTGACTGACTTTCCCTCCTTTAAAAAAAAGCTTCCGTAAAGAGAACGGTGCATAGAACGCTTTGTTAAGTGCACTCACCTTCTCCCGTGGTTTATTTTCCCTAATGTTTAGTGTGTTGTGAAGAATGCAGATATCTTCATGTCACTAAATGTTCACATGTATGTCACTCCCCTCGCTTACTCTTTTAATGCTCCAGCTTGTGTGCAACTTTGCTGCAGTTTGTACCTGCATTTGAATGTCGATTTATTTTATTTGCAGTCGGTAAAAAGGGTACATGTTTGTACTATAATAGTCTTGACCATGTCATGTCTTTTATATGATAAAACTATAGAGAGGAAATATGTACAAAATAAGGTTAATCACAGTGTATGTGGCAAAAATGTAGAAATTATTGATGTAGGATCAGGATACGTCCCTGAGGTGGGTACAGCGCGGGAAACATCCAGGCACCGATTGCGTGCTTGTGACTTGTTAGAGATCCATCGACAAACTGTCTGGAAACGATGACGTTTTTATGACTTTCTGTCTCTCTCTCTCTCTGTTCTTGTTCCAGCAGGATGGGATCCCTCAGAGTTTGCGGATGAAGGGTATGTAACTCTCTCTCTCTCTCTCTCTCTCTCTCTCTCGCTCTTCTCTGCTCCCTGTTGCTCACACATACACTCCAATTTGTTTTGAACTTGAAATGTTAAGCGTGGCTTTGAAAGCGTTCTTATTCCAGAGGACACAAATGTCAAACGGCAGCACCGTTCTTTTCAAACCTGTTTGTACAGCCACTGGTGTTGTAACGTGTATAACAAATGGCTTCTTCTGCCAAGAGTCGTGAGTGTGTGAAGAGTCTGAGGTCGTGTGTGTGTGAGTGTGTTAATGTGTCTCCTATGCCTCTGATGTGTTACAATGTATCAATATAATGTTGTACCAGCAGAGACCAGAAATAGCAGTGATCATTTGCTCTGAATGAAAAGAAAGAAAAAAAATAAATCCCTGACAGATGAAGACAGTGTGAAGACAGGGTGAGGACAAGAAGGCGAGAGGGAGAATCCATCATTAGTGCTAATCTATGGCTAGCACATGTACAGAAGTATCAGGCATATGGTCTTTTCTTTCTGCGCACGTCCCTGCTGCATTTATTAATAAATCAACTCCGTACACATTTCTGGAATAATTTGTCCTCTGTCACAGCGTTTGTATCTCTGGAGACTAAAGACAGTAAGACGAAGCCGCATGAAGGACAGTGTGGTAATTAATATGTCTTGGAGGTTTGTTCGGTGATGAGTGTTGTCGTGGCGAGCGAGTCCACACTAAATAAGGGTGATTCTGAGACCGTTGTGTTTGTTGACGTTTGACACACCCGGTTCGTTTCACACGTTCGTTCTGCGCGTTCGGCTGACGCTTTTATCTTCAAATTCGGGCAGGATAGAAACGTGCAGCTCGGTGGCGCTGGGATTTGAACTCACAGCCTTGTTACGAATCAGCTAAAGCCGTGACCAACAAGCCATCTTTTTTTCCGAATATGCAAGAAAAGTGGAACAAAATAGACAAACAGTGTTTATGATGAAAGAAAACTATACACAATTAATGTCTATGAAAGATAAATAAATAAAGATGATTTTAAAGGTAGATGCTGAAATTCCTAAAGAGAGAGATTCATACTATGCAGATTAACAGTTTATGTACTATTAACAATTTATCACTATTACTTATTATTATTATTATTATTATTATTATTATTATTATTATTATCATTATTATTATTATTATATGCTGTTGTTGTTGTCCTTGATTATAATGAATGTTGTAGGAAATTACTGCTAGGTCTCGTGTAAAGCCCTTTCTTTCAGGCGCAGGAACTAATGGGTAATTTTGTTTTTGTCCTGTCCCTTACTTGTTTTCCTTCGTCTGTCCTTCACCCCGTTAAACTAAGCAGTTTTGCTCCCTACAGTTTAGAATCTCACTTAACATGGCCGTGCCGTCCACTTCTCGGGGAAGTACAAGCTGATTGGAAAGGAGCCATTAACAGTTATCTGCCTTTTCTACAGAGGAACAGGTGAATACTATCAAGAAACAAGTCAGTGACCCGTGACAGGGGCAGAGACAGCACCAGAAAGTAGAACAAAGAATATGTCACAACAACACTGCGTTCATGATCAAGTGATGAACTGGAAGATGTCCAGTGGGAGCCAGTGGAGGCTCAATCGGTTAAGGCTGTATGTTACTGGGTTAAAGTTCTGGGTTTCAAGCCCCAGCACTGTTGAGCCCCTGAGTAAGGCTCTTAACCCTGTCTTAACCAGGGGCGCTGTAACCTGACTGACCCTGTGCTCTGACCCCAACTTCCTAGCTGGTATATGTGAAAAAATCATTTCACAGTGCTAAAAGGTACATGTGGCAAAAAAATGTACTTATATATGTCAGATTTTTTATTGAAACACTTCTCCAACTCATAATTCCTACTTGGAAAGTTGAAGTTTCTCGAGTGAAGCTTCTTCGTATTGTGACCCCATGATGTCACTTCAACACGGTGACACTCAAAGTGAAAAGAAAGAGCGAGAATAAGTTATACAGTAGTTAAAGTTTTTCTTTATATTTAAAGTCTCTAAATGATTGTTGATACTCTGTTCACTGAAATTAATTAATCTGCTTTCTGATTTTAAATTGCTTTTAAATTCAGAAAAATTAGTTTTAAGGAAGGTAGCACAGTGGCCTTCTGGGATCGGCTCCAGGTCCCCGCGACCATGAATACAGGATAAAGCGGTATAGAAGATGAGTGAGTGAGTGAGTGAGCGTACAGTAGGGGTCGCCTTGCACCTCCAGAGTCGGGGTTTGATTCCCGCCTCAGGTCTGTGTGCATGGAATTTGGTGGTTTCCTCTGGGTACTCAGGTTTCCTCCCTCAGTCCAAAAACATGCAGATTAGGCTAATCGGAGTTCCCAAATTGCCTGTAGTGAGTGTGTGTATGTGTGCACCCTGTTCAGGATGTACCCCACCTCGTGCCTTAAGTCTCCTGGGATAGGCTCCAGGCCCCCTGCGACACTGTATACAGGATAAAGCGGTATAGACATTGAGTGAGTGATATATATAGAGTTCTCACAGGCACGTCACCAAAGTCAGGTGATCTCAGTTTTGGTTCCTTTAAAACTAGGGAAAGCAGTTGTTTAGAGTGATATACTGTACAGATGGTTAATTGTGTACAGTTATTATAAAACAATGAGACATACCAATAATATGGCATAAAAATCCTTAATAAAAGAAGAAGCATCCATCATCGTGAAATGTTCAAGACCACATGACAATCATAAATATATACATTCAAAGTAAAAATGTATTTTTCCTTTATTCGTACTACAACAGAAAAGAATTTGTCCTTCAGATTTGTCCATTCTCAAAATGATGCATTGGTGGTTTTAAAGCAAAAGAAAAGGGATTAGTAAAAAAAAAAAAAAAAAAAAAACCCCGAAAACTGGACGAAAACAAGCCCAACAGGTCCACACACTTACAGTACTGTACTGAACGACTCGGACAGTAATACACCAAATCAAAAGCAGGAGCACGCTGTGTCCTTTTGGTGGTTATATTGACATGGAAAAAGGCATAAATAGCACAAAACACAAAGTAGCCCTGATCATTTAAACAGAAGAGTTATGTTAAGGCTGTGGTGAGTGAGGCAATTACAAAGAATTAGCCAACCATAAACCATATAGGGAGACTGAGCTAATTTAGGCAAATGTTAATAAAAAATTTTTTTTAAAGGGGAACAAAATATGGTGAGCTGAAATGAAGGGCTGTGCTAATACAGTAAACGTGCAGCAGATACTGCAAACTGAGAATGCGCACACAAAGCAAGATAACAGTAAAGCATGTACGGGTAAGCATGTTTAACATTGCTTTTCTCTGAACATAACACAAATCCTGCACACATCATTTAGTGTACAGTATGTGGGCTTATTATCAAGCACAAGTCTGTGCACAAGTCTACTGTACATGCACTGCTTTGCAAAAGTCTTTTTTTTTTAGAACAAAGTTTGTTATAGATTTTTAATGGACTTTATTGTTGAGATCATAATCAAACATCAGTGTTCCGCAACAAAATTACGGTTCTAAATTAAATATTTATATAAAAACCAAACAAAAAACAAACAAACAACTTGGAAGCTGCCTGGTTTTGCATCCAAAAAAGAAGCAGGTGCAACAGTCGAAGTTCTCATAAGAACTCTGGGTGGTTCTGCAGGACGCTCAGTAAAACTTAAATTCCTTTTCAAAACTGTATAAATTGTACCTGAGACTAAAGGATCTTCAAAGCATCGTCATATTAATTACCTGATTTTGATCCATTAATTCCTGTTTCCTGGGCTTTGTAGTTTGTTAGTTTTTTTCCCCAAGGCATCCATGCTGTACAGTATTTATGTGCATGTAAAAAAGGGGTAAAAAAAAAAAAAACAGAACTAGATACCATATAACATCTTTATGGAGCTACTATGATTTTACAGCTGTTTTGCAATTTTTACTTATGAAGGAATATAACAAATGTAGTTGAGGATAGAAATAAACAACAACAAAAAAACAGTGAAGATGTCTTAAACTTTCGTGCATGTTACTGTTTAAATCTGGACTAGTGAAAAAGTGACAAAATGTCACTTATAAATTCATAAATTGATCATCTGACCTTAAGATGTCTCACTGTCTATTGGGTACTAAGCTATATAACCATGAAACAGAACCCTGATTAAATTAACTACAACGTTATACAATGAGTGTTCAAGTCAAAGCGGGACTTTAATTGTGCAGAATAACAGAACATACTTATGAAAGCAAAAATGACCATTATCATAATCCCCTGTGACACTAATGCACTTATCCCAAGGTTTTATGTCTGAAATCCTGGCTTTTCAGGAGTTCCTTTAATGGCTCTTCTTTCCTTTAGAAATAAATAAATAAATAAATAAATAAATAAAGGCCTTGTTTGATCACCAAAGGTGTCCTGTTTTTGGACCACTATATCACTTGCACATTACAGGAACTCATCTGGGAGTACAGTCTTGACCTCACTCCAAGCCATTTCTATGTATTTGATTCATTCTTGGGGTTCCTGGGAGGCCGGCGTTTCAGATATGAAGCAGACAGTCTGATCATGGCTCCAGCATACTGAGAAAACTTTCTATCTTGATGGTATCCAAGTTCTAGTGAAATGCTGGGATAAGTGCATTAGTGTAGCAGGGGATTATATAGAGAGAAACAAGGTTACTTTTATCTCTCATAACTGTGTTTTGTTATTCTGCACAATCAAAAGTCACCCCTTTTGAACACCCCTCATGTTAATGCACTCCATATGACACAGTATTGTGCGCATAGTAAAAGCACATGCACGGGGACATACGTGACAGATGCTATGCACAACCCAATATTAATCATAAATGGTCTTGGAAAAAAAGTGTTAACATAACGTGTTGTTATAGTATATGTTGCGTAATTGTAATTGTAAGGCCTTGTCCGCAAGGTGTAAATGTACATTCTGGCTTTTCATCCAGATGCAAATTCCTGTTAAGGTCACTGAAAGCGGACCTGGCAAATCGCTGTGCTATAAGTGTAATAATAATAATAATACATTACTATTTTAGTATTGTACCTGTTTTATCTTCACTACAGTTTACTGTCTGGAACGTCTGTGTTGTTCGGCGCTGCTGTAGAACTACAATTTCCTTCAGGATTAATGCATATTTATCTTATCTTGTGACATTGTATATTATTTTATTAGTTTTTTTCTTCTATGATACAAGTTCCTGTGTAGGTTATTACTAAAAAAAAAATGTAATATATTACAATGAGAGCATGGATAGAAACCTTGCAGCAGGGACTAGAGTGTCACTGCTATAGAAAATTAATCAATACCTTCTGATTAGTTGAGCCAACTGGTATAAAGTACGGTACATGTCATTAAAAAAAAAAAAAACAATATTGAAAATTTCCCATCGTACTTTATATTTAATTAAATTGTATTTATTCAGTTCAGTTATCCATGCAGCAAAGATCTGTATCCTTGGACAGAGAATCTTTTTTTTTTTTGCCCACACAGAGTTACATTAATGGTCGTGTTAACAAATAGGCATGCGGTAGATCTTGCTGTAAATCACACACTGGCCTCGGCCCAGAGCTCATCAGTAATGGAGATGGCCCGGTGCCTGTCAGGTGACGCCAAATGGCCGGAGGGAAAGCCAAGAGGTTTCCTGCGGCGAGATAAATGCGTCTCCTTCTTAGGCAGTTCTGATGGACGAGTATAAGCTATAAAGCCTGTCGTTATTCTGACCCGGGTTAAGTCTAGAGTTATAAGCTCCATGAGCGACTCTGGCAGCAGCTAATCAGAGTGTAATGAAGACCTCGGCTCATGGCAGAACTGCAGAAGGTCAAAGCTGTAATCAGAGAGGAGGCATTATCATAAAGGGCGGACTCACCTGTCTCTAATTCTTCAGTTTAATGCACTCCTTCTTCCTTCGCTGACCTTTTCTCTCGTTCTCCCGTTCCTTAGGCTTGTGTGTTATGACTTCATTTAACGCTTAACTGAATCCGTCTCACTGCACCTCATATCAATTAGCAGCCTGGGAAGAAACATAACTTTATATGTTATGTTTGGTCTGAAATTATTAATCGCCCTTTATACTGGAAGAAGGACAGATTCGGTTTTTCAGTTCGTATTGGAGGGCTGTTTAAACACAAAC
The DNA here is from genome assembly GCA_028565275.1 of Leiocassis micropogon. Taxonomy (NCBI): domain Eukaryota; kingdom Metazoa; phylum Chordata; class Actinopteri; order Siluriformes; family Bagridae; genus Leiocassis; species Leiocassis micropogon. The sequence goes on from JAOVVA010000001.1 coordinate 27,485,133, forward strand.
TCAGACAATAGCAACTGCCTGTAATTCAAATCACCTGTATCATTTCAAAATGTTATTATTTTTAATATCACAGCAAATTCTTGGATTAATTTATAAATCTGAAAGTTTTGAGGCCATCTCAAACCTCTAAGTTTTGACAAAAACTACTTACCGTACTTATTGTACTTACTTTACCAACGAATAGATATTTACAATACCTGGACAGTGATGTGGACTAAATCAACCTGTCCTTTATATCATTGCCTCATTTAAAAGACAAGTCTGTTATTTTTTATTTTTGAATGATTTTACAGATCTCTGTATAAAGATAAAGTTTTAATTCTGACACCGTACAGCAGATGTGTTGGATAACTCTGGATTAAACTTGTCCGGCTCTCAAGAGGAACTCAGGAGGTTTATAGTGAGTGACAGAGTCAGCATGCAGTATGATGAGGATGAGGAGTTTTAAGGACAGGGCCATTGTCTGACAGATGGTGGTCATTTTCCCCTGGGCGATCTCTCCTTAAACATTTCACTTAAGCTTTAAAAGTAATGGCACCTTATAGCGAGCTAGGACTGTACTGCAAGTGTGTCTTGTCTCAAAGATGCTGGTTATTTTCAATTAATTAATTGTTGAGATGATAATAATAATAATAATAATAATAATAATAATAATAAACTAAACTATACTTAGTGAACTCGATGGTATCTAATCTTTTGTCATCTGGCAAATTAGAAAATAACCTAATAAATGAATAAATATGAAACCTTTTCTTTATTATTATTTTTTTTAATAATAACTATTCAAATGATTGATGTGACATTTGTAATTCTGTATTTTTCACAAGAAAACAGCAGGCCTGGCAACATTCATGCATTTTGCAAAGAACCTTTTCATAACGCCAGAATTAAGCCTAAAATCAAAACCTTCATTAATCGAAACAGCAGGTGACATATGAATCCTTAATTACTGAAAGTTATGTTGCTGTTTTGAACGCTGTGATGGTAACATAGCTCCTGGAAGCCCTGCCCTCTTCCCCATATCTTACATTAATCATGTATTGATTCTGATCTCTCTTAGTGTAAAATAAAATATAATCTGTCAAGGTACTGTCAGCTTGACTTTAAATAATCAAAAATGAAATGAAAAGTGAAATGGTCAATTTTAGCTTTACCTTCAGTGTGATACTGTATCTATCACTTTACTAATAATTTGAAAAGTCAAATATAATAAAAAAATAAATAATAATAAAATAATAATAATATTAAAATAATAATAATAATAATAATAATAATAATAAATGTATGCACCAGTCCTGCATGTTCAGGCACTTTGAGTAGCAGCTCAATGGCAGCCACAAGAAAACATATTAGTAAGAGGAGGAGGAGGAGGAGGAGAAAGAGCAGCAGGACCAGCAATATTAGCAGTAGTAATAGGAGTAGTAGAAGGTGCAGAAGGAACAGAAGGAGAAGCAGGATCAGTAGTAGCATCAGAATAATAGTAGCAACAGTAGTAGTGAGGTTCTATAGTAATAGCAGTAGTACTGAGAGTCATAGGAGGAGGAGGAGAAGTAGGAGTAGAGATGGTAGTAGCAGCGTCAATAGTAGTAGTAGTGGGAGGAAGAGAAGCAGAAGTATTAGCAAACAGGAGAGAAAAAGGATCCATAGTAACAGCAGCATCAATGGTAGTAGTAGTAATAGTAGTACTGGTAAAACTTAAAGGTCTATGGACAATTTTTTCATCATTCGAATCATGGACAGCTGGCCATCTAAAACAATAGCCGTAGATGGATGAGGCTTGACAGCAAATAGGCAAAGTAAAATTGGACGTCAAAATTGTGAATAGAAAGCATGCGAAAGACACGCATACACAAGAATATCCCAGAATGCTCTGTAATTGGAATCAGGGATGAAGTGTCTGGCACATCATCAGGCGCTGCGATGCAAATAGAAAAGCTGCACCTCAGGAGTGACAGCGGAATCACTTTTCAAGGGGCTGATAAATGGGTGCAAAATTAAACACAAAGCAGATAGATTATTAACGCAATGTTAGCATTCGAGGGTATTTACAGTAAAAGCAGAAAATATCATGCAGGGAACTTATTAATAAATAATAATAATTAAAAAGATGCGACTTTTCTGTACAATACTGTACCTAGTTTCTGAAAAAAAAGCATTATTGTGTCATACTGCATATATCCTTAATTAGAAGTGAACTTCTAGTAGCAATAAATGACTAGTATATATTTATAGTATATAGTATTTTATTCCCAAAGAGAATATTCATGTTTTCATGATTAATGCACTATTTACAGTTATATATCGTCATCTATTTTATGTCATATTGCATATATATTTTATTTATAGTAGCAATAAATGACTATATACGTATGTATTATTTTATTGCTAATAGAAGATATATGCAGTATGACATATAAAGATCTACAGTATCTCTCTCTCTCTCTCTCTCT
>JAOVVA010000001.1:27495891-27510377 GCA_028565275.1 Leiocassis micropogon
CAGCATCACCCGGGGTTCGAACCAGCGCTCCCCGGATGATAGGGCGAGCGCTTTACCACTGCGCCACTCGGAGGCATCTGCAGGTCTTTGCACAGATCATCCGGATGAAACCCACCAAGCACGGGGAGAGCATGCAAACTCCACACAAACAGAGATGAGAATCGACTCTGGCTGGGAATCGAACCCGGACCCCGGAGGTGCAAGGCGACAGTGCTAACCGGCTTTACTGTAAGCCACGATTATCTTTAACACCAAAGCCTCGAGCACAAGACAGCTGAAAGTCAGTACTCTGTTGTGCTCCGTCCGTTGAATATTTAAACCTGTAATCGAACTCCGAGACAGGCTTCCAACACGGTGAGAAAAGTCAATATTTGCATGCTGTGAATATTCATGAGTGTCAAAGCTAGAGACACGAGAGGGACTCTAATTTCTACAAAAGTGCTTTGTGATTGGAAGGTAACCAAAAAAAAAAATAAAGATCAGGTCCCCAGTGTCACCGCACTCAGACGCACAGAGGTTGAGTGTGAAGCTTAAGAAGCGCTACTTATTTCCATAAGCGGAGTAGACATTTTGAATTCCCTGCATCCTTAATGCTAATATGATTGATCATTATCCAGCATTAAGCTGGTCGAAATTACCATAGGCTAATAAGGTTCTTCAGACAAAAGCACCTTGGGCTGTTTCACTGAGCTGATAAAAACACAACAGACCTAAATAAAAGAATTTTCTGTTATAGATTTTGCAAACGTGCAGCGACAGCACATCTGCCATTCTTCCTTCTTGGTGTGGTACACAAACCCGGCCGCTCGATAAATACGCAGCTCCCACCTAAAGCTAGACGAATAAATAAATAAGGAAGAGGACCGTTACTCGATGTCCTGGATATCGGGAACGGCGTGTGTACTGATCTCCTGATGCGTGAACTTAAATATTGAGGGCGTCCGTTGCCTCCCTGTACTTGAATAATTAATGAGACACTCGGGCTGTGGTAATCTCTCTCTCTCTCTCTCTCTCTCTCTCTCTCTCTCTCAATTCCTCCAGAGCAGCCAGGCTGGGACTTTGGGAAAAACACACAGCTGTTAGACAACTTGCACTGTGTGCTCTTGTTTTCCGATGAGCTCTTTTCATCTGTTAATGGAAGCATGTTTAAATATATTCTCTCTCTCTCTCTCTCTCTCTCTCTCTCCTGTGATTGTTGAGGATGATATGATAAACAGCAGTCGAATCATTGTTGTATGATTGCAGTGGTTCATGCGATGTCTCTCACCCTCGGGCCGTCCCACCATCCCACAGGATGCCTCGGCAGAACAGAGCCTGTAAATAGGATTTTTGACAGCCCACATCAATTGGCCAGGCTTTTTTTTTTTTTTTGCCATAATTGCTGGCACTTTCCTCAAAAGCGTCTCCTCATCTATCAATGTAGAGCCTCTGCAGGATTCTGCACTTTCCGTGGCATCTTTTTTAATTTGGGCATGTGAGAGGTGCTACTCCAAACCCTACCTGCTGAGTACATGCAGCGCATTAATACAGGACCTTAATGGATTTGTAAGATAAAGGTTTTATTTTTTTATTATTTTTTTTTTTTAATGGAAAATGCAAATGAAACAAAAGAAAATCCATTTTTTCAGATTGCACTTAGAATGATAGTCACACTGCTTTTTTTGTGTTTCGATGGAACATATTTTGCAATGTCACTTCGAGTCAAAAGAGGTGCGTTATACAAAGATAGATAGATTGAGAGAGACACAGAGAGAGAGAGACAGACAGAGAGAGAAAGTAAATACACTACATTTCTTACAAGTAACCATTTATTTATTTAAAAGTTCTATTTCAGTATGGAATAAAAATATGTTTGGGCATTTTCCATCCATTTATTGCTATATTACTTAGATTATACTCACCAAATCGCCTAAATATCAAGTACCTGATTATTACTGTACAAAGAATAACATATTAAACTCTCCACAATTATAATGTTAAACCATGTTCGAGTATGTAAAATGGATTTCCCATGTCTCGATTTCCTATGGGACTGATGAAACAGAGAGGTGGTAAAACATTTGATTGGTACGAACGTTTGAAAGGAGGTCAAACATTTCGTGAGTGGAATGCCTGAGCCTTGAAAATCTAAAGATAACTTAACAGATAACGCAACTGTCTGTGAAAATTCTATAATAATCATTCACCAACACCACTCGCACATTACAGGATCATAAACATGCATTTCCACATGTTTGGGGCAGTAGCCTTTAAAGCCCCAAGTATTTTGGCAATTTTTTGTTTCGCTGTTATTTATTTTTAAATACAGTGGAACCTCGGGTTCACGAAATTAATTCGTTCCTAAGTTCTGGTCATAACTTGATTTGGTCGTAAATCAATTCAGTTTTTTCCATGGGAATACATGTAAATAAAATTCATCCGTTTTCCATCACTATGAACTGTATTTCACTTTTGATGTATTTTTTTGTAGATCACAAAAATGTTAAACAAAGTATGAAAAAGCTTAAATTATGCAAAAATAATGCATCCCTAAATATAAGTATAAACTGTACAGGAGAGAGGCAACACTTGTTATTGTTACTTGCTGCCGTGAAGGAATGGAGGAGAGGAAGACGGGTGGTGAGGAGGTTAGTGTTAGGAACGAGAGTCCCCTTCCATAATAACATTTGGTAATAACATGGCAGCTGCTTTACCTAAAAATCTATCCAGAGACATTTGTTTCTTCTGCGTTGCACATTTGCGCAACTGCGCCGCACAAAAAAGACAGCCCGTTATCCTTCATAACACAGTTTTGTTCGGATGATACTTCTCGGCAATGGCTTGGACGTCACTCCACATTGCACAAATTAATTTTATCATGTGACCGCGGGCCGAGCAAAACTGATGCTGGGTGATGCACTCACGCCTTTGCTCAGCTGATAGCGGAAGCTTGGAATGACGGTTTCTGGGTCGTGTTTCGAGGAGGAGTTCGTGAACAGAGAAAAAATTTTAGGCCGATTTTTTGGTCGTTAACCGATTTGGTCGTAATCTGGGCCACTTGTGAACCGAGGTTCCACTGTATACTAAAAAAAAACAGCAAAACAAGGATTTATCCATTCTTTTAGCACAAAATAGTAACAATATGAATTGTTGAACTTAATTTTAGTTTATTTACCCAAACATGACTGAGCAAAAAATTTTTTAAAAAATGGGTCACTTAGGCAAAGAACTAGCACAGACACACATGATCACTTGTTTTATTGTTGTTTTTAGTTGTTCCTATGAACAAAAAATTATAACATTTATAAGCTTTTATAAAATTATTAATACCTTTTGTTCTACATGACATATCCGTAAACCCAAATACACAGTTTAATGTCTAAAGCCTCTCCATTAACACACACCGACAAGGTTTCTAAATAAGCTTTTTTTTTTTTTTACATCATTGACCTATGCTATGTTGCCGGCATGTTTCTATTCTGCTTAAGTTTTAAGGGTTAAAGGAATTCCTGGGGGGCCAGACGTGGAGCAGGCAGTCCTATCATGGCAATGGCGTACTGAGAAATCTTTCTGCCTTGATGGTGTCCAAGCACTAGTGAAACCCTGGGATAAGTGCATTAGTGTAGTAGGAGGTTATATAGAGAAATACAGGGAGTTTTTACTCTCATAACTGTTCTGTTATTCTGCACAATCTAAAGCTGAGGTTTGACTTGAACATCCCTCGTAGTAATATTGAATTTCAGCTGGCACTGAAGTCAGAGCTGCTGTAATAGAAAAGTAACACATTGAGACTTCAGGAGCACTGTGGTGTAAAATGCAAACAGATTTTTTTTTTTTTTTGCTAATTATTGCCTTTCACCCCTTAGTTTCATCAAGTAAACAATGCAATATAACTTGAAGGCAAAGTCAGGCCATATTCATTCGAAACACACTCCTGAACTTGATCTTTCTTTGCTCTTTTATGAAAGGTAAAGGAGAGAAATAGACCTTGACTGTGGCAGCCAAAGCAATAAAAGAACAGTGCCACAGCCTCCAATCAAACCTCACTGCCAAGAAAAACCCTGCTACAACTCCATCTTCAATTGTCTGCGCCTGACTCATTTCATTTTAACAAATATACCTGTCAGACAGCCAGAGCCAAAGCCATGAAAACAGGCACCTCCGTGTGGCTGTCGCAGAGACTCAAACCTATTAAACACATGCTTGTAATAAAAGAGTCCGTTTCCATTATAATGGAAATAATACAAACTTTTTTTTTTTATGTATATAAAAAGGCAACATGATACATTTTCAAGAGTTTTACTGAGTTTGAATGTTTCAAATTAAAAATGACAAAATTAGATTAATGGACATACTGTATATACTGTATATTATATATAGCTTTATTAACATTGCACATAAATCACATAATATACAGGTAGTTTCAACAGTTTTAAAGCAAATGTAGTTGGTGTGAGATGCTGCTCTTGCCACTCATTGTTAATAAATTATAGGTAGAAATCGAGCATTAAAGACCACAGTCTGTTGCGATGTCTGCCCTTGAGCCAGTGTGAAGCAGTGTGGGAAAAGCTGTCAGACAATGCTACTGTATGTTTTGACCAACACTGACTTTTCTGACATTAAGACACTTTGAAATCTCTGCTTAAAAAAGGCGAAAAATATTTTTTTAAAAATGAAACAGCAAGAAAATGTTTTGATTTTGTCTACATTCTAACCCTTGTTTTGTCTGCCTGTCTGCAAAGATCATCTAGTGGAAGAAGACATGGCCAAGCATGTACCAAACAAAACCAAATCCCTAAAAACATGACCAGGATTTTCTTACACAGTGAATGGAATGATTAGATCAGCAGTCTATTTTTCAACAGCTAGATAACACAATAAAACATATACAACATATACAAGTACTTGGACTAACCTGTTAATTATTGAATTTAGGTGTTTCAATCAATCAGGCCCTTTATTCCCCAGTGAAGGGCGATCTTAATGCTTCAGCAAACCAAGACATCTTGGACAATGCTATGCTTTCAACTTTGTGGTAACAGTTTGGGGAAGGCCCTTTTCGATTCCAACATGACTATGCCCCAGTGCACAAAGGAAGGACTATAAAGAAATGGTTAGATAAGTTCGGTGTGGTAGAACTTGACTGGACCGAACACAGAGCCCTGAACACAGAGTGGAAGCAAATGTGCTTCATATTGCAGTATATGTATTTGGATTTGGATACAATGTCATTGCAAGTTTTGCCAAAGACTTTTGTCCATTTTGTGTTTATACTGTACAGTATAAGGTACGATCCTGGCTGTTAAAATGTTTGTGATGTACCTGAGAAAACACACCATCATCAAAACAAGAAAAGCTCTAAAACACTCATTACAAATGTACACTTCCTGGACAAGAAAAGATGCTGTTTGGATTTAAATAAGCAAAGACTTCATAGACTGTGATTGCATTGTAAGGGCAAGAAGGGAAACACATAAAGCAATGCAAATATCAAGCATCGTGTCCACTGTATAAACCTCTGGAGGCAGTGTTATGAGCTGGGTTTGCTCCAGTTGGTCAGGTCTAGGCTCAGCAACGTTATGTGGCAATAAAATTATGTCCGCTGACGACCTGAATGTACTGAATGACCAGGTTATCACATCTATGGAGTTTTTCTTCCCCCATGGCATGGCACATGTTCTAGGACTTAAATTGTGAAAGAGTGCTTCTGCGACATGAGCAGCACAGCATCCTGACCGTAACTATTCAATGTACAGTAAATGGTTTTCTCTAACACCTTCTAAAGGTATTTCACAGTTTCCTTAAATGTTTTCCCTTGTTCTAAATATGGATTATCCCGGTTATTATAAAAAAAAAATCATTTTGCACACTTACAAAACAAAAGACTATGAGGCTTGTGCGTAAATGCTCTCAGACTTTCACCTTAGGTGATGAAACAAAGGCTAATGTGAATGATGCTGATAGTCAAAGTGAGAACGTTATATTAAAGTATTATCCATTCAAATTTGTCAGCACTGGTGTTAATTAGATTATAAAACGTAGAAGTACAGTATGCCTTTTTCTTTTTACCTTTCTAGAACTTGGTTGAACAAATTTTTACATTTTACCATTTTAAGTCTTTTCCCAGGCGATTCCAAAAGGGAGCAGGTTTATGGAAAAAAAACAACAAAAAAAAAAACCCAACACACCCACTCTAGATTTTGTCAGAAGCGTAACTGAAAACTTAAGCTGGAGAAATGTAGACCGCACAGTAAACAAGCAAAAGGTGACTGTGGAGGCAATTTCTAATCTGCAAAACTACAGCAGAGCATGCTGCAAATAAACGTGACACTTTGTTTTGAGAAACAGATCTATACCGGACAATGTGGGCAAATAATCAGCCAAGTCATTTGGTATTCAGCAGATATTTGTACTGTACCTATCGGACATTGTGACTTATTGATGTTCACAAGAGCATTTACACAGAAGTCTCAAATCATATAGTTGACCAAGAATTACAGCCATTTTCTATACAGATTCCCAGCCAATGTACAAACCCCAGCCGGTGCCGGTCCCGAATTCAAAGGGAGAGTTGCGTCAGGAAGGGCATCAAGGTTTTTGTGTGGATTGTGTGGTCCGCTGTAGTGACCCCTCGATGGGAGCAGCCGAAAGACTTGACACCATTATCAACTTTTATTGTTTCACTTGTACATGTAATGTAAATTTTGTGAAAGTTCATAATAATGTCTTGCAGAAAGCAATCCAGAACTAATCCATAAATAAAGGCAAATGATTTAGTTATTAATATATTCAAGTAGAAAATAAATAATGGCAGGAAAGTCGCAGCTGACATCATCTCTTGGCCTTGGCCATGTAATTCAAATGTAATTAATACATTTATTGTTCTCAGCAGATGGATTTGTTTAGAATTCCTGTTGATTTTAAACCACAGATCCAGGTGAAAATTATTAAATCGGTCTGTTCAATTTATCTATCCTAGGGTTCTGCAGCTGACGTTTGTCTGTCTGCTTTTTAATGGATTTCACCTCTTACATTTCAATCCACTGAACATTTGTAAATAACTGCAAAACCCAAGGTTGGGAATGTACAGTAAAATGATAACATTTCCATATGGAAATTAACTTTGGGTTTTGCAGTTATTTACAATATAAGAACAGGTCCAACATCTTTCTACCACATCAAAAATATTCAGAGGATTAAAATATAAGAGATGAAATCCATTAAAAGCAGATAGACAAATGTCAGCTGCAGAACCCTAGGCTAGATAAATTGTTGTTTGAAATCAGTAATGATGCAGTTTGGATGCTGTGCAAACACCGTATTCACAGTAGAGTAATTACACCTGAGTAAGATTCACCTCATGGTAAAATTTCCAAAAGAAAATGAAACAGAGATGTAAGATTACAACACTAAGAGAAGCATGACATGAGATAAACACACTGTATATGCATGACATGACACACTGTTTGCAGGAAGCGGTTGTGTCCATCTCAATTTCTGATCAGAATTCTAAATCATGTTCGAAACATAAGGGACCATGGATGTGTTCAGATGTTGTGTGAAAAGATGTTAATCAGCATAAAGGCTCCAGATAAAAGTTTTGTTTTGTTGTTTTTCCATTCCCAGCTAAATTTGAAGTAAGATGCATTACTACTGTAATCCCATTTATTTATTTCCATAACATGTTGAAGTTTTGGCAAGGCTGGGGATCATAACTTTATCCCTGCGACAGGTTCAACATCATAACCTGGTAGTTAGACATACTGTAGCTGGATTGTCTGTTTAGATTTAGCACATACTATATGGCACGTCCACTGTTGGGCCACCATTATGTAATTTCAGCTCTCTGTGCATTTTGTGGGCATCGCTAAATGCAAATCAGCAGTGTTGTGACCTTACTTGGCAATTTCCAGTTCATTTCTAATTATGCTTCTAAAAATTGTTGTCAGTCTTTCAGCTGCTCTCATCGAGAGGTCGCCACAGTGGACGATCTGATAGGCACACCAACTTGACTCCTGCCGAACGTCCTTCCTGACGCACCCCGCCCATTTTATCTGGGCTTATAATAATAAATAATAAGAAGAATAAGAATAATCTGCAGTTATTAAATCATTTGTAAATATGGTGAGGATCTTTTTATTTGCTGACTTTTGCAAACATCAATACATAATTTAAATAAAAGATTGATAAACGAGGCCCACTCGGAATGTGCATTAGTCTTTTAAATCGAACCTTAATCACACTCAAATATAGAAATTCTGACACCAATTAAGAACCAAAGCAATGGCATCTGGTCTGGTGCTACAATCATGTCACACATTTGCACTTCAACATTCCTAAATATTTCCATGTCATCTGTGTAAGAGTGTGTCCTGTTGGGTAATGAGAAAATCACACTCTGATATTGATGACAGAGCCGGTGGTAGAGTTGGGCTCTTTGTTGTCTTTCATGGCGAGTTTAAAGCATTATTGCCAGTTGTTTATCCGGATTTGTTTTCTATTGCTGTTAGTGGGCAACGTCCTTTGGGCTTTCTTAACAGGCGGTGGCGAGCAGACCTGAAAGCTGCCTACTGTTGTTTACTACATTACCCAAAATCCCAAAGGAGGCCGTTGCCACGCTTTTGGAAAACATCAGATGGGCTGAGACTTGCATTGTGGAGGGAGATGGGGTGGGGTGTGGTGTGAGGGATGATGTTCAGAGGAGATGTACTGCTTTATGATCGCACTTAGCCTATAAAGATGTTTTATATAGTTCTACTGCAAAATATGGAGAGCTGAGATGAGAACACTTTACAGTCAGAGCCTCGCACTGTGTTCTCATAAACCTGTCCATTAGCTCAAATCTTCACTGATTGCACTGGATATATGGAGTAAAAGCATGATAACCAATACATATGTAGTGTAAAACTGTCCCAGAAAGGTGTGTAACCATAGACTGTATAAGAACTGGACAAAGCGTATGTGACATCACCCATAGGTTTACTGAAGAGCGGTTTCGAAGCTCAAATGTGGGAGATCTGGTCGCCGCCATATTGGCCCTGAATCCCGATTAATCCATAAATGGGCAAATGGGCAGAAAAAACAGAGCCTGGCTGTTGGTTGGAACACACCCGCTTCCCTCAATTACCTCAAGCTACTTAAATAACTCATGTTAGTTATAATGCTAACAATTTATATGCTAACGTTACTTTGCATTTGATTGAACTCCGTCATCCATACCCTACATGGCGTCCTGCGTCAACTCCTACATTTCTTGCGGTAAGTGAAACTAGAAGGATTCCAGTTAGCTGGTCAGCTAAAGTCATGCATAGCAGACCGCATCAGTTTGATTCTGTAATGCAGCTGTCGCTTAATTCAGCCATGCCCCTAATCATGTCTAATTTTTATGTCTTAATATAATTTTTACTGAAGAATTACATATTACTTATTACTTACATGTACTTTTTTAAATTCATTTATTTCTTGCAAAGACATTTTAACATACGGCTCTATGAGGATTAACTCACTTTTGGAGCCTAGTGGTCATTTAAGGAACTGCACGCTTTGGCACTTGGTGTTGGATTCACTTTTCAGGGCTGGAGGTTCCCCCTTGTGTGTAACCAGTTCAGCTGTACAAAAAATACACTCAATATGGACACAAGCAGAAATACGAATTCAAACAAATCTGCAAAATGGATGAAATAAGGAATAAATTATCCATTTACTGTATATGGTACAGTAGTTACATATATGATGAACGTTAGTTCGTGTTAGCTATTATATTACTGTATATCTGCTAGTAATGGGAAGTTTGAATCATTTTAGTGACTCGGTTTTTTGAATCTCGTTCATCAAAATGAATGAATTTTTTTGAGTCATTTAGTTCATTTCGTTCTTTTGATCAGAAATAAAATAATGTCGCATTTTCAATAAAAAGATACATACGTCTACATACACAAATTTTGGCTATAGTTCCAGTAATGAAAATATTACAATGCAGCTAAGAACATGTTATAATAAACAGAATAAGTAGCTCACATCACATATCTTCCAGTCTGAGTCGTTCGTTCTTTTGAATCTATTGCACTGCATAGCGTCTATTGGAGTCACGTGACAAAAGAACGAACGACATTTAGAAAGAATCTCTCAATTCTGTTTCCTGTACATAACCTACGGAGGTTTTGCGATGATTTGCGCATGCGTGCCCAGTAGAAAATTAACGAATCACTCTCCGAGACGACTCGTTCTTCTGAGTCATGTTAAAGAGTCATTCAAAAAGAGCGAATAGTTCATGAACGACCCATCACTAATATCTGCTCAGTCCCTCACTGGCCTCTGTTGAAGCTAATAAGACAAGGGAAAAAAGGACACCTTATTATGGTACCTAGAAACCAGAAAGTACAAAATTCTCAGTCTCAAAGAAAACCCCAAAGTGTTGGTACTTTACCTCTGGCTGTTACAAAATGCTGACACTGGCGGCTCCTTCCAAACCTCACCCTCCAGCCACAGTACCTCCTGAGACCCGGACTGTATTTTAGTGTACATTGCAATTTCTACTGCTTATTTCTCCTCATTCATAGCTGATATCAGGAAGAAATTTAGCAAAAGAATTATACATAACAGTCCTCATATGAGGATAGTGAATGTTATACAGTATAGACAATGTAGGGATTGACAATGTTGGGAGATACTGTCATGTCCTCATATGAGGACATCAGGTCTCAAGAGGATTATGATTATACAGTTTACTGTAAATCTGTTTCTTATTAGTGTAAGTGAGTATGAAGTTGTTACTACAGAGGAATAAAATTGAATCAACAACCAATCAGAGCTGAGGATTTAACAAAGCTGTGGGATATGTGGAATATTGTGCTTTTATTAAGATTTTATGAATCTCGTGCTGTCTGAGTTTGTTTACTCCGGTGATTGTACTGTAATTAGAAACCATTAACAAACAGTCTAAACTCTGCCATTTTTCTGAAGGAAAGCTATACATCATAGTCTTATCATTGGGTACAGAGCAGCTGATTAATATCTGCCATTTAATTCTAGGCAGGTGGTTAGGAACGAAGTCAGCATTATCATTCCTAAAGCAAACCCAGGACAGGATACAGAATTTTCTCAGAACAATCAGGCAGAAGAAGAGATCCGTCCTTATTGCTGCTGCTGTGTGTGTGTGTGTGTGTGTGTGTGTGTTTTCTTTTTCTTTCTTTAGATTAATCTCCATTATCAGTGGACCTGCTGCTGTGCTTTTAAGTTTCTGCTTCCATATTTTTGACCTGCTCATTATCTACTTTAGCACAAGTTCACAGCTGAGTTCAGAGTGAATACCAAAATTCCCAGAATCAGTATTTAAGACTCAGAGATACCGCAGACTATAAGACAAAAGCACTGTCTAGAGATTTACATGCTGTCCAAAAACAGATGCTTGTCCTGTTATTCACAATGCTGACATTGAAGAGCAACTTTCTTTGCTGATGTCCATGTGAGCAAGGAGATGGATGGATGGATGGATGTATGGCTAGATGGATGGATGGATGGATGGATGGATGGATGGATGGATAGATAGATAGATAGATAGATAGATAGATAGATAGATAGATAGATAGATAGATAGATAGATAGACGTTTGTGTTTAGTGAGAACTAAACACCCCCACTCCCACGTGTGCAGTTGTACAGTCTCATGGCATGGGGGAGAAATGACCTCCTCAGTCTGTCAGTGGAGCAGGGCAGTGACAGCAGCCTATTTCTGAAGCTGCTCCTCTGTCTGGTGATTGTGTTGTACAGTGGATGTGATGGATTGTCCATGATTGACAGGAGCCTATTCAGTGCCTGGCACTCTGCCACCAATGTTGGGTTTTCCAGCTCTGTACCCACCACTGAGCCTGCCTTTCTCACCAGCTTTTCCAGACGTGTGGCGTCCTTCTTCTTGATGCTGGCTCCCCAGCACACTGCTGCATAGAAGAGCGCACTCGCCACCACAGTCTGGTATCCGAGCTCTGATTGGCATTGACATCAGTTTTTTGCAGATGTTAAAAGATGCCAACCTTCTGAGGAAGAACAAGCGGGTCTGTCCTTTCTTGTACAGAGCAGCTGTGTTAGCAGTCCAGTCCTGCACCCCCAGGTATTTGTATGTCCTCACAAGCTCCACACAGTCACCATTGATAGTCACAGGTTCTGGTTGAGGTCTGGGTCTCCTGAAGTCCACCACCATCTCATGGGTCTTAGTGGTGTTTAGGAGCTTCAACAAACACTGAGTAACTTTGTTGTAAGAACAATATTGAAATATTTAAATGTAGGTGTCAGTTGGTGTCAATAAGCACAGATTTTATGGAGAACAGTTAATGCTACTGTGCATTTTTTTTTATAGCAGCAATAATTCAGTCTGAGAGACTGTACTGTTACTCCACAGTCACAGATAGTGAGAGAGAAGTTTGGCAGGTAACAAAATTAGGAAGAAAAATGGGGGGAAATGATGATCCATTGTAAGAGACCAGCTTTTCAAATTGTTCTTTTTGGAGGGTTTTTTTTGCCAAAAAAGAGCTCAAATTTTTTAGTGCTAATTATTTTTTAGCAATAATCAGTTGTGATTATTGATTTTAAACATATTTTTTATTGCCAGCCTTGGGTATTGCAATATACGAGGGGTGTTCAAGTCAAACAGGGACTTGTGATGTAATCTCTCGTGAATGAAGTTGTAAAACTGATTGACATTTACAGAAGACTTCGAGCACAGTACGGCGATGAGACTCTTAACCGCAGTAAACAATTGAATGGTGCAAAAGTTTAAAGAATTATGATCCCATCTGAGGTGGCTGAGAGTCCACTTGGTCAGTCCTGTGAACATTCAGCGAGTACAACGCCTGATCCTTAAAAATCGATAGATAACTTGTTACCACCCTGCATAAGAGACGCATCTGCGTGTGTGAACTGTACACACAATCATTCACCAACACCACTTGCACGTTACAGGAAGTCGGGTGGGAGTTATTGCCACATCCCCCGTACAGTCCTGACCTCGCTCCAAGTCATTTTCACATGTCTGGACCATTAAAGAAGTTCCCGGGAGGCCACTGTTTCAGATAAGATGCAGGCGGTCTGATCATGGCTCCAGGGTGCTGAGAAATCTTTCTACCTTGATGGTGTCCAAGCACTAGTGAAACACTGGAATAAATGCATTAGTGTAGCAGGAGATTATATAGAGAAATAAAGGGATTTCTTACTCTTATAACTGTGTTCTGTTATTCTGCACAATGAAAAGTCCCGGTTTGACCTGAATCCCCCTTTTTTTGTATTATGATATAATACAGTATGTTAAATACGTATTAAGTCATACTGTATAATGATTTCCTTTCTCAATGGGAAAATCCTGTTTTTCTACCCATCTTTGTGACATTGCTTTGATTATGGCTTATTAAATTCTCTACAAGTCACAAAATTCACCCCAGTAACAAATCACTCGAAATAAATTAATCATCCGTCTTTGTTGTCATTTGGCTACAGGTTGGCACATGGTGCATCTTAATCATTTGATGGCCTTTTGTGCCCTTTATCAGCCCGACTGATACTTCCTGTGCTTTTACAATATAGATATACAGGATGAAAAAAATAAGAAACTCATTTCATATTTACAATTTCATGCCATGAACCAAAGGACTGTGACTTACATAATATAAACTCTTTGTTTTCACCCACAAAGGAAGATATACTGTAAGTAGGAGTACAAGTAGGCCGCTCTAAGGGGAGGAATTTAGTTTCCAGAACAAAAATACAAATAAATTACAGCATACCCAGTGAACTCTCAGGGAAAAAAACAAACAAACAAAGAAACAGTAGGGCTGCTCATAAAGTTCAATTATTCACTTCTTTAGCCAGAGAGCACAACTGAGCACAACTTTCTTCTTGGTACAAAGAAACAGCGCACAGACTGGCTGAGTGCACTGAAGGTAATGACTGCAATTCGAATCGTGAGTCATTTTTTAAAGCATCAGCAGTGCAGGGCTTTCGAACAGAGCTCGGATTCCTGTCTGGTCTATAAAGAGATAATGAGTTGATAGCACCTGGGCATCTGATCATCATGCATAGGCCTACTCGGTTTGCATGCCATCGATGCAGTGGGAGCAGTTTGGTTGCAGGGTTCTCTAAATTCTGTATCAGTAGCTTATGTATAGCAGTAAATGATGACTTCTCCATAAAAAATAGCTTTTTACCATAATAATGCTTATTGCATTGGCGTTTCTAAATAGGTTGTTTGTAATACTGTAGCAGTGCAAATGAATAATGTATGACAAGGTTTTAATTAAGCCTTCAAAACAATCCGACGGCAATTAAAAAAGGTTCACTTGATAATCCAGGAGCAAGGTTTTACGTATTAAGTAATACAGTAGCTTTAGGTTTATCCTTAGGTTAGATGTGGCTAAAAAATGGAAACTTCCAAAGAATATTTTATGGATGGAACACCCTTGCATAATAAATCTGTTCCCTTTGTTGTGCTTGAAATCAAAGTGGTCGCTTAAATATGACCAG
>JAOVVA010000001.1:27516407-27528960 GCA_028565275.1 Leiocassis micropogon
TAAAAAGTAGAAGTACACAAAAAATCTACTCAATTACAATAATGCGAGTAAATGTAATTCATTACTTTCCACCTCTGCAGACAGGTTCTATATAACCTATATAGATAATGTTGATTTTGGTTCGCTCTATTTTTATAAGAAGTGTTTCAATCTTAGAAATATGAAATTCCTTAACAAATCTTAAAGTTGTAAAAAAAAAAGTGACAGTAAAATTCTATCTACCTGCTTCCACTTCATATCTCATCGTTTTCAATAATTTGAAACTCTTTCAACTTGACATTTAACATCAATTATTGAATTTTACAATACTTTGCAAAAGTCTTGGGCCACCACACATTTCTTGATATTTTGCTTCCAAAGAGACAGACCAGACATTCTTGCATTTTTAATGTAGTCCTGAGGAATAGTCCTCCAGGATTACTGGGTGTCACTTTTTGGCAATTTTTGGTCTCTCGTTTTCAGTCCAGTTCCTGTACCTGAGCAGTTTCAAGACTAATACTTTTTGTTTGTTTAGCAACCCAGTGACCTATGAATCATTCAAACATTAAAAAACACCTACATCTAGGGCATGAACTAGTAAAAAAAACCAATGATGACAGATCATTAGTATACTGTACCAGTGATGCTGAATGCTGAGTGGTTGGAACAGATGAGAGGGGAAACAAGGTTGCTGCTGGTGTACAGTACTGTATTTTCATTCTGAATACTTTTTTTATAGACTGTATGCCAGTAAGCCAGAAGCTAATTTAGTCGAATTTATTTGACACACACATCTGTCTAACGATATGCATGTATTAGAACGACAACTGCCAGTATAGTATGTCAGATCCAACTGGTTAAAATGACTGCTATGGCTATTATGGAATTTGATCCATTTCATTGTTATGAGAAAAAAATTGATGAAATAACCAGATAGTACTTCGGCGTAACAGGTTATAAAGTCAAAAATAATTAGGAATTAAGGCAAAACAAAGTACGGTACAGTAAAAGCAGATAACACCTAAGTTACTGTACAGTCAGACATCTTGGTAAACAAGGAAGTACAATATGCAGACCACAAATAATTGAAACAAGCCATGCCTTTAAATGCCTCCTCATCTCATAAGGACAACCTGGTGAGTGTAGAAGCTGAGCTCTAAAACCAATCTTTGGAGTTCGGGTCGTCTGGATGAATCTAAGGGAAAGCAGTTTGATTGACCCATGATCTTTGGAAAAGATGGCCGCCATTTCAGTGGCATTCTGTTGTCTGAATCTTCTCGGTTCAGTGCTTTCTGAGCCAGTGTATTTCCCCGCCTGTCACATCTGTTTACAACTGATCAGGTTTGATGCCTTCCACCAGAATGGACCTTTTGCTTTCCACCCCTCTAAACGTCCCTCTGTCCCACGTGAGTCAAAGGCTCTAGAAGTGGGATAAAAGGTAATTGAGTAGAAGCATTATCTGCCTAGGTGGTTCAGACACTTTCAAAAGTGAAAACTTTTAAGGATGACCTGTCTAATCATTTTTTTTCTGCAGTGCAGTCAGCACAGTTCACAACTAGCCATAGTGTCGCCATGTCACCCAGCACTAAGCATACAGGTTAGGTAGATAATCATTCCTGTGCTTTAAATGTGTACCCTGTCCACTCCATTTGCAAATAGTCTTGCCATATCGATAACTTTTTATTACTAGATGTGCTTACTTTTTAGAGTCCTTTAGTTCATTTACTTCAAAATACAGCCTTGCAGGGAATCAAGTAAGGTGTTAACAAGCGTCCTGAACTCAATATGCCTCTCTAGTTCATTTCACAGCTGCTGGTTTTACAAGTTGAGGAAGCATGTTCTCCTGCCTCATCACCAGCGTATAAAGCCTGACTGAGTGGTGCTCTGAACAACAAATGATCGCTATTATAACCAACAGCCAATCATTGATCTCAGCTATTTCTCAACAGCCAATCACTGATGATCATTATTCGCAACAACAATTCACTGATTATCCTTGTTCTCAGTGACTACACATTGATCACCATTGTCTCTAACAACCAATGAATGATTGCTGTGACAATTATTATTGATGATTATGGATAATTACCAATAAATGATCACTGTTGTTCCAAACGATGGATTTTTTGAAATGCAATTGATTCAACAAAGCAACAAAACTATGCAAGTGATATAATCTGTTCACATGTAGCAACTTTTATTGTAGTGGCTCATTTCCCTTGAAAAGTGTTCACAAAGAAATCCTTTTTTGTTTTGTGTATGCAGCCTTGCTTGGTCGCAACAGCATCCTGAACCCATGTGAGCATAAGTACTGTGGTCTGGGGAAGCACTGTGTGGTGGACCATGCGACCAGTCAGGGAACGTGCCAGTGTCTGGATCACTGCAAGCCGCACTACAAACCTGTATGTGGATCTAATGGGAAACTCTACCAGAACCACTGCGAGCTGCACCGAGACTCATGCCTGGCCCGTCAAAGAATCACCATAGTGCACAGTGAAGAATGCTTCTACAAAGGTAAGGAAGAAGGCTGCATTTGCAACTTACTGTAAGTACTGTATAGGAGCGTACAGTGTACAGTAGGGTGTCCCAAAGTGCTGGTACAGATACTGTACAGTATATTATTCAATTATTCAAGATGTATCGGAAAGTTAATGCTGTAAAATTAAAAATGAAACACGAATACTCAGACATATATGCTTTATTTTACTCTAATTAGCTCTAATCACCACATAATTAAAAGAAAATTTGCAAGAAGAAGGAGGAGGAATACAACATGGGAGGAGGTGGCTGGGTCACTTATTGAAAGCCCTCTCATTGCCATAATCCTCTCAATCTGCCTCTTCTGTCACGCTTATTCATGATTTGCCAAATCACATTTGATCTGTTTCACAGTGTGGATGACATCTGTTCTGCTCATTAGGTCTGTTCTAACAGACTCTAATTATTCATCTTCCTCTAAGAGTTTGTTTTAGCTGTAGAGGTTACTCCGCACTACGGTGGTGCACAGTATTAACTTGGTTTTGTCTCCGAACAGCCGTCACCTTGTTCCAGGTCATTTGTGTCATTAGCCTTTAGTGCAATCGTGTAAAAACATTATTTAAAGAAATCAGCAGTAAATTTGTACCAAGGAAACATTAGAATCACATTGTTGCTCTGGGTGAATTTAGGAAAATAGCTGACAATGAAAAATAATAGGATAATAATGTACGTTTGAGGAATCCGTTTAAATCAAAAATACAGATACAGTATATCAATATCTTACCAAAACATCAAACTCATATTCAAAATATATTGGTCACATACACAGTCATACACAGTACGATATGCAGTGAAATGCTTATACGATCGCCCGTGACCTTAAACAACAAGATTATCAATAAGAAATAAATTATGAAATAAAATAAGAATAAAATATATAAAAACTTGTAGAAAATGTAGAAGATTTATAGAAGAACAAAATATAAAATATATAAAATATTTAAAAAAAAAAAAAAACCTTAGCTGTACAAAACATAGACGATATGGCTGTACAAATATAGAAAATATAGAAACTGTTATAAAAATGTAATTTTATTTTTTTATTTAAAATGTAAGTAGAAATTTCCAGGGAGAGTGCAAATATGCATGGATGTGAAGATGTAATGACCATAGATGTGCAATGTGCAAAGGTGGGCAAAAAATGCAATAGAAATGTCCATGGTGCGTGCAAATGTGGATGAATGTGTAAATGGGTAATGTCCATAAATGTCTTGGTGTGAGCAAAATGTCCGTAAAGTTTTATTTTAATCTATTTATTTCGGGTACTTCAGAACATTGTCTGGGTGTTGGACGAGGAGCCATTTTGACAAATGCAGTGGTAAAAACCGTTGATGATATTAATATTATGATGTTAATATTATTAGTTAAGCATCGTTCAAATAATATAAGTGCACTGATTAGCCAGAACACTAAGACCACAGCGAGATGAATTGAATAACATTGAATATCAATTATATACCAGTAAACTGGTGACAGAATCATGGGCTCCCATGGCTGTGGGTCCTGTGTGACCAAAGACCATCCCTTTTTAGTCCAAACCCACAGAAAAGCCAATGTAGCACAAATTAATAAAAAAAATGGTTAAGTCTGATCCATGGAGACCTCACCCTGCATAGACCTAAACCTGGACCTTAATTACTTTTGTGGTCAGACACTTTGTATCGAAATGTCCTCAATGCTCCTGCTCCATCATAATCAAATGTCTTAATCAAAAACAGAGACGATGACGATTTAACAATGTTTAAATAACATAAATACATTCAAGTCAAGAAATTTAGCCAACAGAAGAATTTGACGATGTTGAAGAAGTTTTTCCAGAATACCAAATTTTTTTTTTCCAGACCCAGTTGAAAGTTTAATCACGTCCATGGACGATGTTACTCCATCACATGAGGGCAGAATTATAGCCAGTTGCTTAGAGTTCTGAGTGCCAAGTGTTCGGAGAAAAATGGCTGTTTGTTGCCGAAGCCTTGCTTTGATGGAAACATCAAGAGGCAGCCATTTTATTTCCCATCCACTGGCCCTCTAATCTTTTTGAGAAGCAGAAGAAGGGAGGGGGGAGAAAAAAAATCCTACAGATGGGCTTTGAGGGCTTTCAATCTGAATGGGAAGCAGTGCATGACTCCGCCGAACTCACATTTCTCTCCAATCTTTTCCTCTCCCCTATTTCTAGCACACATGATTGGGAGATTGGATATACTGTATGCAGGTTTACGCCAGATTGGAAATTAAGTGGCACTCAACGTCTTTGCCTTTGCAGAATATTTGCTACACTTGATGGACAGAACAGCGTGAATTATTTGCAAAACAATGGTGAATAAAATAGCTTTTTCAGTTAACTTCTTTTTTCTTTGCAGCCCTTTTTGTGCTTTTTTCCATCTCTCTTGTGCTGTTCATTTGCAGTTAGTTTGGGTGACAATTAACATTATTCAATAGTTAATATACCGTATAAATCAGAGCACATCATCCGGGGCTTATTTCATATAAAGACTACATCAGCATTGATCGCTATAACCTGACAAAGTGAAGAAACAACTACAATACAGGGTAGACCTCCTCCACCATATGGAGATGTGTTAAAAACCAAGAAGATAGCTTTTTTTTATTATTATTATTATTATCTTTCAGCTCCATAAGGAAAATTGTCCCACATATTTGTAACGTGCCAGATAAAAGACTGTAGACTGTTGCCCACAGGGATGCAGGCTTTGGCATTAGCATGAGCATTGGGATAAAATGAAGGTGCAAGCTGTTATGTTGGCGAAGTGAACTGTAAACACAATATTAGCTAAATTGTGTTCTTGGCAAGCTCGGTGAGTCCTGGGTGATTTCTAAAGATGTTAACAAACTATCCGGGGAAAAATCAGGACACTACAATGATCAGTCATAACATTAAAACACAAAATATTAAGCCCGGTATTGTTTAGGTTCCCCTTTAGCCGCTGGGGCAGCACTGGCCCCCTGAGGTGTGGCTCCACAAGACCTCTGGAGTTGCTCTGGGTTGCCAAGCACTGGCCTCCATGGATCGGGCTTGTTTGTCCGGTACATTCCATGGATGCTTGATTGGATTGAGATTTGGGGACAGTGGAGACCGGATCAACAATCTTGAACTCTTTGTCTGCTAAACTCCCATACGTGGCAGGCTGTGATGCCTTGGTTGTTCTGATACTTTTTTTATCATTGCCAGCATTGATTTAGTTTTTTAGCAGGTTGTGCGAAATAGGCTTTTCTTACTGTACATGAGCCTTGTGTACCCATGATTCTGTCACCAGTTTCCTGGTACAGTAATTGATCATCAATGATATTCAATTTACCTGGCGGTGGTGTTAGTGCTGTGTCTGAATGATATAGTGAATAAGAACCGAATACATATTAAAAAACACACTTTACATGGACAGATGGACATTTTCTTTTGAACAATGGATTCCTTAACTTAAAATACAGTATATAATGTATCCTAATAAAAGTTTTTCCACACATCTGTATAATACCAAAATAATTTTTTTTTAATATTTAATAAGGAGGAATGAATGATTGAAGGCATAATGATGCATACAGTACTGCTCATTTTTCACATAAATGAGGACTAACTGCACTCTCAGAGTTTATAATATTTTTCTGTACAGTCTGTAATTTATGCTGCATAATTTATGCATGTTATACACTTTTTACACTTCTATTTTTATTTTATTTTATTTTGATAACTACAGTGGTACCTCGGCATACAAGTCCCCCGCCTCACGGATTTTTACCTGAAAAACTAAGATTTTGCATGAAATTTGTCCACCGAACGCTGGCAAAGTTGCGTGTACGTCCAGGAGCCGTTCAAAATTTGTTTGCGTCAGTGAAAGGTCAGGTGAAGTAAGTTTACATATTTTTTATTTATTTTTTTTTTTGCATTTTGTGCAAGATTAAGTAAAGACATAGCACCATGGGTCACAAGAATGTTAGCAAGGACGGTAGCAAGAAGATAAGGAAGTCACTTTCAGTTTAGTTTTTAAAGCAGCCAATACCAAGAGGAATCATAAATTAAAGTGAGGTTTAATGTCTATTTCATATTTTACTTAAATTTTATGTAGTTTCTAAATATTTTGATTGTTTTAAACGAAAAAATATGACTATAGTGTTGAAAATTGGTAATACTGATAATATTTGGGGATTATCTGAATTTACATTATTTTACATAGGACAATGTGTTTCGTCTTAAAAACCCCCGAAACGGATTAACTTCATATGCCAAGGTACAGCTGTATTGTTTCATTTTAAGCTTTTTCAGAAATTTTTAACTTTAGCTTAAATTTTTGTTATAAAAAAAAAAAAAAAAAATCATATCTATATTACTTTAATTGGAATATTCTTTGTTTAATTTTATTATACTCTCCAGTGCAATTTATTTTTAACTGGTCACGGGCAGTTGTATATAAGCATTTCACTGCATATCATATTGTGCATGTCTGCATATGTGACGAATGAAATTGGAATTTGATGTATAAGATAAATTGTAGCAATATTTTTTTTCATTTATACACCAACCTCTAACTTTTGAACTGAGTTTTAGTAAAAAAATTTTCCATGTTTGTGTCGCATATATACTTTCCACCCGGGACCAAAACACAAAGCTTGTCCTTTGCACTTGGACATTTTTCATTTGATCACCTTTGAAGCGGGCTCGGAACTCAGCCATGATGCACACCAACACTATCAGTTGTTTTATAGCCACATTATTCTTTTCCCTACATTTTATTCCATTTTATTAATACATCTCACTGCGACTTTGTCATGATTTCTGCACTTTACTAATACGCCAACGTTTCTTTGGTGTAATTTATACTCGCGTTCAAACTCTTTTATCCCAATGGGAAATTCTACGCTTAAAGGTTTCTTTTTGTTACACGAGGAGATTTACTGGGGATTTTTACTTTTTTGTTCTGTATGTGTGTCAACATTGTCACAAATGAAATTTCTTCTGAGAAATCGAATTTAATGAATAAGAAGCATGAGCTTTGTATATTTTCATGAGTGGAGACATTGAAAAAAAAAAGGCAACATGCCATCAGCAGGATTTTAACAAACAATCTCCAGATCACAAAGCGAATGCTTTATCAACATGTTGCCTGAATACTTTTTTCTGTCTGTATTTTTTTTTCTCCCACTGGTTACTTTATTTATTGACATTATTTTTCAAGTTTTGACTGAAGAGTTATACTCTGTACAGTGAAACGTGCTTGAAAAAATTATTTGAGTAAAACAGAATTTAAATCAATTCTACGTTTTTAAAAGAATTTCAAGACAGACACCTTTATTTTATTAAAGTACTGTTGAGGAGAAAGCATAGAGATGTAGAGACTAGAGTGACGTAGCCGTATGATATGAATAATTCACAGATTCAAACTAAATTCAGTCAAGAATCTATCATGCATAGAATACCATAATAGACAGTTGACTGTCATCCAGCATACAGTCTCAGAGCTCATTTTGAATGGTTTTAGACTTACCTTTGTTCGACTGTGCTTGATACTGCTAGTGTGTATCCTGTCGCTGGTGAGGTGCACAAGGAGAATCTAATATCATCACCAAGGGTTGACAGGTTTCAGGAACATTTCTAGTTCAGCTTCGTCTCAAAATCCAGCTCAAAAATAATCTGGAGTTGGAAAAGCAAGTCATATTTTTCTTCGTTTCCTTTGCCATTGCATGGAAAGCAAAGTCACTGTGGTGCACACATATACAAGTATCCAATTATCCACTCCATGACTCCCCATTTCTCATTCCCGATCTTTGCAATATTCAATGTCTAACTGAAATTGTTCTGTATATCTAGACACACTGTGTGTATTTACTCTTATCTTTGTTTGTAGAAAGTTATCAGAAATAGTTTTGAATATTTAAAAAATGAAATTGGTGGCAGTGAATACCACGATTTGGCCTAAAAAAAACTTGCCGAAGCCTTAAATTTACTGTTGTTTGTTGCTCTTCATCAATTGAAAAAAATTTTCGTATGAGGCAGCACGATTCCTGCCCCAATAGTCCTCTATTAGAGCTTGTTTCATAACCCCAAGGTTCAATAATAACTCTATTCTAGCAAGGAAAAGAAAACAATGAAACGTCTGGTTGAATTAATCAATTAGCACCACTCTTTTTAAACCAATAGCTAGTCAAGAGGTGGTAGTATATTAGTGGATCAGTATATCAGTATATTAGGAGAATTGAAAGTGTATGGAGGTGGCATGGTGGTGTAGTGGTTAGCACAGTCGTCTTACACCTCCAGGGTCTGGGTTTGATTCCCGGCCAGGCTTGATTGTCATCTTTGTGTGCATGGAGTTTGCATGTTCTCCCTGTGCTTGGTGGGTTTCCTTTAGATATTCTGGTTTCCTCCCAAAGACATGCAGATGAGCACCCTGTCCAGGGTGTACCCCCAGCTCGTGCCCTAAGCCTTCTGGGATAGGCTCCAGGGCCCCAGCGACCCTGAATACAGGATAAAGCGGTATAGACGAAAGTTTATGGAGTTGTGAATGAGGTTTTATGATGATTAACCATTGTTGAACTGCAGATGCCCCATCTGCCCCATGGACAAGCTTTCACTGTTAAGAACAATGTACTATATGAATTTTCATAAATTTGTGTCCACGTATCGGAATCTCACTATTCGTGAACACCCTCTGGAGTGTTTGGTTCCTTTTTAAGAGACACATTTTCAGCATATACCTGGACAGCGCAGAGTGTTTGTGTTGCTTCTTATGGTTAGTGATTATAACTTCACACCTCTAATTAAGCAACTTACACTTCTGAGAAATAGAGAGAGAGAGAGAGAGAGAGAGAAAGAAAATTGGTGCTGCATTGATTTTATCTGCTGTTTCGGCTCAGGTATGTCACTGTAGATAAGTTTTAGAAGTGAAACTAATCCCATCCGAGCAGGGTTTAAAAGAAAGGCTTGATAAAAGCTGCGGAAAGACAGACTGAACATATTAAGGCACAAGGACGAGATCAATGTGATCTGTTCAAATTCTGAGAATGTATGAGAACAAGAACGTTCATGATGGATGACACCCGTGGTGCATGAATAGCATTGGGTAATTGACCCTCTGTCATGATGGAAGTGCTCTTTTCCGTTTTAAATCTCTGCATTTTATTAACCGCCTCCTCACTTTGACATCACTTAATGGCAGATGTTCGTGGGTACATTAGTGGGTGAATTGTGCTGAAATGAAGTAAAAATTTTGCTTAGGGGAAAAAAAGCAGCGACCCATTTCGGACAGAAATTGGTGTCATGAGAGAAATTGAAACTCGAATGGTCTAATGAACATTTTAATCTCGATTTTGCTTGAGAATCAGTCAGAAGTGATTTGTTAAACAGTCAGATTAGCTCAGTAGCACGACAGATATAAAGTTCTGCATTAGGTGGGGGGTTAGTTGTGTCAGACAGTCACTATTGTTCCCTTGTGAAGGAGAACTTCCATTTTGTATATCTATGAATAGACTTCGATTAGGTTAATGAATTCCTTTCATTAAAGGAATCTGTACATGCTTGTACAAGAAACCTTGAATAGCGTGCAGGGATCTATGTTCCCGGGAAAGCAAAATAGGAGGGAGAACCTTTAAAATTGAATGGCCTCTGGTGGTTTATATCAATGATACAATGTAAATGTTGACATTCATCAAATGGGTCACCAGTAGGTGTGTACAAAGAGAGAGAGAGCGAGAGAGAGAAAGAGAGAGAGAGAGAAAACATTACATGCTTTCTTTCCATTTTTGCATTGGCCATGCTTTAAATAAATCAATTAACCATTTTTCCCCCTAATGTGACCTTGTATAACAAGGTACCCTTTTAATTTCTTGTTTACTGGTCGGGGTGTGGCTTAACAGCATCTAATGTGGACACTGAAATGGCACATTTAGAAAAGGAGTGAAACGTTAAGGTATAAGAGAATGCATAATATTCTTCAGCTGGAGCATTAACACACTATTTGGCGGAGCTCTGAGAATTGTGTTAACTCAAGGAAATAAGGGACCTTTAATCAGCATCAGAAAACAGACTTCATCGTGATTGTAATGCAAATACAAATTTATGCATGAGTTCACGTGCGCCTCAACCTGTTGTAGCTCCTCGCTTGCACTGTAGGCTCCCTACGTAGGCGTCCCCTTCTTCTGCAGGTGCGCGAAGTTAATATTAACGCATCTCATGCTTTCTCTGCGTTAAAAATCCTCCCCTTTTTCCCTTCTTCTTCCCCGTTGTTTCTAAATAAAATGACTCCTTTTCCTGTAAGACCTCGCCTTGTGATTTTTAAATGCATTTTGATTAGTTTTTAAACAATACATTTGTAATGCTAGTAACGTAATGTTATTGTAACTGTAATCAAATAACATGCATTTAAAATGTAATGCATTACATTACTGCATTATCAGAAAAAGTAATTAGATCACAGTAACGCATTATACCCAACTCTGATAAGCAATAACAAATTTTTGCAACTGTGATGAGGTAAAAAAAAAAAAAACATTTTATGCATTGATTTTGTGCATTGTGTTGCCAGCATATGATTGGCTGATTGTAAATTTGCATAAGTATGCAGTGTCGTGGCGGTACGGTGGTGTAGTGGTTAGCACTGTCGCCTTTCACCTCCAGAGTCCGGGTTCGACCCTTGGTCAGGCTCGATTCCCGCCTCTGTGTGCATGGAGTTTGCATGTTTGCCCCGTGCCCGGTGGGTTTCCTCCAGGTACTCCCAAATTTCCCGTAGTGTGTGAATGAGTGTCTGTGTGTGTGCCCTGCAATGAATTGGCACCTTGTCCAGGGTGTACCCTGCCTCGTGCCCTAAGCCTCCTGGGATAGACTCCAGGTTCCCGCACCCCTGAATACAGGATATACTGTAGCGGTATAGAAGATGAGATGAGATGAAGCAGTGTCATGAGTTCAATTTACACAGTGTATGGACAGTGTGTATGTCAAGTAATTCCTTACCTTTATAGAAGAGTATACTACAAGGGGCATTTAAGTCAAAATGGAACCGGTCATGAATACTGTAAGACTCTAAGCCGCAGTAAAACATTTGAATGATGCAAATATTTTAAAGAAGGTGGCATGTCATTAAATGACAATCCTGGCCCTGTTGGCTCACCATCCACTGCAGTTGTTCCTGTGAACCGTCAGCATGTGGAACGCATGATTCTTGTCAGGCACTGTAGCGATGAATGACTTGTCGCCAAGTCAAGTGTAAAAGATATGCATCTGTCTGTGGGAACTGTACACACAATCATTTATGAACACTACTTGTACAGTACATCGTACAGCCATTTCCACATGTTTGTGCCATTAAAGGAGTTCCTGGGAGGCCAGGGTTTCAGATGTGAAGCAGCCAGTCTGATCATGGCTTCATGAAAAGAAAACTTTCTACCTTGATGAAATCCCAGCACTAGTGAAACTCTGGGATAAGTGAATTTATGTAGCAGAGGATTATACAGAGAAATAAAGGGAGTTTTTTTTTTTTTTCTTTCATAACTGTGTTCTGTTATTCTGCACAATTCAAAGTCCTGGTTTGATTTGAACACCCCTCATACACACATATCCGCTGTGGCAGAGTTTGATTCCAGCAAAGACCTTTCATTCGGATGTGTGTGAACAAGACATAATTAAGCATTTTTAAAAGTTGTAATTTGCTCATAAAAACAAATGACAGAGTATGACTGCGACTCACAAAGTGTCTGAACACAAGTCAAAGGCTTTCTGCTTTAATCCCTGCTCAGTCATAAAGGAAGTGAGTGGTCCTCCATCACTATCCTGATAGTGACAGGATGGAACACAGCCTGAGGCTCTGACCGCTGCTTAGAAACAGGTAGATTTAAGACTAAGCTCTGAATCTACTGACAGTGGTTCTGTTAAAAAAAATTAATAAATAAAATATACAGTATATATATATATACTGTATATTTTATTTATTTATTTATTTTTTTTTTAAATTTTTTATTATATATATATATATATATATATATATATATAAATTAAAATGCTGCCCTTCAGCTTTTCCTCTTTTAACGGTTGAGTTTG
>JAOVVA010000001.1:27544392-27561007 GCA_028565275.1 Leiocassis micropogon
AGTAGACACACAATACTTCAGACTGAAACACGACTGCCCCCTACAGGTAATGAAGGGCATTTTCACAGCTTCCCGCGCGCAGCCGCGGCAAGTCGCGGGATCCCTTTTCTCGAAACGTGCGTTTTTAATGGCGACATCTGTACCACAAAATTGTCTTTACAATTTAAGGTTTAGACCTTCGTATGATGATGACGAGGTGTAACTGCCTATCCAGGTGGGAAAGAATAGATATACAAGTCGAAGCACACAATACAACATACAGTATCTAATATGTTAATATGGACAAAGTTGTCTGTATTTATCTCTGCATAACAAAAGATGCCTGAAGCCTTAACACTTTTTTTACTCAGTCTGTTAAATATTAAAGTGTGATCTGCTGTGACTGGGGAGACGCCATGAATAATTCAGTTTTTACACCCTTCCATACACACAAAATTCATCTCGGTATAATCAGTTTTCCCAGAGGTGTTCAGTACAACTGCTAAAACTTAACTGCATTTTAATTGTGTAATAAACTATAATATGAAAGGCATCCATTTTTCTTTATGACATGGATCCCTGTTTAGATTTCTTCGCCCCCAAATCCTATTTACATCACATCTAATCTGAGCGGATAGAGTGAAGAGAAGATGAAATGAACACGTAGTAAACATGTGCGTAGGTAATCGGCATCGATCCGGTTGGCTTTGTGTACAGTAAGTGACTGAATCAAGATGGTGTGGTATGGTGGAGCCACAAGTCTGTGCTGGAGCTATCGATTCCAGCCCATGATAGAGAGTGACAGACCATGAGGGCATGAAATGGTTCAGTTTGCAGACTCTCAGCCTCCCTTGGGCTTCAGGAGGAGCGAGAGATTTCATATGAGATTCGTGAAAAGAGAAAGCAGAAAAAGTGGTAGAGGCTAGAAAACAGTTTTCCTGGGACACCAGTGGCAAGTATGAGGAGTATCAAAAATGGGGGAAAAAGTAAAACATGCCATTGATTGCGCAATTTATATTGACTCAAACACAAACAATATTCAGATTATAAGAGCTGAATGAAAGTGAAAATACGGTATTTTGCATAAATCCAAACATATTTAGTATTAAATATTACAAGATTACAATATACTAAATATGCCTGAACAAAAAAGTCACACACCCTAATATTTGATTTGACTTGATTACAACATTTAATGTGACCAGTTCATGTGTGTAAATGATTCCTCATGCTCCATGAGACACCTTTTCAGTTCCTGGAATATTCCCACACCATCAGGAATGAAAAGCTCCATAGATGTGATAATTTGGTCATTCAGTACATTCAGGTCGTCGGCTGACTTCTTTTATTGCCTCATAGCGTTGCTGAGCCTAGACCTGAGCAACTGAAGCAACTCCAGATCTTGCCTTCACTGCCTACACTGCCTTCAGAGGCTCGTACAGCACTTCATGCACTTCCCTTCTTACCCTGATGCATATTCATTATTGATCTTTTTTTGACTGCATAACTTTCTCATACTTAATGTCATTTTAAGATTTTCTTTTCTTTTCTTGATATTAATCTTCCGAAATGTGGTTTTGTTTTGGGCCAGGCAGTGTATTTCTATTCTACCACACATCACATTCCAGCCTACATTTTCTTATTATAGTGACAGTTTAGATTCTTTTTAAAATAATAATAATAATAATAATAATAATGAGCAGCATTGTTTTTTACTGGTTTGCACTGTTGCCTTGGACCTCCAGGGTCCAGGGTTCGATTCCCGGCCAGGTTCGATTCCCGTCTCTGTGTGCAATGTAGTTTGCATGTATCCCCCGCTTCCTTGGTGGGTTTCCTCCGAAATATCTGGGTTCCTCCCACAGTCCAAGGACAGGCAAAAGAAAGTTAGGCTAATTAGCATCCCCAAATTGCCAGTAGTGTGTATGTGAGTGCCTCGCGATGTATTGTCCAGAGTGTACTGTGCCCTAAAGTCTCAATTTACCCTTTTTTAATACAAAGCTTTACATACCTTAAAGCTACCCCAAAAATTATTTTTTTTAAATTTCTAAACTTGCCTATACTGTACCTTCAGCAAAAATTAAGTTTGACAAATAAAGATTGAGTTATTTCCTGTAAATTCTAAAGCATTTCAGTCAAGCAAAACACACATGAAGTTGGTCAAACCAGGACTTTTTATTGTGCCGAATAACAAAACATATTCATGAGAGTAAAATCTATTTTATTTCTCTACATAATCCCCTGCATCACAGTGGCGTAATGGTCAGCACTGTCCCCTCGCACCTCTAGGTTCTGGGTTCGATTCCCAGCTTGGGGTCTGTGTGCATTAAGCTTTCATGTTCACCCCGTCCTTGGTGGGTTTCCTCCCTGTACTCGGATTTCCTCCTTTTGTCCAAAGACATGCAGCTTAGGCTAATAGGTGTTTCCAAATTGCCCGTAGTGTGTGAATGGATATGTGAGTGCAGGTGTGTGCCCTGCGGAATATTGTGGTCTCTGAGCCACCCTGGTCTTCTTTAAAACATTTGCAGAATTCACGTTTTGCTAAGAGTCTCATCACCATACCTTGACTGAAGTCTTCTGTAAATCAGTTTTACATCTTTTTTCATAAGAGATTTTGTAAAAAAAAAAAATTAAATAAATAAAAGTTTTATTCGAGCACCTGTTGTATAATGTTGCTGTCAACGCAGTTACTCTGTGTAACAATGTTTAACTTGCTGTCTTACACAATGAACATTGTTTTGATCAAGCTGTTGTTTAGGCGCTACAGTAAAGCAGACATGCTGTATGCATAATATATTCCGTTCATAAACAGTATAAACACCAGATGTTGAATGATAAACAACGCAGAAACTGCTGAGAATATAGATATGGATATTGTTAATGAAGTTCTAAAAGATACTGAAACAGTGGGATAACAAATATTCGATTTTAGCACTGTTGTAAAAATGACACAACGACGATGATGAGGTTCCTGCTAGCTGAGTGTCATAAAGCTCGAACCCCAGACCTTCCGATCAGTAACCCAGTAATCTACAGCCTTAACCGTTTGAGCCAGCACCTCCCAGTAATCTGTGGATGATTAATGGCGTTTGTAGAACTCTTGTATAAAAGCAATATCACACTCACACTTGATGTGTTGTGCTGTTGTACTGAATATCAGCACTGCTGTGATATGATCAGTACTTACTGTAGGCTGTGCCTTCGTGCTTACAACGACATCACAGTCGTGCTGATATTCAGCACAACAGCATAACCCATATATGTGTGTGTGCTTCTGATTATTAAATATAAAATATTTGAATATAGATATTTTAATTATTACGTAGATTATTATTATAGACAAAGTGCTATGTCTCACTTTGTTTGCTTTTTTTTTTTAAAAATAAATAGAACTGAGTCCTGATTAAAAGAAAGATTTTTCAGTTCATTTTGTCAAACAACAGCAAAAAAAATTACATATTGGAAAATAATTTTTTGGGGAAAAGCTTCTAATTCTGTTCCTATAGACTCACTCGAGACAGGCTTTTGTTATCTTGAATACACAGCTCCTATAAAATGTTAAACTTTCAAAAAAACAAAAAAAATATGATACTGAATGAGAGACTGCAAGTAAAATGCCTTATAAGGCTGAACAGACTAAAGGAAAAAAAATGCAATTTACAATAAACTTGTAGGAAGATGTGATAACGATACGCGATGTAATAAATGAAAGATGAATGTGTGCAGTTTAAAGTTTCCAGTTGATGAAATCGTCGTCCTAATGGCCAGGTGCTGGAGGATCACAGCGCGGCACGGAGCCACTAGCGCTGTGAGGCTCAGCATTGTATGAAATTGCCATTTGTGGTTTGACATGGCAGGTGATTGAGGTGGTTGGTTCTGTGCAGGAAAAGATCATCTTTTCTTTTTTTTTCACTGTTAAGAAACTAGTCTTAGGCTGCATAGTTCCCTGAAAAACAGGTACAGTTCAGGTTTCAGATGACTGTGAATATTGGAAGGAAAATAAGTGTTCATCAGTTCGCTGGAAGTGGACGAACAATATTACCCATCCTTACTGGAACAAAGAGCACCAAAAGGCTGGCATTCATTTTGTGCACAATCCATTATTATGACAAACCTGTATAATTTACATTATAGCAATTTGTAAATGATGAGCATGTAGACACACACACATACACACACACACCAGCCACTTCATTAGCAACACATTGCTAGAACTGGGTTGAACCACGCTTGCCTTTGGAACTGCCTTAATTCTTCATGGCATGGATTCAACAATGTGCTGCAAATATTCTTTACACATTCTGGAGATTCAAATTTTCCATATTGACATAAAAGCATCATGCAGATTTGTTTCCTGCACATCCATGAAATGAATCTCCTGTTTCACATCCACAAAGCCACTCTATTGGATTGAGATCTGGTCACTGTGGAGGCCACTTGAGTACACTGTGATGTTCAAAAAACCAGTTTGAGATGATTTTCGCTCTGTTACTGGCCATGTTATCTTGTGGTCAAAAAAAAAAAGGGTTGACATGGTCAGCAATAATACTCAGTAGGTACAGTAGGCTGTAGCATTAGTGGCTCAAAATGTGCAGAGAAAATATCCAAGACCATTACACCACCAGCAGCACCCTAAATGGTTGATACAAGGCTTGATGGATGTAGGCTTTAGTATTGTTTACGCCAAATTCTGACCCGACCATCCGTATGTCACAACAGGACTCATCAGACCAGGCAACATTTTTCCAGTCTACTGTTGACCCATTTTGTTGAGCCCATGTGAATTGTAGCCTCAGTTTCATATGCTTAGCTGACAGGAGCGGCACCCGGCGTGGTCTTCTGCGCCTTTAACCCATCTGCTTCAAAGCTTGATGTGTTGTGGTATCAGACATACAGTACTCTCCAGCATGCCTCGATTGTAACAAGATGTTATTTGAGTTCCTGTTGCCTTTCTCTCAGCTCGAACCAGTCTGGTCACTCTGACCTCTGGCATCAACAAGGCATTTTCAGCCATGCAACCGCCACTCAATGGATATTTTCTCTTTTTCAGAAAAATTAGATGGTTGTGTGCAAAAATCCCAGTAGATCAGCAGTTTTGGAAATTTTCGGTCACCAAAACCATGCCATGTTCGAAGTCACTTAAATCAGCTTTCTTAGCCATTCTGATACTCGGTTTGAACTTCAGCAGATTTGTCTTGACCATACATACATTATCTGCCATGTGATTAGCTGTGTTAACAAGTAGTTAAGTAGGTGTGTCTAATACAGTGGCTGATATCTATATTTCACCAATAAATTAATAAATTAATAAAAATAGGGAGCAAGGAATACAGTTTAAGTTAATTATGGAACAGAACACAGCCTTTGTCTGAATACTGAGTTTGTCTGCATTTCTATGATCACTGTGCTAACCTTAAGACTTAGCCTCCCTACTAAAGTAAACCTCCCACACCATGAAAAAAGAAAGCTATCCAAAGAAGACTAGAGTGTTCACTAAAATGCAAGAGCTTACTGAAGGGGAAAGCTTTTCTTTGCGCGAGTGAGATTGCAAGCTGTCCATAGCGCTTTGTACATCAAGTGTTTCTTTATAAAAGCTTAATGATAATTAAAACCCTGACGATTGGGAATCAAATCTTCAGCATCGCTGATTGTCTTAACGCTCACTGAGCTCTGTCTGCTTCACGTCTTACACAAACCCTGTTGATGTGTCGTGGTGATTCACAGGTGATGTGTAGAGTTGCATAACGTCCTTGCGATGTCTCGAAGTCGAAATACTGTACGTATCTCAAGAACCGCAGAGCTCCGTCCTACATATGGATGTCAATAAGTTGCCGGTTTCCAGAAGATCTCTCCTTTCCGTTCTTCTTGCCTTCTCCACACTTCACACGTCTGCACATGTCGTCCAACAGCTTTTTAGAAAAAAAGCTAAATGAGTTTACTGAGATTTCTGCCACCGATTCTGACCCCAGAGGCCATTTGCCCTCGCCTCCGGGCAACTGGAGAGCAAGTGACACTTTTAGGGCTTGACTGCAAGTGACGCTATTTTGGCTTATTCATATCTGGCAGCACGGTGCCAATTAATGGCTCCTCATGTGTTTCAGCAGACCCGTGTCCTGCAGCGTACCAGCCCAGCAAGCTTTTCTTCGGTGCTGGTAAACTGTGCTGGAAATACTTTGCATAATTATTAGGCTGTATGTAGAAGTGACACTTTTTTAAAATATAAACTCGAGGAGAGCAAATATTATGGAAGATGTCCTAGTGTTTGCAGAGATGGGGAAAATATACTGCTAGTTATTTTGTGGGGGAAAAAAATACCTATAGAATACCTGATTAGGAAAAGCAAGAATCTTTTAGTAATGTAATGCTTTTAATGCTTGCTGGTGGCACGTAAAGCATATATGGCATTCTTGATTCCAAAACAAGGCTGAAGGGGTATTATTATTATTTTTTTGGTATTTGGTTTTTTGTTCATGTTCATGAAATTATCCAATTAACAGCAGTGCATAAAATGATGGAGATCGAGGTCAAGAGCTTAGCGTATCAAAATGGAGGGAAATTGTCATTCCAGTTTCATAACAATCTCTGAACAATCTCACTCTTTACATTCGTCATGTGCAGAAAAGCATCTCAAAACCACAAAACACACAGTCATTCTCTGCACCACTTATCCAGTACAGGATTCCAGGTGGCCTGGAGCCTATCCCGGGCAGGATACACCCTGTACAGGGTGCAGGGCATCAACACACACACACACACACACACACACACACACACACTATGCCAATTAACCAAATCTGCACGTCTTTGGATGGTGGGAAGAAAACCGAGTACCTGGAGAAAACCCACCAAACACGGTGAGAACATGCAAACTCCATGCACACAGACCGGGGGCGGGAATCGAACCGTCAACCCTGGAGGTGCAGGGCAACTGTGATGGCCACTATGCCACTGTGCCACCAAGCACAAAACACCCTAATAATGAAAGTAACATTTTGATATCTTTCTATGATGTAACAGGATTGTAACTGTTCCTACAATACTTCTTGTTTTAAATAGCATCATTGTTTTAGAGATTCTTATTTTCTTTCCAGGAATACAGGCTGCATTTTC
Organism: Leiocassis micropogon; assembly: GCA_028565275.1. Classification (NCBI taxonomy): domain Eukaryota; kingdom Metazoa; phylum Chordata; class Actinopteri; order Siluriformes; family Bagridae; genus Leiocassis; species Leiocassis micropogon. The sequence goes on from JAOVVA010000001.1 coordinate 27,551,479, forward strand.
TTATTAACTTATAAACAAATAATTAAAAAGAACCTGCTGAGCGAATGAGGGCATTACTGGTTATATGTGTTACAAAGCAGAAATTTTCAGACATAACTACAAAAACTACAAACTGATTTTAAGAGTATTTAATAAAATATAAGCTTTTTATGTAATATATAATAAAATCATATATAATACGATTTAGTCTTTTAGTCATATATAATAGGCTTGATAATAATAATAAAAATAATATAATAATATGCCTATAGAGTTCAGTAAAAGACTAAATCGCTAGAAAAAAAAGAACTTTAGCTGCAGTTTTCTGTTAACATTCTCTCTTTCAGATTTATAAAATCTTAGAATATCTGTGAATTTTTCAAAATATCAGAACAGCCAGGATAGTTTTTTTTTTTTCACCAGATCAAATCAATGTGAGTGTAAATGACTGAACAAAGACTGATTTTATGAACCTTCTGCACAAGCCTCCTGAGACACACTTCACAGGCTGCTCTCATTGCTCTGATATGAATCCACCTCCACAAAGATAGTTAGAAAAGCGAAAAAAAAAAAAAAAACATCATTACACACTCATCTCTACATTTGGGGTAGTTCCTGCTTGAGAACTTTCATAAGTTTTAATTGAAGTTAGGTTTATTCAAGCGAGGGCCTGTTTTTTTATTGGGCAGGCATTTGCTGCGGGTTATATTCAAACACACACACACACATACATACATTACACACAGTAGAAATATACATAGAAGACTAGCTATGAAGAAGTCTATTATATACAACATATATGACCTATAACTCGGTGTCAAAACCTTATTTTAATCCAATCCCGATATTCATTAAATAAAAAAAATAGAACAAATGTTGTACTGCGACAGTCTGCAACATGCGGGGTTCAAGACTTATATATATATACATCTATTATCTACACTGCTTATCCTCTGTGTTTTGGAGCTTATTCTGAGAACTTATCTCAAGGTGGAGTACATCCTGGTTAGGTGCCAATCCATCACACTGCACACCTGCGAGAGAAACACCAATCAGGATAAACCACATGTCTTTGGACTGTGGGAGGAAACCAGAATATCCGGAGGAAACCCATCGCACATGGGGAGAACGAACAAACTTCACACAGAACAGAGGTGAGATTCAAACCCCAACCGTTGGAGGTCCAAGGCTATTGTCCTACCTATATTTTACATTAGTTCACTTCTCCAAAACTAAAATATTTAACCCCCGAAAGTCTCTTTCAAAGAAGTTTATGCATTAATGACTATAAAAAAAAATAAAAATCCCTTGTCGGAAATAAAGTCTCTTTACTTCCATCGGTGTGCCTGCTCAGTAAGAGTTTGATCATTTTCATTCCCCTCTGCTCTGACATAAATCTTTCTCTCTCTTTCTTTCTCTCTCATTTTTAAACATCCTCCATAACTTCACATTGTCACATTTCAAACCCAATACCCAATACACAAGAAGTGAAAGGAGCGCCCAGCCTCAGCAAATCCCAAAGCCATTACGATACACAGGAGTGGAATTGAATGTTTAGAGAGGATATTATTGAACGGTTGAGACTGTGCACGGATGAAATCCAATTCAGAATGCACAATATTTGTAATTCTGTCTTTGTGAAGTATTTCTATTGACTTAGTAAAGCTAATGAGTGCTGTACTCGCACCTTTGCTTAAACTTTTTTTTTTCAAAACCGAGCCAGATAAATGTCATTATGGGGTTAAAAATGTCTCATATTTTCATCATGTCCCATCCTAACCATAACCCTAACATTTACATACTGTATAACTTTACTCTAAGTTTATCTTTGCATAACCATCTCTGTAAGGTACTTCTACAGACCCAGAAGTATTAAATGTGAAAATTTTAAACATATAAAAGGTTTAGTGGTTAGCACTGTTGACTTGCACCTCCAGAGTCCGATTTGGATTCCCGGCCAGGTTCGATTCCCATCTCTGTGTGCATGTAGTTTGCATGTTCTCCCTGTGCTTGATGTGTTTCCTCCGGGTACTCCAGTTTCCTCCCACAGTGCAAAGACACGCAGATAAGGCTAATTGGTGTTCCCAAATTGAATGAATGAGTGTGTGTGTGCCCTGTGATGGATTGGCACCCTGTCAAGGGTGTACCCAGAGCCCCCTGCAACCCTTTATACAGGATAAAGCTGTATAGACTGAGTGAGTGAGTGAGTGAGTGAGTGAGTAAATAGATATATAAAATAAAACTTGAGTTGCTGTTATAGGAAAATAATCAACCATGCAAGATGCAAACCTGCAAGTACTGTTAATGAATTTCTTCCAACAGCACAGTGTCCTCTTATATTGCTTATAAAAGCCCATTTTATTCACTTTTAAATTATATTTAAGGCTGTGGAATGTCCACAAGATAAGAAATACTTATTACTTATGTTATAGAAGCTATAACCCTTTATATTTTTCACTAGCGTCTATGGCTCTGTCTCTCTCTCTCTCTCTCTCTCTCTCTCTCTCTCTCTCTTTTAGAGTTAATAAGACAAAACAAACCAAAAAAAAGCCAAACTTCATTCACTCATTAAATGCAAAGTACTTTCTCTTGACTTTGCCGTATTGAAAAAAAAAAATATCCAAGGCTGCTGTCCTGTTCTCTAAATGCCCCATGGGATGCACTGGACAAACAAGTCCGATCCTTGGAGACCCCACTGCGCAACCCACAGCACACAAAGGATCCCCTCCCAATGTTCTGGTGAGAGAGACTACAGAACATCCCCAGAGGTCTTGTGGAGTCAAGTCCCGAGAGGCCAGAGCCGCCCCGGTGGCACAAAAGGAAACCACACAATACTGAGCATAATGTTTTGTGTTGTAATGGTGTGGCTGAACTGTGTATATGAGAGCTATAAAAGAAAGTTGGCAGCAACGTTGCAACTAGAATCATAATAAAGAGCAGAAGTGTGCAGTTGTGTATGGAATACACATCAGGATGAGGTAGTTATAGTGAAATGCAATTGGCAACTGTTTATCACTATGGGGCGATATAGGTATATTGATGTGGGAATGTTCCTGAATAGTCTGTGCCAAGATGGCTGCTCTTTATCATTTTCTCTGTGTAGACTTTGAAGGAACAGAAATACTTCCCAGACAACAACAGTGAAAAGAGTGTATTGTATGAATGGCTGAGATCGTTCACTACCTTTCTGGCTTTGATCCAACACTGCTTGCTTTAGATTGACTGTACAGTAGGTCAGGGTGCTCAGTAGCTGATGGTACAGTTTCACCTTCTGTGGAGCCAGCATGCCCTGCTTAAAACCAAAACCATGGCCGTGCTTTCTGTCCGTCTCCATTTGTGCAAGGTATAAAAGGTATAATAGCTCCATATAGGGCAGTTTGATGGGGTGTTAATGTGACCCCAGCATGATAGATCTTGTGTGATGTAAACACCAAGAAACGGAAAACTGTCCACTCTCTCCATTTAACTCCATTATCAATTATTGTTGTTGTTCTCCTTGCATCAGTTCTTTAGTATTTCAGACTCCTCTATGTAGGACTTCGTGTTGTTATCAGCGATCAAGCCAACCATAGCAGTGTTGTCATCAAATTTGACTCAGGTGGTAGAGTTAAAGGTGGTGACACAGTGAATTAAGCAGGAGGCACAACCTTTGGGGGCGTCTCCAGTGCTAAGGGTGAGGTAGGGTTAGTCATGACTAAACACATATTTTTTTGTGATTTGCTTGTCCGACACTGGGACAAGCTAAGTACGAGGTAGATCCGCCGCCTTGGTGGTGATTTGGAGGAAATTATAGTGTTTATAATAATAGTAATTTCCCTTCCTGGTGTCCAGATGGCTCAGGGCTGTGCCTGATGGTGCTCTTATACAGCAATTGGGATATGTGAGCAGTAATGGGTTCAGGGTGTCAGGTAATGAAGCAGCGATGAAGTCTCTGACCGGCCTTTCAAAGCACTTCATCACCACTGAGGTCAGGGCTACTGGGTTACAGGCATTGATGCAGATATGCTGTGGTTTCTTTGGGACAGCATGTTGGGGAATGTGGCAGAGGGAGTTTGGATATCTCAGTAAATACCGGTGCAAGCTGGACCCAACCTGAGATGCCGTCTGGTCCCAGTGCTGTCTTGGCATCTACACTTCTGAAAGCCTTGCTCACATCCTGCTCTGGGATGATGAACGCGTTTTTTCCAATCTGACACTCTTGGCTGCCATTTGCACAGATAGTGCTGTGAACATTGCAAGTGCTGTTAGCACATCTAGCAGCATTAGCCTTGTAAAAACCGAACGTTAAAAAGTATTCAGCTTGTGGTATGAATTCCTATAATTATTTGGACATTTGGTGCTCATGCAGGGCGAAAATCCTTTACCTCACACCAACACACATAACCACATACAGAGAGACAGACGGAGAGAGTATGAGATACACAGAAGAGAAACAGAAAGTCTCCACGGGCTGTGTGTTGTATACTCTGTTGTTATGTTGTTATGGATGTTGTTAAGGTAGCAATTTAAACCAGAGGAGACAGCACTCGGTTTCAAAACTCAGAAGTTTAATTAAACACATAGGGCATCACGTCCTATTACTGTCAGAAAGATGGAGCGGAGTATCAAAGACCTGCTGACACTGCTAGCCCTCTTTCTCTCTCTCTCTCTCTCTCTCTCTTTCTTTCTTTCTTTCTCTGATTCACCACTGCTTTTGTGTCGTGCAATTTATAAACCAACTGTAAACAGAGAAAGGTAGTATTTTGATGTATTCTGTCCACGTAAAACATGTAATGTCATTGGTATGTTGACTAATGTACAGTACTGAGTCATATGACAAGGTTAAGTTAGAATTGAAGTTGAGGAACAAGCATAGCAATATCTTATTATGGATACATTGAGAGATTTTATGGATTCGACTGTATCAGATTTATTAACATTTGTACTCTATATATGGGCTTGGTCTTTCACATGCACATTGTATGACAAGAGGTTAACGATGACTAAGGGCGCTTTCATATTAGGGCCCCGGAAACGTCTCCAAGAACACCTCAAAATCTGGTTCATTTTGACCAGTGAGGATATAATCGTTCCGTAATCAGGAACCCTACCCAGGTTCACTGGCAGAGGTGCTCTCAGGTACAGCACAGTGTATTTGGGCAAGGATCGAGTCAAATATGGAGGCCACCTGTACCTAGGAATGAAGGTAGAACGTCATCGGTCCTGTCTGTCTCCTCTGAAATCTCTGTGTGTGCTTTGCATGCTCATCCACTAACCTATAAATCCATGTGTGATAAAGTAGGAAGGCACATGAGAGCATCACTTTTGGCATTTATAATATAAATAATATTAACCAAAGCGGAAAAGTTAACGTACTTGTTCTTGTCTTGTGTTTAATGGTGGCTCACAAACCAAGTAAGTGCATACTGCCACCTGCTGTATCGGAGGGTGTAAATATGCAAGTATGCCTGAGAACAGTGCACAAAAAACTATGTGAACAATGGCTAGCTGGGGAGTGTGGAGGGGGCAGCAGCTATGATAGTTCATAGACTTTGTTGGTGATTTATGCCGTTTGTAATGGATCGTGGACTCGAAAGGAAAACTTTTCAAACTTCTTGCTTCATGTTGACATGGACAGCTTTGATCTGTCTCTACTGGAGCACTCATAAATAACTCTTATACAAGAAATGGAGCAAAATTTATAAAAGGCTAAATCTAACCCTGCGCACTAAAGTATTAAAGTTTACAGTGTACTTGATACCAAACTGCACATTGGAATGTTTAGTAAAAAAAAATTTTACACACAGCAGAGAATATTCAGGGCACAATGCTGGGTCAGTCTACTTCTATCGCAGACATCACTGGATGGACACACAGCGAGACGGCAGCAGGTATAGGCTGTCTGGGGAGGTGCCCAACTCAAGGCCATGAAGTGTAATGTACAGTAATGAATTTTTCCACATTGAGGTCGGGCGCAAGCACCTGTCAGACTGAAACCCCTGACCGAATCCAAAACTAGGCTGAATAACATGGATGTGATTACATAACCGAAACTGTTCGAAAAAGTTTCACCACTGACCGTGAAAATTGAACCGAGTTTCAGTCTGAAATACTACTACTGCATACTGGGGCATCCAGGGCTCCGTGAACAAGTGGCAATTATCGACAAGGCTTGACAATTTATAGCAAATGGTGATGTGTCGTACAGTAGGTACTTTATTGTTAACTATTGTATATTTGTAGATAGTTTGTGACAGATGTGTCATGAGTTTGTTCATATCAGAGTCACTGGTGATTATGTTGTAACTGTATGAATACATTATGAATACATTGGTACATAACTAATGCATAGCCAGTTCGGAGGTAAGTACGGCAGGTGATTTGTAAAGGACTGTAAGACCTAAACCAAAAGATTTTTTGAATCTTAAACAGATGCAGAATGTGGCATAGTGCTACTCCTACCCTTTACAATGCAAGTTCTGATTTACCTCATTGAATTAATTCCACCTAAAGGATTTACATTACTTGCGTATCTATTATGACAAATCACCTTCATTGATTTTTTTTGATTTTTTTTTTTTAGGAAACAGTCACTAGTGCTTTTGTATGTATCTTAATTGCATCTGATTTGAGTGGAGCTTGCCAGTGAGCAGAAATAAACCATGTTATTTTAGGCACAAACATAGCTGTGAAAATGATTTCCATTTCCCAGAGGAGACATTGACAGCTACGTAGGCTTCTCAGCTGCACTGTCTTTAGCACTTCGACAATCCTCAAACAGGTCTCAAATGAGTGTGATGGACATAACGGATCGAGTAGGAAGAAATTCTTAGCAGGACAGAACTTGTACCGTTTTAATCCTAGCAACTGAAAATGAGCATGTGTGTTTAAAAAACTGTAAGCATACTGTACTGTATGTGATTTGTGCTATTTAATAAGAAGAAAATATGAACTAACTGTCCTCATGTAAAATAAACCGTGTTTATTTGCATTTAAGTTCTTACTGTAGATCAACTGCTAAATCAGCGAGAGTAATTTTTCATTAAAATAGCGCTAATTTGTGCTTTTTTTTTTTTGTTAGAATGCAAGAAATTCCCTACTTAAGGGTAGTCTACTTAATTTTCTACACATGTGTATTTTAATCATTTATAATCTTACACATGGGTTCCTTTCAAGGTTTTTTTTACTCATATCATCTCAGGGAAATTTTCGTTACGGTTAATAAATTTTATGAGGCCGAGGCTGGAAATATAAGCATTTTTTTTAGTGGACCTGGACTGAAATCTTTAAATGTGACTTAAAAAAGTGAAAACAGTGAGTCATATTTTAATATTTCATTCCAAATGTGACTTTTCAATTTTTTTCTTTTATCACCTGAAAAATGTTAAGGAAACAGTTCAGTTTATCAAAACGTCTAGTTTTAAAAACTGTATACAGTGGTATATTTGACTATGTAAGGCTGCAACGCATTCATTCTCAGATATCGCATTAGAATATTTGTAGCCAATTTATGAAACAAAATTCCTAAGAGCTATTAGGAACCATTTACTCACAAAAAATTGCTACAATTATCACTTCATAAGGATGCAAAGTGGAAATTGTTACATTTGCTTTTGCTGTAGATCATTTGTGTGGGCATATATAATTGCACCCATCAAAAGTACTAATTAATGCATGAACTGCATGTATATACGGTAGGCAATGGCTATCATCACTGTCGCCTTGCAGCTCCAGAGTCATGGTTCAATTCCCGCCTCGAATCCGTGTGCATGGAGCTTGCATGTTCTCTAAAGTGCTTGGTGGGTTTCCTTCGGGTGCTCCAGTTTCCTCCCACAAAACAAAAGAAATGCATATTAGGCTAATTAGCATTAGGACATAAAGATTAGGCTAAAAACTTCCTGAATCAATCTCACGATCTCCAGATGATAATGGTTAACATGTTTCCGTTGTACCATTCGGGAGCGATGGGAGAAAAATTCTAAATGCGGTCCAAAGAATATTATTAGACATGATTTTTCATTCTGTCATGTGCTTTGAATGAGTTTCCTGCGCTAAAGTAGATTAGACTAATGCTGAAAGCCAGAGCTCAGTTCTAATTTCTAAAGCACTAATCGGGACTTGTGTTTGTAGCATGAAAAGTCACAGTACAGGAGTTGAAGAGATTTTGCGACATTGGAAAATCACACTGATGTTTACTCATGTTTCACAAGTGAATATAGGCATGTTTATTATAGCATTTGAAACATACGTATCAGCAGGGCTTGTATAATATAACTATAACTATAATTAAAGAACACACGTAAATAAACATCGGGGTGACTAAGGTGGACCAGGGGAATGCTGACTCAATTTATAATATCAGTAATAATTCGAGGTGTGGTCTCTGAAAGTGTCAGTAATTATGATGGAGGTGTGTTATCTGAAAGTGTCCGTAATAATGGAGGCGTGGTATCTGAGAATGTTAGCTATAATAAAGGAGGTGTGGTCTCTGTATATGTCAGTAATAATGAAGGATGTGGGGTCTCTGAAAGTGTCAGTAGTAATAAAGGAGGTGTGGCCTTTGAGAATGTTGGTAATAATAGGGGAGGCGTCATCCCTGAGTGTCAGAAAGAATGGGGGCATGGTCTCTGAGAGTGTCATAAATAATTAAGAAGAAGAATATGAGAATAATTAGAATAATAATAAAGGCGCGGACTATGAGAGTCTCAGTAATATCAAACGAGTTCTGCTCTCTGAGAGTGTCAGTAATAATAAGGGAGTCATGGTTTCTGAGTGGTAGAAAGAATGGGGGCATTCTCTGAGAGTCTCAGTAATAACAAAGGGGGTGTGGTCTCTTAGAGTGTCAGTAATAATAAAGAAAGCGTGGTCTCTGAGAATATCAATAATAATAAGGGAGGAGTGGTCTCTGAGAGTGTCAGTAATAATGGACGTGTGGTCTCTGAGAGTTTAAGTAATAATAAGGGAGGAGTGGTCTCTGAGAGTGTCAGTAATAATAGAGACGCAGTCGTCGAGAGTGTCATTAATAATGAAGGAGGTGTGGTCTCCGAGTGTCAGTAATAATGGAGGCGTGGTCTCTGAGAATATCATTAATAATGAAGGACGTGTGGTCTCTGAAAGTATCAGTAATAATGGAGGCGTGGTCTCTGAGAGTGTCAGTAGTAATGTAGGCGTGGTCTATGAGAGTGTCAGTAATAATGAAGGCGTGGTCTCTAAGAATATCAGTAATAATGGAGGCGTGGTCTCTGAGAATATTAGTAATAATGGAGGCGTGGTCTCTGAGAATATCAGTAATAATGGAGGCGTGGTCTCTAAGAATATCAGTAATAATGGAGGCGTGGTCTCTGAGAATATCATTAATAATGGAGGCGTGGTCTCTAAGAATATCAGAGATAATGGAGGCGTGGTCTCTGAGAATATTAGTAATAATGGAGGCGTGGTCTCTTAGAGTGTCAGTAATAAAGAAACCGTGGTCTCTAAGAATATCAATAATAATAAGGGAGGAGTGGCCTCTGAGAGTGTCAGTAATAATGGAGGCGTGGTCTCTAAGAATAGCAGAGATAATGGAGGCGTG
>JAOVVA010000001.1:27571892-27596956 GCA_028565275.1 Leiocassis micropogon
AAACTTTTGAACGGTAGTGTACTGTAGGCACACACCCAGGTGTCGCGCATCTCCTCTAATAACCGTCACGGTGGGGTTGCCTAGCAACCATGTGCGAGGTTACCTGCGGGTCTGTCTGCCTGGAAATTCATGGTGTAGCTACCCACGGGTTTGCATGTCGCGTGACCCGCCGCTATATATAAATATAAATAAGCCCCACCGGCTTGTTGCTTAGCTCTGCTTACTCAGCAGTAACTCATTGACATAGACACTAAAACAGCATGTTCAGAAAAGGAATGAAACTAATTGAGTTTGTAGTATTGTAATGCATTATCTGAAGATTATTTTAGCTGCAACATTAACATGAACACTTTGGGAAGATTAAAGACCTGTATTAACTTACTAAAGAAATAGCAAGACCTTCAAAATGAGTGCTTTACCTCTTGGCCCACAGTCTAACCTTCACCATACTGGTGCCTGGAATCATCTCTAAGTAAAAAATATAAATAAATAAAAAAGAGAAAAAAAAATTCAAATTGTGACTATAATCCATGAAGATAAACAGACTGAATATCAAGACGGCAAATCTACTGAAAAAGACGTTTGTGTGAGTATCCTATACCAGGAACGAGTTAAAGACTTAAAGCAATGACTTTTAATAGTATTTCCCACCCAATTATAATAGTCATTTTAAAACTTCAAACGCAATATACTTAGGAGTTTGTTATCATTAAAGTCACCAATTTTCCTTGAAATGGGAAATCCAGTGGAGCGAAGAAATTCAACAGCATGTTTAAGTAGACTACATTGTGTTGTCACACCTTCCTCTGACATCTAGCTGAAAACTAGCGGATTCATTAAGCTGCCCTGTTAGACTTTTCACAACGCCGCACCTGACATCCAATTTAAAGTAACACAGAGCGATCTAAACAAGGATGTGTTAATGACTTCTGCCTGAAAGAAATGCCTGATGAAAAGCAGTATTTATTTATACATGGGTTACCATTTCTGCCAGTGAATCAGACAGGGTTAGACGTATCAGCGAAAGTGGTGAGGCCCTTTAAGAAACGACTTACGGTCTAGAAATGGTGAACATAAAGGGAGGGAGATTTAACACACACGCAAGAAATACATTGAAACAAGCTGCCAGATATTAATTCTAAGCCATGACATAATCCTACTGTATATGCAGTAACCTGGAGTGCTTGAAGGTATTGCATACATCGATTGATAATATAGTCCAATGGCAGTTGATAAGGCAGGATAGTACATGTGAATAAGAGAATTAAAAGAAAAAGTCATCACAATTAATCTTTGCAAGTTGATTGTTGTTATTCTTAAACAAAATATTTTTGTATTTTATGTTATGTGGAGACACATGATGCCAGCTGATGACATTTTATCATACCACCACTAATACAATGTTGGGGATGGCATAACACCCTTGGAGGAAAGCACTCTCCACCCCTCCACTTGCATGGTTCATCCATGATTTGCTAGATTCACTATGATTAATGTGAAAGAGAACATAGCCAGGTGTGCTCTCTAGACTCCCTCTAGGCTATGAATGTCCGCAGCATCACCCAGGAACGATCCAAAGCATGAAAACGGCGCTAAGGATGCCCCACATCCAGTGGCTGGGAATCAAACCCTGACCTTCTGCATGGCAGACAAGACACCTAGCATTGACTCACCAATGCAAGTGACATTATCCATTAAAAAAGGGTAAAAAACAAAAAGATGACAGTATTAAAGCTGATAGAATACCAACAGCTTACTAAGTTGAGCAGAAAGATTTACAGCTGTGTTTACAATTCTCACAAGTCCAGACTGTTGCCTCCAAGCTGTGCTCTCAGAATATGATTTCAAAATAATTTACAGTAATTCTACAGCAAACAGTTTTCTGCCTTTGGAGATGGTGTGCACATATTAGCTGATTAAAGCTCTTGGATAAAGCACTAATTATACTTGGAATATATAGTAAAGGCCTTTTATATAGGAAAAAAAGAGATTTCTCATTTTCAGCCCCCTATATGAACATTAATGTTCAGTTTTCTTTTTAAAACCACAATTGTATCTTGTGTTTAAATGAGAAGTCAGAACTTAAACTGCGAAACAACCAGGTTAAGCGGGTGCTTAACGTCGATTTTTTTGGCCCATTCGTCTTTACAACATCGCTTCAGTTCATTGAGGTTTTTGGGCACTTACCTGGACTTAGACTAGACTATTCTGATGTAGATTTACTAGTGTGCTTTGGATCATTGTTCTGTTCCATGTACTTTTACCTGTCAGACAGATAGCTTCACATTTTTCTCTAGAATAATCTGATTTATAAAGTGGTTCATGGTTGACTCAATGACTGCAAGGTGCCCAGGTCCTGTTGCTGCAAAATGAGACCAAATCATCTCCCCTTCACCACCGTACTTGACAGTCAGTACAAGGTATTTCTTTTGACATGCTGTTTGGGTTTTGCCAAATATGGCACTGGGCATTAAGGCCAAACAACTCCACTTTGGTCTCATTTGTCCATAGGGCATAGTTCCAGAAGTCTTTCTTACATGCAGTTTTGTGAACCACCGTCATGCTTTCACCTTCTTTTTAAGACAGGAGAGGCTTTCTCCTGGCAACTCTTCCAAACAAACCATACGTGTTCATTCTTCTTCTAATTGTGGTTTCTTCTAATTGTTGTGAATGTCCTGGGACGTCCACTCCTGGGATGATAGGCAACTGTCTTGAATACTTTCCACGGGTGAATAATCTTTCTTACTGTAGAAACCGTTTGAAAATAGTTGTATAACACTTTTTCAGATGTAGCAACAATTGCTTCTCTAAGGCCTTTGCTTATGGTCTTTCCCTCTATGCATTGTGAGAGAGAGAGAGAGAGAGAGAGAGAGAGAAAGTAAGTAATAAATCTGCAAAAAAGTAATAATCTGCAAGTGAAAACCATTTAATTATATTTTTTCATGATTTAAATTTTCATTTTTTGAGTTCATTTTTTCCATTCGCCTCCTGAAAGGAAACATTAGCCATGGTAAAAAAAGGAGAGATTCGGCACAATTCATTTTGAGTCTTTTCCGTCATTTAAATGAGTCCCTATTGTGCGTGTACTGTATAAAAAAAAACAAAAAAAAACAAGGCAATCAGAATGTGACCTGACTGCGGAATGTGACCGCCTCTAATGTGTGACCTCATATAAAAGATACTCCTCCCACAACTCGTTGCTCAGCTCTGCTGTTCTCTGCTGTGGTGGCAATTTTTTAGTACATAGGTCATTTACATAAAAACTGAAATGATGGTTTAGATTTAAAAAAAAAAAAGGAGTGAAACAGGAGGAGTTTGAGGTTTGAAAAATGCCAAATTTTAGGTAGATTTCATCTAAATCATTAACAGACATACTTTGGGGTGCTTTTAGACCTACAGTATGTTAACTTGTTAAATAAGTAGTAAACTATGGGACCTAGTAAACTATAAATTTTAAATTACAGTACATAACCACATACAGTAACTAAGCTCCTGTTTTGTTTAGACACCCCAACAGGTCTTAAATTTGGAAATGTGTGCAATTAAAGTATAAACTCGAATTCTTTTTTTTATTATTATTTTTGCTTTTGCTTTGTTTTGTTTTTTTTGTTTTTTTAGCTCTAATTCCTACATTTGTAAACAAACTCATTTTTGAAGAGCAGATGTGAATACTGATTATGCCCCAAAACAAAACAAAAAAAAAGCGAACACGAGTTTATTTTGTCTCGGGCAGCACCTGCAAACTTTTCCGAAGCGTTGTTTCGTCTCATAAATTTCTCTGGTAGAAATCAGCATATGTTTGGTGTGTGGGCATCTCACACTGCGCTCTCAGCCTCTCATTATTAGCAACCTGAACACTCGTGCAAACCGAAGTGGGTTTAACAATAAGATCATTTTAATTGGCTGAAAAACAAATTAGCCGTCCTCAGGAGGCTGTTGTCAGGCCATTGTTTTTGCATGCGAGGAAACGAAAGTAAATTAGGATGACATGTGTTGCCCCTTTTGTGCAGAGACCCAGGAAGAGTGCAGAGGTCTTTCGCCAGTGTGTCGCTAAATAATGCACCATGACAGCCAGGAGCCGTGGAATATTATGAATATGTGCTCATTTTCCGTTTTATCAGAGCACTACAGTACGCAGACCGAGATCACTGAGTAGAGGATCCGATGTGTTTTTAATTAGGTAAAACTACTGGAGTGTTCTCTAGTCTCCTAAATAATTGACCCAATCACTATTTTGATTTCATTTAAAGTACTTCAACTCATAACCTATGAACGCTCCTATTAGCTGAGGATCAACGCTCCTATCAGCTGAGCTCTAACTGTATGAGGAAACTGAAAAAAACAAGATTTACATTTTACAGACTGTTTTATTTTCACTTCATGACTCCTGTACACAGTTTAAAACTCATAATGTGAGTAACAAAAATTGTACAAATCAGTATCTGGACCTGAAAGGAGATTAAGAAAATTGGCTAAAGTAGGCGCATGACCAGTAAATCCATAACGATTTTAGCGTAACGACTTATAATCCAACAATCTAATGTCACATAGAAGGGAACTGGTTCCATCAGGAGTCTAATCCCTTAAGGATACTTTTTTTAAGTCCAGTCTTAGGGAATCTTTCCTATCCGCATTCACCTCTGATTTGCTCATTAGGGATTGTAACCCTGTAAAGCTGCCTTGGGACAATGTCTATTATTTCAATAAAAAAAAGGGCCATACAAGTGAAATTGAGTTGATTGAACTGAAGTAACTATAGCCCATTCTAAGGGACTGGTCACTAAGCAATTTATTCTCAAAGGAATTAAATGATTCAGTCCCACACCACAAAGTCCTACGCTCTTTAGACTTTTATAGACTTTTATGTCCGACAATCTAATCACAGACTTCCTATCTAACATTCTGTAGAGGCCGAATTAGCACAACTTTTTATATTCACAGTAATGCACTCATGCAATAAACTTCTAAGAAAGATTGTTAATACAGTCAGAACATGCTGTTCAAGAAATTTTAACGTCATCAATGCCAAACTTACCAACCGAATTTCTGGCATTTTTTGCTTATTATATATATATATTAAAATCAAAAGGGGTTTCAAGGGGTGTAATAAGTGCTCGAGGAAATCAGATCCTTTTATTCAGGAAATAAAAGGGAAAAAATGAACACCTAATGTTCTCTGATGGCTTAACAGGTACTGTATAATGAAATAAATGAAATCCAAATTTTTAGGGTAATACAAAATATTACATAAATAATAAATAATAAAATGAGAATGATAGATTCTAAATCCAGCATCTGGGTTTTGATTGCGCGTTCTGGTTAAAATTTTAATTATGGCTCTTATAAAGTCACTGTTCAGTCTAGGTATGAATAGGGCATTCTGATGGTTTGTGTCATAGGGTGTATGGACAAACATTTTGTGAGGTTTAATGAAAAGCGGTTTTGAAGCTCAACTGTTAGAGCTCTGGTCGTCGCCATCTTGGCAGGAGCGGACTCAGCCTAAACTCCAGATTAATCCATATAAGAGCAAATGGTTGAAATGAACAGAGTCTGGCAGTTGGTCAGAACATCCTGACTTACCTCGGTTACCCCAAGCTATCTAGCTAAGCTAAAATGCTAAGGTGGCTAACATTAATTTCTACACTAGCTTTACTTTGCATTTGGTCAGTTAAGCTGCAACGTTTTCAGTTAGTTGGTTAGCTAAAGTGATGAAATGCAGAAGGCTGGTGGTTTGACACCTGCAGTGCAGCTGTCGCCCAAATCGGCCACGCTCCTAATTATGCAGTTAATTTTATAAAGATCATTTCATGCCCTAATGTCATTTTAACTAATGAATTGCATATAAATTCACCCCATATAGTTGTCATGCCTATGAATTTATTATTATTTTTTAATCATCTTTCAAGCAGGTTTATTTCTGTTGTAAATTTGGACATTTTAACATGAGGTATGTGGGAATTGACTCATTTTTGAAGGAACTACATGTCAGGTGCTATTCTAAGATCAGACGTTTAGAAGGGCTCTGTCCCTGATAATAATGTAACATGTATAGTGTCTTGCTATTAATGCCTTGCAATTAATAGTAATTATTATTTTCTACTTAATATTACTTTATCATTCTGTGAGTTTATTTCTAAACTAGCATTTTTAAACTAACATACACACTTTACATAAAAAAATACAATCATTTCAGTTGTTCAGTTCACTGTCCATAAGTCTAATGTAAATATAACATAAAGCCCAAATCCGAATAAATCCGAATAAGAAACTGACTATTATGGCATTAATCGTGCTAATTTAGTTACCTGTCACTATAAAAAATAATAATAATGATGCATTATGCTTTTCGTTATCTTTATGGTGCTAGAAATAAAATTGAGAGTCTAAAATCGCCTAGGAACTGCACGCTTTGGCACTTCGGCATTGGGCCAATGTTTCAGAACCAGAGGTTGGCCCTTGGTTTGTGTCCACAATAAGCTCTGGCTCCACAAAAAAAAATGCAACTTGCTATGATAAATAAATAAAACTGTTGTTCTTCGCATGCATAAAGAACCAAATTGTGACTGTCAAATATGTTCAGCTGCTTGTCAGCCCATATGTGTGGCACATCCCTGAATTAATTATAGGATAGTATTTAATTTACATTTAATTAGAGTATTGATTTAAACAGCTTTCTAATTAGAGATGGACTACTTTATATTCCAGAGGGACCGTGGCTTTGTAGTTGGTGAACAACTGACAGATTAATAACATCATGATTGAGCTTGTCGTCATTAAATATTTCAAACATACAGTTATACAGTTTATTATCGATTGTGGTTTGATCTTAATAACAAAAGAGTTGATTACTTCATCATCATTTAAGAAGCTCTATTCGAGCAAATTTGTGTACGACTGATTCATATACTGTAAAATGGGAAAAAAACAAACAACACATTAAAGATACGTTTTGAATTATATCGTATTGTTGTATTGAAAGGAGAAAGACACTAAAACATATAAAAATCTGGATCATCATTTAAAATGTTACCAGAATAAAAAGTGAATGTAATGTTCTTAAAATATCAAAAAGTAAAGATTTTTTACTTTTTTTTTGACTAAAGCACCTACTGTATTAAGACCCACATTTTTTAAACAGGGCAAACTACTGTAACAAGCTAATAAGCAAATGAATAATAAAAAGGGACGTTCAAGTCAAACCGGCACTTTTGATTGTGCAAAATAGCAGAACATGGTTATGCGATTAAAAACCACCTTTATTCCTCTATAAAGTCCCCTGCTACACTAATGCACTTATCTCAGAGTTTCACTAGAGGTTGGACACCATCAAGGTAGAAAGTTTTTTCAGCACACTGAAGCCATAATCGGAATGTCTGCTTCACGTCTGAAACGCTGGCTCTCAACCGAGGTCCTGTAATTTCCGAGTGCTGTTGGTGAATGATTGCGTGTACAATTCCCACCGACAGATACATCTGTTCTGCAAGTTGATGACAAGTTATCCATCAATTTTCAAGGATCAGGCATTTCACCCGCAGAATGTTCACAGGAACGACTGCAGTGGGCTCCGAGCCACCTCAGCCGGGATCGTCATTCATGGACGGACTGCTTCACGTAAAACGTTTGCACCATTCACATGTTTTACTGCAGCTTAGAGTCTCATCACTGTACTGTTCTTAAAGTATGTAAATGACAATTGCTTTTATGCCTTCACTTGAAAAATTTTATCGCAAGGATGTACAGTAATATAAATAGATAATAGATAATAGATTATATAGATAAATCTATTATAAATAGATAATAGATTTATCTATATAAATAGATAAAAGATTCTATTAAGATGAATAAAAAAAGTAATAATAATGATACAATAATGACTTTTTCTATATATAATTAGAAGGTCGATCATGGATGATCATGACCTAACTACGTTTCCAAATTTGCATTGAATATGACAACAACTACTGTATAAGAAACATTCCATAATACAATAACACAATAAAGTATAAATGAAAGAACAGCTAATGTCATCCCGTCTTAATCCAAACAAGATAAACTTACCTAAGAGTGTGCAAGACTTTATAAACAAACTTCTAAAGTAACCCAGATGAACTGTTAGATCGAAATGGACCTTACTTCAAACAGGATGGAGATTTTATAACTTAAACAAATTAATATTTAATCTCCCGTGGTATTACATTGCTCATCAGATGAGGTGACTTTAATTCAGCAATTACTGCAATACGCTCCTCATCATTAAATCTTTCAAACACATTAGCTCAAGTGTGATGAGGTTTGGAGGCAGCAGTCATTTAGGATTTGTTCTTGGGGGGAAAAAATGCATAACTAGAGAATGCTAGTTCAGGAGTTTGCAAGCATTTTCTGCTAAAAGTGAAGGTTTCAACTGCCTATAATCACTTCCTATAAAGAATAAAGAATCTACATAATTCAGTCAATCTGATAAAGAATAAATAAATAAATAAATAAATAGATATGATCCATTATGTAGTTTAAGTTAAAAGACATAAAATTGAAGCAAAACTTAAAAATTTTTACATCCTTAAAGATGAAGTGAACACTACTCTATATTCTGTTGATTATCAGGGGATTTTAATATTCATAAATAAATATGATAAAACTTATTGTAGATAATTACATAAAGTTATTCGTGCCTATTAACCTGTGCCTCTTATATAATAATAATAATAATAATAATAATAATAATAATAATAATAATACTCATAATAGTAATACTTTTCTGGAGACTATAAACAGTTTGAAATACACGTCGATAAATAAAAGTTTTTATTACACATTAACAATGCACATATCCTACCAGATCATCTGTTTTGTAGCAGTACATATATTAATGAATAAAGACTAATGCAATCCTATTCCATTAATAGAGTATGTGGTCATTAAAACATAGAATTCTACTATATTTTGTCATAAATTGTCATTTTAAAAAAGTATAAATTCAAGGTAGTTTTATTCAGGAAAGCAGGCATTTCCCAGGAAAATAAATTCATCTCCTTCATTCAAATATCTGCCTTTGAGCTGTGCATAATAACCTCGCTAGTGAACTCCTCACATTCTGCCATCCTGCTTCATCCCCATCCAAGTCATACCACTCCTTTGTCATCTACATTTTCAACTCTCTCTCTCTCTCACCCTCACTCTCACATCCCTGCATTCCCCTATGGGAAACAGGAAGCTGGAGCAGATGGTAGAGGATGTTCCCCACTTCTCTTGCGGTCTAACACTCATGCATTAAAAAAGAGAAACACACTCAGTCCCCTCCAAACGTCCTCAGTCTAATGCACCAATCTGTCATGCTCTCCTCCTGCCTGGCCTCAATTAGAGCTGACACCAATACATCTGTCTGCGTCGAGCGAACATTGCATGTCACGTTCAATATCAGATGTCTTAGCCGGGTTCTTCAGCTTCTTTCCTAGTGGAGCGGTTTTGCTCTTTGTGCATCGAATACACAAAACCTCATTTAAATATTTTTGATACTTCACAGAGGTCCAGGCTCCACCGAAAGGTCCCACATCCTGCTCTCGCTCCCAGGCGTGCGTCTCTCCCCGAACTCGGCGGTGCTCATTTTAAAAATCGATGGCTCCTTTACAGCGGTCTTCTTCTCTGTTTATCTAGCTCATTTATTTGCCAGGGTGCTGCAAGGCTTTCGCCGTGTCAATGAGATCATTTTCCTTCCAGACAGGAAATGAAATTGGCATCCGTTCCAATAAAGAGCCGGACTTTCTTTAATCCCCAACGAGCATAAAGCCATGAGATGGCAAATGCATGAAGCTATAATTTTATTAATTTCCCCACGCTTATGAACTCAGTGATTCAGGCTTTAATCCTCTCTGTCTCCGTCCTCTTCCTCAGTTCCTCCTGTGATCCGGGTGTACCCGGAGAGCCAGGCTCGTGAACCAGGGGTCACTGCCAGTCTGAGGTGTCATGCAGAGGGGATTCCTGATCCACAGCTGTCCTGGTTGAAGAACGGCATGGACATTTCTACTAAACTATCCAAACAGCTCACACTGCAAGGTGACACTATGATCAAACTATACATATTAAACTCTAATTTATAGTACCATAGAATAGAAACTATTTTCCTTCCTTCCTTTCTTTCTTTCATTTTCTTTTTATGTTATATTATCTCTCACTACATTTATTGCATTTTCACTTATCTCTTTAATTGTTTCTTTCAAACTGTCATTTCCTTCCTCAATTACTTACTTTCTTCCTTCTGCCTTTCTTCCTTGGTTTTATTTTTCTTTACATACTGGATATTCTCTTTATTTACATGTCTTTCTTTCTTTCTTTCTTTCTTTCTTTCTTTCTTTTTATTCTTAATTTCTTACTTGCTTTCTACTCTATTGTATGTCTTTTTAAAAAAATTTGTCATCTTTTTATTTCATAATGTTTTTAATTCCTTTCATAAGAGATGATCCTTTCTTTTTCCACACTATATTTTCCTGTGTTATTGAACACCATTCTTCTTCATTTATTTTTCCTAATCCCAAATTTCTAGCATTTTTTCTATTTTAGGACAATTTTTCTTTCTTTAAATTGTCTTTCTTTCTTTTTATGGTACAGTATATTATTTTTCAATATGTTTATTGCATTTTTTCTAACCTATCTCTCTAACAATTTGAAAGTCTTTCTTTCTTTCTTTTTTCTTTCTGTCTTCCTTCTTTCCATTCTGCCTTTCTTCCCTGTTTTTTCTCTACATATATTTCTATCTTTCCAAGTCTTATTTTCTTTCGTCTTTACTTTTTAACTTAATTTCTTACTTGCTTTCTACTTGATTTCATGGTTGTTGTTTTTTTCAATCTTTTATCACCTTTTTATTCCATAATGCTTTTGGCTACCTACCTTCCTTTCCATCTTTCTTTCTTGTTTTTTTTCTCCATACTATATTCTCTATCATACAGTACCTACCAGCACCTTGTTTGTATTTTTTATTTTAATTACCTACTTGCTTTCTACTCGGTTTTATGACTTTTTAAGGAATTTTTTTTCTTTCTTTAAATGTTCTTTCTTTCTTTCTTTCTTTCTTTCTTTCATACTCTTTCCTTTCTTTTATCCTTCTGTTATTTCCTATCATTTCATTCATTTTATCCTTTCTTTTTTCTTTGTTTTATACAGTATTGTCTTTCTTTTGTCTTTTTCTTTTCATATTTCCTTTCTCTTTGTTTTTTTATTCTTTTTCTTCAATTCTTCATTTGTTCTTTCATTCTTCCTTACCTTCTTCCTTAAGATTTTACACTCTCTACACGCAATTAGAAACCTCATATCACAACAGCATCGTGGAGTTTCACTGCTGAAAACATGAAAACATTTGATCAGAGCAGGACTGTGCTTAGATGAACAGAAGCAAAGTTTCAGTCTTTCTGTTCTGACGCTTTGATGCTGCAGATGCACCCATCACATCGTGTTTTTCTCTGATGAATTATTTTGCTCCAGGGCCTGATGCGTGAGAATAACTGACATGTTTTTTTAGGATCTAGATCTTTCGTATTCTTAAACCTTTCCCAGTAGGCCCGTAATCAATCCTTGAGGGCGGCTATTCAAACAAGACTCAACATGACAACCTGGAAGCAGCATGAGTTTCTCAATTGCTCTCACAAACACACTAACTGTCCCATTAGAGAAGTTTTATTGAAGTGGAATTGCTTCAAGTGTCTAAGTGTTAAAGCCATGAATGAATGTGTGTGTGTGTGCACATGTGTGATTTGTTATGCTTTTAGTATTTAATTTTTGCCTCTATTGTCCCATTTTTGTGTCTTCTGTTAGCTAATGGAAGCGAAGTGCACATCAGTAACGTTCACTTCGAGGACACCGGAGCGTACACATGCATCGCTCGTAACGACGCCGGGGTGGATGAGGACATCTCATCTCTATTTGTAGAGGATTCTGCACGAAAGTCATGTAAGTTTAACGCTCTGACTTTTTGTTTTGCACTTTTGCCATCATGCTTTTTAAAAATATATGTAAATTATGGTTTAGTGGGCGTGGCTTGCTTAAAGTCGTAGGCAGTGCTTAAATCATCGCTAGTCATACAATGAGGATCAATTCCAAACAACATTCATTTATTTTTATATGTGAGAGTAAACAGAATGAATTCTTTGTTAACTTTAGATAAGAAAGAAAAGCAGTTTAATATGCAATATTAGATTAGAACGACTGCATACGTAATTTATGCACGATTATATAATGTGGTAAAATATTTCATTATAATATGACCATTAGATTATTAGCATCGGTGAACGTTCAAGCAAAAAACCTTTAATGACTATTATCCTCTGACTAGTTAAAGTGTACATTATTGATGTTTCAGCCAGCTAGCAATTCATCATGCTAGCTTAACATTTTTTTACTCTACCTATTAGCTAGCTAACATTTCCAATTCCACATTACAGGAGAAAGAATACAGTACATAAAAATGGAATAAGAATGAAAATGTAAGATAATCCAATTAATTCTGTTATTTTTTTCCTTTCTTTTTTTTGTTGTCTTTTACTTTTGAACTTAATTTCTTACTTGCTTTTTACATTCCAGGAGCAAGTTTGTAAGTCAGATTTATTCGTAAGTCAGACAAAGTGAGTCTTACACCCCTATCTCACCTATGCGGAGTCAGCACAGTTTCATGCGGTGGTTTTTGCGGCGTCGCATCACAAGTCACACCGCATAGGTGAGATAAGGGTCTCCTATACCTTTGACACAAATATACAATGTAAAGCATAAAGAAAAAAAAACACACAGGTTTGGCGTTCCACATTCCGTTTCGGTTCCACATTATACTCTTGCGATACTGCGCCTCCAAAGGCGCAGCAGGGTCACCTGACCTCGTTTAAAGGCAACCTGGTTAGACTACGCGACATGGTGTTTACGGCGCACTTGAACAGTCGCAATTCTTGTCTCAGTGCTGTACTGGACTTTTTGAGGATTTTCCAATATTAGGATTATTCTCCATCAGGACAGATTTACAAATATTTCAAATATTGTATATAATTGTAAATATTGGTATCTGGTACACGTAAGCCACTTCCACAATTTGTTCGCATCTACAAATTTTCGTACATCCGCAGTCTGTTTGTATCTGCAGAAATTCTTAACTCGAATGTTTGTAAGTTGGGGACTTACTGTATACTGTTTTTTAAACGTTTGTTTACTTTTTTCATCATTATACTATTCTGTCTCAAGCTTTCTTTTTTTCAATAATTTTATTTTTTGCTTTTATTTTGTTTTATAAATAAATAATAGGTACAATTCCTGGAGAAAAGTTAGGGTTCAACGGCATATCGCGTTTTGAAAGCAAAACATTGAAACAATTTGTTTTGAGTCTGTATATTGCCAGATTGACGATTACCTTCGATATCAGAGAGAGAGAAAGTGTGTGTGTGTGTGTGTGTGTGTGAGTGACAAAATGTGTGAGTCAAGGGGGTGTGGCTTGGGCCACTGGCAGCAGTTGCCCCTCCCCTCCACAAGCGAATCTCACAGACACAAAGAATATATCCAGTACAAACTTAAATGCAAAGGGCACTCCTGAGTTCTTATACTTATATCAGAGGAACTGTTCGAGATGGAGGTTTGGTTCTTAATTAGTTTGAGAGAGGAGGCTTTAACGTTCTGTCCCATAAAACCTTCTGTGTGTACTCCAGAAATTGCGCACAGGATGGCAGTTTTTCCAAAGTTGTTTAAAATCAGCGAATAGTGCAC
This sequence comes from Leiocassis micropogon, assembly GCA_028565275.1. Classification (NCBI taxonomy): domain Eukaryota; kingdom Metazoa; phylum Chordata; class Actinopteri; order Siluriformes; family Bagridae; genus Leiocassis; species Leiocassis micropogon. The sequence goes on from JAOVVA010000001.1 coordinate 27,585,621, forward strand.
TCATTCCTGAGACACAATCCAGTAGTTGTCACGGCCTAAACAACACAATCTATTTTATATAGGTTTTGTGAGGGTTGGTGCAAAATTGAGCCCGAATCAGCAAGAGAAATTCAGAGGTATTTCTTGGGGAAATCAGTCTTTGTCCACTCCAGCGTCTTACAGACTAGAAGGGAGAATTTTGGAGTGAGTCGGGGGACTTTTTTTAACAGGTTAATTATTTTTGATCAACATGTTGTTCTCCAGTGTAGTAGAGATTTCCAAGCCCTTTGACCTGATGCGTCTCATTTTCCGAGCTCCAGGATACAACTATCCATCACCAGTGATGATTGATGTGAGGTTTGTAGGGGGGTGTGCTAAGATGTGCGAGACCCAGATGCCTGGTCCAAAGTGACACCACGAGTAGTCATGGATAACCGCTGGTCCAATTTCATAGAAAAGTAATAGCCCAACTCATGGAGGATTTTGGGAGTCACCTAAGGCGAATAAAAGAAAATGACAGTTTCAATCTGAGTGATCACAGGTATTAACAGCAGGCCTGCTTCAGCTCGGGACAGGGTACAGTATGCTTCACGAGATCAGCTACAGTACATACATCCTTGCTTATTTGTAGTTTTTGTGGTAATTTGGTTGGTGAGAATGAGGACATATTATCTGCTTTTTGGAGGACACTGCCTACGCCTAAGTCACAATATGCCTCTGTCTCTTATTTTTCTATTTGATTTGTTTATTTTATTTTGGTCATATTTTCATTCTTGCTATTGTGCTTCATTATTTATCTTATTTTCTTTAATAGCTGATAGGCAGAAAAAGAAGTGCCAGTAATATCCTCTGAAAATATTCTCTTGGCACAGACCAATGCGTAGTCACTGTAAGAAGTATGGTAATGGTTATTAAATATTAATGCCTAGTTATTAAGAAACATGGTCATAAATGACTTTGTGATAACGTTGGGTTCCTATATTGGATACAGCCTCAGCCTTGCTTAAGGGAGGAGTGCTGGTTAAAATGTGTTCCACTGATAGCCCTGGGTCCACACAACCATGTTTTGATGTGATCTTCTCCCAGAGGAGAGGAGAGATGCTTCAAACCCCCAATTTTTTTAAAGCACTGGACACTTTCATGTCACGTCCTAAAGTCTGATATTGCTTTCTTCTTTGCTGTGTGCTGATTGGCTAATGACTCTAAGTTATTGCAAATGCCCTGCTAAAATATGAATATTTAATGTTTAAAAAAATGGAAAATAAAATAGATCACTATATAGTGGCTTCTATTTTTTTTCTTTTTGCTTAAAGAATCCCCTACATATGAATATGTCATGCCTTATAAATCACCCACACATAGTCTTATTTAGGCAGAACACAAGAATCCCATTTTTCCCTAAAAGTAAAGAATATATTTAAACAAAATCATACACAACATCTGCATGTCTGTAATGCACTCATAGGCATCAGTGTGATATTACTTAAATACAACAGTTCCACAAACAGCATTTATTATCACCAGTTATGAGTTGTTTGTTTATTTAACCAGTTATTTTCCTCCATATATTTTGGAGCACATATTTTTCTGTAACTAATTAATCGAGACGAGCAGAGATGGTGACTGACAGTTACAGTAGCTATTAACACAGATGAAAGTAGTTCTAAATTCTTACCGGTACTACAGTATGTAGTCAGAAGAAACCATGGAAGTGGTGAACAGTTCTGAGATTTCACTTATTCTGCTATAGAATATCAGGTAAATTGGGTTAAATTCCAAATAGTATAAAATAAAAAGCTAGTGTGCTAAGGTGTGCAATCCCTTGTTCCACACACCAAGTAGTGCTACAATTACAAATGCATTCTTTTATTAATTATATTTATTATAATAAAAAAAAAGAATAATATTAAATGTATAATATATTTTATTAGATTGGGATTAGATTATTAGATATATTAATAGATTATGGATAATAATTCTGGATATACAGTATATCTCATTTCATATCATCTGCATACACAGAAGGAATGGGCTACGGTATTTCTTTCATCCAAATCATTTGGCAGCTTATAAATTAGCATGTTTTTCATATAGATGATTGTTTTACAAATGATTAAAAGAATCCAATGTTGTCCAATTTTTAAGGTACAAAACGATTAATTAATTAATAGTGTCATAATAATAAGGTGTTTAATACTTTTCATGAACACCATTCAGTGCTTCTGTGTGTGTGTGTGTGTGTATAGAACCACAGAACATACATTTCAGAATGACATAAAGCAAAGGTTTGGCAACAGAATGGCTTTGTGGTGAGCATTGCCACCTCACCCCAGGGTTGGGGGTTGGAATCTTTGAATCTTTAAAGAGTTTGCATGTTCTCCTCATGTCTGGGTTTCCTCCCGCTGTCCAAAGACATGTCAAATCAAATTCAATTTTTTTATTTGTCATACATAGTACGGTATGCGGTGAAATGCTTATACGACCGCTCATGACCTTAAAATCAAGATTATCAATAAAAAATAAATTATGGAATAGAATAAGAATAAAATATATAAAAACTTAGTTGCAGAAAAAAATAGAAGAACAAAATCTATAATATAATAAATAAATAAATATATAAAAAAAAAACTTAGCTGTACAAAATATAGACAATAATTTTGGCTGTACCAATATGGAATATATGGAAACTGGTGTGGAAATTGATATAGAATTTAATTAATATAGAATGTAAGAATTGCGCTTTATGATGGTGTTTTCAATGTGTGATTGGGTGTGACAGTGTGTGCTTGTGCCATGTGGTGAATTGGCACCTTATCCAGGGAGTACCCTGGCTTGTGCTCTAATTTTCATGTGAGATGCGACCCTCAATAAGATAAGCGGTATAGGTAATGGATAGATACAGGATTATGAGTTTAAATCAAACCATAAAGCTGCAACCAAACCATCCATGGACAGAAATCAAAGCAGCTAAATTGGCGGGATGGCATACTCTTTCCGCTGTCAACCACAGAAATAAATCACCAATCAAAAGCCAGTTATAAGCATCAGTGAGCCAAGTTATACATAAGAGGGCAGCAATTTTGCTATTACATACTCCTAACTCAAATCTGAATACAGCTCTTAGCATATACTTTTCTCTATATATGATGAGAGCGATCCTAACTCCAAGGCTCAGAATGATTGTAAACAAAGCAGCTTTTACCATTTGACTGGTTCTACATGCAGTTTGTTGTTTCCGAGACATCCTGAGAACAAACTGTGTTACAGAGTGTGTCTACCGCTCTTTACTTATACGAAGGACTGATCACTTGAATCTGAGTTACTTGATATTTGATTTTTGATTTAATTGCTATTGTGCTCAATACAAGAGAGAAAGAGTAACTTATGTTATGTTATGATTGTTATTTATGATTGTTTCCATGTATTTAAAGAGAATGTAATATGATGTGTATTACATGTTTGCTAAACGGTTTATGGAATAGTACGTGTTAAGCTTTGTTAAATAATTTTGTTGTATTTGTTTACATTTTAGTAGTGATTTAACAAATATTTATCAGAAATAATGGTGTACCTTCTATGTGGTTTTTGATTTAATGTTATCGACCACTTAGTTGAATCTACTTTGAACAATTGTTGTGTAACCTGCAAAGCTGTCCGACACAAGAATTAAAAAAAAGAATTCCAGAGTTGATCCACATGTCCCCTGTAGTTGGCTAATGGCTTTTTTCGTGTTTGAAGCAGAAGCTAATGTGCAAATTCCCAGATAACTCGACAGTGTGTGCTGGGAGATATTTAGCCTGTAAGCCGGCTACATGTTTCGCAGTGTACACTACAGTTGAAGTGGTTGTCATGTCAGACAGTTGGGAGATGTACTGAGTAGACAGAGTTCAGAAGGTTGAGTGTAGAGAAACCTGACACTGCCCTGAACGGAGGGGGGAAAAAAGGGATTTAACACGGGTCACCAGCTTGAGACGTGACTACTGTTTCGCCTGCATGAATAATCCATGAGGGAGTGTTTTTCCTTCCTCCAGGCTCTGCTATTAACACTGCTGCTAACAACACCAGCATTTCATGATTAGGTTAAGATATTGCGATGATTAAAATGTGCCTTTGGACATTGTTCTTAAGAATATTCATTAAGCAGTTTTAGTGGCTTGATGAAAGGATATTGGTGTTGGATTTGGCAGATAGTGGTCCAACTGTCACTTTGGATGAAAGCAGAGATAGAACACAGTCCGGGGAGATCTTTTAAGCCGATTCAAATTATTACAGAGCCACACTCATGAGTCTGAGATAAAAGCAAATATATTGTTTAACTTTATTCCGCAAAAGTCTTGAATGTTCGATGCTGATTGGTCAGAAGTTTTGAATTGCTTTACTATAAGTATACTGTTTTAATTGTAACATACATTTTTTATGGTAGTGGGACAAATAACAGTATAGAGAAAAATTAATCTGGGGGTCTTTAATCCATCCATCATCTACTGTACTGTATATCAGTTAACTTGTGTAGGTTCCCTGGATACTTTACCAGGAAACTTATAGCACAAGACATGGTACACTTGCAGGGAGACTTACAAATGACTTGCATGGATTACAGTACCATGTAGTTTTCAATTTTTTAAACAAATTGTTAAAATAAATTCATGCATGGAGCAAAATGGATTTAACAGAACCTGACATACCGTGCCCATTTATTATATAATCTTTAAATCAAGATCTTGAACTAGAATCGGGCATTTTGTATTTTCCTTTACCTTTAATCTGGAATCTTTTTCACATTTTCATTGCTCATCAAAAAAGAGTCTGATAAGCAGCCCAATTTACCATAAAAAGCAAAGACGATATTTTCACAAGCAAGGCGAATAATAAGTGATGTGACTAAAATAATACATGGCTGTAATTCTTCTCATCTATTCAAAGGAGTGATGTGATGCTGCCATGACTACATGCCAGAAAATATAAAAATATTAATGCAGAGAGTCGAACATCATTTATTCACAAGCTGCACAACAACAACAACAACAACAGCACTTCACAGCTGTTGGCGGATAAATAATAGGATGTCAGGGGGAGATAGAATCCACATACTATATATATATATATATATATATATATAAAAATATATATATATATTTATATGCATATATATAAACTTTATATTTATGTATATATATATATATATAAAACGTATATATAAAATGTACATTATAATTGACTGCCCTTGAGTGCACATTTTATTTATACTGACATTCCAGCATCCTGAGAAAAATTCCCAATTTAGCCGGACCTTAAGCACCGTCTCGTACTTTAGATACATACAGTTGTTTATCCGGCTCTCACTATCGATCTCCTCCCTCGCTGTAGGTCTGCTGTCAGGATTATCTCTTCACACACTATAATTTGGCATTTCACACTGTCAGACATTGAACACAGCACATCAACAATGTTATTCCCCTGCCATGGTCTGCTGGATGTGACCACCTTGTCCACTGACCCATTGTTATGGTCCAAATAACTCTGGAAGAAATATAAAAATAGTTTGGCTGACAACATATCCTCAACCCATTTTTTCCCTTGAGTCTACAGGTGGAAATCTTAAGTATACGCTGTATGTATGCATGTACATGCTTCTGTAGCATCTCTTATGCATACTCTACTGGAGGACTTGTACTGTAATTAATTCTTTGTGCATTCAAGTGACTGAAAAAAAAATCTCTGGAGTGTTTGGTTGGGTCACATGCTGTAATTGTAGGCCAAGAAAACCAATATTTGCTTGAACTCATTCTCTTCACCTGACAGAGCTCCTACTGAAGCGGGGCATCCAGTGGGACTCGGCTTTTCACTCAATGTTTTAGTGTGATTATAGTCATGTTTTAAAGATTTTTTTTAAAGCATGCTTCCAGCTTCCGTATTCACAGCTCAATTGGAGAGGATACCACTTTTACTTTGGGTTTTTTTGTGAGGTTGGAGATTAACAGAGTGGGCAGGATTAGCTCAGACCTTACTGATCGGAAGGTCCCAGGTTCAAAACCCAGCACCACCAACAACAACCTCAAGGCCCTTAACCCTCAATTGCTCAGATGTATAATGAGAAGTTGCTCTGGATAAGGGCGTCTGGCTAATGCAATAAATGTAACATATGAGCATTTACTTCTATGTACTTTATACTTTGGGATAATAGAACTTACTCATGTCAATAGTGACTGGATAAATCTCTTGCTAATGGTTCTAGGCCCTGATGGTCATTATGTGCCAACAGATATGTTGAATATTCTTCTCTAGTTGATGTTTCTTTGACATTTGAGCCCATCCTGATGGATAGTAGCGCAAACCTTTAATAAGTTGATGCTCTTCTTTTGGCTGTTCCCATTAGAGGTCGCCACAGCAGATCATTTAAGCCGCAGATTCAATTAGGCACTGTTTTTTTTCCTTATGGCCACACGGTTGTCTTGTCCCATTTCTTGCGACGTGGGTGCAGAGACAACACTGTTACATTTCACACATGTGAGATTAAGTACTTCTTAGGCATGTAGCGATAAGCCTTACATGCAGTTACTGTTGTTGGCTTCATGATGGCAGTGTGGGGGAAAGGAACAGACACACACAGATTGGTATGCCTGGTATTCATGTATTCATGTCAAAGGTTTATAAGACTAGCTTTGTCAGACTTAAGAACAAATCCGACCTACGAACGTCCCCCCAGAACAGAACTTGTTCGTAAGTCGGGGACTCTCTGTAATTTCAGCAATCTTTTTAGTTGTTTTCTTTGCTTAATGCATGCCCATATGAAATGGCACCTTTTTATTAGCTAGACAACGTATATTCATGTCACAACGTCCGTTACTCAAGCATGCATCATTCCAGGATTGAAGTTTAATATTATCCAATCATGGCCATGCTCCATGGCTAAAATGACCTATTTTTTTCTTGATTCACTTGATTTTCTTGAGGTCATGGCTTAAAAGTATCTACGTATTTATTTTAAACAATTATGTCACCTAAGCGGCTTTTAAAAAATAAAAAATAAAAAAAAAACAGAGAATCATACAAAGTTGAATTGTCTCCTAAATCCAATATGCTCCTGAGTCTAAGAAGGACAAAACAAAGACATGCCCATGGCGCTTGCCATGATTAGTTTTCTATTTCTGCTGCTGAGCTAATTAGAGTTTGACTCTTGGTTTGCCTTTACTGGATATTTAGTCATGACACGCCTTGCTCCACTCGCTTTCCCCTCGACCACTGACGCTTTTGGCAAAGTGACACATCAACAAATGTTTGCTGCAGTGTTGTTATTATCAATATCTCTGCCTGAGAGAGCTGGAGCTGAGTTGTGTGGCTTTAAAACAAACAAACAAACAAACAAAAAAAACCTCCAGGACAGATGATCAGGCCAAAATCACGCCCTTGTCATTGCCCCCACACATGGTTGAGTAGCGCTCTGATATACGAGGTGTGTGTATATGAGCAGAACCATCCCAATGTCCCTGCCTGGTGATGAATAGCATCAATACTGTGTGTTATTAGAGAAGACTGAGCTTGCACAGATCTTATCTTTTCAAACCTCCCTCCCTGGTGGCTACACGCTGGGGAAGTAAAACATTTTCCCTCAGCCATTTTTCTTAGTCTTCGCCAGAGCTGTAATATTTTCTGTTCTTTCTTTTGTGCTACCAAACAGCAGCTAACAATATTTTTTTTTTCCACAAAATGTCCCAAATGTATGGTACATGACAGAAAGTCTGCATTACAAATGGAAGGCAAAGATACTATAAAGAGCACCATACTCTACAAGTACCATATATCACTAGAACTCTGTCGGACGAATTTAAAATAGTTTGCCATGACCTTCAGTCGCGGCTGCAAAGTAGCTTTGTGGTTAGCACCAAAGGGTGGCAAAGTAAAGGAATCACATACTTATAGAGAAAGACCCTAGTTAAAATGTTACTTAAGTAAAAATTATGCCAAAGTATGCCATTTGAATTTCTCTTTGAGCAAAATTGCAATATATCTGCTATCTGCAGCATGTGGTATATGTTGAATGGCACTGCCAAACCGCCTGTAGTGTATAATTGGAGGCGTGAGTGTGTGTTGGCACCAAATCCAAGGAGTTCCCCAAACTACCTTGGTATAGGATCCAGAACTACTTGTTGGTGATCCTACACAAGATAATCGATATGGATATCTGATGGACGGATGAAGGTTAAGGTGCTGTTTTTGACTATTGGTTAAATTTATTTATTTTTTTTGCTTACTGATAGTGAATGTTAACATTTGAGTAATAAAATAATGAACAACAAACATAAAATTTTTAATTGTTAGATGATATTTTTTGAATTTGTTTCTTATAATTTGTTCCAATAACATACATTTTGTATTTATTAAACAACATGTAAATGGCGCATTAGCTTAGTACTTAGCACTGTCACCTTACACCTCCAGGTTCCAGGTTCGATTCCCACCTGGGTCTGTGTGCATGGATTCGCATGTTCTCCCCATGCTTGGAGGGTTTCCCAAGCGTCGCGCCGAGGGTGCGCCGATTTCCTCCCACAGTTCAAAGACATGCAAATTACATTGATTGGCGTTCCCAAATTGTCCGTAGTGTGTGTGCCCTGCGATGGATTGGCACACGTTCCAGGGTGTACCCCGCCTCGTGCCCTAAGTCTCCTAGGATAGGCTCCAGGTCCCCCCGCGACCCTGTACACAGGATAAATCGGTAAAGATGATAAGTGAGTGAGAAAACAACATGTGTCTTTCATCTGTTTGTCTTTTCCATTGTGCAATATCCATAAACAGTCCTTGTTAACACTTCAGTACAGCAGCTATAAACAGTCCTTTGCTCAGTACCTCCTTTTAGTGAGAAAAAAAAAACACATGGCTTTTATTTAATGCAAAATGTATTGCTGCTACACTTCTTGCTTCCACATTACGCAACTGTTTATGGACAACTGTTGCAATCATTTTCCCAGACAACACTGCTTTGTTGTCCTGCATAATTCACATACATTGTCCTGTGTATTATATCCAGCATGTATCTATCTCACACTACTGTATGTTCTATTTGTATTTATTTTATTTCTATTTCTAATTCACACAGTCTGGTGTATTGTTCCTGTATAGTGTTCTTGTTCTGGAGAAACCACATGTCATTCCGGTGTATACAAACGACATAAAAGAATGACAATAAACCCCACATGAACTTACACTTACAATAGATAGATAGATAGATAGATAGATAGATAGATAGATTGATTGATTGATTGATTTACAGTATACCTCGATACTTTATTGATCCAGAAAGGAAATTCCACTCTCTATTGAGAACTTTCCTGTGGTAGAACACTTGTTATACTCCCACTGGAGACTCTTTCCAAAAATGAGAACAAACCCTCTACTTACAGAAACCTTTACCATATCAACCATTATTATTTGAATGAATTCATTTTATTTTAATCAGCTTGCAGAATTGACACATTCTGACATAGAGTGTGTCAGAACTGATACTGTAGAATATTCGCCTTACTGTTATTCTATTAATAATAATATTCATACTATTATAATATTAGTAAAAAAAATTGATTTTGTTTATGTACAAATTCAAGGTATTTATTAAAAGTTTTAGCACTTCAGTTGTTTTAACAACTGACCGACAGAGAAGGCGGATTTTTGGATGGGTACAGAATTTAAGCACAAATTTCAAAATAAAATTTTTTTCGAGGGGAATAATTTACTGTAATATTGCTTTGTGGACTGCTGGGAAACAAAGGAAGAGGCAGAATTAAAAAGAATGAGAGCGATGAAATACTCTTCAAGGTCAAATCTCAGCTGGCAGGGTGCATGCCCTGATACACAAAGAAAGCAGACATCAGACGTTATTGTTGTTAATGCAGTGGTTCTTCGTCGGTAACGAGATCTATTCAGCAATAAAACACTGGCTTGATGAATAAATAAAAATCATGGTCAGACTTTATGGAAGTAGCTTCACTTGTCTGTGATAAAGCTCTAAAGGACAGAGAATTATTCTGGTTTTGGTGGTACATATTTACAGTATAGAGCAGTACAGAATAGAATATCTTAATATATCCATATCTTATTTTATCCGACCTTATGTTTACATCCTTGCTACGTTACACCGATCAGCTAAAACATTTAAATAATTAACATTAACACCACCTAGGTTATACAGTAGGTTCCCCTTGTGCCATCAGGTCAGCTCTGACACCTGGGTCTGGTTCAACAGGGCTTCTGGGGGTGTGCTATGGTTTCTAGCAACAGGATGTTGGCAGTGGATCCTTGGGGTGCTGTGGGTTGTGGGGTTAGAGCTCTTTGGATCGGACTTGTTTGTCTGGTAGATTCCATTGGTGTTTGATCAGATTGGGATCTGGGGAGTTTGGAGGCTAGATTGGCAGACTTGGGCTTTTTGCCTGTCGGGCCCCAGGAGTGGCAGGCTGTGGTACACTGGGTGTTGCCTGCATTTCAGTGATTTGTGCTACATTGGCTTTTCTGTGCAATCAGACCAGACAGACTTTTTTTTGGCCTTTTTGGGTGAGCCTTGGGTGTCCATGATCCTGTTGGCAGTTTGCTGGTGTATAGTTGGTGATTAATGTTATTCAGTCCATCTGGTGATGGGATTAATGTTATGGCTGATCCAAATTATACACCAAATGTTACTTCCAACATAAGAAATACTTCAAATTTTATTATAGAACCAAGTACTTCTTCTGTATACATTTGCTAGTTCCAGGCAATTACTACAGTACATAGCTACTTGTTTAATATTAATATTTATGGAATATTAGTGTTTTGTTGCAGCATAAACCAAAAATTTGATAATTCGATGATCTAAAATATGAATACTGTCCTAACGGTAGATTATACTGTACTATATATACCTCATTTTGAGCAACACTGGTGACGGGTACTATTGCTCACTCAGTGTGTGTTTCACTGTTTAACATAAGGAAGTAGATGTAGAATATGATGACACATAATGAGTTTGTTTGTGTGTCTCTCTAATGGCATATGGTTAAATGTCCGTCAGGTCCCGGGTAGCTGACCTTGAGGTGACATTACACATTAGAGCTCATTGAATGTCCTGATTGAATACACCTCTTCACCTGGCAGTATGACAAACACAGCTAAACCGAAACCATGTCTTTTTAGGCACAGGTTAAAACAAAGAAATAAAGGGTATTAAGCATGATGCGAGGGTTATCTTGCATATTTTATTATCATAGCCTTAAGACATCATATAGATCATAACTTTATTATCATATTATCATATCATATATATATATTATCATAATAATCTTTTTTACTCTCTTTTTCAGTGGCAAACATTCTATGGAGAGAGGAAGGTA
>JAOVVA010000001.1:27597056-27629750 GCA_028565275.1 Leiocassis micropogon
TCATATATATATATTATCATAATAATCTTTTTTACTCTCTTTTTCAGTGGCAAACATTCTATGGAGAGAGGAAGGTATGGTGTAACATGTTCTCTTTTGTTACCATTCAGTCACATCCCCAGTGTAAAGTACTTTTATTGGTTTTATTATATATGTCACTGAGATACAAGTTTATTAGGAATATCAATATGATCTAGTGTCCATTTGTCAAGTGGTGAATTCATTTCCAAGGTGAGGAGATTTGGGAAAAATGTAGGCGCAAAAAACGTTTAGCTAGTTTAACAAAAACTCGTATCAGACTGATAGTTAGCTACCTCAAGTCATTAAAACAATATTATTCAATGGAAATCTCAATGCTGATTATTATAATAGCATTAGTATTATTATTTTTAGGTCTGCAAGACATTTTGTAGTGTTTAATAAACTTCTGCTTTGATCAAACACTGCATATGTTTGCATATGTAATAAATGCACAAGATACGAGTGGTGTTCGAGTCAAACCGGGACTCGTGATGAACCGTCTCATGAATGAAGGAAACCAATTGACATTTCCAAAGACTTCAAACACAGTACAGTAATGAGAATCTTAGCCACAGCGAAACATCTGAATGGTACAATAATTTTTAAAAAAGCAGCACACACCCCCTGTACAGCCCTGACCTCATTTCCATCAAAGGAGTTCCTGGGACGCCAGTGTTTAAGGCGTGAAGTGGACAGTCTGGTCATGGGTCCGGGACAACCTTGATGGTATCCAAGCACTAGTGAAATGAAGAAGTGCATAGCAATAGTGCAGCACATGAGAAATGGAGATCTAGAGAAATAATAGTAGTTCTTACTCTTGTAACTGTGTTCTGTCATTCTGAACAATCAAAGGTCCCGGTTTGACTTGAACGCCCCTTGTAAATAACAATGTTACTCGAACCTCAAACAACATAAACACTATGAATGACACCTTTACAAGCCAGATTGTTTCCATTTATTTGTACCCTGTGAGATCCTCTTTAAATTCCTCCCAAATCAAGTCCTTTAATTAGCTAATAAACTGGAAACTCAGTGTAGGTTTTTAGTTCTTTAAGAAACCCAGCTGCTGGTTGCTAACCAGAGCATCTCTCTCTCTCTCTCTCTCTCTCTCTCCTCCTCCTCCTCCTCCAGGTCTGGGGATTGGGAACATGTTTTATGTTTTTTATGAGGATGGCATCAAAGTGATCCAGCCAGTGGCCTGTGAGATCCAGAGACACATCAAACCCAGCGAGAAGCTCCTCAGCCTGCAGGTGAGTGCACTCATTAAAGAGGACGTGTTATTTCATGCACCTGTTTGCACTATAGAAGCCATGGCTTTTACCACATGTTGGGATTTTTCGCTGAATAAATCATCAGATACATGAGAGCATTCAACAGGATGCTTCAACATTCAACTGACTTTAACGTCTCAAGTAATAATAATAATAATAATAATAGTAATAATAATAATAATAATAATAATAATAATAGTAGTAATAATAATAATAATAATTATTATTATTATTATTATTATTATAACGGTCTCATATAGAAAATATCTAATTACACAATATACATTTATGTCTCTGTAATCAAATTATTAGCTTTTTTCTTACTGTGATATTGTCATTATGCCAGTCAACAGGTGGTTATTAAACATAGAAATTAATATGCATGAATAGAAAACGATATAGTATTCTCATAGTAGAGTTTGGCGTAGTCCTATCTTCAAGAGAGAAAATAGTTGTTTGAAGAACAATTTTTTTTTGTACCATGCTGAGTCTTAGGGGGGAAAAAAGCTTAAAAACAATGTAAAATAAGCTGACAAAATATGTTTGGTTGGTTGTGCATAAACATTTGATGCTGGATCAAGAGCTGCAGTTTTGGCACTCTATTATTTAACTAAAATCAAAGGCTTAGCTCAACATCACCTGTTCAAAGGAGATTAATACTGTAGTTTTGCAATGTAGAAAATAATACAAATCACAGAAAAGACCATGGAATTAGAAGGTGTGTACAAACCTTTGACTGGTACTGTATATTCATCCATTATCTGTCTGAAGAGACATGATGCGGGGGCGGGGGGACACTGGATGTGGTTACAACCCAAACACACAATTACACACACTACAGGTATTTTGGATACACCAATAAGCGTATACCCCATCTTTTTGGACTGTAGGACGAAAGTGCAGGGAGAACATAGAAACTATAGACACAAACCACAGGTGAGGTTCGAACCCCCAACCATGGAAGTGCCAAGAACTACTGTAAGCCACCACCATATCGGAGTCAATAATATCATTTAGGTTTGTTTCTTATCATGTTCTGCACCTCTGATAAAGACATAAAAAAAAACATCTGACAAACTCAGAGTTTGAATTTCTGTTTTATTTTTGAAATTCAAATGCAGCTTAGGCAATAAGATCAATATGAATGCAGAGAGAAAGAACTTCTCTGGAAAATTATTATTGAAGAAACTTTTGAACTTTTGAAGTTTCTGCTTTAGGCCACAGGCTTGGAATGCAGCTGCTCGTTAATGTAAATGTAACTTAGAGATAAAAAAAAATAATAGAAAATCATATTCTGTACAATTTTTTATATATTATGATAAAACAGGCACAGTATAACATTTTATGTTTTACTGTATAAGATCATGGAGGATAAAAATTAAATGCTTTGGTTCATTAATTAACAAAAAACTTTCAGAGAGCTTTAAGTGTCCAATTTATTTATTTATTTTTTTTTTTTTCATATATTTATTTATTTGTTTGTTTAGTGGCATACAGTATTTACGAGGGGTGTTCAACTCAAACTGGGACTTTTTGTTGTGCAGCGTAACAGAACACAGTTATAAAAGTGAAAACTCGGTATGTTTCTCTAAATAATCCCCTGCTACACTAATGCACTTATCCTAGTGCTTGGATACGATCAAAGCAGAAAGTTTTCTCAGTACGCCCAAGCCATGATCGGACTGCTTGTATCATGTCTGAAACACTGGCCTCCCTGGAACTCCTGGAACCGCCCAAACATGGGGAAATTGCTCAGAGTAAGGTCAGACCTGTACGAGGGGCGTGGCAATACCTCCCAGCCAGAGAAAATTAATGGCATCCAAAAAAATCTAATAGTGGAACTTGATTTAATAATTCTCCTTACTTGAGCTGATATGGAGCAGGAAAAATGCTCATAAGTGCAAGGTTGGAATGCCATGAAACTGAGAAATTTTACTTATTTTACTGTGTACAACTCTCAAACAGTGGTCTGAGCTCAAGTCTGTAGTTACGCCTGAGACAATTTCAGTAATAACTCCTCACCATGAGGCCTTAACTTGATTCTGAAAATGATCCAGAGTGCTTAATTCATTTACTGGTCTTCAACCTGTGTTAGAATTTGTCTGAATTTGAATGAACGAGTTAATAAAAGTTTTAAAGTCAGCCTCAGGGGGTGGGATTAGCAGTTGGACCTTTTTTTTTTACCCATACGCTATGAAATCCAACTAATTTTCTATCGTTCTTTATAATTCCTATGAATTTTGCATGGGATCCAGTTGTACTCATGGAGAAGTGCTTAGAAGTGAATTACATTTGTGATTTCATTCCCATTCTTTTAATCACTGTATCTAGTTACAACATGAATCATTTATCACCGGCTGCTAAATCACGGCTTAGGAATTTAAGTTACTGTAAGTTACTGTAAGTTACTGTAAGCCTTTATTTGTTACATATACTGTACATTACAGCACAGTGAAATTCCTTCTTTGCATATCCCAGCGTAACTGGGGTCAGAGCGCAGGGTTAGCCATGATACAGCGCCCCTGGAGCAGATAAGGTTAAGGGCCTTGCTTAAGGGCCCAACAGTGGCAACCTGATGGAGCTGGGATTTGAACTGCTGATCATCTGATCAGTGACTCAATACCTTAGCCTTCTGAGCCACCACTGCCCCATTTAGAAATCCTAAGTGTGTGAGTTCAGGGTTAAAGGGACACAAGACACAATTAGAATTATTCTATGGCTTACACAACCTGTATGTCTGAAAGCCACTCTTTTGCATTGTACAGTATATTAGTATAGAGGAAGCGAGCCTCAGTACTGTCATGTACAATATTTCAACTCAACCTGTTTGGCTCAGGGCTGGCTCTGAACCATGATGCTACACCTGTGCTTCTAATGAAAAGGATGCGTTCTCTTTCTGTCACTCACAGTACATCTGGTGCGATGATAGATGGTTTACACAAGCTCCTAAAGGAACATTTCACCCCATCTTTGCGGTTATGATCAGAGCCTCTGCGTTCGAGCGGAGCTCAGGCTGCTGATGAGGCAGCAGTGTTAGCGTGGAGCTCGTCCGCGCGGTGAATCCCACAAGTGTCAAGGCTTTATTAGGACATCAATCACACGTCAGGCCACATTGGCAAAGCTTAACAGAAACGCTGTCTGGGGGGGGGGGACAAGAGGGGACTGGCCTGTTGGACAATGAGCAAAACGGCATATTTTCAGCTTTTTGTTATCATCCTGCAAACCTGTGTGAAAAATGTATGCACTAATAATAAAAAACTATTAAACACTTATTGTTCAAAAACACAGTTCTCTTAATGCTTAAATGTTGTTGTTTTTTTTTCCCCATGAAATTGCATGCAAAATGCTTACGAAAAAGTCCAGATTTATAGTTTGTTATGTTTATGGAAGGAAAAAAGTACCTTGGAAATGTATCCTTATAATCATATTAAGAAGGATCTCCAAGTTCCCAGATGCAATTTACAATCTTAAAAACAGTGAAATTGCTCTTAGTGTAAGCTTATTGCAAAGCATTAGCTTAATTTGCTGATATCGATTGCCTTATTACGATTTCAGCTCGGTTCAGCGTACAAAATGTGCACGACTGGCCTCTTATGAGCTTCTGAGCAAAGCAGCAATCCTATCACCCACTTCAGTAAAACCCACAGGAGTCATAAAAAAAAAACGAGAAATACACCACACCATATGTTTTCCCTTCTTTTATAAAGCTAGTTATTCTTTACAGAGCTTATTCCTCTGGAATGTAATTAAGAGCGAAGGTTTTTTGTTGTTGTTTTTTTAATCACGTACACTATGCCGATGTTGCCTGTTTTTTTTCTTTTCTTTCCAAAGGAGGAAGTTTGTCCAAAAATAGAGGGTGAAAAGGACCAGACGTGTGTTTGGGCTTCAGCTGTGAACGTGAAGGACAAGTTCATCTACGCTACCCAGCCGATGCTGAACAGAGTGCTCATCGTAGATATCCAAACCCAGAAGGCTGTTCAGGTAGGCTAGCAAATCATTGATCATGTCTACAACTCTATTCTTTAAATACTGCACTTCTTAGATATATTTAATCACTCCAGAAAGAAGTCTGTTGACACCAGAACAAGAATTCCACCATGCATTATTCATAAGCAGTATACTTGCTGCTGCGTTTCATTTTCTGCAGCTCTCCCAGACCTTTCGTAATGCCTGATGAGCTCCGTTTAAGACCATTGCTCGTGCTAGAAGTAGCAATGCAGAGCTTTTAGTTCCTTTAGGTATGCGCTCTTCAATTTCATAGCAATCATGTTGCAGCCTTTCTTCAATTCTTCAATAATAAAAAAACATAATAATCTCAGCCAGACTTGGAGACTTCTTTGCATTCAGTGAAAAGTGAAAACGCACTTCATGTCTCCCAAACTTTATGCTTTATTTCTTTAGGTGAACACTTTCTAGAGTCTTGAGCATGTACAGTAGGAATGAAAAAAACAAGTTCAACATACAAAGAATCCTTGAGAATTTTACAGCGATCGATTCTGTATATTTTTTAAAAGCCTACTCCTTTAACCTACTCACTCATTCATCGTCTATAATGCTTCATCCCAGGAGACTTAGGGCATGAGGCGGGGTGCACCATGGACAGGGTGCAAATCCATCGCAGGGCACACACACACATACTGTACACACACTCACATGCTCATTCACACACAACGGGCAATTTGGGAATCTCAGTTATCGTAACATGCATGTCTTTGGACTGTGGAAAGAAACCCGAGTAACTGGACGAAACCCACCGAGCACGGGAAGAACATCCAAACTCCATGTACAATCGCCAGACCACACTCGAACCCAGACCTGAGAGGTGCAAGGCAACAGTGCTACTGTAACCACTAAACCAGATTTCACAGGGTACCCTCCAGACCCTTGGCTAACCTTCAACTAACAACCTAGATTTAGGACCTTAGGAAAGTTTTTCATGTCTACAGTAACTACAGTAGGTATCAACTTTGTCCACCCAAAACACAACATCCACCTTCATCGTTTTAGAAGAAATTACTTTGATAAAATTGTAATGGGGTAGTGTTAGAAGAATGAACACAAAACAATGTTGCACATACAACCTCAAAACAACATTTTTTTTGATAGTCTTTATGCTGCTTAATGTACTTTCCAAGAACGTCCATCCCTACATATGGTACATCTCATTTCACAGAACGGATCTTGGATGTTATTTTGGTCCTACTGTAACCACTGGACCTCATTTATTAATATTAAGTAATTTAGGGTTTAAATGTCCTATTAAACTAATAAAAAAATATAAAAAGTAAAGCTGAAAACAACGAAATGACACACAACAACCACTGACACGTCCTCCTTGTATATCGTGTCGTTACGTTTGTCATATTGAAATTGCCCCTTTGTCTTAATTTATGGATTTGTTTTTCATTTCTTTCTTTCAACTCATTAATATGCAACAACTGAGTTGCACATTTTAATCCGGGATCGAGAGGGAGAGAGGCAGGGGGGTCATACCTGAACATTCACATCAATCATAGTGACAAAGCTGTGTGTCACAGTCTTCTGCAAGCCTGTAGCACTTTACTCTAAGTGTGTTACACCATTCCTCAACATTGCATGAGCAAGCGGTCTGATGCAAGATGCAAGATGTGGTTGGCTGTGATATTCTTCACTCTCCGTGGTTGGTTGTTGAGAAATGGTTACGTCCAAGTTAAGGGGAAAAATCTTGAAAAGGAAGATGCTCTGTACTGTATCTCCTGCTGGATGAAAGCACCTGAAAGGGCAAGTGTCCTCACTTGATTGGGGACGTGTCCTTGGAGATGAAGGACTCTCCTACTGTTCATACACAAATCTGCCTTGGTGTCCATACCGCATATGTTAAATAAATGCACATGATACTCAGGGCGTTCAAGACAAACCAGGACTTGTGATGAAATGTGGACGCTTGATGAAGGCTTAAAACCAATTTCCATTGGAGGCTGCATCAAGCACAGTAGATTAAAGAAACATTTGAATGGGGCAAAGAAAGATTTTTAAAAAAGGCCTTACCTCCTTGAAGGCTGTACATCGAGAAATGTCTGATCATTAAAAATTGACAGATAACTTGTCGCAAACTTGCGGAAGAGACGCATCTGTCTGTGGGAACGATCATTCTCCAACACCACTTGAATGTTACAGGAATTTGGCTTGGAGTTTTTGCAACATCCCCCCGTACAGTCCTGACCTCGCTCCAAACCATTTCCACATGTTTGGAGCATTAAAGGAGCTCCTGGGAGGCCAGCATTTCAGACGTAAATCAGGCAGTCAGCTCATGGCACTGATGTACTGAGAATTTTTTTCACCTTGATGGTATCTAAGCACTAGTGCATTTTTGTATCAGGGGATTATATAGAGAAATAAAGGGAGTTTTTTTTACTCTTATAACTGCGTCCTGTTATTCTGCACAATCAAAAGTCCTTGTTTGACTTTAATGCCCCTCATATTTGAAAATACAATTTATAAATCAATGTGTTTTCTATTCACTTTGATAAATGAGGCGAGTTGGTTATGAAATATCCGACACATTATTGAAGCAGGAAGATTATTTTCTCAATATTGCAGACCACTTACAGTACAGTACCTTTCTATTTGCATGTGCAGTCTGTGTTACTTATTACAGTACATACAGTATGAGCTCAGTGAAAGGGTTGGTATGAATCATAAAACATGGATTCATCAGGGTTCTCTGGGTTTTCCTTCCACATCATTAAAACATAAGGGTATATGGATTAGGGACTGGAAATGAGTGATTGTGTGGTACTCAGAAATTGGCCAGAATCCACCTTGGACTCCAGATCCACCTCATTGCTGATTAGGATCTGCTTGAAGAACATACATCATTTCTTCGATTTTAACCACATGGGTTCTCAGTATTGCTTGATCAAATACCTTTTATTCATTTATTTATCTTCTTAAAGAAGGGCTTTGTTCAAAGTAGGTTCACAGTGGACGGGTGTGAGTTGGGACCATACCCTGGATGGAAAAGCAGTCTACTAGAGTATATAAAATATTCCACAAGGCAGTTCAATGCAAATATTTTCTTCAATATTTGAAATGATGCCCAAGTCAATTTTGATTTAAGACCAGACAGAAGCACAATTAATTACTGCCTACAATAGGAAATGAGTTAAAAACAGACTAACAATCAAGGCTATGGATTTCGAGATTTATTGATGTCAGGGTTCTGTCTGTTTCTCAAAGTCCTGCTTGGTAGGAAGTTGGAAAAATAGCTGGCGGGTGTGTCAAATGGATAAATCTTCCTTTCTGTCATTGCTAATGCCCTGAATTGGCACCAGCAGGCATCTCTTTTCCTGCCAGGCCTCCTCTGGAGACTTCTGGAAGCCTCTTGTTGGGGTCATGTGCTTGTTATTTGGTCACCTGGAGATTTGGCTTCATTATCTCAGATTAGCAAGTGCTAATTAGCCACCTGAGCCAGCAAAGACTCTGAAGCTTTTCAAATATTTGTTCAAAACGACAGAAGAATAAAGATATGCACTTGACTTCTGAATAAATCATGGATTTTTCCCGTTCAAAAAGAAAATATATTCCAAGCAGCAATGTTACCTGGCTGAAGATGAGAATCGGCGTGCCAGTCTAATCCTGTGAAGATAGAGACAGGAACCGAAACACAGCATGCACATCTGTTCTCCCTGATGACGGCATGCACAGGGAATCGAGTCTGTGTCAACAAATCCTCATGCTCTTCAAGCATACAGAAAAGCGCCACACTTCTGCCAGTCTTCTATTTATCTGGTAATCTTGTATGTTGTCAAATTACCCTGTGTTGAATAGCTTCAATATTCCCTCACATCCAAAATATGATCATTTCAACCATGTTCACGTCAAGTACACGAAATTGGAAAAAAAAAACATTTCCAGCGAAGGACGCATATACTGTATATCGAGGGGTGATCAGTAAAATGGCACAGCGAGCAGTAACTTTCAGGGTGCCATTACAAAATGTGTGATTGTGTTCAGAAAATATTCCATATACTGTGTGTAGTTTTGGAAATGAATTTCTTTCTATCTATAAAAACTGTGCATGTGTTAGTGCATTTCCATTAGTCAAAGTCTAAATCCTGTGTTAAAGTCTAAAAAAGTGTTTTTGCAATCTTGGTTCTGGAGAGCCCTCTCTCTGTACATGTGCATGTTGCTGTTTCTTCTCTACAATAACATTCTCATTTAGATTTAGTTAATTCATATTAATGAGCCCTTTTGGGGGAAAAAGTGAGAATGGCATCTTAGATGCAGGATAGGAAAAGTTCCTATTCAGATAAAGTCTTATTCAGATATTTAAAAGAAAATGAAAATAAACTGTTTAAAGCAAAATGAGATAAACGCAATTTTCTGAATTTCACTCATTTTGGTCATTTCATTTCCTTCGGCATGCAAGAATGTCTATAATTTTTTTTTATTTAATAAAAAAAAAAAAAAAAAAAAAAAAAAAATATATATATATATATATATATATATATATAATAATGATGCATGAAAAGTGTTAAACTGTCATTAGTACTGTTTTTTCAGCTTTTTGTAGACATGATGATCATCATCTATATTTACAAAAGAAAATGAGACTGAGAGATAACATAATACCAATTCATGAGACATAATGACCAACAAAACTGTTATAGCGTTTTCCAAAATCGTACAAAATTCACACTGATATAACCAAGACAACTGGCATAATATTTTAGCATTTCTGAAATAATACACAGTATTTTCTCAGTTTTAATATTTACATATTTATTAGTTCCAATACTTCCAATAGTTCCAAAAAAAATAAATCTCAAAAACTGCCAAAATGAAAATATCTCAATTTGCTATTGTTTAAAAGGTCTCAGGTTCAAACCTCACACCCCTCAAGTTGCCACTGTTGTGGTCTTGAGCAAGGTCATTTAGCTCAGATGAGATAAATATGTAAGTCACTCTGGATAAAGGCATCTGCCAAATGCTGTAAATGAGAGTGTGTGAGTAAAACTCAATGCTATAGACAGGATTTGTTTTTTTGTTTATTTTTTGAATATGCTCTGACAAAATGTACACTTGCTGGTTAGCCAGTGCTCAATTAACCTTTTGGATTTGAATAACTAAAAGTGACATTGGCAACTAAATTAACCAGACTTGAAAGTAATTGTGATTATTATTGGATGTCCATATGACTGAAGAAGCAGACACACCAAATATAGAAAAAAATCCTATCGATTTGTGTATACATAAATCAGTTTATCATAAATAAAAGGTCCAAACCACTTGGTGGTGTACAGGGTGGAACTAGGCATTAAAAATTGGTAATAAAGTTCATATTCACACGAATTCATTGAAACAAATTGTATATGTACATAGGAATTTAAAAGCAAATCTTTAAATTTCAACATAGGCACTGGTAAGAGCAAAATGTGGTGGTGCATGAAAACTAGGTCACCAACCCAGGCAGATACCATGGAGCACACGTAATCTAGTAAATATTGCCTAGTTGATTCTCACCCACCCTGTACATAAATTCATCACCCTTTGGTATCCATATACAATCTACAGTAGGTAGGCCATATTCTAATGAGTTTTACCTACTTACTCAGAGTCTTTCCAGTTTAAACCCTCATTTATTTTTTTGTATTGTTAAGAATTGAAAATAAGAAATGCAAAATTTTGGTCTGTGGAAATAAAAAGGAAAAAATACATTTGACATTTTTTTTGTTTGTTTTCTGTGTTCCTTCCCTCACCCCGCCAAGTTCAAAACAGATATGGATTGAATGGAAGATGTGAGAATAAGATATTTTAAGTTCTTTAATATTAAAATAAAGGTTTAAAGAATTAAGTATAAAGTGTTTTTAAGGGTGTTTTTGTTGTTAAAATACAAATATTTGATTTAATATTTCAAAAGCGTACTTGATCAACCTCTTTTTATTCGTGATTTTAAAAATGTTTATACCCTAAAATAACCTTAAGATTGAAGTGAAATTAGAAACAATTGTCAGATATCGTTTTATTTAATTAATTCCATTCTTACAGGCTTTATTAAGAGGCTTGTTACCAAAAAAAGAAGAAGAAGAAGAAGAAGAAAAATAAATGAATGCAGCTGATTTGAACTCACTCGTTTGATTTTGTTTGCAGACCGTGAGCACAGACCAAGTCCCAGTGAAGCTTCATTACGATAAATCACATGACCAAGTGTGGGTTCTAAGCTGGGGGGATCTGGAGAAGAATTTCCCGACACTCCAGGTAAAAAAAAACAAAAACAATCCCATAATTTACATTGCCTGGCTTCCTCTGTTACAGAAGCAAATGTATAAGTGTGCTAATCCTAAGATCTTCTGCCGCCACCCACTTCTGTCACTCAGCCCCTCTTCAGTGTATACCATGCCTTATTAACGACAGCTCTCAAACTAGAGTGGAGGAACGTACTCATACACAGCTCCCAACCGCTTCCCTTTGTCCCTGAACGATTCCTACTGACATTTTCAGGCCATCCGCGAACGATGTAACATGATCAATCCTCAATCAGTATACAAGGAAACCCCTGTGGAGACACATTTCAAATTACAGCTCTAAATAAAGCTGTAAGTGATGAACCTAACGGTGCAGAAAGATCTGTGTACCCCATATAAGCTGTCATGCCAGTAAGGTTTATTCTAATAATTTGGAACAACATGTGTCATGTTTCCCTCATTGTGTGATAGGTGATCAAGCAGGCGAGTGGCGTTACATCCCACCACACCGTTCATACCCCGCCGGTGGGCCACCGCTTCGACCGGGTTGACGACTTCTTCATCCCTCCATCAAGCCTCATCATTAACCATATCAGGTATGACAGACGGTCAGATATACTGTGTATCAGTGGTCGTACACTGCAAATCTTATTCTTGCTCCAGTGGATCTTCTCACCTTAAACTTTAGCTAAACTTGCGATCATGCCAGGACTTAAACTATATTATACTTGCTACACATTAGTGCTGTTTGAGGTTTAGTGTATACAGTTGGAGAATAATGAGTTATGATCCCACTCTCCAATGTCAGCCAGGAATGAAACTCAACTCACGGACTAACATTTAAAAAAATATTTAACGATTTTATACATCAATATATTTTTAACCTGGTGTGGTTGGCTAGCAAAGTGATTTGCCCCTAACTTCAATAGTATAATTAAATATTGAATAATTGCCGTGTGAAGGAAAATGCCGTGTGCATGCTAGCAGGTTAAGTAATTTTGTCAAATATTGAGTTATGGCCTTATGAATCATTAAAGTGTTGTAGCAGATTCTGTGGTATTATTAAATATTAAATCTTTACTTTAAAACGATACATTGGTATTGTCAAATATCAAATCATGACCTTTGGAATCAAAGTTGTATTTGAACAGGTCACAATGGAAACTACTGTATTTAGTTGCTGCTTATTGAATCGAAATTTCATTGTATCATAGTAGATTCTGTGGCTGTTCTCTGCTTCTTCTTTTTTTTGTCCTTTTTTTCCATTTTTGTATTTTAATTTTTGTATTTCAAATAGAGAGAGGTCGTGATATGAAACATGCATTATGTCATTTATTATTAACGGATACTTAATTTGGACAAGCCGTAAGACCAGTGTTAACCGTTTAAGTAAATAGCAATATACTGTATGGGACCTTTAAAAAACAAATAAATAAATAAATAAAAATAAAAAATGGAAATATAGATATGACCACATAGATTCACCAGAAAATATTGCAGGCAGATATATTCATATATTCATAGAAAAATATAAAGTCCGGACACTAAAAAAACCTTACTGCCACACATCTGCTTTCACAGAAAACATCTTAGACGGTAATCTAGGGTTTTTTTTATAACTCTCTTGACATTTCTGTAAATTGCTGTTGTTCGGAATTTATTGTGCTGCTTTTTGTTGCATATAGTACTGTGCAAAAGTTTTAGGCACATGCAAATACCTACTGTAGGGCAAGTACATAAATAATGTTACAGGTAAACAATAATTAATAAGTCCTGATGAAACAATGGCAATAATTGGTATGATGAACGATTGCTTAAAATATAGTCTCAGATACAGTACGTGCAGTTTTATAAGGAAATTAGCTGCTTAGTTTTACTGAACATCCTGCAGAACCAGCCTTAGTTCTTCCGAGGACTTGGTCACACCTGCTTCTTTTTTCCATGCAAAGCAAAATCCTGAAGCTTTTGTTTTTCTCTCTCTGAAAAGTGGTCTTTCAAATAATATGCTACTTCCCTTTCCTTTCCGCTCTACAGATATTTTTATGTAAGATTAAAATTCTTTGCTAGAATAGTAATATTTGGAAATCAGAAATCAAATGAAGTGATAAAAGAAACAAAATTTGTCCTGGAAAAAAAAAAAAAGACACAAGGTGCCTAAGATTTTAGGACTGAAATCCTAACATTTACTAATATTGACAGCATGCCCCCTAGTGGTTCAGCGGTTACCACACAGTGATCTCACTTCAGCGATCGGGAGTTTGAGCCTGCCTCTGGTCATCATTTTTGTATTAATTACAAACAGTATTGTATTAATACTGTTTTTTTTTCGTAATTTCTGCAACATTGTGTTCAAGGCATTCGATCAACATTATCCTATCATCATGTAGTCAACGTTGTGTCAACGCCATTTTAACTTTCAAAAATAACATAATACCAACGTCTTCTCAGTATTCATTAACATGACTATTGCCAAATTAATGTCACCACAACATGTTGAAAACCAAAAAAACAAACCCCTGCTGTAATAAAGCATAAAACAATTCAGAACCGTCCAGACTCGGAAATCACGACTGATCATAGAGAAAGCTCTTCAGCTGTGCTAATTTAGAATGTCCAGGAAAGCTACCTCACATCACTTGGGCGGCTTGACATTCAGCCCGTATTATCCAATATTATGCATTCATAGTCACTTGCATGTCAATAAAGCTTACGTAGGCAGAGACAAGAACGCAGAGAGTAAACTCTGAATAAACTGCTGCTGGAAAAGAAATATCTCATTTGATTTAATTGAATCCAGGATGAAGATTGCTGAGCATGTATCTCTGAGCCTCGTCTTAATCTGTTCTGCTTACAGATGGATGTTTGTTTAGGATCTGATGCTCTGCTAATGATTCAAGTAACGATTCAATGGCATCCGGTGTATATTACAGTAATAATAATAATAATAATAATAATAATAATAATAATATTATAAGCAATGGAAATATATCCGTTGTTTCTGTGGCAGTTATTTGCACAGTCTGGTTGCCAGCTCGATGCACGCTTGTACATATCTAAACCCCGATCACAACTATAATGTTAAAGCTACATTCTGTGCAGTCTTTAGAGTATAATAAATTTGAGATGGAAGCTGTACATGCTGTGTTTACGTAGCACTGGTAAATCCATTATAATACTGAAGGCAAGTATAAGATTAGAAGTAGGAAATACAATAAACTCGGGCAAGAAAAATGCAGCTAAGACTTTTGAAAAAAGACAAGGACACCCTACTGTACATTACACTGAATATAACAGAGACTATGATAAATGTTGTCTACGTGCAATCAGACCTTGCTGAGATAGGAGATCCATCTATAGTTTTGTGGGTTTATCTTCCATTGTTATACATTTGTTTCCCATAATCTTATAAAGCAGCCTCGATACAGCAGCCACAACTTTCCCTAAAGGGTGAGGAGGTTGTGTTCGGGACATGGATAGGCATATGCTTATGAGACTAGATTGGTTTAAGTAGTGTTGCTTTATGTCATATTTTATCATCTTTAGTAAGCACTTATCCTACTGTAGTCAGGTTCACAGCAAATCCAAAGTATATCCCAGGAATCATGGCCATCAAGCTGAATAGGAGGTTTATCTATCAAAGAATACCATTCAGTCACTTATTAACATTTAGGGACAATCAACATTTTATTTCGTTTCAAATATTTACACTCACTGGCCACTTCATTGGGTGCACATTGCTATTACTGGGATCACCACGGTGCATTCTTGCATAGATGACATGATGCATTGCATTATCTTGTGGTCATACTGTAAATGGATGGACATGGTCAGCAATAGTACTCAGGTAGGCTCTGGCATTTGGCAAATGCTCAATTGGTGCAAGAATGCCAAGAAAATATCTTCTACGCTGTTACACCACCAGCAACTGTTGATACAAGGCAGGATGGATCCATGCTTTCATGGGGTTTACAAAATTCTGACGCTAGCATCCGAATGTTGCAGCACAAATTGGCACCAAGCAATCTTCTAAAATTTTGCGACCTATTGTCTAATTTTGGTGAGCCCATTTCAGCCTCAGTTTCCTTTGTTTGTAAGCTGACAGGAGCGGTACACAGTGTGGTCTTCTGCTGCTGTAGCCTATCTACTTGGCTTGACATGTTGTGCGTTCAACGTTCCCTTCTGGATACCATGGTTGAAACAACATGTTTACAAAATTTACAAAATGAGTTACTGTTCCCTTTCTATCAGCTCAGCATCAACCATTCTCTGGCCATTCTTTTCTGACCTCTGGCATCAACCAGCCATTTTCATTCTGAGAACTGCCACTCTTGAAATTTTCTCTTTTTCAAACCAGTCTCTGTAAACCCTAGAGATGGTTTGAAAATCCCAGTAGATCTGAAGTTTCAGAAATATGCAGACCAGACGGCCATTCACGTTCAAAGTCACTTAAAACACCTGTCTTCCCCATCTAAACTTCCGCAGATTGTTGTGACCATGTCTACATGCATAAATGCATCAAGTTGCTGCCACGTGATTGGTGATTGGATATTTGCATTAACAAACACTTGAACAGGTCTATGTAATAAAGTGGCCACTGAGTGCATAAGTAACCAAACAACAGCGTTTTACCAGTCAGATCATACTCCACTTGGAACCTTTAAGGAAGCTAAGAGCTTTCGTGCTATACTCAAAGGGTGGGAAAAAATCTATATCTTTGATTTGTCTGTCTGAGGGAATTTTCAGATGTTCCAACTGCAACTCATTCAAAGAGCCCTTAAGAAACCTTTGCTTCTCATCTTTCTTCAAGAAATAATTTATATGTCACGTTTGCTCTCACAATATCTTCCGAGGTCCCAATAAAACAGAGATTTAGATTCAAGTTTAAGTCTGAGCAAGGACCTTCTGAGCCCTTGTACAGCTTTCATCACTCATAATGGAACAGAACAGAAGGCTTAGTAATATAAGGCTTGTAATGAAGCTTCACACAGACGCACATGTTCATTGAGATGAGCCTGGTGCAAGGACTTGTACTTTCAAAACTTATAGTCAGTTCCAAATGATTCAGAGCTTGGATTTCATAATTTGATAAATACTTTGTGGAACAGGTTATCCTGATAATTATTTAAGTAAATGTTTCTTCTTCAAGCTTGCTTAAAACCAGAACTGCATCTCTAGTCAGCCTTCAGCTTCCAGTCTGTCTGCACCAGAGCTTTGCACCTTTAAAGTGTGATGACTTTTAGCAGAGCTGTCATCAATTTGTCTCAGATTTTGTTTTTTGTTTTTTGTATGTTTTGGTTTGTTAAATGAGAACACTGTGCATGAATGAAGGGATCCTCCGGTAACCCAGGTGCCCTAGGTTGAAATAAACACACAGCATTGCTCAGCGCTTGGAACTTGTGGAATACCTAAAAATTCTATTCCATCCATCCATCTAGAAACGTCTGTAGTCCACTAGGGACTGTGGAGTCCAATGGCGATCACCAGTGTATTTATTCCCATTTTTTGACCGTGGTAGGACCTCCGGTCATCATTCACACACCTATTTGAACACTACAGGCAATTTGGAAACGCCAGTTAGTTTAATCTGCATGTTTTTAGACTGTGGGAGGAAACCGGAGAACCCAGAGGAAACCAACCAAGCACAGGGAGAACATGAATACAGAACCGACTCCGAGGTGGGAATTGAACCAGGAACCTGAATGTGCAAGGTGACAGTGCTAACCACTTAAACCACCTTAGACTCTATTACAAGGTGGTAATCAAAGTAAAATGAGAATGTATGCAAGAACATACAGTAACACTCAATTACTCATATGTTCTGTTTATTATTGTTTCAACAGCTTGAAAATAGATGTAGAAAACAGAAGGCAGTCGCTGACCTAAATGCCTATTCTGATTAGTTTCCTAATCCCAGCTTGTAGTTCCTAATGTACTGTACGTACAAAACTTTATTTATTTAACTTATTGCTTTCCAGACATTTAGGTACTTCATGAGCAAGTTTACATGCATTCTAATAAGTCTAGTAATCTGCTTATACTGAACAGGACGATATTAAACAAACCCTTTGCAAATAGAAGGGATTTGTATTGGGGAAGTGAAATATATTTTAATATGAAATTCTTATGCAGAAATATTAGCTAATAACTCCCACAAGCCTAATGTTGAGACAAATACTAACAAGCAAGAATGGTTTTATATTCGATTTCATACAAAAGCATTGATAAGCAGAAATGAATGCTAATGCTGGGACTTGTTTATTGTTGAGTTATTGAGAAATGATGCACATTGGTATTCAGACCTCAGACGCTAGTTCAACAAAGCTTGCCTGAAATATAGGTGTGTTGTTTTTTTTTTAACTTTGTACTTTAACCGTTTCTTTTTTCTTATATAAATCGCAAAATAATAGGATGCGCTGGAGCAAGTGTTAATTATATTTTATAAGCAGCCATATAACAAGTGTGAATTCCATATTCAAAAAGATAAAAACAAAAATAATAAAAATAAGGATAGCCAAGTATAAGGACTGTAAATATAAGGAGTAAAAACACAATTCGTATGCTCTTTAAAAAGATGCTTTGATATTTCAACTCACATAAATAGTTTACTTGAAAGGATCATTCCTTGTACAGTAAATTCCTTATAAATGATGAAAGACATGGTGCAATTTCAAACTTGGCAAATAATTTTAGTTCCTTTAGATGTTCTCAATGAAAAGAAAAAGAAATATATATTTTTTTAAATAATTAAAACAAAATAATAATAATATACCTGTATATATATATATTTTTTTTTATCATTATTCAATTAAATTTCATTATGGCTTGAAATAACAAATGCTGTTTAGAGGAAAGTTGTGGTATTAGCTATAGTTTATAAAGAATGTTCTAAAGAGCCTGTGGTGAAAAATATTAATAAAAAAATAAACCACTTCCACTGAATAAATTCAGTTCAATTCATTGTATATACTATGTGTGTATATATATATTAGTTTGGGGGAAGGGTGTCCTAGTGGTTATCACTTTTGCCTTGCATGTCCAGGATCCGGGTTCAAGTCCCACCTCAGGGCTGTGTGCTTGGGGTTTGCATGTTCTCCCCATGCTTAGTGGGTTTATTCCCGGTACTCCGGTTTTTTTCCCACAGTCCAAAGACATGCAGATTAGGCTAATCGGTGTTCCCAAATTGCCTGTAGTGTGTGTTCCCTGTGATGGATTGGGATTGATTGAAGTTTCCTAAAATAGGCATAGGGTTCCCCGTGACCCTGTATACAGGACAAAGCGGTATAGACGATGAGTGAGTGAGATCTTATTTTTATTTGTTTGGGCCCTTGAATTAAATAGGTTTATTACCAATCATCAGTAAATCCCAAATAAGCTGCCTATAAATAATGACAACTTGGAATTTCAGCCTTGTTTGGGCCACTTAGTAGATCGATAAGGATGACCATTATTCATGATGAGAGTCCAGGATAGCATAAATATTTGAAATCTAGTTGAGTTAGAGAAATGGTATTACTCTGTCCCCTGTCAGCAATCGTAGGTGTACAGTATATGGAACAGGGTTGATAGCGTTTTCTAACAATCGTGTGACTTTATGCATGAGCAGCACTTCCAAAAGATGCAGTGGCTTACCTCGTGTGCTTTTTAGGAAGCACATGCTAGCATTTGGCAGTTAATGTGTTGTAGCAGAGAGCTAGCTACACAGCAAAATCCCTAAAGTAAAAATTAATTAACACCCAGAGTTTTGAATTAACACCCTACAGCGATTATACAGTATATGTTCTGTTGGACTCAAATGAACATTGAAATTAGTAAATCAAAACTAGGGAGTTTAATGTGTAATAGGTGGGAATTGGAAAATTATAAACTGGGTGGAATAAGGACAACATTCTGAAACTTGGTACAACAGTAGGTTGGATGAAGTCCAGAAATCTTTTAATTTGCAATATGTGCTCAGTCATATCAAGTCAGGTATTGTATGTCACAGAAGCTTGTATCAAATTGTTAATTTCTGAAAAAAAAATAGCAAGGAAAACCTGGTGTCAAAATGAGGCTGAGGGTTTCCTCTTTCTTAGTGCATCACAGAATCCTCATTTAAATAATTAAAACATAGAATTTCAATGGATTTGAAGGTCGTTCTTCATAAACAAACTGCACCTGGCCATATCCCAGCAAACATACTGTACATGATACAGAAGTACACTTGGCATCAAATTGTAGTTTATTAAACCAGGAATCTGAAAATATTCATAAATCAAATCACCCAAAAAGTGTCTGGTCACAATTACCAATGGCTGCACCAGTTGTTTAACCCATAAGAGCCAACACCCTTTTTTCCTTTAATGGACATTATAGGGGCTATACTATAACACAGACCAAATAGACCACATGGAGGTTGGGTTTCCTGCTGGGTCGGGTTCCTCTCTAGGTTTTTTTCCTATTGCAATCTCCGCGAATTTTTCCTTGCCACCGTCACCCTCGGCTTGTTTATCAGAGACAAATCTGATAATATACAAATTCATACATATTGTATATACATATACAAAATTCATATACATATTCTGATTTATACATATTTTCTCACATATTTCATACTCATTCCCCTAATTTACTTTTGATTCTGTAAAGCTGCTTTGCGACAATTACGATTGTCAAGTGCGCTGTATAAATAAATTTGAATTGAATTTAACTGAATTAAACACATTTTATTTTGAAAGACATCACATGCAATTTTCCCTGACCATTTTAGGGTTAAAAGCCCTATAATAAGGGCCGAATAAGAAACTTTTCAAAGCATGTAAAGGGGCATCATGGGTTCATTTTTCCTATGCCTGTCTAAAACTAGGAACCTAAATGACAAAAAAAACATTTGCGTCTTCTTGAGGTTCATGCTGTCATTTTTAAACCAAGTAATAAATGGATATATACACGGAGTCAATAAATAGACTTGTATCATTCAGATTCCTTGCCTTATAGACACTAATAGACATTTCTTTAGCGCCATTCAGTGGAACGGATTCTTTATGTCAACAAACCAAGCAGATTTAATTGCTCATCAGGTACACTTTTTTTATATAGTTTCTATAGCTTTGTAGCTTATTTTTTTATTGAAAAATGTACTGAGTCCATTACAAGGCCAGACACTAGCAGGAAAAAAAAAAACCTGAAGATATGGCAGTAAAACTAATTGGTAAGTTCCTCTTTCCCCCTAACGGTTTAGACTCCGCTTATTAGACTTGGTATGTCTCAGTTCATGATCTGATTAGTGCGACTCGCTCTGGAACTGGCCACGGTTATTGGAAAGCACACTGCAGTCTGCTAAGCCTGAGGGTAGATCTATGTCTCTGCAGGTATCTTCCATTGAGCTTTATCCACTTGTTAAAACATATTCTCCATAAAATGTAGCTGACTTGGTGCTTAAAAAAATGTGTATCGAAGTATTCCCCTTCCAAATGATTCAATTTTATTTGTAAAGCACTAGATATTGTTACAAACAGTCTCATGGAAATTTTGATCCCTAAAGAGCAAGGCAGAAGTACAATAACAGTGGAAATTGATTAGGATAATATGAGAAAGGAATCTGGAGGTGAACCAGGCTCCAAAAGGAACACATCCTCCCCAGGTGATCCTCCTCCAGGTGTCTACTGTAATATAGTGTCAAACAGTTGTAAGTCTGCTTTAAGGATGCCCAGTAAGAGTATATTGAGTCCTGGGATTAACACAGGGCTGTCTTTATGGGTACAACAGCAGTACAAATCTACCGTACCCAGGTGAGATTATCCACTGAATCAAGGGTAAGACACTAAGTTCGTTTTCTAGTTGTTGTTCACATGGGACTAACGGTTTCCACTAAAGGTGAGTCATCATTTTCGAAGCATGACATTTAAAGATTGCCTGTTTTGTTACAGATTTGGAATGGTCCTCCATAAGAAGGAGCCAGCATTGCATAAGATAGACCTGGAGACCATTTCTTATGTGAAGAACATCAGCTTGCAGGAATATGACTGCATTCCAGAGTCGCTGACCTACACCCACTTAGGGGGTTACTACTTTATCAACTGCCATCCAGATTCAACCGGTGCCATACGTCCTCAGCTTATCGTCGACAGCGTAACAGATAATGTAATTGGACCTAATGGTGATGTTAGCGGTACCCCTTATGTATCACCCGATGGCCACTACCTAGTGAGCGTGGACGACCAGAACGGCATGATGCGTCTGCAGTCCATTTCAGTGCATGGCGAAATCGGACGACCCTTCGACATCCACACCAACCTGCACCTCTCGGACCTGGCCTTTATGCCGTCGTTTACTGAGATCCACCAGTACAACGTGTTCGGTAGCTCGGGCCAGCAGACAGACGCCTTGTACGTAGAGCTCAGCACTGGCAACGTCAAAATGATCAAGAGCCTGAAGCTGCCCACTCCATGGAATCAGTGGCGCTGGAGTCGCAAGAACCGTGTTATGACCTCGAGCGGCCTCTTCGGACAGTATCTCATGACCCCTTCCCAGAGTTCACTGTTCATTCTGGACGGATGGCTGGACAAGCTCAACTGCGAAATCACTGATGTGCCCAAGGGGAACACTGTGGTGTGGGTTGGGGAGGCCTAGGCTATCGAAAGAGGTTTTTGTGTCAAAACCAACAAATCCAATTGCACTGAATTTGGTTTGTGTTTAATTTACTGAGAGAGTATCTCAAGTGATATGGAAAAAAAAAAAATACTGTACCAAAATTGACTGTTCTTAAACACTGTATCAGATAAGGGAACTACATTCAACAGTAGAGTGGCATATGCTTGTTTTTGTATGCACTGGGTATGTGAAATAGCGCACTATTAGTTATTCCTTAA
The DNA here is from genome assembly GCA_028565275.1 of Leiocassis micropogon. Classification (NCBI taxonomy): domain Eukaryota; kingdom Metazoa; phylum Chordata; class Actinopteri; order Siluriformes; family Bagridae; genus Leiocassis; species Leiocassis micropogon. The sequence goes on from JAOVVA010000001.1 coordinate 27,619,422, forward strand.
TTAGATCAAATTAGCCCTAGCATCTACAGGAATTGCTTTTCAAGAGGATTTCATTTTCAGGCACAATGATAGCTATAAATATATTTACCCAATCAATTTGAATTACAGAAAAATCACAAAAACACAATAACATGCACGTTTGATCCCCCAAAATTTTTCGGTGCCTTGAAAGAAGACTCATGCGAATATAAATATTATCTTTTCCTAACGAATCAGACAGTGAATAACAGCCTCTGTGAAATTTCTGCATCTAGAGAGTGAAAAAGGCCGCTATCACATAAACTCCATTTCAAACCTTTAAAACCCTCAGCCTTTGTATCTAATTAAAATGGCCACTCGCTGCACGACATCAAACCCGAGACGTCCATTCTAAAATCGGCCTGACAGATTTACATCTCTAAATGGAGATTTTGGACATCATAGGGACTCGGTGAAGAAAATGCGCTTTCGGGATTTAAGCTAATTCATGGGCCATTTTGGATTGAAATAAAGGCGCAAGGAAATGAAAAAAAAAATCCCTTAATGCCGGTTGGGCTGGCGGATCATTTATTTATGTTAATGGCTCAATTTGCCGAGTTTAGAGACAGACAAAGACAATAAGAGCTGTTTTGCTTTGGAGTTGGTTTTTCCGAACAGTTCTACAGTGTGCGATTCGGTGTAGTGTGTAAGACGAGCGTCGTATGTCACAGGTGCATATACAGTGAGTGGAGATTTGACTGATTTAGCAGATCCTCAAAACCTCCTTAGTGTAGTGAATAGGAAGCACAAAGCTCTGTGCACATGATGTTTTCTCCTCGATGGCCAGTCTATGCATTTTCACTGACACTCAAACCAGGAGGCTGTGCTTGGCTTGAGCTTTTTGTCACCTTGTTGCGCTTCTTCTGTGTGCGCTTGAGTAATTTGACTTGTTTTAAGCTTTATTATTATTATTATCATTATTATTATTATTATTATTGTTCGAATTTAGTTGAAGGGAGTTTTCACACTTGGCCTGGGAACAAAGCCAGTATTCTGCTTTTTTTTTAGGTGCGTTTTCACTGAATGATCACACAGTTCCATCTAAGACATTTGTGCATGCAGGTTTGCAGTAGGCAATAGTAGGCACTAGTTTCATCTGGTTGCTGTTTAGTTTTTAGTTATTCTTTTTGGTATCTACAAATAAGCAGCAAAAATACACTTGCACTTGTTAGCTGCATACCATGTTGTTGCAGGAATTCCATTCCCACTACAACCACAACAGCCCTATCCTGAACCTCAACTTGAAACAGGACATGATGAATCAGGCTGCTCAAAATGCTGGGTTTAGAGCAGTTATTTTTTCATAATTGATGCAAACTGCACCACAGAGTGGCAGTGGTAGTTCAGTTTGTTAAGGCTCTGAGTTACTGCCCAGATGGTTGGCGGTTCAAGCCACAGCTCCACCGAGTTGCCCTATCTGCTCCGGGACGCTATATCATGGCTGACCCCGTCGCTCTGACCCCAGCTTCCCACTGTACCAACCTGGGATGTGCGATAATCGAATTTCACTGTGTAGCAACATAGACGTGACGAATAACGGCTTAACTTACTAGTTTCAAGGAAGTGAGGACCCAGATTAGACCAGAGATCATTTCTCCATCTTGAAAACAGCTTTCACACTTCATGGAAAAAAATAAAATAAAATTCACGTGTGAAAACAACCTAAAGAATATCAGGCCTCTCTTTTAACCTTATTTTTTAGTATTATTATAATCTTTTTTTTTTATACTGTACTAAACAAATTCCTCTCTGTGGCTTAGTTATTCCGTTCTGTACATAGCAGAAAGGTGTATGTGCATATGTACTGTAGTTTCCTTAAAATCATGCTCACACACTTCCGAACTCCCCACCGCATTCCTTACTGCATCGTTCTCTGTTCCACGAATAAGCGAGTGCATTTTTCCGATGTCATATCCAGACGTTTCAGCTCCATGTAGCCATGTATATTGATTTGTGTGCTTGTTATTTATGTAGATAAACCATGCTTGACATTTTACCAACTAAATAAAGCCTATAACTTTAAAATTCTTGCCTAACTTGTCTTTTTTTGCCTTCAAATGATAAAGCATTTAAATGGAACAATCGAGTGAGACCGCATTAATCTTTAAATTCACAATTTTCTCCACAATATGCGTTGAACACTGGGGTGAAATTTAATGAATGTGCTTGCTTCTTTTCAAGGGAATTACCTCAGTTCAGTGGTTTAATTATGCTTTCATTATTTAACACAATGAGAACAGAGCTTAAAGAAGTACGCCGAAAAAAGTAGCGAGTAAAATAGCGTGCGCTGTGCAGCGAGAGAACAAAGAGGACAGCTGTAGCGTTAATGCCTTTTACACCACGCCGCTGTCAATGTCTTGATTCTGATTGGTCAGAAGGTGGCGATTAATTTTCTCTTATACTGTAGTTTCTAGAAGTTTGAGAGTGGAGATAGCTGTCGAACAAATCATAGGTTTATTTGAAAGCACTAATTATTTCTCTCTACTCTCCGGGATAAAGGTACATAACGGTACTTTTCCTTATCACATTGGTCGTACCGTTAAGATTGTATTTGGGGCCAGTTTTCAGAGTAAGGCTTTAAAAGTGCATCATCTAAAAGTGCCAAACATCAATGCATTGGGGAAAGACAACTTTGGTACTTTTATGTCTAGTAGTGTATGTATAACGTATAACGTACACAGGTGAATTGAGCGAGCTTAACCTATTCTAAACCTTGACATAAACCTTTTTTTTTTTTTTTTTACAAAATTCTATCTGTAATTCAGGTTACACTATATGGGGTAACTTTCTTGGGAACATGATGAACACCATTTATTATTTGGCTTAAAAAAATACCAGAAGAGATACCCAAAACTTGTTTCTGCAATGGTCCCGCCCAGTTCTGTGCGGCAAAAGGGACACTATTTATCAGATGCCAGTGCCGAAACCAACAATAAAAACGAAATGTTGCATCAAGAAAACACCGTTGATAACATGATGTCATCTTAAACAACACTTTGTCTTTGATCAAGGGCTCTACTGTACTTGGTGTGTGATGTGTTCAACCCCAGAACAGTTAGTTAGCTTTTAATTAGAGATTCTGAAATCTCAGTATACTGTAAGTTACCTGCATATAATTTTATGAGGCATAAAGAAAACCATATTCCACAGCATCATCCCATTTGCTCCAGAAGCACTAAATAAGCTAACGCAATCACTAGCAAAGGCCACCAAATTTAGAAGGAATCCAATGTTTGTACACCATCACAGTTAATCACGTTATACATTTCTGCAAACTTCTGCAAATGAATATCCTTATTACCTGCATTCATAACATACTGCAAATGAAAATAATAAGTTAAGCAGAAACTAGGTTATTCTTTTAGCTGTGTGACAAAGCATCAGCTAATCCTGGTCATCAGGTAATCAGCAGGTCATTTTTCTGGCTCTGAAATAAACCTCAAACATAGTAGTTTAATGTTGTTTAATGGTACATCTGTCATGCACAGTTGTGCCTGACATTGATGTAGTCATGTGTCTGCAAAAGATCAATAAACGGATCAAATATCCTGTGTCATTATTAAATAATTTATTGTTACAGCTACTTTACTTGGCAGACAAAATTATAAAAATATAATGTTTTGGTACATCCTGTTTTTGGTCATTATCTTACTGTATAGTAGCAGTCCTATAGTTTTTTTTTACCCTTAGAGTACTGTTCATACAGCACATACTGTTCATCAGTCCAGTGTCATGCCAACTCCTGAGCATCCTGAGACCATTCACGTGTGTAGTTGCTTCTCAGCCAGTTTGGAACAGTTTGGTGATAAACAATGCCTTTTCCAGCATGATGGAGCACCTTGCAATAAGACGAAGGTGATAACTACTGTAAGCGGATCAGGGAACAAAGCATCAAAATTTTGAGTCCCTGGCCAGGAAACTTCCCAGACCGTAATCCCATTAAGAACTTGTGGTCAATCCTCAAGAGGCGGCTGGAGAAACAAAAACCCAAAAATTCTGACCAACTCCAAGCACTGATTATGCAAGAATGTCAGTCAGGTGTCAGTCAGTATGCATCAGTCAGGATGTGGCCCAGAAGTTAATTAATAAGCATTGGAGCGGTCTTGAAAAGAAGGGTCAACACTGCAAATATTAAATCTTTGCATAAACTTAATGTAATTGTCAATAAAAGCCTTTGACACTTATGAAATGCTTGTAATTACACTTCATTATTCCGTAGAAACCTCCAACAAAATAATCTAAAAACACTGAAGCAGCAGACTTTGTGAAAATTTATTTGTGTCATTCTCAAAACTTTTGGCCAGGGCTGTAAATGAATGAATAAGGCTCCTGAGTGGTTTAACAGTAGTACGAGTTCAGTTCCCGTGTGATGCTACAGACATCTGTAAAATCTACAGTCTAGGGAGGGGAAGTGGTATACCCCGACTCTCACATCAATCATGGTGACAATAGCCAATCATGGGCAACTGTAGAAGGGGCGGATAGTGCTTTTCTTCTGAGGGTTTAATGCTACTCCCAACATTTGAAAAAGATTCAGTCAGCTGGCATCATGTGTCTTAGCACGTGACAGCCTTCACGTCCCAGGTTGGTACTGTAGTTGCCACTTTGATGGGAGACTGGCCTAACAGAGAAAAAAGGTTATTTTATTATGTTAAATCAAGAACCATTGGAAAATTGCTATGATGTAAAGAAACATCTGCAATGAAAAATAATCAACGTCAGTGTGGTAAAAGTACTGCATCCTGCCACATTACACCTTCTTTACTTTCCTATAAAAGTAGATCTCTAACTAATTAAGAAGAAGTGCAGAAAATATATTTCAATTCCAACTCCATCCCTGGATATGGTAAAGCATTAAAATATTCCTTAAGAACCTACTTTGAAATATAATTTAATATATCTTTGCTTAGTGAAACCCAACAAAACCCATATTTTTTCCTGCCATTTAATCGATCAGGGTGCGCCGCCTTTAATAAAACATGGGCGTGCTGCTCCCAGAGAGTCCACCTCATAAATGAGTGTTACATCTCATTACTGTTAAAGCCTGATGAATTCTGTATGAAGATTTTCCTCGCATGGCTAACCTTCTGAGTTTCACACAAAACAGAAATTCATCCAGCCGTGCGAGCGTCAGAGGGTCCGCGTGGCGGGGTCTATTATTTAGCAGCTCTGCGGGGAAGAAGGTAAAGATGCGGGAAGCTGTGGATCCTATTTAACATGGAGACCTCCTGATACGCTTATTTGCATTTATGTTAGTTGCAGACAGATATTTTGGTGAAATCTTGTTTTAAATGGAGCATGAGAGGTGTTTAAGTAGCGCTTGTAACATTCCAGAAGTCTGACATGATCGTGACCTACACGTATCATGACCGATGTAATATTTTGTCATGAGCTTTGCAAATATTTACAATAACAGTATAGTATTAATGTTAATGATCAGTAATTCCCATTTTTTCACAGTGCCATGACAGCTTAAGTTACTGTAAGTGTATTGGTTTAAACAGTTACCAATTTAGTTAGCTAGAAAACTGTTACTTGTTAAAAACATTAAATGTAAAAGAAAAAAAAAAGTAGCAAACATCCCTCTGTTATTGAACATTTCTTAACCAAATACTAGCAATTTCAATCTTATTGCTTTCTTTGCTTGATGCAGGCCAATAATTGCCATTTTGAAAGGCTGTAATATGTCTTGTTACAATAAAAATTATATGTATCAATAGTTAATAATACTGTAACTATCAATACATAAAATATTACATATAATAACCCGAAGATATTAATAGTTCTCTGTGTTGTTGTTGACTTAAGTGTTTTCTAGTTACCATTAAATTGTTTTTGTGCAATAAATAAATAAATAAAATGAATTAAAATTCATTAGAATTACAAAGAAAAAATTGTATTGTACTTATATTGTGTAGGATCAGAGGAAGCCTGGAGCCTATCCTAAGAAACCTAGGGCATGATGCGGAATATACTCTGGATGTTGTGTCAACCCATTACAGGCCACATGCACAAACACTTACACCCAGTCTTGTACTAGGGGCATTTTTAATACACCAATTGGACTACAACATGCGACTTTGGACTGTGGGAGAAAAGTGGAGGACCTGGAGGAAACCCACCAAGCATGGGTTGGTTCTGATCAATGAGAAGGAGGAAAATATTTTTTTTGAAAATTGCAAAATAGTCTGTATTTTAAGATAATAACATGAGAAAAAAATAGTATGAGATTTTTTCTATAAATAGAAATAGTATTGAAAAAATTGTGTAATTTTTTTTTTTTTACAAATTATCAATATAGACAGATTTGGTACTGAAGATATATTTAAAGGTTAAAATAAAAAAAAATAAAAAAAAGTAGAATATTTTATGATTTGTAATTTTGTGGTGACATGCTGGAAAGTCTGTGCAATTGCTTTCTTTGTGTCACGAATGGATGGTATTGGCTGTTGTTGCCGTGGGCACAAAGGGCAGGCATAGGCGCAGAGGGGTGTTTTAAACAAAAAAGCGTATTTTAATAACACAATAACATACAACATGCACAATGAAGAGACAAAACCAAAGAAACAAACAACGAACTCAAACTATAACAAAAAGCATAGGGCGAAACACAGGCGCTACGGCGAGACATCGGCGCTATGGCGTTACACACTTGACATAAGCTCTATGTTGAAACACAGGCTCTATGGTGAAAACAGAAGCTCAGAGTGTACAAACAAACCACGCATGGAGCTGAAACGGGACAAGACGAGACTAGAGACATGACGAGACTAGAGACGGGACGAGACTAGAGACGGGACGGGAGAGCAGATGACGGAACGGGTTAGCAGCCAAACGAACCCAGATCCGAACCTACCTCTAAGTTCACATACACCTGGCTAAGCATGGCAATCAGCTGGACAAGGCAATTAGCTAAACATGGTAATTAACTAAACATAGCAATTAGCTAACCATGGTAATTAGCTAAACATGCACTTAGCTAAACATGCTACAAGCCAAACATACACATAGCTAAACTTACCAATAGCTAAACATACCATGTCCTAAACATATAGGAAGCTAAACATACAAGAGCTAAACATGCAAGGGACTACACCAACACTAGAGACGCAAACAGTACTTAGTCTCTAGTGGTGGTCCCTTACACTTTGTAATTAAATTTAATGCTATTATAATATTATTACTGTATTATCTTGCACAAAAAAACATTTTATGGTAACTAGAATTTAGTGCAGTTTAAGACAACAGCACAGAGAACCATTTAACCTAAAAAACAAGACTAAGCCTTGCAAGTAGAATTTTTTTTTTTTTTTTTTTTTTTTTTACAGTCTAAGTTACAATTCAGAAGCTCCTGCATCAAGCAAAGAAAACAATACAATCAAAATTGCTGGAATTGGGTTTGGAACTGTCCAACACATTATTAAAACCTGGATGGATAATGCTGAACCGTTAACTTCATGGAAGAACTGTGATCAAAATAAAAATCAGTGAAGATTCTGATCGGCGATCACTTAAACGCTTGGTGAAGTTGCATAAAAAAAAGAAATACAGTAGAAATCAGAGCCATGTTTAATAGTGAAAGTAAAAACTTTCCAATGCAGTAAGAACTTGAAGGATTAAACAACTGTGTGTCCATAAGAAAACCTTTTCATAGTGAGACTGATCAGAAAAAATGTCTTATGTTTGCTAGTGAGCACAAAGAGTGGATTTTGAAACAGAAAAAGGTCATGTGATCTGAAGAGACCAGATTTTGAGACAATCTATTCTATAGTGATGGGCGTGTCAGGGTAAGAAGGGAAGCACATGAAGCGATCATGCATAGTGTACAAATCTCCGGAGGCAGTGTTATGATCTGGGGTTGCTTTCATTGGTCAGGTCTCTAGGCTCAGCAATGTTATGTGGCAATAAAATCAAGTCAGTTGATGATCTGCATGTACTTGTCATTGTACTCATCACCTTGTAGATGGCTTACTAGCTCAGGCTGGTCTCTGCCTTAACGAAGATGAGGCAGACATAGAGATACCGTGATACACTGTGTAGAACGGTTCATTTTAAAATTCAACAGAATTGCATGAGTAATGGAGGCAATGGGTCTAAAGCAAAACTATGTTTATCTGGTGTCAGCCTGTTATTTTTCTCATTCCACTTCACTAACATTTGATCATGTGGCTTGGTTTCTAGCAGCTTTGGGCATTTCAGAGTCATAAATAATAGTGAAAAGGGTCTGGAGTATCAAACTGTACTTGTTATTTTGTGTTTATGTGAAGCCATGTCTCGCTTTCTTTTCACCTCAGCAAGATCCTGTCAAAGCTCCTGAAATCAGCTGAGAGGAACCCCAGGGCACTCACCTTTGCTTTCAGAAAATTCAAAACATAGAGTGCTGGGAAGGATGGCATACACTCTCAGTGCCTGCTGTGTATACTGCATAAGGTTGGCCGTGTGCAGCAGTGGACACACACACACACACACACACACACACACACACACCTCGGCTACCACACATTCACACACGGCTACCACCTTGCATTGTTTGTCTCATGCCAAAAATTCTAGAAGACACACCGAGTCAGGAAAGCAAGATGTCATATTCAGCCCAAACAACAAATGCAAGGTGCTCGAAGGCTCATGGGGACAAGCGGCAAATTAGCTAGCAACCGTTACTAGCGTGAACCAGGAAAAAACATAACGACAAATATGAACAATTAAAACAATGTAGATACAAGGTCCAAAACAGATTATTCCCTAATTTTGCACGCGTACTTCCTTAACTGCTATCAACAATGAAATGGAATTTTTCAGTGATATCATGGAAACAACAGCTGACAAGAATTTATTACCATGTCCTTATTTGTGTTAGAAGTAATTAATTCTAATCTTATCTAATTTTTAATTTCTAATTCATTAATAAAGGAGAATTAAGTTGGTTAACAAAGAAATATCTGACAACTTTGTCAGTCTGTAGATTCAGCTTTAATGAAAGGAGTCTCCAGTTTCAGTGCATTGATTTATTTAATTTATTAAAATGATGATGGTACGGCGGATTATACCTCAGTTTTAACCAGAGCTTAAATCCTGTACTTAAGTAAAAGTAGAAAATTCATAAGAGAAAATATTACTTAAGTAAAAGAAAAAGTCCTTTGCATATGGTGCAAAATTCCTGCTTTAAATACTGCACACCGCCGTCATTAGGTAACACAATGCCATGCAGACATGCAGTTAAGTAAAAGTAAAGATATTTGCTGTATTTCTGAGTGGAGTAAAAGTAAAAAGTGTCCTCTAACATAACTACTCATGTAAAGTACAGATATGTGAAATATGACCTTAAGTACAGTATCGAAGTAAATGTACTCAGTACTCAGTCAAACCACTGTTTTTGAAAATGTTATAACAGAAACTTGTCTCTTGTTTGTTCACCAACATTAATATAACAATATTCAGCTAAAAAGTAAAAAGTACTTTTCATTAATAACTCCTACCCTAAAAACGTTGTATTTGTTTTTTGTTTTGTTAGTCATGACAAATAAAGACGCTTCACAAGGTGAAATTATTTGAAAATAATCCCTTTTTGTGACTCGACATCACCCAAGCCTCGTGGAGATTAATTACCTATAACACCATGCCCATTTAAGTGTTTTTTTTTCACTCATTCATCCATCTATCCAACTTATCCTATAATTAAAGGCTGGTGCTAGAGCCAATCCAAAGGAGCTTAGTGCACTAGGAAACACCAATCAGCCTACAGCGCATGTCTTCGGACTGTAAGAGGAAACCCAAGTACCCAGAGGAAACCCCCCAAGCAAGAGGAGAACATGCAAACGCCACAAATGCAAACCAGAGGTCAGATTTGAATCACCTCTTCTTTAGATGTGAGGCGACACTGTAATGCCAGGTATTTTATTATTCACTTGTTCCCTTTATAACACTCATGCTCTGGATGGGACATACAGTATTTCTAACCCTGGAACTATAACAAAAAAAGAAAAAAAGTTTTTACATAAAACATATGAATACATGCTGAATTTACCATCATGTAGAAGTATTTTTCAAAGTGCTTAAAGAAGATTCTATTCTACTGTAGATATATGTCATATGAGAGAGTGAGAGAGAGATGAAATGTTAAATCGTGTTAAGCATTAAATTGTGTTATGTTTGCGGCAAAATGATGGGAAACCAATAATGCAACACAATTCAGTATATTTGGGTGATTGCATGAACATTGCTTCCTCACTCAAATTTCAAATTCAAATTCAAATTTTATTTGTCACATACACAGTCATACACAGTACGATATGCAGTGAAATGCTTAGACAA
>JAOVVA010000001.1:27651210-27669707 GCA_028565275.1 Leiocassis micropogon
AGCTAGCTAGCAAAAACACTACAGCTCTGAAGCTAGCTAGCAAAAGCACTAAATGTCAGTTAGCTAGCTAGCAAAAACACTACAGGTCATCAGCTAACAGAAACACTACAGGTCAACAGCTAGCTAGCAAAAACACTACAGCTCTGAAGCTAGCTAGCAAAAGCACTAAATGTCAGTTAGCTAGCTAGCAAAAATACTACAGGTCATCAGCTAACAGAAACACTACAGGTCATCAAAAACACTACAGGTCAGATAGCTAGATAGCTAGCTAGCAAAACACTACAGGTCAACAGCTAGCTAGCAAAAAAAAACCTACAGGTCGCTAGCTAGCAAAAGGTCATCAGCTAACAAAAAACACTACAGGTCAGTTGCTAGATAGCAAAAACATTTTAGGTCAGTAGCTCGCAAAAACACTACAGGTCAGTAGCTACAGTAGCTAGCTAGCAAAACACTATGGGTCAGTACCTAGCTAACAAAAACTCAACAGGTCAGTAGCTGGCTAGCAAAAACACTACAGGTCAACATCTAGCACCAATCCGCACACACTACATGTCATCAGCTAACAAAAAAACTCTATACAGTAGGTAATTTCCTAGCTAGCAAAAACTACAGCTCAGACAGACTTACTGTAGCTCTGTCTGTTAGTCTGCCAAACACAAAGGGAAATTCACAGTAAACAAATCAGCTAATGCAGTCCTTTACCCCAAAGTAGGCTCGCCACACCAACCCATCCCATTAGTATTTACTCTGTATATTTGAATTTATGACGATTTTTAAATGTCACAAATCCAGCAGTGAAAGAATTGCCGAGATGTCATTATAGATTTTTTTTGTGGAGAGTTTTACTAGGTGAATTGCATACAAAACACTTCCTCATTTCCATTACAGTTTGTACTTTAAATAAATCTACATCTAGTCACATAAATATAACAGAGCACTTTCACGGACAAAAACACACACTTATACATAATGTACAAAACATAAACATAAAGTGCAAAACAGTCAGGGACTTAGCTTTCACTTTCTAATATATAATCATATGGAATACAGGCAAAGGCTTTGAACAGAAATGGCAGGAGAAGCGATGTTATTTGATCTGAAAGTGAATTTGCTGTTCGTTTAGAAACCTCTAGGTTCTGTGTACATAGAAGAATACAAATGAATTCTTTAAAAAAAATCTTTGACACTTGATTAAGGCAGTCCTGGACTTTTGATTATGGAAAATAAAAGAAAACAGTTATGAAGGTAAAAATCTCTATACATAGTCCCCTCCTACACTAACACACTTATCCCAGTGTTTTATTAGTGCTTGGGTACACTACCATCAAGGTAGAAGGTTTTTCTCAGTACCTCTGAGTGCAGGATGGCAGTTTTTCCAAAGTGGTCCAAAAGTGGGGTTTTTTTGGTTTGTTTTCTCAGTGTGTACACTCTGCAAACCACATTAAAGTCTGTGGAGTGATTTTTGCAATAATTTCAGGGCCATTTTTGAAGAGGTAAATTATTCAACATGATTTTTTTTTTTTTTTTTTTTTACCAGAGTATTAGAGTTTTTCAAGCTTTTTGACATACCATGTTTCGTTTTCTAATCAGACCAAAAATGAGCGAGCTAGGGGTCTGGAGCAGCCTAAGTACCACACGGTTCCTATTTTTGTTCCTTTGCGCTCAGCAGATCCAGCCTAACATTTAAATATAAGGGGAGCATGCCTGAATCAGAAAAACAGGAATTTTGAGAAACGCATTGGTACAGTAGAATTCCTTAGAAAGTAATAACATAAGTGTTTTGGGGGGAGGAAGAATGGTTTCATGTCCCGCTCCATAACTTCAATATTATTATTATTATTATTATTATTATTATTATTAATAATAATAATAATAATAATAATAATAATAATAATAATATAACTCATCATCACTCTACCAGTGTTTTAGGCTCACGTCTGTTTTTAGAGCATCACGTCTGTGCTGTTAAATGGATACAACAGATGAGAAATTGTGGTAAGGATTGAAAGACAGTTTGTCTGCGTTTTTTTATTTGTCAGCAAACTGTCGCATATATTTAAAAAAGCAAACAGATGGTCTGTCCTGCTGCCGCGTTCATTACACAATGCTCTAAAGCATTTACCCTGCTGGAAATATAAAAGAAGAAGAAGAAGTATTTTTTTCAAACTTTGCCATTAGAGCAGATTTCTTGTATGACAAATCTCACATTCTGCATTATGACTGACTACATGAATTCAGTCTCATCTAAGATTGATTACTGTAGATACTTACTTAGATACTACATATATATGTAAAATGTGAGTCAATATGTTCTTCTTCCAGAGCCAGTGGATTTAAAGAACTGAAGCAAAATTTTCTTTCTGGAAACTATAGAATGTCACCTAATGTTATCCACATGAGGGGCAAACATTCAGAAAGAATAGATTTACTCCATCATAGATCCATTTATCAGATCAGTGTTTACATGCTAAATACAGTATAACATTTCTATATATTTAACGGATTACCAAAAGGTCTACACCTCCCTCTCATTCCCTTGAAAATTCATTCCAATCTGGATGGATCGCTTCAGGGTGTTACCACTTATGCGTTTATGTGATGCGTTTTTTATGCAGGTTGGGCTATTATTCCCATTATTAGTGAAACATTAGGGTCTGTGTAAACGCATCAACTGATTCGATTAATGCAGCTTGCTTATTGCTCTTTGGTAATTATGTAACTTGCATGGATCTTTAAAATTTTCACTTTTCTGATCTTGTTCTTATTTTATTCTATGTATTCAGAGTATAAAGGTATTCATTTCAAAAATTAATTAAGATTAAGAAGAAAACACATTGCCTGGTCCTTTTCAAATCTTCATCTGTCCACTGAAGGTGAACCTATTATAATGTGGTCTTCTGCTTATGCATCCCCTCTCCATGTCTAGGGTTTGATATACACTCACCAGCTACTTCATTAGGTACACCTGTTCAACAGCTTGTTAATGCAAATATATAAATGAGCCAGTCACATGGGAGCTACTCAATGCATTTAGATACGCAGTCATGGTCAAGTCAATCTGTTGAAGTTGTAGATGCAAATGACCTTAATTTGAAAGTTTATTTACTTTAAGAGACTTTAAACACAGCATGGTTGTTGGTTGGATGTTCAACCAACAGGTCGGCAGCAACTCCCTAATGCTATCATGTCAATATCGACCAAAATCTCTAAGGAAGGTTTCCAGCACCTTGTTAAATCTTTGCTATGAAGAATAAAGGCGGTTCTGAAGGCAAAAGGTGGTCCAACCCAGTATCAACAAGGTGGACCTGATGAAGAGGTCGGTGTGTGTATGATGGGATGCTTTTCTGCTCGGCAGTATTGTAAAGAGTTATTATTTGAGTTACCATTCGTGTCTGCCCTGACCTCTCTCAGAATCAACATGGCCTTTCTATCCACAGGTCTTCTTAAGTATGTTAAAAAAGAATAGTAATGTTAACAATTTTTCATTTATTTACACATATTCAGTACCTTGTAGAAAAAATTGAAAATATCAATAAGTATTTCTTAATTATTAATTCTCTTACCAATATAAAGTATACTGTACATTAGGAATTTACTGTACTGTATGTACAGTACAGTACAGTATTGATATAGCACCCTCTTGTGGTGTGCCACTGTCAGGTCACTGTCCTTCCTGTATAAATAAATGAAAACATAGATTTCTAGGTAAATCTTTGACCACGATTTTGCAGCCCATATTTTGTGTAGCTGATATTTTATTACATTTTTCACTTAAAGCTCAAATATGTACAAAGTCTTGTATGAGTTGAAAATGAACTTTTGAAAATTGGCAAGAAAAAAAAATCTACACAGCAGTTTGGGACACATAGGATGGTGATTAAGGCACAAATCCAGTGTGTCTTATAGTTAATCCTTGATTCTCTCTCTCTCACACACACACACATACACACATAGATCAGTGTTTATTAACTGTTAATGAAGGCTTGCTACGCTTTAAATGATCACTGTTGATCTGATCTATGCACTCAGATGGGTGTTGCTTTGGTGTAACAAAACCGTGCAGGGTTGTTGATTTATTCCTATAATTGAAAGTAGGAAATTTAGGAAGAGCAGCAGATTTCGTAGTCGTTGATTGTGGCGTGTATTCTCACTATACGATCGTTCTTTTCCACTTTATTTTTTTTACACTGTATGATTTTTTGATTAGTGATTATAACTCTTCTCCATGGGTGAAAGTAGGTCTGTATGCATACCATTGGAGGAGAGAGCAGCCGCCTGCCAAAATTCACATTCAAAACCAGGCACAAAATCATTTTCAGTAGGAAAATACTATTTATAACAGTGTGTCATCTTAAACACTTTTTCTCCATAATTATAGTAGTCACTCTGAACTACCTCTGTTGTGTTTCGATCTTTCATTACTGCTAGTTAAAATGAGCGCAAGCTTCCGCCAATGCGCTGGAACTGACTGATATCCAGTGCTGTGGGGTTTTGGCAGGCAGGCATTTGTTGCAAAATCTCCCAAGTAAAATGTGCAGCAGAATAAGTTATGATATTCTATTTTATTCCAGCAAAACAGACAGCAGAATCATTTTTTTCCCACCATGCATGAAGCCAAGAAGAGGTAAACAATATGAAGAAGAGCAATATGAAGCGATGGAGATTGTGGTAGTAGTACCGTGCACTAAAAATGCATTTATTTTGATCTGATCTCTCTGAAATAAAATAATAATAAATAAATATATTCTTCTTTATCTTTATGTATTTATGTATTCATTTTCATATACATCATATATATAGGTGTTGCTATGTGGTGGACTGTGGGCTGAGGTGTGGCAAGGCATAGACGCAGAAGGGGATGAGGTGTAACAAAGTCTTTTAATAATGAACAAACCAAACAAACAAAACATGAACAAAGGAAGTTGGCTTTACCTTGGAGCATACTATAAACAGAATTTATAAAACACTTAAACATACACAGACTAGGGATTACACACACTAATAAAATACAGACAGGGGATACAAACCAGAGAAGACAAGACACACTAAACGGCCTAGCGGACTAAACACAGTGCCCTCTAATGGGCAACCCTCACAATATATATATATATATATATATATGTTTATTGTATAATAAAATTCATTTAATGTAATTTTTCAAAATCATGTCATAGTTCATACTTTATAAAGATGTTTAACTGATGATTAACATATTTATTTTGTTTAAACATTTTGTATTACATGGCAAATCACTCATCAAATAATTGTCAATACCGCTTTATCTTGTATTCAGGGTCGCAGGGGGCCTGGAGCCTGCAGGACCCAAGGGACAAGGTGCACAAGGTGGGGTACACCCTGAACAGGCTGCCAATCCTTCGCAGGGAACACACACATACACACACACTCATTCACACACTACGGGCAATTTGGAAACGCCAGTTAGCCTAATCTGCATGTCTTTGGACTGTGGGAGGAAACCGGAGTACCCGGAGGAAACCCACCAAGCACAGAGAGAACATGCAAACTCCATGCACAGACGGGAATCGAACTTGGCTGGAAATCAAACCCGGACCCTGGAGGTGCAAGGCGACAGTGCTAACCACTAAACCACCGTGCTATCTCAGTGGTAAATCATTGCTAAAAGAAATATTACAGTATGTTCTAATTTTGCATTAATGGTTTTGATGACCGTCACGTGACTAGGGCTTGTTATATTAGTAATGTAATATTTGATCATAATAAATGTCAATTTATGCTGTAATATAATATTTAATAGAGATTATATCAGGGGCAATCCATGGCAGGGGGGCATTTTAGCGCAAGAATTTAATAGTACTTTCACCCCTGCTTGTCTCATTTTATGACCAGAATGATGAACATGGTTCAAGTTTTATAATAATAAGACTTCACATACACCATAGATCTGCTTATGTGATCCAGGCTTGTTCAAGCTTGAGGTACATGTTTTTTGTTCATTAACATGTTCCATTGATGTTTCTTAATTGCTCCTTCCATAATTGAAGTCATCACATAAATCCTGTGTCATCCCCCTATTGGGCGAATATATTTGAAGATTTTAGCTTCTGAAAAATCCCAAACTTTTGATCCTGATTTCAACTTTCAACTATGGCTGGACAATTTGATGAAAAAAAATACCATTATAATTATTTTTGACATGTATTGCAATGGTGATTTAAATTGTTATATTTAACTATTAAATGTACCATTTTGCATTCAAACATATGTATCTGTGCTAACACCAAATAATTGGACAAATGTTCTCATAAAGAGGATATTTGCCAATATTTTTAACTTAAAAGTATTTAAAAACTAAAGAAATACTTACATTATTGACAAACTCTTCATACATTCCCAACTATGTGTGTATTACCTGTAATTAATCTCCACCTTTTGCAATTAAATGATGTGTTAGAGTTTAACAGTAATCCCAAAACCATCAAGTAAAAAATGACAAACCAAGTCAGTGGAGCAAACGTGTCATCCCCTGTGTGGTGGAAATGTCAGCATGATCTTCAGTAAACATTGCGTTCAGGAGTATTTCAAAATCAATTTTACATTCAAACAGAGAGATCTAGAAAGACTAAACACTAACCCCAAGTAAAGTCCCATATTTTTTACTATTTCTCTAACAAGTAAAAATAGATCTTGGAGCTCCCACAAAGTGTGTGTACAGTATGTGTTAGATAATGCACTTTTCACACATACCGTAAGTTCCTTTTATTTCACCTCTATTCTGAACATAGCATTTCAGCTACTATGTAAATGAGCTCCTGCTGAGCCACGCCCCTCCAGAGAACAACCGGGCTTCTTTTATGAGGTCACATTAGGAGAGAAAAGCTAATTTGCTTGTTTAATCCCTGACCTTTACAAAAATGAAAAAAAAGCACAAAAAGCAAATCATGTTTTTATTTGTTCATGCACACCATCTGATTGTCTAAAATACTTTGGATAAAATATGTCTAAATACTTTAATTAGTTTGCATAATAGGTCACCTTTAAAATAGACCATATAGTGCAGTGATGCACTGGGTGTTCTGATGCCTTTCTATCATGGTGAGCATTGAATTTTTGTTCGGTAACTTGTGCTTCATTGGCTTTTCTGTTGGATCAGATGACCAGGGTGGCCTTTGGTCCTCGCATGAGCATTGTGTGCCCATTATCAATATCAATATTATGGCGATCAATGTTGTTCAGTTCACCAGGCAGTGGTGTTGATGTTATGGCTGATCGGTTTATATTTGTCAAGCAAGATAGGTACTGTTTACTTTGCTCATTCATGCAATTTTCCAATTTGTCAATTTTGTGGCAGAAGCACAATGCATGAAAATCGAGCTTTTGTTCACATCAAACATCAGAATGGAAGACTACACTGGGCTCAGACTCATTAAAATTGGCCTGTCAAAAAAAAGAGGGAAAGTTTTAGAACTGATTGAATGCAATCAAATTTAGTGAATATGTTAATATATATATATATATATATATATATTTGATACTGCCATTAATTAACATTTTCTAAACATTTACCAAAAATAAAATAATTGAAAATATATATATATATATTTAATAATATATATAAAATAAGTTTAACGGACTTGTCAAGGACATAACACGACACCGACCTCACTTTCAGACTGGTTCAGATTTCTTAAAGGGTCCAAGCACCGGGTTTAGTATCCCAACATTTTATCACCTACTGTGTTCTGTGAATCCCTACCACAGAGAAAGGGGACCTGCAAATGAAACTCGTTTATTTTTTTTCCAGGACATTGCGGCATTTACCCGAGATGACTCCAGCTATAACCTAATCAATATCCAAAAACTGTTCATGAGAGAATTTTTATTCTAATCTTGACCATTACCCCCTTACAAATAAATATGAGGAATATGTAATTGGAATGTGCGGTGCTCCTTTCATTTTAATTTCTTTCGCTTAGAGTGAGCCAAGGGTCCTGTCTCAAGCCATGATTATGAGTGCAGAGTGTCTTTGGAGAGGCTGTTTTATGGAGCTATTATGGCAGCCCGGGTGGCACACTCTCTCTCTCACACACACGCTTTCAGAGTCAGATCCAGTGGGGCTCCTGCCATTATTCAGAGTGATTGTTTTCACATCTCATTTGTCAAGAGTGCGCCCCTGTTATGCCAAACAATTCCCAGTCTCGGCATTGATTTATTACAGGCTACAAACCCGATCTCTCGTACAGTAATGTGCCTCAGCCATGCATCCTTCGAAGATCCGAAGAGTTCATCCTTTTGTCCAGGCCTGTGACTAAGAGGCAAATGACATATGCCTTTATGATTCACCCTTTGCAAAAAAATATATCAATCATAATTCTAATTACATCATGTATTATGGCATTTACAGTAAATCATGAAATAACTATGAATTAACATTACTTATATATGGTAATGGCTAAAATGCAAATTGGCACCCAACGGTTGGTAAAAAACATAATATTACAATAAGGATTATCAAGAATGTAAAGCACATACCGTTTACTATAAATCATAATATTTAACTAATTTAAAGAAGATAAATGAGTTTATACCACAGTACTAATGA
This sequence comes from Leiocassis micropogon, assembly GCA_028565275.1. NCBI lineage: Eukaryota > Metazoa > Chordata > Actinopteri > Siluriformes > Bagridae > Leiocassis > Leiocassis micropogon. The sequence goes on from JAOVVA010000001.1 coordinate 27,659,792, forward strand.
ATTCTTGAATCTAATTGCTCAGAAGGTCTTGATTAATATTCTGTAACAGCAGCTCTGACAGATATATTAATGTGCTCATTTTAATACATTATTGTTTCAATCGTAAGGAGACTTCAAGTATACTGAACGTTCAACATACGTAATCTAAACCTAATAATAAACAGATTAATATTCATGTTGTTATTGAACCAGGAAAATCATATAATCAAGGATTAAGTTCTCTGTACAGTACATAGACATAAAAAAAATAGTTACTATAACATAAATGATTACAGGAAATTAGTATTAAAAAAAATTCCTATAGAGTATAATTAAAAATATTTAAAAGGTATATCATGTTTACAAACGTAAAACTGACACAACTCAAGTTAAATATGTAAATCTTCTCGCCCAAACCTTTCATCATAACTTTGATCAAAGCGTTAGGCTTAAATGAAGACATAATTTCAAGCTCAAGCCCTTATCAGTTCTGAAGATTTTATTAATGTGAACATTCACTTATAAATATTTTAAGGTCATTTCAAAATGAATTATAAAATGATTATTATTCTTTTATTTAACTTAATGTAAATGACTTCTAATACCTTCGTCCCCGTCCCTCCCGTACCCCTGATTAACAATTCTTAACGATGTAAAAAAATGTTTTGTCACCAATGTCTCACTAGCGCGCATCTTCCCATAAGAAACTTTTTCCATGGTATACAGTAGGTTCCATGGTAGTCTGATTCGCTGATATATTACAGTATATACACTACACTTAGCACACAGCACTACCATGGTACATTCTTTGGTACAGTGGTACCTGTAGTAATGTATAATACATGGTTTACGTAGTATGGTACTATGGAACACATACCAGGATACTGTCAAAAATATGTTAGATGTGTTCATGTACTGTAATGGTAGTATTTATATAAGAGGTACCATTATATGTACAATATGTAACATTAATTAAATGCCATAGTGTATGTTGAAACTCATAACATTAATACTCGTAACATGGTACTGCCCATACTCTACTGTACTAGTAGCATGTACCAACATATCTAATAGGGTACAGTATGATGTACAGTACACACAAACATACCTGCTGAACTGCCATGGTGGTACTCAATGAGTACAGTATTGTGGCTACCATGGTAATGTCTGAAGTGACACAATAATACTATGGTATTTACGGTATGTACTATAGTTTACCATAGTAATAATTCTAAGCTAAGTTACTTTAGTTTAACTTCCACTTGGGTTAATAGATTTCATGTCAGCAAATGTTAATTATCACCTGCGAAGGCAATGCTTTCCACACCTGCCAGTTTTAAAAAATAAATAAATAAAAAAGCTTATTGCCATCTGTGTGGTGTATAATTCAGAGATCTCACAGAACTACATAAATTAGCTGGAAACATGACACATGCACACCGTACATCTAAATGAAAAAATATAAATAAATAAAGTGGTTTAGAATGACAAGTTTAAACAAATATGTTTTTTTTTTTCAGTGCTTTCAAAAGATCGCAACGCCTCTCAGCCTTATGTGCATTTTTACATTTTTTTGCATGTTTAATCCGATAAGTGATAACCACTGTTGTTTACTGTCATTGCTCATCATCTGGAATCATCTAGGAATTTTAAACAGCTTTCTCTGAAGCTGATATGTGGATCTCTACTGTTAGAAGGACTAAACTTTTTTTTTTTTCCTCCCATCTCCCTCATGCAAAAATAATTTCTAATCTAACGCTAGTTTAGCCTTAACTAGAGTTGCCAAAAATCCTGTATATGGTGGTACTTCAGCATACAAATTTAATCTGTTCCGGAGGTGAGTTCTTATTGCAAAACTCATTTTCCCATAGGAAACACATTAAATGCATTATATTACCAATATTACCAATTTCCAACACTATAATCATATTTTTGCATATGAAAACAATCTAAACATTTTAAAAAAGACATGTAAATGAAGTCAAATATGAAATAAATTAACCCTTATTATATTAATCCTCACATAACCTTAATATATGATTCTTCTTGGCTTCGAGCTGCTTTCAAAGCGAAATTGAAAGTGGCTCCCTTTCCTTCTTGTTAATATTCTTGGGACCCATGGAGCTATGTCTTCACTAAATCTTGCTCAAAATGCAAAAAAAAAAAAAAAAAAAAGGCAAATAATATGTAAACCTTCTTGCACTGACACCAACAAGTTTTGAACAGTTCACGGACACACACACACACACACACACACAACTTACAGTAGCTGGCATTCGGTTTGGCTTGGTTCGTTCGACTGACTGTCATGGTTTCTAACAAAACAGAGAACAGAGAGCGGTAGGTAAAGGTAAACACTAGGATAAAGGTAAGTAGCTGTTATCTCTTTATATGGTGGTGTAGTGGTTAGTGATGGAGCCTTTTGATGGTTCTGGGTTCCATTCATTCCTCGTGGTCTGCGTGCATGGAGTTTCCTCCCGGGTTTCTCCAACAGTCCAAAGACATGCAGATTAGTCTTATTGGCGTTCCCAAATTACCCATAGCGGGTGAATGCGTGTGATGAAAATGGGAATAAATACAATGGTCACCACTGGCCTCTATGGTCCCTTGCTGAACAACAGAGGTTTCTAGATGGATGGATGTAATATTATGCATGTAGTAAAATAGGCGCGTGTAAGACTTAGTTAATCGCAGTCATAGTCTGTAATTAATCATGATTAATCACAATTTTTAAATACTCTATATTTAACTGGTACTTGTATTATAAATGTGCAATGTTGAAATAAAGAAATGCATGAGGAACTCTTTAGAGAAAACAGATTATGCAGGTTTATAATATCTCAAACATTAACATTTCATTTAGAATTTCTCAAATAGGAAGAGTGGTTGGGTAGTATGGGGCGTGGCACCCAACGACGACTGAGTTCGAACCCAGGTGCTTAAATCCAAAAATTAACAAATTAATTAAATAAACATATTCTTGTGAAAATATAGAATAGTATAGTTTGTAATCTTGAGCATAACCTTACTTTGATACTCACCGCAGCTCCGTCTTTATCGGAAGCGAGAGAAGTGTAGGCTACATTGCAGCAGCACAAATGGCTCCTGTCAAAGAGGACACTGAACACAGGTTACAAAACCAGACAATTACTCCACTGGCTGGAAAAATAACATCATCCTGCTCTAAAAACAGCACCGTGAAATGAGCAAAGGGCTTGGCCTGGGGCTAAGTGCTGCAATTTGGTTCCTTATTCCTTCCAATACAGTACATGTATAGTGAGGGAAGAAGTAGTGTTTCATTCTCATACTTATTATCTAAATGCTAGAACTTACATTGAGATATGTGCAAAAGAGGAATGTGCAGACCCCCTGCTTTTTTTTTTTTTTTGATTTAGCCTTGATATATTTTTAGATGCCTAGCAATCAAAAAAAATATAATAGGAATGTTATACTTTACCATATGCATCTAAGATAAAATAGTAGATTCTGCCTTAAACTGTAAATGAACCTCTGCTGGAGAGTCATATCATGGCATACAGCCTCTTATGTGCTTTGCAACAGATGTTCACAGAAGCGTGCCGGAGTGAATGCGCCTATGATTGAGCTGTGTGAACGAGCAGGTGCGATGGGGCGTCAGGCGCACTCATCTCCCCGGAGAGACGTTCACAACTCGAGCTTCAAAGTGGCAGCGTTGAAAAGCTAGAAATGGGCACTGCGTGTTTCCACTGCAACTCATCCACCTGCACGGGAAAAGCAGGAAAACGCAGCATGAAAGGGTTTCATAACATCAGAGAGCCCCGCGAGTCAGCGAGGTCAGAGAAAGCCGTGCGCCGCCGTCCATCAGAGACGAGACACGAGACGAGACGAAATAGGAAGCTTGTAGAATAGAGCAATGACAAAACACTGAGGTTTCGATTCTTTTTTGGTCGACTGCAGGGGCACACCGCGAGTGTATTTGATGCTAACATCGTTCCACTCGCGAATAATACTGAAGGCTAAAGGGGGACCAAGGGCTTCTTTTTTATTTAGTGCCAGGCACAATATTGAGATATACATTATTACTATTTTAGTTACTGTATACAGTAGTTGCCATCTGTGGCATATGAATATAATACACTGAATCAGGGGACATATTTTTGAGTCATTATTAGACATTCAAATATGTGTGTCTAACGTGTGTGTGTATATATACTGTATACTGTATACTGTGTATATAGACACACTATACAGTGCCTTGAAAAAGTTTCCACACCCAATAGTATTCATATAGGAAAATAATAAATGGTTTAAAAAATGTTTACAAATAAAAATCTGAAAAGTACGGCATGCATTTGTATTAAGCCCCCTTGAGTCTTTTGGGGTATGTCTCTACCAGCTTTGCACGTCTAGATAAAATAAAGGTGAGATTTTTGCCCATTCTTTGATGCAAAATAGCTCAAACTTAGGCAGATTGGATGGAGAGTATCTGTGAATAGCAATTTTCAAGTCTTGCCACAGATTTTAAATTGGATTTAGGTCTGGACTTCGACTGCACGATTCTAAAACATGAATATACTTTGATCTGAACCATTGCATTGTAGCTCTGGCTGTATGTTTAGGGTCATTGTCCTGCTGAAAGATAACCCTCTGCCCCAGTCGCAAATGTTTTGCATACTCGAACAGGTTTTCTTCTAAGATTGCCCTGTATTTAGCTCCATCCATCTTCCCATCATCTCTGACCAGCTTCTCTGTCTCTGCTGAAGCAAAAGCATCCCCAGAGCCATGCTGCCACCACCATGCACAGTGTTTTCTGCCACACATACGTAGTATTTTGTGTTTAGGCCAAAAAGTTGAATTTTGGTCTCATCTGACCAGAGCACCTTCTTCCACGTGTTTGCTGTGTCCACCACATTGCTTGTCGCAAACTGCAAATGGAACTTCTTATGGCTTTCATTCAACAATGGCTTTCTTCTTGCCACTCTTCCATAAAGGCCAGATTTGTGGCGTGCACGACTAATAGTTGTCCTGATGAACAGATTCTCCCACTGAGCTGTGGATCCCTGCAGCTTCTCCAAAGTTACTATGGGCCTCTCTTCACCTGGTCTGTCAGTTTAGGTGGACGGCCATGTCTTGGTAGGTTTGCAGTTGTTAGAACCTAACCCTGCTTTAAACTTCTCCATACTCTAACTTTATCCCTGTCCTGTCTGGTGTGTTCATTGGGCTTCATGATGCTGTTTGTTCGCTAATGTTCTCCAATAAACCTCTGAGGGCTTCACAGAACAGCTGTATTTATACTGAGGCTAAATTACACACAGGTGGACTCTATTTACTAATTAGGTGATTTCTGAAGGCAATTGGTTCAACTGGATTTTAGTTCGGGGAATCAGAGTAAAGGGGGCTGAATACAAATAAACACCACACTTTATACATTTTTTTTTGTAAGAAATTTGGAAACCATTACTGTACGTGCCCCTTTGTGTTGGTCTATCTCATAATGTATATGCACATATATAAAACACCCAGTGCCTTGCAAAAGTATTCATACCCCTTGGACCTTTCAACATTTTCCACATTTTTATATAACTTCATCAGAAGTGAATCTTCATTCTCATAGGGCTGCTTTTAAGGGACCAAACAGTGGAAGTCCAATAGAGCAAGACTGGATTGTTTATCCGATGTTTAGGCTTCAGATGTTCAATAATCGTCTCACTCTAACGAGCACTCTTGATTGTTGAACCTTTTTAATTTTTAATGTCCTAATACTAGCCATTGAGAATCCCAGAGTACTGTAAGCGTTGATGAATTTTCCAGCTGATGGTTGATTTTTGAACATTCCCTCAGTCGGCAGTTAAGGATGTTTTCGTTTCGTACTCTGCCGTTTACTCTCAGGCTAGTAGTGATGAAGTCGTGTCTCGTCATCAGTGATTCTCTTTAAGGATCTTTGATCTTTCCTTAAAGTATCGATCCAAATTTTGTTGGTAGATATCCAAACATCTTCTTGATACCGCACACATCGTTTTTGATAAATAGCAGCACCAGGCACACCCTTAGACCACAAAAAAACTAATCACTGCCTGCTGCTCTTCTTTTGTGCAAATCACAATGGGGCATTCATTTTTGCTCGCACTGCAGTTACAAATAAATTGATGTAACACATTTACACCTACAGTACATAGCAAAGACTGGAGAAACAGTAGAACTGAACGGAAAGTGCTGAAAAAACAGTGCTGGCAACAGAAGTTTTAAAACAACTGGAGTGTGGATAATTTTTGATTCACCCTTGTATTCATCATGCTTTTTGTCCTTTGTCATTTTGTATTGCCCAAGCCAAACATTAACACAAGCCAAATAGATCTTCCCCCCTATTGTGACCTCATATAAGAAGATCCCCTCCCCCAATTTGTCTTGTCTTGTCTTGGTCTTGGTGTTTACCGGCAGTTGGCATCCACTATGTTGCATTACCGTCAACTTCTGGTCCATCGCTCCGCCCGGGTTGTTGCTCAGCTCTGCTGCTCTCTGGAGGGGCGTGGCTCAGCAGTAGCTCTTTAACATAAATCTTGACACAAAGTGTCCAATGCGGAAGAGGAATGAAACAGAGGGAAAAGGGAGTAACTGATGCGTATTTCATCCAAAGCGTTTCACAGACCCTTTGGGGGAGCTATGTGTTAACTTAAACAAGAAAATATGGGACCTTTTAAATTATAGCATTTAGAATCCGCAGTACATATTAGATGTTAATATGTTATACGTACAGTATATTGTATATGTTATTTGGTTTTCTCTTGTAGGATGTAAGGAAAGGGAAACCTTTATGAACGAAAATTACCGAATTTTTTTTACATTGTACTCATGTTTTTCTGTATGGTTAATAAATAGAACAGTTACCAAGCAACACTGGATTTCTGTAACTTCATATTAATAATAATTTCAAGCTTTAGTGAATCTGGGTCCACTGCAGGTTCAGATTCCGCTTCTTGGTTGATATGAGGCAGTTGTAAAGAGTGATTATTGCAGTTAGCATAGATTTCCTGTTAGCTCGAACAATTCCTCTGATGGGGTTAAGGTTCAAGCTTTAGCTGGCTATAAATAAGCACTTTATGTTTCAAGGCATTGTGCAATATTGAAACATTTGGATACTAAAGTACTTCAGTCATGATAGTATTTATTCTTAAAGGGATAGTTCAGGGTTTTTATCATGGACATGAATGCAATGTAAGCATGTTTTATATACCGTATATCTCCTCTCTTTACTTAACATGTGTATACAGTACCAGTGAAAAGTTTGAAGTACCCCGAGAACAGTATTGTCAAGTGCATTTGCAAAACCCATCAAGCACCCTGATGAAACTGGCTCTCATGAAGACTTTTCCAGGAAAGCAAGACCAAAAATGTATCATTTAGAGCTACCAGCCTCAGTAATCTCCAATTAACAAACAGTACTTCAGATTAGGGCCGTTATGAAGGCTTGACAGAGCATAAGCAGCAGACACAAAATTAGGAAGGACCATTGAATTAGAAGGTGTGTCCAAACGTTTAACTGGTAGTGTATATTGAACATAGATTTATTGTAAAAAGTTTGCTAAGTAAAACTTATTCAGAGTAGGGTCACAAGGGGCCTGAAGCCTACCTCAGGACGCTAGGCAAGGGACACCCTAAATGGGGTGGCACATTTATACATACACTGGCATTTTGCCAATGCAAAACAACCTGTAAGGCATGTCTTTGGCCTGAAGAAGAAAACTAAAGTGCCTGGAGGAAACCCACCAAGAACAAGGAGAACATGCAAACTCCAAGCACAAAAATAAGAGGTGAGATTTAAACACTCAAGGCGTGAGGATATATACCACTAACTATTACTTCTTATTTTTTCTGTATATTTTGCACCACATTATCAAGTCATCACTAACAAGTGGTTTTCTTATGGTAACCCAGCTGTTTAGTCCCAATTCTATGAGTTCTCATCATATTGCATGCTTATGCGTATAAATGCCCGTATTTTCAATATTAAACAGCTCTGCTTTCAACTGTCCTTTTTTTTTTTTTTAACAATAATTTACTTACATTTTTCACTTAAATTACCAAGCATGTTATTTTCCAACCATACTGTATTTATTTCAGAAAGTTATTGGCCATCCATGATAGTGCTGGGAAGTTCTTCAGTTCCTTAGTTGTTTTTTTTTGCTTAATGCAGGCCAATAATTTGACCCCGTAACGGAATGAAAAAGGGTCAGGCAGTCTATATTGATAATTACTTACAGTACTTACTTCTTCCTTACTTATTAATACACGCCTTTATTCCAATATGTTTTTTTCTACTGTCTAAAAACCAGCTGGAAGTCAGAGAAACTTTCTTAAATTTACAGCAGTTCTTTCTATCTTTAGTCATTTCGAGGCTTTAACCTCACATCAGACTTACTAATGCCATGTTCCCACGGGCTGCTTTAATTACTGTCTCATATGACAGTCTAACAAGCCACAGACAGTCCGTAATGAGACAGTCTAGGACACATAAATAATGCTGACATTTACCAAGACTGGATTTTTCTCTTAGCAGCATAGCAAAGCTGTGGATCCTGTCTACAGGTCAGATGTGTTGTTGAATATGTGGACAATCATCTCCTTTTTCTATACATAGTGTATGATTTAATCACTAGTTACACATGAAAAAAAAAGTCTGAGATGGACGTAAGCCTGAGACTGAGAGAACTCTTTGTTCTGCACATACTTGTCAAATTACATGTTTAAAAAAGGAAAAATCTGTTTATAATTCATTTGTGTTATAATAATTTGAAATTCAGCTGTCAGGAAATTACCAGCTGCTTATCACCTGCTGAGTGCAAAAGTCAAATTTTTTTAGGGTGATGATTTTTCACTCATCTAACTTTAAATGTTTCTTTTTTTTCCTGTACACAGCATGATACAAAACGATACCATATTAATTCTCAGACTATTATTTGATGAATACTGTCTAGACTTGCAATTATTGACCTTGTGCTTTAAGCAATATCAATCTTCTTTCCTGCACTTTCACTGATGAATAATAACTAATACATCCATAAATACATCCATAAAGTGCCCAATTACCTGAACAATGGTCATACATCAAATTGTACCTAACTTCAGGGTTCATGTCCTCACCAAGACAAAAATTATGCCTTTAGATCGTCATAAATGTAAACTGTACCGAGAACACGATGATTATTTTCTTACCTGATCTACTGTACAGTACAACAAAAAAAAAAAAACCCAGAAGTATTCAGCATCTGTAATGGTCAAGTGTTCATATACTGTATGTGTGTTTCCCACTAGGTGCATCAATCATCTCTAACTTGCATCTCTGACATTGTATCTAATAGCAGTCTTGACCTCTAGAAATGACTTATTGATTTTTTTTTCCTTTCCTCTTTAGTTCAGGAGAGTGCTGCATTTTTATACGCCCTAACTCAGAGTTAAGTGCTGTACAATAACACTCCCCTGTAACACAGGTTTATTCCAGAAAGTGTTAGCCTCCATGAAGGCTAAATTTGGATGTCAACTTGACATGAGACATGACAAAAGTGACAAAACGCTGTGTTATGACATTCCCCAGGCTCATTCATGTTAGAATGTCTTGACAACTGGCTTTGAAGCTCGGGGGACTTTTTTTTTTTCGGACCTACTGTAGCAAGTTATTAATGGTGTGATGTGAATGACGTTGGGTCTTATGTGTCAGTCTTTAGGTAAAGTGGCATGTTAGTGTTTTTTACTCAGCATATTAGCTGCTAACTATCTAGCTCAAGTTCATTGAAAAAGGTAATGAGAGGGACAACAGGTACGCCTTCAACTTATCATAAAGAGTTCAAATCCAAATGATACCAAATCCATGTTCTACGGAACAAAACCGGCCATTAAAGGAGTTCCCTGGAGGCCAGCACTTCAGACGTGAAGCAGGCTGTTCGATTATGGCTTCGTCCTATAT
>JAOVVA010000001.1:27682012-27692715 GCA_028565275.1 Leiocassis micropogon
AAAAGTACTCGAACTAGTTACTTTTATCAGAAAGTAACGCTGTAATGTAACTGATTACTTTTTAATGACAGTAATTTCATAATGTAATTAGTTACTTTAAAAAGTAACATCCCCCAACACTGATAATAATAGATAAAAATCTCAAAGGTTACCTGCTTTGTCTTAGTTCTAGATTAGGTTCTCTGTGCACATTGGTCTTTCGTTGCTTGTCATGAAAGTTTTTTTATGCATATTTTATACTACAGCTTCAACCGAGTAATCTGATTGGATGGCATTGGCATTTCACGAGTGGTGATAATAGAACATAACAGCACTGGGATGTTTAACTATATCTATCACTCTGCTTCACAGGAGTTCTAACAATCGTTAACAGCACTCCCTCTCGTGTGATGTTGCTTAATTATATCCTCATGGACTGTTTCTTGCTATTTTTCTACTATGACCTATGAATTATCGAAAAGAAATAAAAATAGTTACTACCTAGTAAAAAAAACTAATAGCCCAGACATGTAATCTTCTCATCTCATGTACCTCATGGTATTTCTCCACCCATTAAATAATAAGCCAATTTATCTAAAATGATCTAATTAGGTTCTATCTATAATTGAACTTGGAAGTTTTCCTACACATTTTGTGAAAATCTAATTTGTTATTTCAGTTGTGGCTTTTTTTCCCCCACAGTTGCATCTGTCATCCGAAAGTTCTCCAGATTTCCCAGTAACAGTGCCACTTGCCTGCTCGGAGTAAATTCGTAGCGGATAGGACACATTAGCAAAATGCGCAGACAGTTCAATGGTTTCGTGTCTGCATACATTTAACATCTTGACACCTTAATTTCAGTAAGGTGCATCAGTGGACCAATGAGAGTGCAATGGAGGGTAATGATGGATGTGCATTAGCATAAGGATTTGTGGGCTTGCGCGTGTGCCGCATCTACCATTTACAAAGACTAATGGATGTACTTATCACTGTAAACAAAGCACTAATGTGCAACCAGTCCTCACAAGCTCATTTGTGAAACATCATTTCATATAATTTATTCAAACATTCAGCTATTCTTATGCATGGTAAAAAAATACTTAGTAACCACAATGTTTATCACTTCACCGATTTCCTATTAAGTCCTGGATGTTCTTTTTGAACTTCAAAGCCTTGCCATACAGTATCTTTAGCCTACAATTTTACCATCAGGTCCTTGGAACCTTAAAGTCAGCTTCAGGTCCTAATATCTGGAACGCTTCAGCTTATGTCCTGTCACCTATCTGTTTTGAAGTAACAGCATTTTTGTATGGTTCTATTGTCTATTCTTTTCCAAGAATTAATTTGCATCGATTTGCCAAATCTAAAGGTCAAACCACATCAAATCTGACATTTGGTGACAACAACAGTCTCCCGAATTCACCTCGTGGACTATAAATGCAGATGAAAAACCAATCCAAAAACACATCGGCATTAACTCCAAACACACAAAGTGGGAATGTTCTTATTAAGCACTGCATGCTTGTTCCTGATGATTCTGACAATTAAAAAGTTCCCTTTTTTTATTAAGATTCTGCTATCTTCTGAGAGATTTCTTTTTGTCCATTATTGACAGCATGTCTAAAATATATAAAATATAAAAATGCATAAGATTAAAAAAAGAGTAAACAGATTACATACACTGCAAAAAAGTTCATTTACTAGGTAAATGTTGAATGAATGAATATTGTATTGTTACAGTGGTATTTGTTGAGACAACAGGTAACACTGTGTACTTGAAAACTTAGGAGACACAGATGGAATAAATTAAAAAAGTTGAGCCAGCAATTTACCTTCACTGAGATGCAATCACATGATATATACTATAAGACCCCCATCAAACCGCACTAAAGAGCTGAAGGTAAGTATTTAATTATTTATTTATTTTAATGCAATTTGTTTCAGGTGGCTTACAGGTTATTTTAGACAGTTAGCGTTATATAAGTGAAGCTGGTGTGTTTCCTCTTCTCGTTATACTGAGGCACCCTGACACCTTACTGAGGTGAGCCTAGCTAACGTTAGGCTTCACATTACCACACCATACAGGAGTTAGCGAGCTAAACGTTCATAACCACATCTATCTTTTTTCCCCACTTTGCCCTGACTTTTGCCCAGCAACAGCGTCCTGCTCCACCCCAGCACACACGGCAGCACACACGCGCTCAGCTAACGAAAGTTCAAGAAAATCCTGAGTGTTTAACAGTTAATGAGAAGTGGCGCTTCAGTACTCGGTAAGTTAAGGGATATAAAATTGTCCATGTTAGTTTGGCTTCAGAGTCACTAATGCTCATCTACAAGTGTTATATCGGTTAACTTGCCGGTATGTAACACATCATTAGAGTTTCAGAAACTGTCTTTTAAACACTCTGGTGGTGTATAGCCATATTCATATAATTTTTATCAGAACTAGATATTCTGTGAAATGTATCATATTTGTCTTTACAAGACTCCTCTTGTTCTCTTTAACCAGAGCTCTGCTGTGGGGGATTGGGGTCAGAGGGGTGACGGTAGACCTTTTGGAGCTGCAGGAGGAGCGTGAACAAGCTGTTGGAGGGTGCTGTAGTCCTTGATGGCCAGGGTGACTATGCAGCAGTTTTGGGAGTGATGTTCGGTCAGGTCTGTGCTATGAACATTGAATTCCAAAAGGACTGGACGTACACCTACTGTATGAAGCCATCCAAATGATTTCTATTGGACTTGGAGAGACACGCTTCCCTCAGATTCATATGTTGAGAAATAAACTCTTGTTGCCAAGGACTCTTTTTCTTGTGTCTGACACATTGAGAATAAAGTCTTTTTTTATTGTTATGATATTGTAATATAAAAGATTCAGTAAGAGTTTGATAAGCATCTGGAGTTATTCAGGTTTTTCCTAACCTGTAAGCAAAATAGAACCTGTATTCTCCTGTTTCATGCAGATCACTGTTTTAACTTTGGCTAGTTTTGGAATAATCATTTTTTAAGTAATGTTTGTGTGTTTTAATTGTTGGGGTATTGTTAGACTTGTTTTTATAATAAAAATTTAAAAAAGTAGATGAAAAGTTGGGCTAAGTCAATCCTACAGAGAAATATAATGAATTGAGCCCACAACCAATACTACTTGAACTGACTTAAATATTTAAATTACAAGTTGAGTCTACTTAAGATTTTGAACTGGGTACATGTTGTGTCAACTAAACAACAACGTGAAATATTTAGTTTGGCCAGCACATTTCACTGATGCATTGTTTTTTTTGTTTGGCTGTCATGTTTTTTGGTTTTCTGATTTTTTTTGTTGTGTTTTTATTTTTGCTGTAGTATTTGTTCTTTTTTTTTATTTTTTTATCCTTGCTGCTGTTTTCTCTAAATTTGTTGTGTCTTTGGTTTTCCCGTCTCATGAAATGATTGTTGTTCTTTTATTTGTTTGCTTTGTTGGTGTTATTATGTTTGATTTTATCTCTTATGAAGATTTTTTCCCGCTTTCTTCTGATTTTCTGTTGTGTTTTCAGTTTTGCTGTCATATTTCAGAATTTGCTGATGCATTCTCTGAACTTGTTTTTGTCAGTTTTTTGTGTGTGTTGTTTTAAAATTTGTTGTTGTTTTGTTTTTGCTGTTGTGTCTTTTGAATTTTGCTGTCATGTTTTTGGTTTTGTTCTGACTTTTATGCTGTTTGTTGTCTTGAATGTGTTGTTTTTTTATCTTTGCTATTGTGTATTTTCGTATTTCGTTTTGTGGTTTTGCTGCTGTGTTTTCTGATGTATTGTTGTGTTTTCAATTTTTCGGTCATATAGGTTGAATTTACTGTTGCATTTTCTAATTTGTTTTTTTGTGATTCTGGTTGTGCTGTTGTATTTTCTGATTTAGTTTTTTTCGGCGGGGGCGGGGGGATATGGACATTCCTGTCTTGTTTGTTTTTATTGATTTCTTTTTTTATTGTCATTTTTCTAAATTTGTTTTCCTATTTGTCTTCTGATTTGCTGTTCGTTTTGACTTCTTATGTTCTGCACTGGCCCCCATATAAAAGTCATTAAAACGTCTTTCACAGCATAAATTAGACACACCATTGGGTTTATTATTTAAAAATTAAAATTAGAGTAAGTTGGAAAGTGCAGCCGAAGTGACTCAGACAGTGACTCAGACGGCGCCTAGACAATGAAGCCACAGCCACACGACAGACTTGATGTCAATCTTCTTATAGCTACCACAGTTACAGAAGTTGAGAAGGTAGGCAGCTGGGCCACAGTATCTGTGTTTTTCTCATCGCCGCATGTGTTTCCTTTAAGTTCTCTGCTTCCATCACAATCCTCACAAGCATAAAATGCTTACTGATGAATGAATGAGCAAAGCCTACTTATTTCCCTTTTTTTTATTTGCACTTCCATTTTGTCCTCATTTGGACACTTGGTTGTGGTGGGACGTCTAGAAAAACTAAAAGTCACAGCTACTGCACATTCAATTAGCGTTCAAATGAAAGTGTGTCATATACATCATATTTAAATAAGGCTACGTTTCCAATACCATCTGATATTTATACCAATGGATGCAGCAGTGATTGATGATTCAATCGGTTTTCACCAGTTTGTATTTAATTACTAACACTAAATCATTTCACTCAAACCCCGAGAAATGTGCCGCCATATAACAGATTACTTCGATCTAGCAGCCAGGATGCAGCAGCTGCTACACCCAAAATAATGTCTGATAAATATCTTTCTTGCATTATTCATTTCCGTGATTGTTCATGGTAAAGCACCCATGGGCTTCATGAATGTGGTAAAAATTCAATTTGCAGCCCTAATTGTGAGACAATTGTGTTAGGAGTTAATGTTGATATTTGAAATCCTGGTTAACCTGGTTGAAGCACCAGTGTCACTCAGGACTCCAGAATGTACAGACTATCTGGTCCAGTCCCCTACTGTATATACAAACAAGTTCCATTCCAAGAGCTCATACATATAAGTCCAACGAACAATGTCTAGTTCGCCATGTTTTGCCTTCAGGTCTTCATGAAGGCTTTTAGATTTCCCTTGAATCAGCATTAAGCTGAGCGAGACTCGACGCTGATGCTGATCCTGCATCCACACACTAAGAAGTTTCTCCATCTCCTATATCACTTTTTCACACTTCTTTGATATTATTGTCAATCAAGTTCCATGATCTTGTCCTTGTTCTGTAGAATCGTGCCGATGGCTGAACGAATCATATTAAAAGAATGAGCAATGTCTGACATTTATTCACCTCGCTCCATTCTCTCAAGTATTTTCACTTTTATCTCCATTGTTTGGAGCTTCTTAGCAGTACCAGCTTCATCATCAGTGCTTGAAGAGAATGCATGCACATGACAATGTACGCCGGACATGTCATCTAACTTTCTGTATCTTACTTACTGTATCTTCAAAAGTTCGTAACTCGAATGTTCTTATGTTGGGGACTTACTGTATTTATTTTGCAACAATGTCACAAGAACTAAATGACATGGACCATCAAGAAGATATAAGATAAGATTTACTGTACAATAATGTTTAGTACAACTCTATTCAAAATTCCTAAATTATCAGGAACCTCAGATTTGGCAAATCTCAAATATTGCATGCTAGTGACTTTGTTGTTTGTCGTCTTAGACCACAAAAATGAGCCAAAGAAGAAATCTAGTAAGTAGTCTAGTCTTGAGGCTTGCGCTGCTATAGGGCTGCAAATAACGGAAAGTAATGTAAGGTTCAAAAGGTTTTGCTGCGTTTATTATTTACAGTCATTAATTCTTTATATTGTGGAGTTGGCAAGGAAGAAACTTGACCAGGAAGCATAGGAACAATAATATATTTTCTCTTTTATTGGCAAACTCACACCGGCAGAACAAACACAGGCACTGAACTGACTGAATAAGGGGGAAACCGGCAAGCGGTAACAAAACCCACTGGGCTTAATCAAAACACAACATGCCGGTAGACCACCTGTCGGCACGGGCAACACGCAACCACTTTACTAAAAGTAAACACATAGTCGAACAAAACAAGGACAATAAATATCACATTAGTGGACAGCTCATGGGCGCAAATGCAAATTAGAGCCCGCGCTCTACAGAAGCACAGCGCTATTACTGTTACACTATTAATAAACCAAAGACAACATGAGACGCGATTGCGCCGCATGTTTTCCTCCTCAGTCGCTAATTGTTAACCAGATACGTTACTGTTCGCTAACTCTTAATTACAGTATATTTCAAGGTTAGCTATAATCAGGCAGGAGGCATGTCTCTATCTCAATACAACACTTAAACCTTGAGCATGTTGGCATTTACTGAAGATGAGGATGGATGGAAAAACTGTCTTATGATTGGATACAGAATTGAAGCCTGAGAATGTAATTGAAAAGTGTAACCAATATTCACAGCAGCAGTGCACATGGGTGATGTGGCAAATACGCTATTACACTGCCTGCCCAAAAGAAAAGTCACACACACTAAAATTTCACGCAATGTGGTGGCCAATTCATGTGTGAAAATGATTCGTCATGCTCCCAGAACTGCTCTTTCACAGCTTGAGGTCTGGAATATGGCCCTGGAATCAGGGAAGAAAAAAAATGCATTGATGTGATGACCTGGTCGTTCGGTACATTCAGGTCGTCAGCTGACTTTATTTTATTGCCACATTACAATGCTGAGCCTATAACAATGCCTCCAAACGATCGTACAGTAGGCAGTATGCATGATGGGTGCATGCGCTTACCTTCTTACCCTGATTCACCCATCACTCTGGAATTGGGTCAATCTGGACTCATCAGACCACATGATCTTTTTCCATCTCTGCAAAGTTCAGTCTTAATGCTCTCTTGCAAACCTTGTCTCATTGTGTGTGGCTAGAAATGCTCTTATTTCACTATTAAACATAGCTCCGATTTCTACCGTCCTTTTTTTTTCGATGCAACTTCACATTTTAAGCACTTAAGCATTTAAGTGAATCCATTCCCGTTATTTTCCGCCCTTAATTCTTCCACAGAGCTGATGGTTCAGCACTATCCTTCCAGGACAGAGGCATCACTTCAAGTGTGCCATCACTCTTAAATAGGGGCAATCTGGACTCATCAGACCACATGACCTTTTTCCAATGCCACCAAAAAATTCCAATCCTTATGCTCCCAAGCAATCTGAAGCATTTTACTGAATCTTAATCTCACTAAGAAATGATTTTGTCATGGACACACGCCGCTGTTAAGTTCCAATCCTGTGGGTTATTGTGTGTATGGAAATGCTCTTAATTTTAACTTCATCCTTGTCAGGGTCATGTAGCCTATGCTACAAACAGGACTACACCCTGCCAGTCCATTGAGAAGCAGCATGCATACACAAATACCTCCCACTTCAGGGTAATCTAATACAGACAGTCCACTGGCATGTATTTTAGTAGGTATGGAAGAGGAATCTGGAAACCCTGAATTAAACACACTCACACAAACTTACTGGAAGAGCATGAAAAACTTCACACAGGTCCAAGGTTAGGACCAAAGCATATATTACATTTGTGATGCAAGGACGTTTCGAGTAACATGACATCATTTGAATCAATCATTCCAAATTCACGTTCAGAGAATCAGGAGCTGCATGGAACCAAATTACTTGTGCTAATTAAATTCAGTTCAAATATTTCTAAACTTGTATGCAACTTTTATTCGCACAGATCAGTAATTGTAAATAAATACTCTTTTTTTCTCTCTCTTATAATTTAGATTTAAATATCATAATTAAATGCCATACCTCTCTTACACTTTCCAAGTTCTCAATGTCAGGTAATTACAGTAGTGGTCTCTCGATACACACAATCTTCAAGATAATTAAATAACAAGCTAAGCTGCGGCTTAGTGAAGTGTGAGATGACTGAATTGTGTGTTGTTGTTTTTTTTATGCAACCACCTGGACTATAATGCTTCATCTACAATCGTAAATAATGGATCTATCACACACTTGCATATGTCCCTTGATTGGAGACGCAAGTAAAATTTAACACAGCTCAATGCTGTCCTCTAATGTTCAGATGAAATCATTACAGTCTATCAATTAAGTGTGAGGGAGAATTAAAAAAAAAAGGTTTATACAGTTTATATTTGGGTTTTTAAAAAACATTATGGATAGTTTTAATTAGAAAGATTTACACTAAATGGAAATAGGAATAATGTACTTAGTATTTGTAATTACAGAGTGATATAATAGGGATATGATTTAGAGAAGCGTCCTGCAATTTTTAGAGGAAAGCTATTTATTTCAGAAAAAGTTATTAATGTACTGAAAAGTTAAAACTCCACTTTCCAAGCTCTGCTGTCTCATACAGGTGATTTGTTAAAGGCACATTATGGGAATAATTAAGGGGACATGGTCAAAAGAGAAAAATTAACCTTGTGAAATAATGCCTCGCATTGCAGTTCTAACAGCAAATGTTTTATATAAAACAAGAAAAGAAAACATAAAATGATCACAAATGCATATTAATAAATCTCAATTACACTTTTGAATTTTGTGAGTTAGATAAATTATTTAAGCAAGCAAATAATACTTGGTCTTTTAGGAAAACTGTAATCCACAGAGTTTTTTTTCTCTAATTTTTTTTCTATAATTATTATCCTATAATTACATAATAACAATTTTTATTAATAAATTCATTTAAAGTTATATTTAAAGTTCGGGAACAGCCATGAGAAAAAGTCATTACATACATTAAAACTATTGTACCAGCATGGTTTTTCTTGCTTAAACATTATAAAAAAAAAGAAATATGAAAAAAAGAAAAAAATGTATATGCGTGAATAAATGTCTCCATAGAAAACTTTACCAAAGATTGTAGGTTTTTCATTGTAAAATGACAATCCATGCATTATTTGAGTGAAATTATGATGTTTTATTTACTTGACACTAAGTAAGTTTTTCTTTTTTTTAAGTCACACTTATTGACTAATTAAAAATACATATAATAATAATAATTCGTTCCGGAAGCACGCTCGTATTTCAAAACACTCGTAAACCAAATCAAATTTTCCCATAAGAAATAATGAAACTCAAATTATTCGTTCCACAGCCCCAAAAAATAAATGCATAAAATATAATTAACAAAACTAAAAACTATAAAACAAATTAACCTGCACTTTACCTTAAAAAAAAAACTAAAAATAAATCCCGACAGATAAGTGTTTCCGTTTGTGCGTGCAGGCGCTGTGTATGTGTGTGTGTGTGTGTGTGTGTGTGTGAAGCTAAAGTAAGAAGCCCCTCTCCGCTCCCCCTTCTCATCTTACACAGTTCCCCTTCCTCCACTCTTTGCACACACACACACACACAGCAGAAACACTGTTTTATCGGAAAAATAATAAAAATTAACCTACATTTTACCTTTGAAAAGAATCGCGACAGAGCAGTGTTTCTGTGTAGAGAAGAGAGAAAGAGTGTGTGTGTCTGTGTGTGTGTGTGTGTGTGGCACAGTGTCCAATGATGTGTCCAGTGCTTTTGCTTTACACACGCGCTGTACACACACGCATACAGACACAAAATAAAATATGTTTTACACACACGTGGTCACAGTGTTATAGTAAACAGTACATGTTCAAGAGAGAGAAAAAAACGTTGGCTCAGTCGTGATCACGTGACGCTCGGCGTCAAAACAAGAAGCGCATGTGTGATACATGATACAAAATGGGGTTTTTTTTCCAATAAATAAATTTATGTCACGAGCTTGTCACAAATTAGGGAAAATTAAGTCTCCTAGTAAGCAAATGGACATTATCGCCATATTTATGACAGGTTCATAAGGTTGGTTGCATTTACCCTGATTTATTTATTTTTCTTCAAAATGTCAGTGAAGAGTTATATTTAATTTCAACATGATTTATTATGTGAAGGCCAAAGAGTATACATTTTTTTTAGCACAAACATGATTCACATTGTACACTGTACCTAATTTACACTAATAATTTCACATAATTTGATACTATTCCTGCCAGTAAATTAGCAGTAATAGGCTAACATCCAGGGCAGTAACTATTATAACAGTCATCATTATTTGTGAATTTACAAATGTTGTTATAGTCTATGAAAACGCACTTTAATTCTTATGGAAAGCTCTAACTGTTACAAAGCACTGACATTGGAGACTCCTTCCATAAAAATAAACATTTCTGTATAGAAAGCTCAATAATTAGAGACCTTTATTGGTGTTATTTTTAATACTGGTCTGTAGTACCATTGTGTGATGTTTGCTTGCTCAGACAATGCTAATATTGAACTGGTCCAAGCAGGGTTTTGTTTTTCCTTTTTTTGACTGGTATTGTTAAGGTTTTCAGTTTGGACTCGTCTTCGGTTTGATCTGATCTCCCTAAAGTGTACTTCAACATGGATTTCACTTGTAATGAAGTTCTAGCTATTTTATCGTCCGCTATAATAAATGGTAATTTCCAACCAAATCATTTATTCAGCTGGTCTGTGTTTGACAAGATAGTTACTGTATCTTACAAACAGCATTGGACGTGTAACTGTATTAAATATGCGCAATATGAGCCTAGTTTTTTTAGAATCAGAATATCCTTCCAACTACATTGCTGTACAAACCTAGATTTGGTTTGAAACAGTAAAGAGAATTGTTGTGCATAAGTGTGCACTGTAAACCCGAATAAGTTGGCAAAACTCAAAAAATTTGAGGTAATCAGTTACATCAATTTTTTTAAGTAATGAT
>JAOVVA010000001.1:27695811-27715590 GCA_028565275.1 Leiocassis micropogon
TTGAACTAATTGTAATTATTTAAGTTAACAGTACTCAATATGTTTAATTACTTTGAGCATTAGGGTTTACAGTGTGGTGTAGTGGTAAGTACTGTGGCCTCACACCTTAAGGGGTGGGGTTCGATTCCCGCCTTGGGTCTATGAGTGTGAACTTTGCATCTTTCCCCGTGCTTGGTGGATTAAGCTAATTGCCATTTCCAAATTGCCTGTAGTGTGGGTTTGTGTGTGCACTGTGATGTATTGGCACCTTGTCCAGGGTGTACCTGGGATAGGCTCCAGGCCCCCTGTGATATTTATATGAATTTAAAAAAAATGTTTGTCTTGTCTGTACATTGGTCAGAACCCGCTCTTCCCATTATATCTTTACGTTTCATACACTGGAGGACATGAAACCAGTCTCCTGCATGTCTGCCCATCCAGATTTTGTCATCGCATCATGCATAACTGGAAGGACAGAATTTACTGAAACTTTTGCAGTACTTAGATATCTGCTTAAAGTTTAACCTGCACCATTAGTGAAATTAAAATGTTAAGTAAAAGCGATGATATGAACAGTTATGTGCCCGATTTATATAATCTACTTTTAAATAAGCTACTAATAAGCTACTTGCTCAATGTAAACAAACACCTGCGCCGATAAATATTAATTAGAAAAGCTAAACTGAATATTTCTACTGGGATTAGTTCATATTTTTAGGCTGAAATAATAGCGCTGAAGTAGTATAAGTGAATTTTAACAGGTTGGAGTCATGTCGTTTTAAGACAAAAAAAAAAAAAACCTTAATCTTTATCTGATCTACTTTTTGGTCGCTTGTCTGTGGGAGTCACGTGACAAAAGAACGAACGACTCGGAGTCGAAGAGTCATTGAGAAAGAATCGCTCAATTCTGTTTCCTGTACATAACCTACGGGGGTTTTGCGATGATTTGCGCATGCGCGCCCAGTAGAAAAGGAACGAATCACTCTCCGAGACGACTCGTTCTGCTGAGTCACATTAAAGATTCGTTCAAAAAGAACGAATCGTTCATGAACGACCCATCACTAGTGTGTTTAACGTCGAAGTGTTTGACGGAGCGAGACTCCCACACTAATTATACCTGTATCATGTATATTCATATAGGCATATATATTTTTTTTTTTACACAATTTAAAGCCTTTATAAGGTTATTTCGATCAATCATAAAGCGATCACCAATCATAAAGCGATCCAGCACTAATGACTGCCCCGCCCCTCACAGTCTCTCCCTCGGTCTGTTCCTCCCTCGCTTCATTTCTCACTCGGTGTCCGTGCTGAGTGTCAGTGATGGCGGCTGTCTCCGCTCACCGAGTCCTGATATACGGGGGGAGAGGAGCGCTCGGCTCCACCTGCGTCCGCCATTTCAAATCCCTCGGCTGGGTGAGTGGATCCCGTGATCCGTGTAGGAACATATACAGCTGGTGGTTTAGAGCGGTACTCTGTCATATTGGTTGTTGTTTTCTTTTTCTTATGACACTTGTTGAACAGGTGCAGGGAAAACTCCCGCTTTACTCTTTTATTATTTTAAGCTCTTAATATTTATACATGGCAATATATATATATTTTTTTTAATCCACAAATTCTATATCTAAATATTTTGCAGAATGTTCATTTTTAGAGCTCTGTAGAACACTTAAACATGATGTGTGCATTACATCTTAAACACTGTCTTAATTGATTAATAATTGAAATGTCTTAATTAATAAACAAACACCGGTGTCACGGTATAATAACCTAGTGTAAAAAAAAAAAAATCACACTTTTTTTTTCTCAGATCCATGGTCCATTATTTCACTTTTTGTCTTTTCTCATCGGTTTCATGCACTTTCTCTGGGTTTTATAGCAAAATCATGGCATTTATTATAATAAATTACCCCTGGGTGTGAAAATTAGAGAATCATTATACATTTTTCATTTAGATATGTTTGCATTTGAGGTGGTGGTGGTGGTGGTGGTAGTGGTCTCCACTGTCGCCTTTGCACTTTCAGGGTCGAGGGGTCGATTCCCACCTCAAGCCTGTCTGCATGGAGTTTGCATGTTCTCCCCATGTTTGGTGATTTTCCTCCAACAGTCCGAAGACATGCGGATTAAGCTAATTAGCGTTCCCAAATTGCTCGTAGTATGTGAAATGTGTGTGTGTGTGTGTGTGCCCTGCGTTGGATTGAATACACCCGTCCAGGGTGTACCCTAAGTCTCCTGGGATGGGCTCCAGGCCCTCGAGACCCTGAATACAGGATAAAGCGGTATAGACGGTGAGGGAGTAAGAGTGCATTCGAGGTGGTAAAATGTCAGAGTTCCTTTAAAATCCGACAGGTGGTGCACTTTTAATTGTTCACACATTGCCAGGCAGGATACTTACCGTATAGAATCAAGCCGCAAGATTCAAAGAACTTTATTAATCGCAGATGGAAATTGCTTAATTGCAATACAAATCCAATCACCACCTCTGTATCCTGATAATATTGTATGGGGAGGTCACTGGTGATTCACGTGCCTAGTGAATATGCTCTGCGATGGACAGGAATTAGATCCAAAGTGTACTGTATTCCCACCTCATTTTAACTCTGATCCAAGATAAAGACATATAATTGGGAAAAAAGTGTGAAAATTACCGGCTTGATGAAAGCAAAAAAAAAAAAAAAAAAAGGTTAAAATGATTAAAATGAATAACTGCATTTTCTTTAATGTTTTGTGTTGTGTTGTGTTGTGTTGTAGTGGGTGGCCAGTATTGATATTGCGGCAAACGAAGAAGCCAACGCTAATGTGCTCGCGAAGATCTGCGAAAGTTTCTGTGAGCATGCAGAGCAGGTAAGGTTCAGGATAAAGAATGTTTATGGATATTTCATGGGGGGAAAAAAATTATAGATATAAAAAAAATAATAATAATTTGTAAAAATAATAAAATGTATACGTTTATTTTCGGTAGAGAGAAAGAAGCCGTGAATATGGACTGAAAGTCTGATCATCAAACCTAATCACAGCTTATCACACTGTGTCATCTGTAAACCATTAGAAAGATGCCTGTCTGATATTTTTATTAATTACTATTCAGTTATCCTGTAATAACACCATAACACTTATGCTCCTTCGTAAACAGTATACTATACACTATTTACCATACATTACTTGGTACAGCTGCAGTATAAAGGGATGTTGAATACTCAAATCAGATTGGTCCCAGGTTTATAATAATCTGTGTGCTGACGCTGGAGACTCCTTCCATGAGCGTACTGTACATGGTAAATAAACATCACCTTACAGAAAGCCAATACACTGAAATCATTAAATAATAATAATAATAATCTCCACCTATCTAGCCTCTTTTTAATAATAAAAATAAATTTTGCCCATATCTATTATATGACGTTTCCATCATACCAGTCCCTATGGGTTGACTTTTAACAGTTAACTGTTACTTTAACCATAAAGTATTAGAATGAGTGCATTAATACGCTAATATAAACTATTGACTTTAAATGAGTCAGTTCTGCCTTGATGCGAGTCGATTCATATGCACATGGAAGTTCAGGAAAATGTAGTTTGGTCCTAAGAGAAGTTTTGGAACTTTGGACTCTCTCTCTCTTTTTCTCTCTTTAAGAATTACATTAAAATTTTTTTTGCACATTTCTATTATATTCCTTATGGATTAACTTTTACTATAGAAACCATAAAGTCTTAGAGTTAATGCCTTAATAGTTTTTTTTTTTAATCTGAATTTCTTTCTGATCATCACCAGTTCATACTACGGGGGAAATTGAAATGCAAATTTAACAAGGTTCTTCTATACACAACGTAGAGATTTTTAATATACAGTGCTGTGCAAAAGTCTTGACGCCCCTCCCATTTCTTCATACAGTATTTTGCTTCTAAACATCCAGACGTCCTTGTGTTTTAATGTAGCCTTGAGGAATAGTTCTCTAGGCTTCCTGAAGGACTTTTTTTTCTCTCTTTTTGGAAAGTTTTTAGTTCCCGTCCCTGTACCTGAGCAGTTTCAGAGGACTAGTTTTTGTTTGTTAAGCCACACAGTGACCTATGAATCATTCAAGCATAACAAGCATCAACTTAATTAAGGCATTAACCAGTGAGAAACAAATGCAGATGATGACAGATGATCAGGCCGGTGATTAGTATACTGGTGGTGCAGAATGCTGAGTGGTTGGAACAGACGAGAGGGGAAATGAGGTTGCTGATGAAGTTTTAATCTACATCATATATTCTAAGTTTATGGAATAGTTCAAAAAATACAAGGTGGCTCAAGACTTTTACACAATACTGTTATTTAGTTTGAAGGTAGTCTTGCTGAAGGTAGCAAACCGTGTTATTAAATCCTGGGTTGCTGTAAAGCAACTTTAATAAATATAATTACATATATAATTACAAAACTTTAAATTAACTTAAAAAAAATGTAAGTAATTATAAAACATTTGTATGTAATACTACATTCACCAATAACAAATAAAAAAGAGAATCTAACCTCTGGAATTAATGCCTGGCCTCAGCCTCAGTAGGAGGAGAGCATTATCTGCCTTTATCCCATCTGTTCCAACATAAATGGCTTATTACACATCCGCTACCAAGGAAACCCCATTTATTTTCCACAGCCGTACAGCCGAGGCAATTTCCTCACGCAGCCGCATATTGACATCCAACGAGCCCTGTCCTTTCTCATCATCCCATCTATTGTGTCTGCCATCGACATCATTCACACCCCCGTATAATGAGTCTGGATGGAGGACACGCAATGACGTCCTTGTAAACCCACGCAAACAAATTTGTCTCTCTTGTTTGCCTGGTAAACCGATATGTCATTGTTTATGCCAGAGGCAGCGAATCAAGCCTGTCAGTTGGAACGGATTGTACGAGCGTATACTAGAAACTAAAAAATTATAATAATAATAATAATAATACAATTATAACTGCTCGGTTTTATTGTTAAAATGTGATATGTTGATATGAAGCAGAACATTAAATGAAATGAAACTTGGCAGGACTCACAGTTGGATTTACAGTACATCTCAGACTTACAATATACTGACAAAAGTATGTGGACATCTGATTGTTACACCCATATCTGGTTCTTCATCAGGCTCTTACCACAAAGTTTAATGCACACCATTTTCTATACAAGGATGTCCTTATACAGTTTGCTATGGTCATATAGTGTAACGGTGTTTTAAAAAGAGGAGGACAGTATTTGTATCAATCAGGAGTGTAAATAGTGGTTTTTTCTGCAATACAGGATGCTCCATGTAATTTGTCATATTCTTTCGCTAATCAACCTTAAAAAGTTGAGATTTTTATTTTAGCATTTATGGAAGGAGTCTCCAGTGTCAGTGCCTTGTAAGTTTTGCACCAAGGGAACAAGGATGTTATGGTAAAACTGGAGGTTTTTTTATTTGTGACTTCAAAAGAAAGTAAGGAAAGTACTGTTACTTTCACAGACGACCCATTAAATTAAACGTAACCCTAAATGGATAAAAGGACAATGTGTCATCTTTTGATTCATTAAAAAAATGTGGTTGTTGACAAATCGCTGTCACATGCTGAACTTGCTTGTGGTAACAGTAATTCTGCTGGGTGTCAGCCAGCATCTCACTGATCCATCATTGATTATTTTCCTATAACAGCGTATCCTGTGGTGTTATATAGATTAGTTATTATGTATTTAACTAGCTGTATTTACCTATTAGAGTTATTATGGTTACACTCCTGACCATGACTTAAGAGAACTGTATGTAGAATTTGGTGATACACCACTGTTAACTAATGCATAACGAATGGTTAAAGAACATCAGCCATGCCGTCTTTTATATAGGTGACGTCGGATGTGGCTCGGTTGCTGGGAGACCAGAAAGTGGACGCCATCGTGTGTGTGGCTGGAGGATGGGCCGGGGGAAACTGTGCCTCCAAAGGTCCAGAATGAGTTCTGTACAGTAAATGATCAAAAGATGTCTCCACAATATAATTGTAAAATGTATATAAATACCAAAATATTATCTAGATAAACAGTTTGTGATTATTGGCACCTGAATGTACTGTATAGGGCTTTTTTCTTTTTTTTTTTTTTTCTTTTTTTTTAGATTTACGTTAACTAGAAATAGCTAAAATCTTCCTTTTTTAAATGCAGATACCAATCTCCTATATGCTATGATAAACAGTCATACTCGAATACTTGACTTACACAGCATCACTTTTTTTTTTATCCCAGTGTAATATTTACTTATCGTTCATTAACATTACAGAACAAAATGTTCCTGTATAAAAGATGTAGCATATTATAATAGAATATTAGTTTGGTAAAGAAATGGATAACATTTGTCTTTTTTTTTTATCTCTCTGATATCTCAGATTTTCTGCTGATTTCAGCCCTATAATGATGTTTAAAATAGGATAGTGTCATCCCTAATGTACACATAAATTCTCCCCTAATGTGCCCACTCGAGTAACTTAGACAAGCACGTTATATTTTACGTTGTTAAAACTCGTTTATTATTGAACTGCTTTTGATCTCTTACTCTGTCTCATATCTTTGTAGACGTGTTTAAGAACAGCGATTTGATGTGGAAACAGAGTGTCTGGACCTCCACCATCTCCACCTATCTAGCCTCTCAGCACCTCAAGCCTGGAGGTTTGCTCACGCTGACCGGAGCCAAGGCTGCTCTCAGCGGCACTCCAGGTGCTCATATTTCAAAAATTATACCTCAAAATCAAAGTTCTATCTTTATATTAAATGCTAATACAAGGGCCAAAGAGGAGGTACTCATAAGTTGGTTATTCGCTTAGATTTCACAGTTATCTGGTGTGGCAAGAACATCTACATAGTGTGTACTTTAAACCGAATTGATGGATAGAATTTTATCTTGCCTGATCTTGCCAGTGTGGTTTTATTTTAATGTACTACTTTATAGTTTACAGATTTACTACGTGCTTCAGTAGTTATCGTCAACAAAAGGCAACTTAATGTGTGTGCATACACTCAGGAGGTATCAATACTTTTCTGTCATCTTTACAAAAAATAAGAGCAAAGGCAGCCTTAGGATTATGGGGTACAATATTTGTAATTTTAATTGTGTTTTTCATATGTTCGTATAATTAGTGCATTTATTATTAAAAAGAAAAAAAGAAAAAACTCACATTTTTAATATGGTGTAAATGCTTCTTTTACTTTGCACCTTTAAATTTCACCCATGTGACCATAAATCCCCAGATTTTACTTGTAAAGACCCAGATTTAAACAAATGTCATATAATGTGCCTAAGCCTAAGCACACTAGGCTTTACTGCCTGCACACTGAAAAATCCTGACATCAGCATGTTATCCTGAAACATGCACTATACACAAAAAAACCCAACATCAGCATGTTAACCTAAAAC
The DNA here is from genome assembly GCA_028565275.1 of Leiocassis micropogon. NCBI lineage: Eukaryota > Metazoa > Chordata > Actinopteri > Siluriformes > Bagridae > Leiocassis > Leiocassis micropogon. The sequence goes on from JAOVVA010000001.1 coordinate 27,703,200, forward strand.
ATTCACCCTGTCGAAAATCTCTTCATCCAAATGCCACCTTAAAGCTCCTAGGTAAAGGATAGACTGGATAGACTCTTATTACCACTGCCTTGAAAGATTCTCTCTATCCATTATGCAAAAGCATCACTACATACAGTATATGCCTTACCCTATACCCCTTCATTATGAACCCTTCCTAAACCTCAAATTCTCAAATTCCCTTAATAAAACACAAACCCTAAGACATGCACCTTTATCAAAACTTAGATCTTGCATTGTAACGTGAAACATGGTGCCTAATCCAAATTCTTTATCAACCCAATTTACTGAGATTTCACCTTGTCTTGTTATACTCTCTAACAAGACCACCAGTCATAGCTCCTATTCAAGACTACCTTATCATACAGTACCCCTACCAAGACCACCAATCATACCTGCTTCATAAAAACTACCTTTTCATACCCCCTAACAAGACAACCTTATATCACCTCACAAGCCCATTAAATCATACTTCCTGTAAAAGACTACCTAATTATACCCCTTAACAAAACCGCCTTTCATACCTGCTACCCAATCATAACCTAATCAAACCCCGTACCAAAAAACACTTTATCATACACTGTACTAAAACCACATTATCATGCACCCTACCCAAAACCACATTACAATACACCCTACCTAAGACCACCATATCATACCTATTTCCAAGACCACCTTATTAAACACCCTTTCCAAGACCACATTATCATACTGTCTACCCAAAACCATATTATCATATGCCCTACCCAAGACCACCTCATCATACCTCCTTTCCAAGACCACCTTATCATGCACCCTAACCAAGACCACTTTCTCAAACCAAAACCACCTTATCATGTGCCTTACCTAAGACCACCTTATCATACACCGTAACCTAAACTACTTTATTATACAACTTAACCAAAACCACCTTAACATACCTCCTTTCCAAGACCACCTTATCATATGCCCAACCCAAAACTACCTTATTATACGCTCTACCAAAGGTATCCTTTCATACCCCTCCCCAAGACCACATTTTCATACCCTCTACCCAAGACCACCTTATCATATGCCCTATTCAAGACCACCTTGTCATATGCCCTATCCAAAACCCCATTATTATACCCCCTACCCAAGACCACCTTATCATACGCCCTACTCAAGACCACCTTTTCATACACTCTACCAAAGCTATCTTTTCAAATCACCCCCCAGACCAATTTTGCATGCACTTTTTCCATATTATCATACACTCTACTAAAGCCACTTAATCATACACGCTACCTAAGACCACCTTGACATACACCCTACCAAACCTACCTTATAATACACCCTCATCCACCCCATTCAAATCTAAGTAAAACCTTCTCATCAGTATGCATCTCTCAGACTCACACTCTACCAGAATATTGCCCTTAATCCCGCACCCCACTCATACCCCCTTATCAGCACACTGCCCTGAATCGGCTGCTCGGATTGGCTGTGCAGCTGGGAGGAGACATGACTCAGCATTTTAGCTCAACACATGTGGTTTCTCTTTGCTGCTCGTCTCTCTGCTCTCTGTCTCACATCCCCACCGTGGTGCCAGAGACAGGGCATGCCCCGCAGCTAAGAGTTCTGCTTTAATACGACATGATGGGAATCTCCGTTTTCAGTGTTTGATCTGCGACATGAAAAGACGGAGTTAAAAATCAAATGTTTCTGACAGGCACATCAACTTTCAGCATGCTTGTAGACTAACAGTTCAAAGACGCACTCAGAGTCAAATATTTACAAGATTGAAATAATGTCTTAATGCTGATAATGTTGAAGAAAGTGTATGGCTGATTCATCTGAAGTAAAGCATCTAAAGAGTTTAAGCCAAAGCTCGAGCTGTAGAGCATGTGAGCACGCTTAGAGAGCAGATATACTCCCCTCACTCTCATTGGTTTATTCTCCATAAGACGCTTTGGAGCGTCTGGGCTTCATTTTGGCCACCGAGTAATATTGTTGTTCTTTAAAGAAGTGCTCAAGCTCTAATAAAGTCGTTTATTGGTTCTAGATGCCACGGCTCCAAACATGTGGACTAGGGGGCAGGGTGCGCGACAAGGTTTAGTCTTTTCAGGAGATCAGAATGAAACTTTATGTTGCACAGAGGAAAGTTAAAAGATTACAACCCAAAGTTCAGGTCTAATCTCTTATCGCTGTTTATTGCCAGATGTTTGTGTACAAAGTACAGATGTTTGTTACACCACGTTTTTATCGGATGCTGATAAAACAGCGGCTGGTTAAATAGCAATTTTAAAAGTTTTATAATAAAAATACTAATAATAATAAAAATAAAAGTTTAAGTAGTTACAGCCAAAAGTGTGCACAATGGAACATTTTTGTATTTTCAAAATACTTTAAGGTCTGAGTAAGGCTGGACATGGTTACAATAAATCCATACCATTAAAGTGCAGTGTGTAATTTTCAATCCCCAGTGTTACCTGTCTAACAGAATGCTTTAATGATATTATGAGCGTTATTTAAAAAAACAGCCTTAGCCAGAGTGCCAGCCTTATGAACAAATCTCACTGGTGTTCAGGTTTGAGATAAAAACCATGCTGCAAAAAACAATGGTCTGTAAAATTTTTTTATAAAAGGCCATTTTTGTAGGTCATAGAATGAATATGACATGATGTTATATTCTATACAATAATCTAATTTTAATGCATATGCCAGTGATGAGGGCATTCTCTTGAAGTTGCCTTCCCTCTCTCTCTCTCTCTCTCTCTCTCTCTCACTGTATAGGTATGGTGGGTTATGGCATGGCGAAGGCAGCAGTGCATCAGCTGTGTGAAAGTCTGGCTGGAAAGAACAGCGGGCTTCCTGCAGGCGCCGTAGCCGTGGCCATCCTCCCGTAAGTTGTTGTTGTCGTTAGTCTTTCAGCCGCCCCCCTCGCGGGCTCGCCATGGCGGATCATCCGATCTGCAGACAACTTGGCACAGGTTTTTACACCGGATGCCCTTCTTCTATCCAGTAGCTGGGGTTTGGGCATTTTGTGGGAATTGACACCAGGCAGACGTGAAAACCACCACAGACCCAACACTTACAGGGCCATCCTGTCTGTCTATCCACATTTTTATGATCACAAGCCAACTTTTACTGCTTTTATTCCTAACCTAAGCTGTACATCTGTTTATCAATGAGTACATTCCTCTCTCTCAGTGAAGAGGCACAATGAGACCAAGACCAGCTCCGACCTGCAGGTCTCCATTAGCAAAAAACATTTATACTGTAGCGAAGATCGCTGTGCTCTCTTGATGATGGTGTACTTCCTGTCCTCTGTCAGTTCCATCACAGTCATCTAAGAGCATACGAAAGAGGCTAGTGATTTTCTGAGTGTGTTGAGAGGCCCTGTGAGTCAGAATGTGCAGCAGGTAGGAAAGATGCGGCTGCTTGGGGTCACATGACCTGAAGGGTGCACGTGTTTTTTCGGGCAGAGCAGAGCTTTTGAAATTCATTTTAAAAATTTGGGAGAAAAAACACCTAGGGTCACCTACGGAGAAAAAGTACAGGTCTTAGAGCCTGACGCTCTGCATCAAAAGCTTCAGCAAAAAGGAAAGATCCTCCTCTCTGTCTTCTGCCTCTGATGCAAATGAAAATGTATGTTTCAAATTCTTTAGAATGAGGTATGTTATTTACCAAGAGACGCTCGTCTCCACTCCTTTCACGTTACTCATAATTGAAGCTTTACATAGCATGCCAGTCCTCTTGTTGCCGATTCGGGGTTGTGTTCTGGTCCAGAGATTTTTCAATATAACCCAGTTATGACGTCGTGTTCCAGGGTTACCTTGGATACGCCGATGAACAGGAAATTCATGCCAGACGCAGACTTCAGCAGCTGGACGCCAATGGAATACATCGCAGAGTGAGTGTTTAAAGTGTGTGTTAGTAATTAGTGTAAGAAAAATGGATAGATGGATGGATGATGCGGAAAATAGATGGATGGGGAGAAATATAAACTCATTCGCTCATGCATGCCTGTGATAAACAAGGGGAGGAATAATTAAAACTTGTAGATTTGGCCACAAGGTGGCAGTAACGTTCTTCCCATGAGACAATGTACACGGCTCAAGATTATCGTAGCAAAGTAAATCTTTAGAAAACATTAAAAAAAAACATAATGGTGGTTTTGTAAAGATTTCAGTATTTATTCTTATTTTTATATAGTGTATCATAAAACCAAAAAAACGCAATTGAGTACCCGTCATTCAAGATAAAACTTAATAGAAAAAAATATATAAAAGTCATATGTCATTCAGTAAAAAGTATAGCACAAATATAGCTAAATATAGTTAATTTATGCAAAACAAAATAAATATTGTTATTCTTGTCCCTGGGTTTGGTATGAAATATTCAATTGTGGCGTGTCCACATACTTTTGCCCATTTGTTTTGTATAGTAAGTGTTGTGTTGTATAAAGTAGATAACTGAGGAGACGTTCATTTAGTGTCACCAGCCTCAGAAATCACAAATTAACAAACAGGACCTCGGATTAGAGCCGTTATGAAGCTTTACAGAGCAGAAGTAGCAGATATACATCTCAATATCAACTGTTCAAAGGAGATTATTGCATTTCTTGGATGCTTACAGTGTAGAAAGAAATAAAAATCAGGAAAGACCATGAAATTAGAAGGGGTGTCCCATGACTTTTGATTGATAGTGTATATGTATATAGATTACATTACACGTTTTTTTAATAATCAAAATAATAAGAATAATCATTTTATGTGAACAATCAATATTTAGTATGAATAAAGACTCGTTTATTCTTCACAACCTGCTGTATCAGAAAGACTCTGATGTTGCTCACTCAGCTCATGCCTGCTTGGTTGCTTTCTGAAAATCATGCACAGAAATATGCCACAGAAGTTCGCAGTTCATTTGAGAATTCCATAGCTTTAGCCATTTTTGTACAGAGGTGTACACCCCGGCTTCATGCCATACTACATATAGATATAATACATGGCATGTGCTGTCCTAATACTTTTGGCCACCACTGTGTGTGCATATGTAGCGTCATTAGCACTAGAGAATGTAATGTCAGTGATGCACACACACACACACACACAGACTGAGAAACGCACACGAGGCTGACCCTCTGTGTTACAAGACAAGATTAGACGTAGATTCGATGAAACGTCTAATCTGCACGGCTCCAGAGATTAGCAAGCAAGCAGGAGACGTGGAGGAATAGAAATCGGCTCTGGCAGTTCAGGGGCGGGGCTTAGTCAATTAAAACGAGCACTCCCGTAATCGGATAACGACTGAGCGCTGAGGTTTTTGTCTCGTCATCGTCGAATCTTCTAAGTGAGCTTGTGGCTGCTGACAGCCAGCGATGCCAGTCTCCTCTGTCCACCACCCCAACTCGTTATCCTGCCATCGTTCCCCTTCTTCTAGCATTTTCACTGTTATGTTTCTCTCTTTTTATTTTTCCTTTCCCAGATTGTTCTACAGCTGGGCCACTGGGTCAGCGCGGCCAGCCTCAGGCAGTCTGATCCAGCTGGTGACGTCAGGAGGAAAGACAGAGGCCACGCCGGTCCAGTAACAAACCATGAGACGAGAATAGGAGGAGAAGGGCTGGATAAAATAAATGTTCAGTGTTCAGCTGGATCAAAAGAAATAAAAGGGCAAAGAAATTATATTTTGAGAAGAGAGAATTCATGCTTACAGTATTTGAACACACTGCCACTTATTGACATTTTATTGTACACTACACACAATACCTTATTACTGTTTGATCATGAAATTTTCTTTTTTGTTTTTCATTTGCATCATGTTTAATGTTCATCCTTGAAGATGGGTTAAAGAATATTGTACCGTATCACTGCTGAATTCTCAGACACAGGGTCAAGCTGTCATTAAAATTACAGGTTAGTAGTAAAACAGCAGGAATTTTTGGTCGTCAAAGCGTTGTAGCAATGTTACAGAGATTTGGTATTAGATTGTTTTGCTTTTCGTTTTGATTTCCATTTCCATTTTGATGGAATGACGTCATGATGTGGGGATAACGTTGATGGATGTCACTTCAAAACAATATTAATTCATGGCTTTTATTTTTTATTTTTTCTCTCCCACATGAAATATTCATCTTGCTTAAAGTCGTTTTTTTTTCTGCAAGTAAGCTGCCGACCTGAGTTGGTATCGAACCCTGGTCTGGGAAAGTGCTATCCACTGGGAACCTGCTTTTGATGCTAGTAAATACACACATATTAAATATAATAAACAAAACAAAGAGATAACACTACAATACTCACAAGACGCACAAGCGCTTTGTGTACAAGAGACAAGCTTTTTATGATAAAAACGGCATTGCCCCGTTCTGCAGGGTGGATTTCCGCACTCTTATAATAATATAAAAGGAACGACGGATGTAACACAGTCGGACGTGATGCTAATAGACTTTGAGCGCCATAAATGCTGTAAGTAAATTTTGGGTAAATTGGGTTGTTTGGAGGTTGTATTTGCAACACTGTTTTGGGGTGCGTCATGCAACATTATCCCAACTGATTCATTCTAATATTATAAGAATGAATGCTGGGAATGTGCTTGTTCTAGTACTGTTGCCATTTCTATAGGGGTAGATCCTTTACAGGAATTTAAATGTCAGAATAATAACGCATAGATTAAACATTAAAACAAAGGCAAAATAATAATAATAATAATAATAATAATTGATACGGTGAAGCTTTTTGAAAGGAGACATTGCAACACGCAACATGTATGGAAGGAGTCTCAATTGGTGTACCAGTAGGTTTTCAACTATATGGGGATATAGTTTGTTTGCTTTCCAGTTATTCACTAACGTCAAAATTTTTGTTTTTGTTTTGTTTTTATTATATTTAAAAACCGTTATATCTATAATTTTGCTCTATATATAATAATATATAAAATAAGTTAAAAATAAGTGTAACCATTTTACAAATTGTTGAGTGTGACGAGTAAAACATTTCAGCATACTCGATATGAAATAAGCAGTTCTGTGCAGATACACCCCTAAGTGTGTTATTCCACAGACATGGTTTACTGACTGACTGAAGAGCGTTCAGTCATGTGACTTTTTTTACCTCTTCATTCCGTAAAAGCAGTAAAACACTCAGCAGTTAATCCAAAAGTCCAATGCAGCTTTTCAAACAAGTGACCTTACCCTGCTTGTGTGTGTGTGTGTGTGTGTGTGTGTGTGCACGTTTGTGTATGAGAGTAGAATATAGATGAAAAAGTTTACAGGTAAACACCATCCATCAAAATCTTTCCTGTGCTCTGTGGCTGTGTGTTAGAGTGATACTGTGTACGGGCCAGTGTTAAGCAGTAAAATATTTCCCATAATCCACAGCGAGGTTCTCGAGTCTCTTTGCATCAGCACTAGAAACATATTCAAATATTACACATATGAGAGTGTGTGTGTGTGTGAAGATGATTCATTCATCTTTGTTAGCGCTCCATATGGACATAGTGTGCAATATTACACTTCCAGTCAAAATTCTGGATGTACTTTTGTTTTGGAGAAACTTCTTTTATACACAATATAGATATATAATTGTCAGTTTGTTATAGCATAGAAAGGACTTTTCAAATATTCACATTCTAAAAAAAAAAAAAAATAGACCCAGAAAAATACCCCCAGTGCCTCAAAACAAAATTTAAGGAACAAGAAACTTGATGGATTCGCCAGATTTTCCTCGGCTCCATATACTTTAGCACTTACTCACTCACTCATCGTCTATACCACTTTATCCTGTATTGAGGGTCGCAGGGGGCCTGGAGCCCAATCACAGGAGACCCAGAAGCACAAGGCAGGTACACCCTGGACAGGGTGCCAATCCATCGCAGGGCACACATACTGTACACACTCACACGGTACAGGCAAATTGGGAGCACCAGTTAGCCTAATCTGTATGTCTTTGGACTGTGGTTGGAAACTGGAGTACCCAGAGGAAACCCACCAACATGCGAACTCCATGCACACAGACCCGAGGCGGTAATCGAACCGTGACTCCAGAGGTGCAAGGCGACAGTGCAAACCACGGTGCCGGCTGCTTCATATACAAAGGCAATGCTTGAAAAATCAAATATGCACTTAGATTTTTCCATTCAGTCGTTAATATCAAAGCAAGTACTATATCCTGGTCAGGGTCCAGGTGGATCCGAAGCCTATCACAGGAGTACTGAGCACGAGGCAGGAATAAAATCTAGAAAGGATGTTAGTTTATTACAGGACATCACGTAGTACATCACAAACTGCTCCAAAATAATTGAAAGTTGAAATTGACTTAATAGCATGTTTTTAGGAGCTGAAACAAAAACAGAAGGAACGAAGGACTGGGAACTCCGGAGCTGTGAGACGGAAACTGTTTTTTTTTTTTGTTGCAGTTTTAAGTGGAAATCCTGAAACCACTTCAAAGTTTGGAAAAACATGCTAAAGCTTGTTAAAGGAAATATCCAGTTTAAACAATTTTCCACTCACCTCACATGTAGACGATTAAACAAGACGTCTTTGGCGTCCAACACGTATTCACGTTTTCACTGGAGCAACTGTATGAACTGAATATTTAATAAAGTCTCATTGAGAAACATAAAGTTAAATCTTCATATCCTTACATCCAGCGCCTTGATAAGGCTAGTTAATCTAATTCTAGAACAAAAGGATTAAAGAAAGGGTTAATCAAGATTTACACATTGAAGTACTAATTGGAAATGTATTGTTATATGTGCATCAGTCTGATTCCCACTTAATTGACCTGTTTATTTCCTGTGAAAATATGACAAATACAAAATTGCTGCCCCCATCATAGTGTTTAGCTAGACAACAAAATTCATGTTCATGTTCAAAGCAAGTCTCAGCTATATCCATTATTTACAAAGAATTAAATGGCTAGCACAGACTTGTATTTCTTGCTTGCTGTATTAGCATTGTAGCTTTGCTACACAACAGCAGATGTAAAGGCTAAACTTGATTTAGGGTAGGTGATTTGTAGCTTTGACTAAAATATTTTTGAAAAACAAAGTTTTTCATGTCTTCCCATTTTTTTTTCAAAGATTTTCAATGTATATAAAAGCTACTTCTCGTTAAAGTTGACTTATTGTTGCATGCTAACCGACAGATCTCATTGCAGAAGTAAGTTAAAATGATTGTAATGCAATACAATAATATAAAATCAAATATGAATTTATTCTACTAAAATATTTATATAGACAGAGATGTTCAGTGAATTCAATATAAACCTCTACTTAAGCAATATCACACGAGAGAGTGCTGTTTGCTGGATATCGGCAACAGCCGTGCTGATATTCAGCACAACAGTACGGCCTCAAAGTTGATATTGCTTTTATAACAGTTTCACAAACATCATTTATTATCAACTGATTATGATTTGTTTGTATATTTAACCAGTTATTTTGCTCCATTAACACCTTCATGACTGGCAGAACTAACTAACCGCAACTGGCAGACCTGGCGACCGACAGTTAGTGTAATTAACAGGGCTGAAAGTAGTGTTAAATTCTAACCGGTACTACAGTATGTAGCAGTATTAAGAGAATAAACAATGGAGATGGTGGTTAGTGCGGTTAATTTCCACTTATTCCACATTATAATATCAGCTATGTTAACTTCCCGGGTTCCATGGTTAAATCCTAAATGGCTTTAAATGGAAAGCTGGTACGCTAGGGTGTACAATCCCTAGGTAGTGCTCTTGATTAGGGGTTAGAGTGAGACTTGTGTTAGAAGCTAGTTAGCTTTGTAGCCGTAAATGAAAGAACCCGGACACATGCGATTCAGAACGACTTAGAAGCAATTATTAAGGAGACAAAGTGTTGTTTCAAATGAGATAATGTTATCTGATGTGTTTTCTTGCTGAAAGTGCTTCCGTGACTGATACTCAACGGGTTTTGGCAGCAGCTGCTCTACAATCTTCACCCTTGCTGCGACCGACGAATATCAGAACACCTGGGACGTGAAGTGATACATATAGGTAAACGTCCCAGTGCTGTTATTGTCTGTTATCACCAACTACAGAATGCCTCTCGTCCAATCAGATTATTCGGTCTGAGCTCACTGTTTTTTTCACAGAGAATGTTATAGAATTTCAATGTGAAAAAATGTCAGGTGTAAAAGCAAATCAGCAAAACTGAACCCTGATTGTCATTAATGACCTCTGTTACTTAGACTCAAGTGCAAAAGTTTAAATTAAAAAAACCTCCACTTTAAGATTTAATAAGAAAGATGTGCAATTAAAAAAATAGTATTAGTGAGATAAGTGATATACTGTATAATGTAAAAAAGACAGCAGTTTTGACAATATAAGGCCAAAATCAGCTGAAAATTATAACGCATTAATAATGAAATCCCATTTTTATTGTTGCTGATGAAGGGTTATTAACTGTTATAATAACTCTGTTAACAGAAGTTCAAATCCCGGCATCAAATCCAAGCTGCCACTATTGGGACCTTAAGCAAGCCCTGTAACCTTCTCAATAGCACAGACAAATAAATGCTGTAAATGTAAAGTATAAAGTAGAAATGGATAAGTAAACGTACATATTATATCGTTATAACCACAGATAGTGACCAGTGATGGTAATATACTACAGTACAAGAATATTACTATTATTTATTTTCTATTATTTGTTAACTTTTCAGCTGGTAAAATGTTGACCTTTTCACATTTTAGCATGCATTATTTACCCATTTTTGTTTCTTTTGAAAATTATGTAACATCCATGAAAAAAGCCATTTATATTATATATATATATATATATATATATATCATTTATATATATATAAATAATTTTTCAAATAATTATTTTTGCCCTTTACTCCAAAGGGTGCACAAACATTTGCATGCATCTCTCACTGCACTAATCAGTAATCAGTCATTAAAAATCAGAATGCACTGAGGTGCCTTGAGGTAACATCCAACAAGGTTTGGGTTTCTTTTACCTTTTTGTTCCTCCGATGTCGCCTTTCACCGATGAAAGATTGAAGACGTGGCCCCCTTTCGCCCTGCAGTCATTAGGGTTCCGTCTCTAACAATAAAACATATGGAAGCCATTTAGTCTGTGCACCAACCGGTCACATAAATAAAGACTGGGCAGATGGAAGTGGTTAGTGTACCTCTGGTGACTTGTGTGCACATACTTATGTCTGCATGGTAGTGAGAACATATATATAATATGTAATGTCTTGGAGCGAGGTCAGGACTGTACGGGGATGTGGCAATAACTCCCAGCCGAGTTCCTGTAATGTGCAAGTGGTGTTGGTGAATAATTGTGTGTACAGTTCACACAGACAGATGAGTCTCTCCTGCAAGCGACAATTATCTGTTGATTTTCAAGGAGCAGACGTTCCACTTGCTCAATGTTCATCGCCAACGACTGCAGTGGGCTCCAAGCCACCGGGATCGTCATTCACAGACGATCGGCTTTACGCCTTCATTCACAAGACGTTTCTTCACAATAGCTGTAGTTGAATGACTGTAGTTCTTTAAACCGTTGTTTCTTCTCCGGCAGATCCTCTATTGCAGCCGATCATGTGGATTTAAGTTAATAATCTTTTTAACCTTTCTATTTAGGCAATGAAATTCAACTCAGCTTTACAAAAACCATTCACGATTTAGCGGGGGGAGGGGTGGCAATTACTTTTTCTACATAGGGCGAGGTAGGTATGGACAGCTTTTTACCCTTAATGAATAAAATCATCATTACATTTTGTATTTATCTTCGTATTATGTTAAAATTAGTTTGATGATGAGACAAATATGCCAAAAATAAATAAAATAAATAAAATCAGGAAGGGGGCAAATACTTTTTATAGCCCTGTATAAGATAAACATTTTGGCACTACTTTACAGTACATCAAGTACAGATTAGGAAATTAAGTTGGATAAACATTGCAGTATTCATTGTGAAACCAGGCGGAAGGTTCAGTAAAATAGGATCGGTACGCAGATGCAATGCTGAACTACGGTTTCACTGAACAAACAGCCAAAACTAAATGACATCATTTTTAGAGGCGTCTCTGAAGACCAATATGGAACATGTGAACGCATGGAACATTAATGCAACTTGGCAAAGTAACGCACAGTGACTTTGGAGAATTCAAAGGGATGCGTGTTATTCTCCAGAGCAACCTACTGTCCATGAAATATAGCATTATAGCACTGCGAGTAGGCAGCTCGTCGGAGTGAAGATGTGCCAGAGCTTATGCCAGGGCGAGTGTGTATGTGTGTGTGTGCGGCGCGGCCTTATCCCACATACACATTTTCAGGGGCTGCACTGTGGCTTAATGATGTGTCTGATTTGTCAAAGCTCTCTCTCTCTCTCTCTCTCTCTCTCTCTCTGTGTGTGTGTGTGTGTGTGTGTGTGTGTG
>JAOVVA010000001.1:27716367-27730777 GCA_028565275.1 Leiocassis micropogon
TTTTTTTTGAAAAAATATATTTATTTTTTTATGAAAAAAAATTAATTTCTTTCATTTTTGTGAAGCTGCTTTGAGACAATGACCATTGTTAAAAACGCTATATAAATAAAATTGAATTTAATTGAAAATTGAACTGTTTAGAGGCTAATATGGTAGTAGGTTGGCTAATGAGCTAGCTGGTTAACTGTTCAGATCATTTCAGATTTGGGACTTTCTCCTCTTTTTAAAAAGGGTTTTATTGTGTATACACATCAATTTAATGACATAAAGGTGAAACTAGATTTTTTTTACATAGCTAATTTGCTAATGCTTTTAAGCTGATAGTTTATGCTACTGTATGTAAAGTACACAGTAATATCCTAACCCCCTATATAAACTGAGTTCACACTCAACTCCGGAATTGACTAAAGTTCTGTCACTTGTAGCTTGTCTCCTGCTAAAAAAAAAAAAAAACCTTCAGCTGATCTTCTATAAATTCATCCTACCTGTGAATTCATCCTACATACTCTCACATGGTTAGCAAATAAACGTTTCTGCATCTTTCTCTAATTTTGCAGAACGCCCATAAACCCATGCTGATACTAGTGGGATCTTGCGGTTAGTTTACAATCTTGCAGTGAGTATAGAATGTTTTTTTCATGTTTGCATGATTTTATGTTAATTTTAATTGAACATATGATGTTCCTTTACCGGTCTATGAATATATAAGTATATTTCAGTGTAGAATTAACCGCCAACACACGTGTTGTACATTTTTATGCATCTAAAAAATATAATGCATCCCTGGCATCATATACAAAGCGTTTATCACTTGCAAAAGAACAGCTTCATACTGTGGTGTCTTCTCTATCTGCAAAAACAGACACACACTTCAGCATATACCTGTATACAGTGAAACCTCGGATTGCGAGTAATGCGGTTTGCGAGTGTTCCGCAAGACGAGCAAAGATTTTTTATAAATTCTGACTTGGAAAACGAGCAAGTCTTGGTTTACGAGCACCGAGTATCATGTATTCTTGTTTTGACGCCGAGCATCACATGATCACAACTGAGCCAATGGTTTTTCTCTCTCTTGCGCTGCGGAATTGTGGGTAATCGTCTCCCCTGCTGGGTCTTAGTGCGCGTCTCTTACTGGTATAATCAACATCTGTGCACGCGTGTACTGTTTACTATAACACTGTGACCAAGTCTCATGTGAGCAAGTCTCATTAGAGAGGTTAAAAATCCATTTTCTCTCTTTGTGTCTGCGTGCGCGCACACACACACACACACACACACACACACACACAGACCCCTCTTAATTTCGCCTTTACAGACACACACACACTCTCTCTGCTCTACACAGAAACACTGCTCTGTCGCGATTCTTTTTAAAGCTAAAGTGCAGGTTTATTTGTTTTATTTTTACTTTACAGCAGTGATTCAATTAGTTTGTCGCTCAATCATTAAAGAGATTTCTTGTTTATTTTTCCGTTAAAACAGTGTTTCCGTTGTGTGCGCACGTTTGTGTCAAAAGAGTGGGGGAAGGGTAACTTTGTAAGATGAGAAGGGGGAGAGGGGAGCTTACTTTAGAGTCACTCACACACACACACACACACACACACACACACACAGCGCCTGCGCGCATAAACAGAAACACTTATCTGTCTGGATTTATTTTTACTTTTTTTTTTTTTTATTCGTTCCGCTTCCGGAACGAATTATGCTCATAATCTAAGGTTCCACTGTATATACCTGTATATATACACCTATATATACACCCATGTGTACACTGTGTGTGTGTATGTGTGTGTGTGTATATATGCTGGCACATAAATATATAATTATTATAATTTCTAAAAAAAATAAATAAATAAATCAGACATTGTAAATGAAACAGTTACTCGGTACTCGAGTATCTTTTCACCGGATACTGTTTTACTCTTACTTGAGTAATATTTTGGATGACTACTTTTTACTTCTACTTGAGTAATAATATTTTGAAGTATAGCTACTCTTACTTGAGTAAATTTTTTGGCTACTCTACCCACCTCTGGCGATAACTGGCAATGAGTGTTTGATATTGCTGTGGGTGAATTTTGGCCCGCTCTTCTTTGCAGAATTGGGTTTAATTCAGCCACATTGGATGGTGTCTGCACATGAATTGTCTGTTTAATGTAATCTCAATGATATTTAGGTCTACACCACTCCAGAGCCTTGATTTTGTATTTTTTGAGCCTTTCAGGGGTGGACTTGCTGGTGTGTTTCCGATCATTGTCCTGCCGCATAACTCGAATGCGCTTGATCTTGAGGTCACAAACTGATGGCTGGACATTCTTCTTTAGGAATTCCGCAGAATTCATGGTTTCATCAATTATGGCAAGTCGTCCAGGTCCTGAAGCTGCAAAGCAGCCCCAGGTCCTTACTAAAAAATTTTTTTTTACCTCACCGTATGTTCCATAGCTCGTTTTTTCGGTTAAAACACATTACCCTCTTATTCTGTTCAAGAGAAATTTTCAAGATAAAATATTTCCTGAGTATTCCAGTTTATTTTATTGGAGCAAGGTTTCAAACCTTTTTAAAAATAAAATAAAACTAATAGCTGTTATTATATGTGGTTTTGAAGTGTCTAGAAAGAATTTCATCAAATGGAAAGCTGAGGAACATCTTCTTTCCCAGATTTTCATTGTGTGCTATACTGTATAGAGCATGGGAACATATGACCCTAGGAACATAGGGCCCGAGAACTTGGAAACAAAGAGGGTTTTCACATTAGGGCTTCGGGACTGTTTCAAAGAACACTTGACCCCAAAGTCTGGTTCATTTTGATGTAGCTGAGTCTGTTTGAAGAGGTGGTCTTGTGGACAGGGACAGTACAGCATACTTGGGCACGGATCAAACCGGATATGGAAGATTGCTTTTTAGGTGCAACATCATCAGTGCCATTGGTCTCCTCCAAAATCTCCTTTGACAATTTTGTCCTCTGACCTACACAGCCATAGCTGATACAGTAAGAAGGCACCCAAGAGCGTCGCATTTTTTTCTGAAATATATATATAAAATATTAGGCATGTCGCGAAAGTTCTGATTATGTGTTTAACGTCAGCTCGCAAACCAAGTAGGTGCATACATACACTTTGCTGTATAAGAGAGTATAAATACACAAATGTACCTGAGAACAGAAAGCAAAAGCAATGTGAATGCCGGCCAGCGGGGGAGTATGGAGGGGGAGCAATTGTTCCTGAGAACGGTACAAATCAATCGTGCATAATGTGAAAAATCCATAGGGCTCTGGAAACATAGGACGACTTTGTCATGCTCCCATTATGTGCCATATAAATCTGGGTAACATAGGGCCCTGGGAAATTAGGGATGATCCCAGTGTACTAGCTACATACACCAATGATCTCCGCTCTTCTTTTCTTTCAACTGATAAAAATGTAAAATCACAGAGTAAACTTTTGAGCAGTTGCCTGCATTTTGTTGCTTGCAGGAATGAACCCTGGGTAAATAGGCTACCATTAATGTCAGTGACTTCCATCCATATTTACAGTTTCCTAATGTTTTAATGAAAGCTCTCTCTCTCTTTCTCACTCTCTCACTCTCTGCAACTGCTTTGGCTGCTAGATTCTCCATGCTGTGTATTTGGCTCACTGATATTTCTTTCTCTCTCTCTTTCTCTCTCTCTCTCTCTCGTTCTCTTTTCATCTCAATGTTGTTGCACTGTTTCAATCTTCAGCAGACATCAGCGTTGCCATGAGACGTGCCAGAACATTCCGGCTCTCAGGCTTTTTGCCAGCAAAGCCATAGGGGAGATCGGCTGGAGGAAGTTTACTTCTCTAATCGATGTTTCATCAAACTTCTCCTTTAAGACTCAGATATATCAGAGTCCAGTAAGGAATACCAGTGTTTATTGAAGCTTCCTAAATTCAGACTCTTTAAATAAAAATGGATATATTTTTAGGTCGTATACGACTCTATGTTCTTGCGTTCGTCTATTTAAACCATCTTCATAAATGATGAGTGCTTGACTTCACACCAACAGTCATTGCTATAAGGGGAAATTACATTGCTGAGATCCGTCCCGTAACCTCAACATCATGACGTCATTGCATGAGCTGTACTAAATGGATTTTAATGTGCATTTTGCAATATTAGTGTAAACAGACCGGCAATCTGACTGAGGCTAACTGTTTGGTTTTTAAGCATCAAATTGTGTTTTCAAATTTTTCAAAAATTTTAAATTAGATCTGCAGAAACCATGTAATAGTGCATAGTGACAGCCTAAGCCTTAGAGTTTTAAAGTTTGGAGACCTTGGAGCTACTATTAAAAAAATGCCCACTTGTATATCATGAGACGACACTGGGTTGTTAACGTTTGTAAAAATACATTAAATGTGACTCCATGTGGAATGAAGGCAAATCTGCAGCCAATTAGAAAAAAAAAATTAATAATCCATAGATTATGTCAAATAAAATGAGAACAGGATCAGCTGGTCTATAAATCGGTTCCACTTGTCATGACACCTTCGATTAATGCTACAGTACATGATACTTTAGAGCCTAGATTAAGTGAGCGATTAGAATGGGATCTGGTATGTCTCAAGATGCAGCGTGCTGTATTACTCCCTAGTCGCCTGTGTGACATCATCAAGCCTCCAATATACACTAGGTTTCCTTTTAGCATGTGATCTACTTTTTTTTTAAATAAGCAAACAGAATGGACTCTTTTGTTTTGAAAACCTCCCCATGATGGAAAACCTACCATAAGAAATTTTACCATGGTATCTAAAGCATACCATGCTAAATGGTAATGGTACATGCAATGGTAAAATTTCTTATGGGAGGTTTTCCATTATGCTTGTTACCTCTACCATAATAACATACTATATTTTTTTACAGGACCATGGTACTGATATAGGTTGCTGATTACCACACTATAGTACATACGTAGTTCTATTATGGTGAATGTACATGTACTATATTAAGTGGTATCAAAAAGCACAGTCATAGGGAGCTCCGACCTTTATAAGTCACTGTGCCAAAAGACAACATCCTGTGCACATCAGGAGCTGTGAAACTGCTGTTATTCTGATCTATCTCATCATGGACAGCAAGTTAGAACAAAGAGCGAACTTCAAGAGTGGGAGAACATCACTGGAAGAAGACAACGAGCTCAGCCCCCAAAAATGTCGTTAACTTGTGCATGATGATCATCGGAGAACAATCCACAACATTGCTTTTATTGTCGGTGTGTCATACAAAATAGTCCAGGCAATCCTACAGTGTGATTTGAAGAGGCGCCATGTTGCTGCCAAGTTCCTCCCAAGGCTTCTGACCCAGGATCAGAAGGAATATCGCTTCGAAGTCTGCCAAGAACTCAGACAGTCAGTCAGCGTGCCATGGATGATTCGTCCTTCATGTTGAGAATCATTACCGGTGACAAACTTGGGTGTACGGGTACAACCCTGAGACGAAGCAACAGTCTTCACAGTGGAAGAACCCATCATCTCCACGACTGAAAAAGGCGAGGCATCAACAAGTGCATGCTCATTGTGAACTCACTGTGCATAGAGAATTCGTCCTCAGGGGCAAGACCATAAATAGCCAATTCTACTGCCAGTTTTTAAGGTGTCTGAGGAAGGGCATGTTTGATCTATGTTGTGCAAATCTCAAAACTTTTTGATACTCCCTCGTAGTATTATAACATGGAATAGTTACCAGAATACTGTCCACAATATGTTATACTGTACATGTTTCTGTATCGTAATGTTAATAAATTGTCTCTGCAGTGCCATACCTGTTATGGTTCCCTCCAAATGCCTGTACTATAGCTGTCGTATAGCAGTAATGTGTACTAACATATCTAACATGTACAGAATGTACTGACATACCATATTAGATACCTGCTGAATTTCGGCAGAATCTTTGGTACCCATAAGTACCATGGTATTCACCAATGTATTGTGGTACATGCCGTAGCACTACCACGGTACCCAATGACGTGCCATAGTATCTACTGTGGTACTCTACACACTCTCACACGGTGTCTACCCAGGGAATGTCTGAAGGAACATGGTAATACTATGGGATATTATGGTACTGTATGTACTGATAAAATTTTGTATCGGTTACTAACCCTTACAAAACACTTACACTAAAGACTTCCTTGAATAGTGACTAGACATCTCCAACTCATAGTCATGCTTATTTCCCAACTGTGGTGAATCATTTCATAGCTGTCTTTGAGTAAGATGCAGCGCATTGTGCTAGTCAAAGCTAGTTCTGCCTGGCCCAAAGCCAGGTTCCCCACCAGGCTCTTGTCCATTGCCACGTGCTACATGCCCTCTAAATGACCCCTGTCAGTTTGTAGAGAGCACAAGAGCCACTTAGAGCTGCTCAGGAACACAAAGCGAAAGCTGCCACTCCAGAACTTGGCAATGAGTGTTGGAGTTATTTAGTCAAAGATCTCAGAAACGTAGAGACAAACCTGAATCGTGAACCATGAACCATGATTCAGCTGTTCTTTCAGTTTTAGGTCTTTCTTTATTAAGATTGTGCTAAATATACAGTAACAATAAGTAAATATTCTAAATATTATGTAAAATTATGCAACAAAAAAATGACTAGTGTCAGTAAAACCGGTGTCCTGAGTGGGATGGAGGTAATTCGTGCTATTAAATCTCTAGAGGGTGAGCGTTCCAGATTTTTGAAGCATTAAAAAAAACGGCTGTTTTGCTGTTTTTACCCATGGGACCACGAGAAAGGCGATACTTGGTTATTTTAAATCTCATTTTGGAACATAAACATGATGGCGTGTGTTGTAATGGGAAAATAAGTGAAATCTTTTCATTTTACAGTACTGTCAAAGGTCTATTTTATAGTAGTGTCTAAAAGGTACAAATGCAGCAGGTACAACTGCTGTAGCACAAGGGAAAAAATATTCTATATGCGAAAAATACTATATAAAGCAGTAAACAGTGTTTAATGTAACAAAGTCAATAATTGGAGTGAAGCCTCTTGCCAGTTTTTATAAGGAAATTAGAAATTTTAAATAGGAAATTAACAATTTTTTTAACAATGTTTTGCTAGTACTATACATTGCATCATACCAAAGTGTTTTATTTCTCTTATACCCCTTGTACAAGAGGTACAATACACATTTTTTTAATCGGTTTTCGTATTCTCTAATTGAAAAATGTTTTAGTCTGAGCTGAGAGCCACAAATGCACCGCTGTGTTCGCTTCTTCATCAGAAGTGAATCTTCGTCCTCTTAGTGCTGCTTTCAGGGGATCCAACAGGTAACAGTTCAATGGTGCGAGATCAGGACTATAGGGAGGATGCTTTAACACCTCAAACTGTGAGGACCTGCATCATCTTGGATATCAGTCCTCTGCGTTTAATCCGAAGTTTGGTCTTCAGCTCTTCATTAAGTGTCTCACTGTAAAGAGCAATGTTGATTGTCAAACCTTTTTCCTGATAATGTTCCAATACTGGTCCTGGAGAATCCCAGGAAACTGCAAGCATTGATTAATTTTCCAGCTAATGGTTGATTTTTGAACTTTTTCTCGGTTGGCGATTGAGGATCCGTTCCATACTCTGCTGTTTACTCTTAGACTCTCAGACTCGTTGACCAGGTTTGATTTTTTTTGTGTGTGTGTGTGTTGGCCGAATCGATTTCCCTTCTGTTGTGACCAGAGGTCGGTAGAATAGGCAAAAATTGTACTCAAGTAAGAGTAGCAGTACTTCAAAATAATATTGCTCAAGTAGAAGTAAAAAGTAGTCATCCAAAATATTACTCAAGAAAGAGTTAAAAAGTATTTGGTGAAAAGATACTCAAGTACTGAGTAACTGTTTCATCGTAATGTCCGATTTATTTATTTTTTTTTTTTTTTAGAAATTATCAAACAAACAGACAAAATGGTACAAATAATGTACAAATTTGGACATTTTCAAATAATAAAATAAATGTAATAAAATAAATGCATAAAACTAAATATCTACAAAATAGTACATTAGAAACAAGAAACAAATTTCCTACTTTATTTCTCACTTTTTTTCACAACATAAAGCTTTTGAAACCAATACTTACTGTAGGTAACATATGTATGTTTGAACAGTGTAAACTATTTCCAGTGTAAGATATACTGTATATTCAGTTGCCCTCCAAATGACTCTGTGTCCAGCAGAACAAATTGTACGAAACTTATATTTTTTAGCCTCTAGCTTATTTGCTAATTATATATCTTAACATTGTAACATTAAATAAAACAGCTAAACTAACCGCGACATGTTTCCTTCTCGGTCTATTACGGCATGTGTGTAGTCATTTGACTCCATGCGGTTATTGGTTTTGCGGCTGATTGGTCAAACGGAGTCATGTGATTATTGTGGCTACGTCTGATTGGTGAAACACAGTCACGTGGTAGATCCACTGGCTGCATTCCTCTGGCAAAAACAAAGACTATCTAAAGTGTCGAATAAATAGTTAGAAAAGTAACGAGTTGAGTGGAGCCGAGTGGAGCGGAGTAAGAGTAGCGTTTCTTCTTCACAAATCTACTCAAGTAAAAGTAAAACTACTCATAGAAGTAATTTTTTGTTACTCAAGTAAATGTAACGATGTTAATGTAACTCGTTACTACCCACCTCTGGTTGTGACCTCATATAAAAGGAAACCCCTCCCCCAGCTTGGGTGTTGAGCTGTACTGTTCCCTGGTGGGGGCGTGGCTCAGCTGTAGCTCATTTGCCTAGACACTGAAACAACACGCTCAGAACAGGAGTGAAATAAAGGGATTTTGTGAAAAAATGAAATCGGAGGGAAATTTTAGTTGGAGCTTTAACACGCAAACACTTTCAGGGCAGATCTGAGACCTAAGGTAATAGGGACCTTTAAAGGAGTGAAATGATATTGTGTTTACTGTTGTCTTTGTGAGCGGCCATGTTGGAGTGACGTCATGCGCCAAGCTCCAGGTTGAAGAATCGAGTCACTGAGTGTGACTTTTCAGCCAGGAATTCCAAGCTGAGGAGCATTTTTTATTAGTCTTTTTTTTTTTTTAAGTACAAGCTTTAATTTGATGATGCATTCAGGGCCATGTGACTCATCAATGATGTCACGTAGGTCTGTGAACATTACAGTAACGTCAGTGCATGAATCTAATGTTCACTGTCACATGACTGCATGGATACACTGAACTAAAAAATCCCAAAGCTAAAAACCCATCATCCAGTGAGTGCGTGTGTGTAAGTACGTGTGTGTGTGTATGTGTGTACATGGACATGTGTGAGTCATACAAGGCCTTTTCAGTGCAACGAACCCCTTTGAGTTGTTTCTCCAGCACACACATCGCACTTCCTCCGTCACTGCCGATTAAGATGAGAACAAAATAATGACCGAGGACTGAAAGGGCTGGAGATATGTCTCTGTGTGTGTGTGTGTGTGTGTGTGTGTGTGTGTGTGTGTGTGTGTGTGTGTCTGTGTGTGTGTGTGTGTGTGTGTGTGTGTGTGATGAAGACAGAGAAACAGAGTGAGGGAGCGTAAAAGAGGGCGGGATTAAAGAGACAGTGAGGAGGATAGATAGACAAAAAAGAAAGAGAAGATGGAGAGGAGAGAGAGAGAGGGAAACTGGAAGAGAAAAAAGCATCAGAGAAGGAGAGAAATTAGGAAATGGAAAAGAGAGGAAGAGAATAGCAATTAAACGAAGAGAGAGAGAGAGAGAAAGGAATAGAGAGATTGCATGAAGAAAAAAGAGAAATGAGGGAAAGAAGGGAAATAAGAGAGGTTAAATGGAAGAGAGATAGAGGAGCAAAAGAAAGATTAAGTAGGGAGAAGGTGAGAGATGGAGAAAGGCGTAAAGAGATTAAGAAAGGAGAGACAGGTGGAGGAGAGAAAGAGGGATTAAGTGAGAGAAAGAGAGAGAACAAAAATGAGCAATTATGAAGGGAAAGGGACTGAAGAGAAAGCGACTAAGAAGGGAGATGGAGAAGAAGTTGAGAAAGAAAGACTACGAAAGACAAGAGACAGAGGAGAGGAAGAGAAATTAAGCTGGGGGAGAAGGAAGAGTGTAAAAAAAGAGAGGGAGGTTTGACGGGAGAAGAGAGGGAGAGAGAGAGACAACAAGAACGAGCAGTTATGAAATGAAAGAGGCTGAGGAAAGACGGAGGAGAGAAAGAGAGATTAAGAAAGGAGATAGAGAAGAAGGTGAGAAAGAAAGAATATAAAGGAAAAGAGATGGAGGAGAGGAAGATTAATTAAGACGAAAAAAAGAGAAATGAAAGAGAGAAAGAATAGTGTTAAAAGAGAGACAGGAGGAGAGAGGGAGAGAGAAAGAGAGGGAGAGGGAGGGGGGGGGGGCTCAGAGTTTCCGTGTCTGCACAGAAAATCCCATAGGAATTTTTAGAAGTCTCAAATCCCAAGAAGGGGGAGGAGAGTGGGGAAAAAAAGAACAGAAATGAAGACAGGAGCAGAGGAAAGGAGGTGGAGAGGAGGAGAGGAGGAAAGATGGAGAGATAGACTCTGTGACTCTGTGTCTGAGTCAGAGGGATTACTGTCACAAAACTTACAGCACTTCCTCCAGTTATTTTTTTCATTTAAATATTTTATTGTGAAGCGAGGCAGAGATCACGGCGGGTGATGGCGTGTGTGTGTGTGTGTGTGTGTGTGTGTGTGTGTGTGTGTGTCTCAGTCCACACAGGTTCGACACAGAGATCATAAACTGATGCCTCTGTGAAGCTCCAGAGGGGGAAACGCAACAACCCCTTGGTTTTTCTGCTCCAGAAGTCTGGAACATGCGCACTCTGGAGATTCAGCAGTCTGACCTGCTCTGCTCCGACAACACAGAGGACAAACATCTGGCTAATATTAATACTAACATCATCATCATCATCATTATTATTATTATTGTTGTTGTTGTTGTTGTTGTTAAAGTTTAGGACGAACAGCTTTTTTTTTCTCTTTTCTTTCTCTCTCTCTCTCTTACACACACACACACACACACACACAATGCGCCTGCACTGTTAAAACATGACTTCAAAATCTCCATGCATTATACTCTCATTGAGACTGCTGGGTGTGTGTGTGTGTGTGTGTGTGTGTGTGTGTGTGTGTGTGTGTGTGTGTGTGTGTGTGTGTATGTACAGCTACACGGATGGACGAAAACAGCGTGCATGTGTATATAAACTCATCAGCTACTTCATTAGGAATACTGTTTGACCAGTTTTTGGCGTAAATGTCTAATCCGCTGATCAGGTCTGACCAACTGGACGTATTTAGACATGGTTGAGACGATCTGCTGAAGTTCAAACCGAGTTTCAGAATGGGGGAAAAAATTGTGATTTGATTGACTTCAAACACGACACGGTTGTTGCTGCCAAACGGGTTGGTCTGAGTATTTCTGAAACTGCTGATGTACTGGGATTTTCATGCACAAGCATCTCTAGGATTTACAGAGAATGTTGTGAAAAAAAAAAAAAAAAGAAAATATCCAGTGAGGGCAGTTTCCTGGGCAAGAACACCTAGTTAATTCGAAAGGTCAGAGGAGAATGAACAGACTGGTTCAAGCTGATAGAAAGGCAACAGTAACTCTAATAATATCTCATTTCAACCGAAGAGCATCTCTGAACACACAACACGTCCAACCTTGAAGCAGATGCACTACAGCAGCAGAAGACCACACCGTGTGTCGCTCCTGTCATCTAGGAACAGGAAACTGCAGCTACACTTCACATGGGCTCACCAAAATCGGGCAGTAGAAGATTGGAAGTCTGGTGAGTCTTGATTTCTGCTGCGACATTCAGATAATCAGGTCAGAATTCGGCATAAAAAAAACATGAACGCATGGATCCATTCTGTCTTGTATCACCGGTTCAGGCTGGTGCTGATAGTGGTGTAATGGTGTAATGGTGTAGGGAAGATTTTCTTGCAACACTTTGCACCCATTAGTACCAGTTGAACATTGTTTCAATGCCACAGTATATCTTCCTGAGTATTATAGCTGACCATGTCCACCCCTTAATGATGACAGGATAACATGCCATGTCACTAAGCTAAAATCATCTTGAAACTGGCTTCTTGAACACGACAGTGAGGTCACCGTACTCAAATGGCCTCCACAGTCACCAGATTTCAATCATGGGGTGAAACGGCAGATTTACCTCATAGATGTCCAGCCGACATAGCTGCGATCCAGTCAGAGCACCCATGTTGACCACCAGAAGCTCCTACAATGGGAACATGAACATCAGAACCGAGCAACAGAGCAATGGAAAATGTGGCCTGGTCTGGTAGAATCTGGTAGAATGTTTTCTTTTACATGGCACCAGGATCTACTAAATGAACTAGCTATATGAAGCGAGTCAAGGAGGGCAGGTAATCCTTTGTGGGCAATGTTCTGCTGAGAAACCTTAGGTTCTGGTGGTCCCTGGTGGAAGTGGTGTCTTTCAGCAGTGTAATGCTCCCTGACAAACTCAAAGAGAAAAGAATGGCATGAGGAACATGACAACGATTTTGAGGTTTTGACTTAGCCTTCAAATTCAGCACATCTCAATCCAGTCGAGTGTCTGTGGGATGTGCTGGAAAAACAAGCCAGATCCAGGGAGGTCCCACCTCACAACTTACAGGACTCTTTCACATCAGGGCCCTGGGATCATTTCTGAGAACACTTGAGGACAAAGTCTGATTCATTTTTGATCAGTGAGAACACAATCATTCTTCGGTCGGAAACCGTGTCCAAGTACGCTTGAAGAGGTGGTCTCGGGAACGGTACAGCATACTCGGGCAAGGATCCAGTCAAATATACCTGAGAATGTTTCTGTTTAAACACGACATCATCATCTTAATCGGCCTCCTCCACACGCCAATCTCCTCCTCTGACCTACACAGCCATGGCTGACACAGTGCTGTTGGATATTTTTACCAGAATATCAAGAATATCAAGAATTGTTCTCTTCTTCTCTTGGGTTTAATGGTGGCTGTAGGTGCATACTGCCACCTGCTGTTTCGGAGGGTATAAACGCACTTGTGTACCTGAAAACCGTGCACAAAAAAACAAGGTGAATGCTGGCCGCTATGGGAGAGGGGAGGGGGAGCAATCGTTCCAGATTACGATACGAATCAATCGTGCCTAATGTGAAAACCCCATGAGAACACGCCTTCATTGAATGGAAACAGTTCCATCTCTGATGGTAACTGGCAGTATAATGCTCCCTGACACGCAAGAATGGTGTGAGGAACATGGCAATGAGTCCAAGGTGTTGAAATGCTTCAGAAAAACAAGTACGATCCCTGGAGGTCAGAGCCTGGATAGCCCAGTGGTTAATTCATTGGACTATGGTTTGAAAATCCCAGGTTCAAACCCTGCCACCACCAAGTTGCCCCTGTTGGGCCCTTGAGCAAGGCCCTTAAGGCTCAGCTGTATGTAATGAGATAAAAATGTAATTCGCCCTGGATAATGTCATCTGCCAAATGCTGAAATGGATTTAAAAATGAAGATCAGGACTTGAAGGATCAGCTATTGACATCTTGGTGGCATACCTTGAGAGGTCCAGTGGAGTCGATGGATCAGCGTGGCACAAAAGGGCGGAGATACTGTACATGGTATAACATTAACCAGGTGGTTTTATTGTTACAGCTGATCAGCGAATTGCGTGAATGAATCCGTGATCATTTCTCCATCAGCGTCAGAGGGAACAGAAATCAGTAACAAGAGGAGGTGATGTGTTTGGATCCTGCTTTCAAATCCTCAGAGATATAAACTCAGAGTGGGAGAAACTCCCAGACCACAACACACAACTTATACAGTGTTAATCAGTGTGTGTTCAGTCAGCACCTTCAGTTACGGGCATCTGTCTGTACAACATTATGCACAGTGTGTAGGTGTATGTGAGACTAAAAGACAGGAAGTGAGATGAGGAAGAAAGAAAGAAAGAGTGAGATAGGTGTGTTTGTGTGTGTGTGTGTGTGTCCGATCTCCCGCTGAGTAGGAGTGTGGGTAAAATTCCACTCCCTCACTCTACCAGCGCTCTGCATCAGCTTTGCTCCCCAGAGACTGCGCACACCCAAACACACACACACACACACACACACGCACGCGCACACACACACACAAACACAAGGTGTCTTCATTCTTCTGGAGCTGTTGTCAACCACAGAAACCTTAATGCATGTTTGTGTGTGTGTGTGTGTGTGTGTGTGACTATGTGTGTGTGTGTGTGTGTGTTCCTGGACACTGTCTGTATGTGCATGCCTGCATATGTGTGTGTATTTTTATAGGTTTCTCTCCCTCTCTCTCTGTATGTGTGTGTGTGTGTGTGTGTGTGTGTGTGTGTGTGTGTGCTTCTGTGAGCTTCAGGCGAGCCTACTCTCTTATTAACTGACCTGCAGGGGGATGGGAGCTTCCAGAGAAGAGAGGGGGGGGTGGGGGTGTGTGTGTGTGTG
>JAOVVA010000001.1:27731286-27742719 GCA_028565275.1 Leiocassis micropogon
GATGGGAGCTTCCAGAGAAGAGAGGTGGGGGTGGGGGTGGGTGTGTGTGTGTGTGTGTGCGTGTGTGTGCGTGTGTGTGTGTGTGTGTGTGTTTTACTGGTTTCATGAATGTTTGCACTGTATGCGTGTCTCTGCTTCTCCATCTCTCTACCACAGTAAAGCTGTATGTGTTTGTGCTGAAGCAGGAGTGTGTGCAAGTGTTAAACATACACACTTTTCTGTTGTTCTACATCATGTTTCTGTAAGTGTGTGTGTGTGTGTGAGTGAGAGAGAGAGAGAGAGAGAGAGAGAGAGAGAGAAGCACAGTGTCACATTAATACACTTAAGAAGGTGGTCACTGCTCAGAGCTCTGTGCTGCCTCTGCTCAAAGCATCATAGGTACTGAGAAAGAGATGGGCAAGGCCTCGAGATGGAGAGAGAAATCAAAAGCAAATGAGAAAGAAGGAAGGAAGAATAAATCATAGATAGATAGATAGATATATTATTCTGATTAAGGAAAAGAAAGAAAAAGAAAGAAAGAAAGAAAGAAAGAAAGAAATGATTACAACTTTTTCTAATCCTATCAAAACACAATGTTATTATTAAGAAGAAATAAAGAAGACAGAAAAAGGAAAAACTACGTGAGAAAAAAAGAGAATGGGGGTATTTCATTTTCACCCAAATACATTACTCTGAGAAAGAAAGCAAGAAAAAAAGAAAGAAAGAAGAAAGAAAGAAAGATGATTAAAGCTATTTTTAATCCTACCCAAACAAAATTTTATGATGAAAAGGAAAGAAGAAAAAAAAAAACAATAATAATAAAGAACAGGACATTTCTAATTTTATTCAAACACATTATTTTGATTAATTAAAAAAATAGACAGAAGAAAAACTAAGAAAGAAAGAAAGCAAGAAAGAAAAAAGAAAAGTATGGGGGCACTTCCATTTTAATCCAAATACATTATTCTGATCAAGAAAGAAAGAAAGAAAGAAAGTAAGAAAGAAAGAAAAAAGAAAGAAAGAGAATTTTCTTAAAATTTTTATATTTTATATGTAAGGAAAAAAAAGAAAAAAGGAGATATTTCAATTTTATTCAAACAGGTTAGCCTGATTAAGAAAGAAAGAAAGAAAATGTGTAAACAAGCAAAAAACCCACAAAGTGAGCAAAAGTTCAGATTTTTCAAACACTGCAATATTTCAATAATGAAGAAAGAAAGACAAGACACAAGAAGCACAAAAAAAGAAACGAGTAATTATGATATTATATGAATAAAGAAAAGTAATGAGTGAGTGTAATTCTTTTAGATTTAATATATAAATCAAGCGATGTAATTAAGCCATGATAATAAGCCCCGCCCCCTGACTCTAACCGCTCCTGACTTATACACCATTATAGCATCCTGCTTTCTTACAGAAGTGTCACAGAGCATGTGTATGGGTATGATGGGGTGTGTGTGTGTGTGTGTGTGGAACACAGACAGACTCCAGCACGTGACTGGTGATTGGTGACCAGCGTTATGACAGCAGACACACAGCAGTGTGTGTGAATGATTTGCACGAGAGCGTTACCATTATGCACAAACACGAGCCTGAATCTGAACGTCAGCTCTGAACTTATCAAATAAATGCAAATCAAATGAGCTGGTCTGTTTTTTTCTTTTTTGGGGGGAAAAAATTGATCTTGTTCTCTCCAATTCTTTCATCATTCCAGCACGTCCTGTTTTACTGTGTGTGTGTGTGTGTGTGTGTGTGTGTGTGTTCCTCATGTCATTTAGTCCTTTCTAAACTGGCCGGATAATAAAAAGGAAAATGTCTGGATTTTTTTTTCTTCTTTTTTTCCCATTTATTTCATCAAAAAGTAAACGCTGTTTGTTCGCGCATGCGCAACGAGTCTCACCTAATGTGAGGAGGAAGCCATAATTGAAAGGCACCTTTCAATTAGAGTTTGTTTAACTTAAATAATGAAATAAAATATGGTGCTTCAAAGTTTTTCTGCTTTTCCTCTCTCTCCCTCTCCCCCTTTCTCTCTCTCTTCTATTCGAAAAAAAAATTCACTCTTGGCAAATATGCAAATGAGGCTGCAAGCTATTACGATGCTAATGAGATTCCCCGGCAAAACGAGCCGCTCGCGTCCGCGCGCACAGGCGTATTTCATCCATATTCAAAAAACATTAGTGTGTGTGTGTGTGTGTGTTTGCATTTTCTCTGTGTGACCATGCGTGCGCATGTGTGGATGTGCGTGTATTAGACCCCTGCATCATCATTCTCGATCCCATCTCCAGCGTTTCTGCAATGCTGTGCATGTGTGATGTCTTGCCCACACCGACACAGAAAACACACGTCTCTCAATTCACAACAAAACTGAACCCTATGCCCAGTGATTTGGGATTTTTTTATTTTTATTTTCATTTTTTTGTGACGATTCAGGCTGGCTGCCTTTTTAACCGGAGCGCTGGCGGTGTTAAATGGACACCCGCTGTGCGACTCTGGTGTCTGGCAGACTCCGGGTTGTCACGGTGTCACCCCAACCCACACGGCAGAGTTTAATTTGTGCCTGCTGGACGCCCTGAGTGGAAACGACAGCATGTGAAGGTCTTAATCAGAGGTCCTGCACCGGTGGCCAGAAGGTCGAATCCGACTACGGGCCGAGAGTCGATGTTACAACCTTTGGCAGAAGATTTTAACCTTCGGTTGTTAAACTAGAAGCTCAGCTTTAGAAGCTTTTGACAAGTGAGTCGAGGAAAATGGAGTATACTTTGGTCAGGTTTATTAGGATGTGTCAGCTTTGTGAATATGTGTGTAGAGACATGAGAAAACACTTCAGACGGCGACATTCTGATAATTTCTACAATACACCTTTTTGTTGCTCAAAAGTCTACACTTTCCTGAAGATGTTACATGTATCTTAATCACAAGTTCTTGGATTTTCTTGGACTCAAAAGTACATAGGAAGAAAAAAGGTGTTAAAAAATATTGACAGCTAGTATCTGATTTTAAACTGCTTTAATTAATTTTATGTCCATTTCACTGCAGTACATATCTGTCCAACAACTTGATCACACTTACTGTCTGAGGAAATCAAAATTAGTTAGTAATATGTGACACATCTTTAGAAACTCTGAATGCGTTTACTGTTGCACTATTTGAAGGTATATAAAGGTAATAAAGTGTATTTTTCCTTCATTGCTGTGGTACCATCCATTACCTTTCTACCTTTAGGCTTTGTTTAGACTCACACTAGTGTTGGGTCGTTCATGAATGATTCGTTCTTTCTCTTTAACGTGACTCAGAGAGTGATTCGTTCATTTTCTACTGGGCGCGCATGCACAAAGCATCGCAAAACCTCCGTAGCTTATGTAGAGGAAACAGGAATGATTCGTTATCTCTCTAATCTTTTGGTCTGAATCATTCGTTCTTTGGTCACATGACCCCCATAGACGCTAATAGCATAAAAGAACAAACGATTCAGACCAGAAGATATGAGAGGTGAGCTGCTCATTCTGTTTATTATAATATGTCCTAAGCTGCATTGTAATATTTTCATTACTGGAACTATAGCCAAAATTTGTGTATGTAGACGTATTGGGGGTCTGTTTATTGAAAATTTAACATTTTATTTTATTTCTGATCAAAAGAACGAAATGAATTAAATGACTCTAAAAAAGTTCCATTCATTTTGATGTACGAGATTCAAAGAACCGAATCACTAAAATTATCCAAACTTCCAATCACTAGCTCACAGCCCAAATCAGATTTTTGCAAATCCGGTCTAAACTGGGTTAAATTCTGATCGCCAAATCGGATGAAAGATGTGTCTCAATCTGGACGTCCTACCCCGTTGAATCGGATTTCACGTAGTGAAACGTAGTGAACATAGAAGTTCACGTAGTACTGGACATCAATCCATGGTGAAAACCCATTAAAAACAAGTGGGTAGAGGATGGAAGATGGAAATAAAAACATATAATTATAGTACAAAGTAAAGCTGCTATGCTTTAGGAGGTCTTTAGAAGGTCCTATGCTTTAGGAGGGTCTTTTTGTCCGCTTTTGGCGCTGTTACTGCAAAGTATGTAAAAACTGCGGCCGTGTTTTCAGAAAGATCGGCTGGCTTAACCGCAGTGTGGAAATGGAGAACAATAGTCCCTGGACAAAGGACGAAGTGAAATGTCTGAGAGCACTTTCAAGGGGATGCATTAGTACAGGCGAAGGTAGAGGGGATGTACAGAAACAGGGCGATATATGAGGATTATCGTGCTGCAGGCTAGTCTCAGGAGTTGTTCCCACAGCAACCAATGCAGATATGTCAGATTTGAGCTGCCAGTCTGAAAAGAGACAAATTCTATCTGTTAACTTTCATATACCAGTGTGGACAGTCAGTGTTAAAGATCAGATTTGTGAAACAAATCGGATTTAAATGCAATCTGAATAAGATCTTAATAATGTCCAGTAAATGTACACTGCCGAGCCAAAAAATGGTCACCTAATATTTTCTTGGAGTGCCTTTAACACAGATTATAGTGCACATTTACTGCTGCATTATTCCTACAATCTAAAGCAATGTCTCAACTTTTATTTCCACCTAGAGTATATTAATTTTTGGCTGAGATCTTGCATTGATGACAAGCGAGTCAAAACACTCCATAAAGTTTTCTCCAAAGACTTTCGATGGGGTTAAAGGTCAGGACTCTGTGGTGTCATGATTCCTCATGCTTCCAGAACCACTCTTTCATAATTTATGTCCTGGAATATGCCTGTGCCATCAGAGAAGAAAAAACAATTGGTGGCATATCCTGGTCATTCCGTACATTCAGGTCGTCAACTGACTTCTGAGTCTAGACCTGACAAACTGAAGCGACCCCAGATCATAACACTACAACATTCTGAGTTAAAATAATTGTTGCCAGCTGAAGCATACAAGCTCTGTCTGGAAAGTATAAAATGTCATTTTGAAAGCAACGGCCACACAGTACACATGCTCACTCAAAAGCATCCAGTGCCCCACTGACTAGTACAATGATGCTGTCATTGTTCATGCATGCGCATTTCAGTCCACTTTCCTTGGCTGCCAGGTTACATCGATGAAGCACAAACCGTTCTCGTTATATTAACAATGGCTGGACTTTTTCCGGACAGTTCTCATGTTAATCACTGCATTAATTATCCAATCAGGCACTGTAATTTACCTAGAGATGTGAATGTTGTGCGGATTGATATCAGGCTGACTAAAAATAAAGTGGATCAGATAGCAACAAAAAAATAAAAAGGTGGAACAAACAGTTTTGTACTTTGTCCTTTATTATATGAACAGTTTGACAGCAAAATGAGATAAAAGCCATTTTCTGGACTTGGCAAACTATCGTCCGCAGGCAGACATTCCTATGAAAATTCCTATATTTTCTTGTTTAACCGTAGAGCTGCTGGTGTTAAAGGACACCCGCTGTGTGACGCTGGAGTCTGGCAGACTCCGGTTGTCCCCAACCCACACAACAAGTTGAATTCGTGCCTGCTGGATGCCCTGAGTGGACGCTGGTGTCTGGCATTATATCACTAGCATTAGTTTTGCTGCATTTGGGAGCCATGATACATTTCAATACTTACAAAAGTAATATTTATTGAAGTAAATTAAGCAAAGAGATATTGCTACAGCACTCTGGAGATGCAAAATCACTTTGTATACAAGAGGTTGCGATACCCAGATACCAGTTATACCCAGTTCTCCAATCACAATTTATTGACTTTATCATAACCATATGGGACCATATATTCAAACTATTTTGGCATTTGTGCACATTAGTGCATGACGCACACAAAAATATTTTCTTATAGTGTATAATAGTTTGTGCTTTTTAAAAACAAACAAAAAAAAACAGAAAGTTTTCTGTTTTTTTTTTAACTGCCATAGAGATTTTGCTGTCAAACTGTTAATATGTATTCTATTTGCAGTGTAAGTAATTTTTGTTAGTTTAGCTTAGTTTAGTTTAGTTATTTTCAAAGAAAAAATATACAGTATAAGGTATCACAGGTTTCAATGTTGGATAATGTGCAAGATTTCTGTATCTATATCGGTTAGTGGAAAAAAAAAAAAAAAGTCCTGTGGTGACATTTCTACTTATATAACGAATACAGTTTATGTTTATTTCTGAGAGTGTGGGTTTGTTAAACTGACTTTGTAGAAGGATAGGATTTCCCATGCTCTATTAATGAAATATGTTTACTGTTTCTTAAAGTTGATGTGTTATAAGCAATATATAATTTTCAGGCTGTTTGCCAGAATTCAGTCACATCACCTTCTGACAGATTTTCTCAGAGAGCTGCGCAAATGTATAAAATCTATATTAACAACAACAACAACAACAACAACAAGAAAAATATACATATCATTGGAGAATAAAAAGTAAAATCATATTTAATGCACTATTTTTCATAGTTTTTAATATTTTTTTCATTTTATACTTTTATAGTTTTTTTTTTCTTTCTTTTTTTAGTTCTGCATCCTATTCAGTGTTTTTGCACCACACATTAAAAAACAAGACATTTTGAACAGGAATAAACACAACTTTCACCAGTTTGAGAGTGATGATAAAAAAAGGCTAATTTTCTTCTATTTTGTAAGTGTTTTTATTATTATTATTATTCATCAATAATAATTCATCTAAATTTCACTATTTAGAAAAAAAACATTATTTTATTTGATTGAACAAATTTTTATGAAAAAAATAATGACATGAAATGAATATTAGAATGAGATAATCGACATCCTATAAACATCCTTAGAGATACTCTCAAAGATGCTTTAAAAATCCTTCAATATTCTTTTATATGATGTATCTCAAACTCCCTTTATTTTACAGCCACGCCCCTCTAAAGAACAGTAACAAGAGCAACAAGGTGGGGGAGGGGCTCTTAAATGAAGTCACATTGGTGCTGGGGGGTGGGGGGTGATGATCTAACTGGCTTGAAGAAAAAGGACAAACAGAAATCTTACTGTCTAATCTCTATCTTACTTTCTTTGTGTGTTTGTACACACACCCTAGAGACCCATCTGAATATTGTGCAAAGCGGATTGTGCAAAATAGGACACCTTTAATTGTACTTGGGATGTGCAGGGAGCATGTTCTAGACTGATTGGCCACACAGACAGTCTGATACACATACTCATCATAACCAAGCAACCAACAAACTATCCACAAAACATTTTTTTTTTTACATCAAAGGAGAGAACAATGTGCTGTTTTTGTTGTAACTTTTCATTTTGCATTAAAACATCAGTATAAAATACTTTCTCGTCAAATGGACAATAGATTTTAGTACACTGAAATGGTCACATGCAACTAATTTGATTTCTGTTTCCTTTCTCCATGCATTTATTACCCTGCAGTAAGGAATTTATCCCGGTCTGGTGATAGTGGGGAACAATGGTCAGGAGACGGGAATCCACATGTAGGTGCAATTTAGCGTTGCCGGTCACTGGTTCACTGGTAGGTTTTGGGGAAACGGGAGCAATCCAGAGAACCCAAAGGAAACCTAAAAGATAAAGGGAGAACATGCGAACATGTGACACTCCACACAGACAATAAACCGAGCTCAGAATAGAAACAGGGGTCTTGGAGGTGGTGGATCTACCCACCGCACCAACACGCCGTTTACTCTACAGATGGTAGGAAAAAAAGGAAAATTGTCTCCAATTTGTCATGATTTTCATGGCTTTTCCATCCTGTTCTTATCATTACTGGAATTTACAAACCCTTCATCAGTGAACCTTCCCGGCAGTAATTTACTTGCAGACAAAATTAGACTTTTTTTTTTTTTGTCTTCATTGTGACTGGGACATTGTTTTCGTTCTCCAACACTGGCATTCCGGGTTATCTTTCTTTACGCCAGTTCTTTTTATTATTATTATTTTTCAAATTATAATTATCTTCTTTTTTTTTTTTTGCTGTTGGAAAAACACTCTGAAAGAAAGAAAGAAAAAATTGTGCTTTCACGTGCTTATAGATTAACTTTGTTTAGTCTGGGTTATTATTCAGTTTTTGTTATAATAAGGATCTGGAATATACGTATGGACCTTGTGGTGTGTCCTGAAAGTTTAAGACAATAATAAATATAAAATCTGGACTGTCTGTCAGATGAAATATACCTAATACACTGGTAAAAAAAAAAATTATTTTATTATTTAATAAGGTGAACTCAATCAGAGGAAATTTCTAGAACAGGATGTACCAATTTCCAATCAGTCAGAATGAGCCAAGATTCCTGCCAGTGTATGTAAATGTCTGTGCAAAGTCAAGCGTGTGTGTGTGTGTGTGTTTGGGTTCAAACCTGCCGAGGCGCCGGCGTGCACAGCGCACCACGGTGGGTTACCATAGTAACAGCGGGGAGCCTGGCAGAGAAGTGTCTATGTGTGTCCTGACCCATTTCGATTTTCCCCTCTCGCACCTCGGCGTGCCTATCTCCCCCTCCACACACACACACACACACACACACTCACACACACAATCCCAATTAAAAGCCAGACCCAAGCCAGTCTCTCCCTCTCTCTCTCTCTCTCTCTCTCTCGCTCTCTTTCTCTCTCCTTCTCCTCTGCAGCAGAGCTCAATCTTAGCCAGAGGAAAGTCAAGATGTTTTTTTTTCCCCCTGCAGAGGAAACTGTGTGGAAGAAAAAAAAAACACACCCACCCAAAAAAAAAAAAAAAAAAAAAAACTTGCTTTCGGCAAACAAGCCAACCCTTTTAAGAAATGCAGATTGGAAAGGTTTCGAGATATTAAATAATGTAGTTTTTAATTACGGGTTTATTAATAGATTTTTTTCGTTAACTTTTATAATTAAGTATCTCTTGGCCTGGGGCACTTGGAAGTCCAACTTTCATTTAATCTGAGGAGGTTAAAACCAAAATAGATGTCTTATCGCATTAATTAAAAATGCTGAACTTGTATGAATGGGATGAAGACTGGGTAAATCCATCCATTTGTCATGGATGGTGAAGAGATAAGTGTTAACTCATTCAGCTCTGACCTGACATTCCTAATAGACTCACAGCCTGGAGTGACGCATCAGTACCAAACCCAAGACTGAGTGTATGTTCTGTAGATGTGGAATATGTTCAGCACAAATTGTAGACACTTTGCCTTTTTTCAATTATTTCCAAGCCAGGTCTGCATGGGTTCTCCATCTGGCAGGATGTGCATCTGATACAGTCCGATCATGAGATGACATCAGAGAACATATTTATAAAATACCTAAGATTTAATTGTTTCCTGTTAAATCGGAAAAGCATCCGTTCTACTACAAGCGTCTTGACCTCCTCAGTCTGTCACAGAGATTAAACCCGTTAACCCTGTGATGTAACCCTGATTTACCCCCTCTGGTTGTGATCTCCTCTACTAACAGCTCAGATTGTTTTTTTTAGATTGCATGGTGAGAGATTCACTTCTTTCCATGTCCCAGTGGGTTGCCTTCTCCAGGTTCCCTTCTGAACCTGAGCTTGTGAACGTCTGGGGGTGTTACTGCCATGGCCAGCATCCCATCCAGAAGAGAATTCCCAGTGTTTAAGAGATATGCTCCGGATCCACCATGAGCCTGGCTAGTGTAAAGTGGTTTCTGTCGATTTTGTATATAAAATCTTGTAACAATTCTTTTTATTCTGTTCTAACAAAAAAAGCATTTTGTTATTACTAGAAAACATCTTGTTATTATTAGAAAGGAATCTTTAATTTCTTGATACAAGAAAAACATCTCATTATTGCAAAAAATCATGTTATTACAAAAAAAGTGTCTTAATTGAAAACATTGTTTTATTAATAGAAAGCATCTTGTTGTTACATGAAAAGCATCTTGTCTTTGCAAGAAAAGCTTGTTTCGTACTGCAAGAAAAGATATTTGTAATGCTAGACAACATCTTGTTATTGCAATAAAACACCTGGTTAGTATTTTACAAAATCTTGTTTTTGCAAGAAAACATCTTGTTTTAAGAGAAAGATGTCAAGTTATTAATAGAAAACATTTTGTTATTACAAGAAAACATCAAGTTATTACAAAAATCTTGTTATTAATAGAAAACATTTTATCTCACGAAAACATTTCATTATTACAAAGACTTACAAGTCTTTTTATTACATGAAAAGCATCATGTTATTACAGATATACATTTTGTTCTTACAAGAGAACCATCTTGTTATTACAAGGAAGGCACATGTTATTAGTAGAACACAATATGGTATTATTATAAAACATTTATTTTGTGAAAGCATTTCATTATTACAAGATCTTGTTTTTATATGAAAAGCTTCAATATTATAAGAAAACATCTTGTTATTACAAAAATAATGTAGTTATTACAAGAAATGCATCTTAAATACATTGTGTTATTACAAGATAACCATTTTGTTATAACAAGGCAATTACATTATTAGTAGAACACAGGATAACATTGTTATTTTGAGAAAACATGAAAACAGTATCTTGCTATCACTAGAAAACATTTTGTTATTTCATGAAACCATCTCATTATTACAAGACAGCCTCTTGTTATTACTAAAAAACAACTTGTTATTACTAAAAATATTTTGTTCTTACAATATAACTGTTTTGTTATTACATTATAAGTAGAACACAACATGATATGACTGGAAACCATTTTATTTTGTGAAAACATGAAAACAATATTTTGTTTACGCGAAAAACATCTTGTTATTTGAAAGATTCATTTTGTTATTACAAGATAAACATTTTGTTATTACTTATTAATATTAAAACACAACACGATGTTAAAAGAAACATTTTGTTATCTTGTGAAAACATGAAAACAGCATCTTGATTAGACATGAAAAACATCTCGTTACTACAAAAAGTAATGTAATTACTACACGAAAGGCATCTTGTTATTGTTCATGTGCTACAAGGTAACCATTTCGTTCTTACGAGGACAGCGTGTTATTACAGGGTATCGCTAGAGAACATTTAGTTACTACTAAAGGTAATGTAGTTATTACCATAAAGGCATCTTGATGTTAATAGTTGTTGCTTTGTTGTGGGATGAAAACGTGTCGCTAATTATGAGAGAACACCTCGTTGTTACGTGGAGAAAACATTTGCACAAAACAAACACACAAACATTTTGTTCCTATGAGAGAACAAAAAAGAATATGAATACAGTAAGTTTAGTTTGTTACAAAACGAGCATCTTGTATTAGTTTTTTTTTATAACCACAGGAACGACATGCTGATGCTGATTCTTTGCTCGGCAGTAATAACTTTCTGTCTTGTTCATACTCCGAGAGCGAGTTAAAGCCCTGACACACACACACACACACACACAGCCCCGGTGTAGATGAAGTCGGAGGTGCACAGACTTTCTCTCTCTCTCTCTCTCTCTCTCTCTCACTCCTCCTCCTCCTCCTTTCTCCGCGCGCGTTCGGTAAGCGCGCGCGCGCGCGCGCGCACTCGCGGAGGGGGGG
>JAOVVA010000001.1:27757335-27770382 GCA_028565275.1 Leiocassis micropogon
TTTCAGAACTAAAAGTTCTCTTCTTTGGCTCGCTGATATTTTTATCGCTCCTTTCCATTTTGCAGCCCGCAACAGAAGCCTCGCTCAAATCAATACACCGCTAACTGTTTGCGTCTCCTTCCGTTTCGTGGGTGACGTAAGCGCTGCTTCTTCGTCGCATCCGGAAGCGTGCTGTGTTACGCCAAACAAATAATTGCGCAAAAACATAACACAAGCTTTTTAAATAACTTGCAGTTATGAATGTGAACCATCATGACGTACAAATCTGATCGACCAAAAAAAATCAGAATTGAACAATGTGGCTTGTAATATGAACTGTTTGATTGATCGTTCATATGAACGCCTCACATTATATATTTTTTGTATGCTCCTTGGTAGCGGTGTTCAAAGTCCAGTATGTCTTGTATGCCTCATACATTTTAGCAGAGGCTGTCACAGAGTACATTTTTGTTGTCGTCTTGATAAATTGTCCAAATACTGTATATAGCAAAATGTGTCTGGAGAATGCTTGCAGCTTCTTGATGCCATGACTGATAAATTCAGATTCATGTGTTCGCCTAAGCAGCTAGAACTGTATATGTGAGATGTGTGTGTGTGTGGGGGGATTGATTCAGTTATGAATCGCGATTCTTTTGTGTGCTGATTCACGTATCACGTGACTCTAAAATAGATTGTTTTAAAAACTATTTTCACATTTATGGTAGAGATGGTCTGTTTGATTAGCCAGTGATCAGAATTGGCTGGTTTTCACTTTGATGGGCTTTGACCAGTGATCGGCTGATCACCCTCAAATATAAATAATTCTTTAGTGAGCGCATAAGTTTCCAAATTGAGCAACAGAAACGCATTTTCATGCCGTTAGATTATCAAAAATCGTGCATGTTAAAAGCCTCTGATCTGCCTCTTTCTCCAACTCTGTATGCATCTGAAACCCACTCATTGCACATGCTTAGACTAGTCTCAAAACACTGCGGGTGAAAATGAGCCAAAAATTTTTTGGCATCGAAGCTCTGCACACCCGTGCTAAAAGATGCATGCACCTGTGCACTCACTGTCAAGTTGAGTTTTAAGACTTTGGAGGTATTTAAGGCAGTAAAATGTCGCTGTTTCTTTATAATCCTACAGGCGGCGCACTCTGAACTATTTACACGTTTTCATCCCGTGTAGTAGGAGTGAATTATTATTTGCTAAGTTTGCTTGAAAGTATAAATGTAGCTTTTTTGTTGAAGTTGAATGTTAAACTCTTGTATTTTAAGTTATTTTGTATTGCTTAAATGCTGCGTAAGTAAGAAAACGAATATTATATGGAACGGGATACATTTAATTAAACACTAGATTTTTGCCTAGGGCACTAGTGGCTCAGTGGTAGGTGTTTTGCCTGACATGCGAAAGCCCCGGGTTCGATTCCCAGCCAGTGCCCAAACCCCAGCCACCAGTCTCAAGCACGGGAAAAATGGGAGGGTTGCGTCAGGAGGGCATCCGGCGTAAAACCTGTGCCAAGCTTGAATGTGCAGACCAAGTGTCCGCTGTGGCGACCTCTTGCCGGGAGCAGCCGGAAGATCAACAACAAAATTTTTGTAAAGGCTTAAAATTGTAACAAAATCGGGGGAAAATGTAATATTAGATTATTTATAAAATCAAGATACTAATGTAATCGCAATTTTAAACGAATCGGCATCTAGGTATCGTGAGAATATTGTATCGGAGGTCACCGGTGATTCCCGTCTCTTATTCATCCAGTATTAGTATGGTAACTTTAAAAAAATATATAGGTTTTACAAAAAAAAAAAAATCTCTTTCAGTTACTTAGCCCTGACTCATTACCCAGGTCACAAAAGAAAGGTCTAAAGAGAAAAATAAGTCTTTTTCATGTACTTCAAGCTTAAGCAAACTGGGAAATAACACTTTCTGTCCAGTAAAAAAATAAATAGATGACATATAACATGAAAGAAGTCTCAGTAATTTGTAACAAACAGTAGTTTTTCCTCTGTGGGAAAGGCTTCAGGACAGAGGACCGAGGTCTCTCGGTACCATGACAAGCTGCATTTTCCGTCACAACTATTCCGGGGGGAATAAAAGAGTCTGGTGAGGAAACTGAGGCTGTTTATGACATTAATTCATTATTTTAATCTTCTTCTTCAACTTCATCTTCAATATCCTATACAGGGTGGCATGAGGCCTGGAGCCTATCCCAGTAGACTTAGGGCAGAAGCTGGGGTACACGGTGGACAGGGTGCTAATCCATCTCAGGGCGCACGCACACACACACACGCACACACTACGGGAAAGTTTGGAACACCAGTTAGCCTAATCTACATGTCCTTGGACTGTGGAAGGAAACCCGAAGTACCCGGAGGAAATCCACCCACACACAGACAGACAGACCCGAGGCGGGAATCGAACCCTTGGCACTGGAGCTACGAGGCCACAGTGCTCACCACTAAGCCAACATGCTGCCATTAATTAGTTGATTAAAAATGTTATCATTGCCAAATTGTTGGGTTATAAGAATAACAAGTAAAACAAATACTAGAAAAGACTTTCGATTTACTGTACCGTTACTTATGGAAGTCAGTGTGTCACATTAGTCTAGTTTCTTGGCTTGCTAAATGACAACAACTTGTGTGTGCAGCATCCTTGGTGCGACACCAGATCCAGAAGGTCATCGCTGTCCCTCTATCGTTTCCCTTTTACTGAGAAATGTCTAAAACACCTTCTGGTTTAACTTTGTCGTGGCTGGAGTGTAAATCTTTTAAATATGTGCGTCAGGTTTTAGATCTTGCATACTGTATACAGCTCCCTTTTTATATTATATCCAATACATCAGATGTTTCACATTCAACTATAACTAGAGTTGCAGAAGATGTACAGCGTGTATACACTTACAGATGGGAAACAGCAGGTCGTCTTATACATCGGTATAAAGCCTGACATTTCTGGTTGAGATATCATGTTACACAAACAGTGCAGCGATCAAACTGTTCTGTAGGTTGACATTTCCTGGACAGCTGCAGTGTCAGAAGTCTGAAACAATGTGGTTCGTTTTTCAGCGATGAAAGCAAAGAGGCGATTTTAAAGGGAAAAACCGCTGACAGTTTGGAGGGTCTAGCATTGAGAGAAACGAACACTTGGACAAGCGAGTCTTTGATGTGAATATGTAAAAAGACTTTTTTTTCCCTAAATGAGGGTCTATAGTAAGTGATTACACAGTGGTTAAAAATATATATATATTTTTGGATTTGTTTGGTCATTATTTTAAATAGAAAAAAGCACACTTTCGAAACCGAACAAAGTGATCAGAAATGATGGGAATGGATTCACAGATTTAAACGCTTTTATTGAGCAAGGTGTGATCCAGCCTCACAATCGTCTCTCAAGCCAAGTTGTATGACAAGCTACAAGACGACGCACGGAGGATGGCGCTTGGAGCTTACAACATGTCTAACGACGTGAAATCCCATTAAATTTCTCGCTCATTAGAATTATACAACTCTCTCCGGTTCTGCTGCCATCTTCAGTTTCAGGCTCTGAGGTCTACAGAGACTTTAAAAAGATTTCAGGCGTCCTTTAGAGCAGCGTTGTTTACAGCTCCATACAACTGCTCTGTGTCTTCAGAGGGAATCTCACTAAATAGATCTACTAATTACATCCTTCTTATGAGGAAAAAAAAAGCACTCATATTTAAGGACTAAATTATTGTTTATTCCTCGTGTCGTTACAGTACATGCACCTGAGAGTGCGAGAAGTGTGTCTGTTTTTTTTGGGGTTTTTTTTTTGCACTATAAAAAAAGCAGGTTCTATTGTTATTTACTGAGGATCCTGGGCGCCGTTGTATCTCTAAGCCGGCGGATTTCCCATAAATCCGGGCTGCTTGGCCCCGGCAGGGCGGTGACTGGGTCGAGAGGCGCCATTGGCGCGCTGATGAATCCCTTTAGACGTCCCAATCAATACGGCTTTATCTTCAGGCGAGCGGTGCAGACGCCCGTGTTAGTTCACCTGGGGTCCTGAAGGAGTGATCAGCGTGCTGTACATCAAAGCCCACTATCAGACAGCAGCAATCAGGAGAGAAGGCCTGATCCACTCATCTCCCGTGGCACCCGAAGACGTGTGATCTATCGCCCGTGAGCACTCATGCTGTTGAATATGTCATCTTTATCAGCTCTGATCTGTGTTTCCGGAGCCATAACCACTGTAGCTTTTTTTCCACCAGTCAGTCAGGACATGAAGGCAACAGACAGCAGTGTTTATCACAGTACAGTCATAAAACAAACACTTTGTACGTTCGTAATGGAATTGTTCTGCACACTTCGTAGCACCGGGTATCTCTGTTGCATCTCTAGAATTTTTTTTTCATCTGTCTAACATGCCTTCTTGAATGTGTGACCACTTGGGAAATAGTGAAATTACATCATTTGCTACTTCTACTAGAAGTGAAATGTTTTCTTTTGGCATGCATCTCAATCACAAGTAAAGTTCAAGCTAGGACTATTTAAGGTCTA
Source organism: Leiocassis micropogon (assembly GCA_028565275.1). Taxonomy (NCBI): domain Eukaryota; kingdom Metazoa; phylum Chordata; class Actinopteri; order Siluriformes; family Bagridae; genus Leiocassis; species Leiocassis micropogon. The sequence goes on from JAOVVA010000001.1 coordinate 27,761,835, forward strand.
TCGATATATTGTGAAACGAGATACAGGATGCGATAACAGTGTTTATATCGATATATGTAGTTAGATGTTGCGTTACATGAGCCCTTTCCTGGCAGATGTTTGGCAATAATTATTTATCACCTTCAAAATTTTTTAAAGTAAACAATTACTTAAATAATTGACAAACTCTACATAAATTCTTGACCATGTATATATTACATTTCATCCTTTTGCTAATAAATAACTGCACAGGTCAATTTCGAATTGTATTTGATTAATTGTGCAGCACTAATCAGTTCTGTAAACTCTAGTATGAAGAGACCGTGTTACACTTTGTGCCGCTGAAGCCCTCACAGCCTGAAAGCTCTTCTTGTTTTCTGAGAGGAAAAAAATATATATATAAGCCACGTCTTACTATCGATTACTTGAAATGGTACAGAACGTTTTCATGCTTTAGCAGGTTCATATGCACGAGACGACCAGGACCGTTCTAATGTCCACGACAATGGCTTGACCAGCACTGGCTGCCATACAGTATGTCTCCATATTACATCCCCCAACTAAAATTAAATTTAATTAGTGAATGAAATTCACGTGGGTCTTCATATTGGCTCTTTATATATATATATATATATATGAATGTTCTCCCTGTGCTTGGTGGGTTTCCTTTGGGTACTCCAGTTTCCTCCAACAGTCCAAAGACATGCAGATTAGTCTCACTGGCGTTCCCCAAATTGTCCATAGTGTGTGAATGAGTATGTGTGTGCCCTGTGATGGATTGGCACCCTGTCCAGACGATGCGTGAGTGAATGAGTAAGAAAAGGGTTTCTTTTGAATTCATTATTGTGAATCTAAGGTAGACTGTCAATTCAATTCGATTCGATTTATTCTTTGGGTAATGTGATTTTCGATTCAAAAGCACTTATGTTTATTGTCTGATTTGTCTCAATCAGACATGTTTCTTGCAGGTTTTAAAAATAATTAAGGTATCTAATATGATATAACATTAAATTCTCATATAAAACTTTTTTTTTTTTTTTTTTTGCTTGCCAACCTCTTGCATCACAATTTAGTTCAGTAGTTGGGGGTGTTGCACCAATCACTTGTTGTAAACCTAAAAGTAGATGAAGAAGTGATCTTTTTTTAAAATTATTATTATTATCTTATTTTAGTCATAGCCAGCTCCCACTCATCAAGGCTACAACCACAATTCTTTTTGAACTGCTTTCTCAGGCATCGTAGCTAGCGCTATCCGCTCTTTCTGCTTGCATGAGCTCACACAACCAAGATTTGCCAGTTTCATGATGATTAATGTAAAAATGCTAGCTTGACACTATTCCCTTGCCTCCCCCCAAGAGAGCTCAGCTGCGGGAGGCTACAGCATCACCAGGGATTCAAACTTGCAATCTCTGGATGAAATTTTAGAGAATGTAATATTTGAAAGTTTATCCACATATTTCCAAAGTGAGAATAGATTCTGAATGAAAAACTGAACTATTTATTTAGTTAATTGAATCGATTATTAAAAGATTGATTAACTTGCACAGCTGTAGTTCATTTTGCATTTAAGACGTGGCGGGGTAGCTACTTGGTTAAGGCATTGGCCTACTGATTGGAAGATCCATGTTTAAACCCAAGCACCAACAAATTGGTGTATTGGGCCCTTGAGCAAGACCCTCAACTGCTCAGATGTATAATGAGATAAAATGTAAGTCGCTCTGGATAAGGGTGTCACATGTCAAAGATGTTTAAAACGTCCAACTTTATGAAAGAGGGCCTACTTTCAAGATTGTTTCTCCCATATGTCAAAGACCATCAATTTAGTTTGAAGTTCGCTGGCAAGGAACATGGAGTCTGCATGTTCTCCCCATGCATGGTGCGTTTCCCCTGGGTACTCCAGTTTCTTTCAACGGTTGGAGGAAACCGGAGTACCCAGCAGATTAGGCTAATTGGTGTCCCCAATTTGCCCGTAATGAGCGTTTGCGTATGTGTCGCCCTGCAATGGATTAGCTGGCTCATCCATCCATGGACGTGGCTCACGTCACCTTATCAACGGTGTACTCCACCTCGTTCCCCAAGTCTCCTGGGATAGGCTACAGACTCCTGACATCCTGTATGCATGATTAAGTGGTATAGGCGATAAGTGAAAAGGTGTTTAAGAAAGCTAAAAGGTTAACCGTCTGAAGAACGCTTGGAGAATATTTTTTTATTTATATCATTGTAAAAATAGGTTCTATAGGTTCCTTGTCTGAATAAAATATTAAGGCCAGAAAATTTCTTTAGTTTTGGTTATTGACTGGTTCCTTAGGGCTAAATACAAATGTCAAATGCCATACTTTCAGATTTCAGGGTTCTGAACACTCTAACCTCTCTGACTCCCTACTAAGGCATGTTGTTAAATAACAAATCGCCTCGAGTTGTAAGTTATGGTGAGTGGTATACTTGTGATGCAACATAAACGTGCGATATATAAATAAATTAGAAATTTGTCAAAGGACGGTATTTTTATGGCAGTAGAGCAACCACTTTTATTTGTTGTAAGATTGCACGCGAGGCCGTGGGGCTGCTGAGAAGACCGTTCCTACTGCTTTAAAGCTCTTTGACCATAAGATCCAAAAGTAGATCATGTCCTCGTATTCACACCAGGCTAAATGACACAATCTTGACGACGTTTTCCTGCTCATGTTAGTACGGATCATCACAATTCAGCTCACAGAGTAATAAAGATAAAGAGCCGACTAAAAAATAATTGATTTGAAGTTATTTTTATAGACGTCATTAAGGAGAGTTAAGAAGATTCGCGCAAATGAGCACGACTGGTTTATGAATTGTTTTAATTTGGTTAATAACATTAAATTCATAATTGAAAAAGAGGAAAAATTCAAATGGACACAAGGTTTTAATACATTTCCAGTTCAGATATTTCACACAGTCCGACACAAAGGTGTGACACGAGAGGATGGAGAGCTTTCCGATTTCTCAGGAGCATGACAAGCACATAATTTATGGCTTTTTAATGTAAAGTGTGAGGAAACACAGAGACTCCTGAAGGAGTGGCTGTTTATAGCTGCTATAATTTCTAAGAACAGGAACTGACTTGTTTCAACGACGATCCATAGCATAAACATTTGCGCCATATTATTTTATTCCTTTCTTGACTCTTCAGAAAAAGAAATCAATAAAATATTACTTCAATATATTTTTCATTTGGCAAAAAAAAATCTGGTGACTTTAAGCCTATAGACTGGTCAGCAATAGCATTAAAACCATTAATGTTAGAACTGCCTGGGATTTAGGTTCCCTTTGTGCCACCAGGGCAGCCCTGGCACCATGGGGTGTGGCTACTTAGGGCCTTTGGGAGTATGCTGGTGTGCCTGGCACTGTGATGTTGGCCGTGGATCCTTTGTCATATTGGGTTCTTGGGCTGGTTGCCTGCTGAGCCCTGCGTGGTGTGAGTTCTGGTGCAACGGGTGTTCCCGTGTCTCTCCTAACGTGGCCAGCATTTACATTTTTCTGCGATTTGTCCCGTGTTCAGTTTTTTGTGGGATCGGATCGGGAGGCCTGGCCTTTGGTCCACAGGGGCATGGGTGATCTTTAGGTCAATGTTGTTCAGTTCACCTAGTGATGGTGTTAATGTTATGCCTGATCTGTGTAGTATAATGTTTAAAATGAAATAATTCTTGAGTAATGATAACATTTTTTTATTTTTGGATATACAGTATATTGTGATGTTAGTCATGAGAAGTTCCAGATATCTGAAAACATTAATCATGCCTGATTTTTCCCCCCTAATGTTCAGTATGATGGCACTTTTGTTGCTTTTAATTTTTTTCCTTAATTGATACTATTTAAAACGGCAACATACACTCTTTAACTACACACCATTTCAATTTGTTTTTAGTCTGCTACCGAATAGTATGCTTTACCATGAATACCTAAATAATAAGCTGAGACTTTAAGGGGTTACATCATATATTTGTGTGTGTTATAATTACTATGAAGTCAAAAATCCTTTTTGCAGTGTGTTTTAGCCACGGCACTTTCGTCGTTCGCCCATTTGGAGCTGTATTGATATTGTTCCCAGGGGCTGCCGAGCCATTAAATAGTGTTAATTGGTGCAAATGCCTGATCGGATTGGCCATTGATTGTGACAGTGTCGATTATCTCTCAGATAAATGGAATCCTTTAATTTCCAGTTTCAGCCGGAGACCGGCCGTGCCTTCGGAGGCCATTAAAATCCTGTAGCAATTAAGGTATAACAGAGTAATTAGTGCCAAGATGGAGGAATGTAATTAATGTTTGTGGTATTTTTACCTTGTTATCTCATTCTCTGCAGCTTGATTTTCATAGTCGCATACATTTCTATGCATTTTATTTAATTTTTTTGCATTTTGTTTTTGCATATAATTTTTATATTTTTTAGTGTTTGGTGCTACTCAGTTTTTTACCTCAGTAAATGTTTTCTAGATCTGATCACTAGCTGACCGACATTGGTGTGTGTGTGTGTATTGGCGTATATTGGTGTGTGTATGACCCCAGTATTGAAAACATGTCTGTTCTGAGGGAATCAATGAGCTTTCGGAGTGTATTCTCTCTTCCTGCTGACACCAGTGCCGTGCTGAAGTGGTGCAGCTCAAGAGCTCACGTCAATGGAGCTCCAAAGCGATATCGAGCTGTAAGGCTGCAGCAAAGCACCGCAATCCACACACCACTGTTAGATATACAGACAGACAAGGGATTTCCTTTATCACTGGTTTGAGTATACAAAGAACTGGTCGAGAGGTTTTGGCTCAAGGGTTTGGTCATGTAACATTCCATCTTTCCATCCAAGTTGACATCGCTAAGCGACGTTTGGCCTGAGTGACCTATGACTTCATGCCAGTGCTCACTTTTGTATGCGAAGTAGTTACATTGCTGAGGGCCCTGATTTCTGGCAACCAACAGGCAATTTGGAAATGGCAAAAACCCATGCACATACAGTACGTCGATATTATAACCCCCAAACCCTTGAGGTTCAAGGTGACTCTGGGAACTGCTAAGCCACCGTGCTACCCATGTAACCTTTAAGCCTTAAGATGTTTTTAAGAGCTAAAAGAATAAGTGTGAGATTTGTATCAAGGATGTCAACAATACGTAGAGTCTAAATACGGCGTTTCCTCGACATACAAATTCAATCCGTTCCAGAGGCGAGTTCTTAAGACGAGTTCTTTCATATTGCAAAACACATTTTGTCATAGGAAATAATGTAAATGCAGATAATCCGTTCCAGCCACCCAAAAATATTACCAATACTACCAATTTTCAACACTATTATTATACTTTTGCATACAAAAACAGTCAGAAAACGTTTAGAAAATACATGAAAATGAAATAAAATATAAAATAAATAGACATTAAACTTCACTTAACCTTCGTTTTAGGAAAAAAAAACTGCTTTAAAAACTAAACTGAGCCTCCGAGTAGCGCAGTGGTAAAGCGCTCGCCCTATCATCCGGAGATCTCTGGTTCAAACCCCGGGTGATGCTGTAACCTCTCACAGCCGGAGGCCTAGAGAGAGCTGATTGGCCGTGCTCTCTCAGGGGGGAGGGATGAGAGGTACTCAGTGCTCCCACATTAATGACGGCTCTACAAGCCAATCAGGGGCGCCTGTGAGCTCGCGCAGGCGGAGGGAGCGGATAGCGCTGTTCCTCCGAGTGTGTTACGTCGCCCCCAACGGTACGTGAGCGAGCAGTTCGAAAAGATGGTCGATGACGCCACGTGGATCGGAGGAAACACGTGGGTTGGTCTGCGGCCCTCCCGACTGATTGGCGGTATAAGCTTAATGTGGGAGCCTCCAGTGACACTGGGTGACACTACTAAATTAGGGGAGGAAATCGGAAAAATTCGGAAAAAGGGGAAAGATTTATAAAAACTAAACTGAAAGTTTTCTCCTTGCTGCTGTCCTTGCTAACATTCTTCACTAGATGTCTTCCCGTGATGTTGGCTTTCTATTGACGCCTACAAGTTTTGAACGGCTCCTGGACGTACGCGCAACTTAGCCGGCGTTTGGTTCATCTTGGTTTGGTTCATCTCGTATGCCGAAATTGCTTCGTATCGCGAGGCAAATTCCTTGTAAAATTTTCTTTTTTAAGGTAAAAATTCATTCGGCGGGGTGTCCGTATGCAGAGTATACGCAATTTTCTGCAATTTTCTGCAATTTTCACCAATTGTAGTGTTTCCTCTGAGGTAACTAGTGTGAATTCTTACAAATTGATGATAGTAAGCTAACGCTGAGTTTTCAGCCCCTCGGTAGAGTCGTATTTATTTGACAGTCTTGGAAAAACCTGTTAGACCCCATTGTACAGCAATACAAGACAGGTCATTTTTTTTGTTTGAATTTTTCCTGCCTATTGTATGCTTCCACATCTCAGCCTTAAAAGAAATCTAAACATATTTTATCGAAACAACATGGAATTGTTTTTTGTGTAGTCTATATTCTGACCTTGCCAGAATAAAGAAAGTGTGCTGAAAGATGAGTAGAACGTCGCTAGCTTCTCATGATTCGATCAGGTTTTAGATAATTACACACCATACTGAAATGGAATTAATGGTTTGTAATGAGATAAACGTCCGGCGCAATATCATCATCATCATCAAAACAGAGGACATGTTCTTCAGAGATGGCAATGGATAAAGAATTTAATGTTTTAAATCACCTCATAAAAGATATTAATGGCAAGATATGTAGTTAACAAAACAGAACTGAGGGAATTTAACAGTTATTATTTCTCCATCGAGAAAGGAGGTCTGTTCAGTTAAGAGACGACGATGAGGTTTGTCTTTAAACTCTGCGACTTTTAAGTCAGGTGATGAGACGGACAACGATGTGGATGTTAATGATAATCAGAGTGAGAATTTGGTTCTTATTGTTAAATGATAATTCTTATAAAAATCTCTCAGTAATGATTTTTGGTAGGAAGATGAGATTAGAATTGCAGGTGGGTGATTCTCTGAGAGGGGTGACTTTTTGGTCATCTATTAAGGTGTGATGAACATTCAACCTTGTCACAATGATTAACCCTGTTGCAATAGGAAGAATATGACAGGGCTGAATGTGACAGGTTGAAGTTTTTGTTTAATATTAATCATCACATGACATTTCGGACATCATAAAATTTCAATATGAGGGCTGTACTGAAAGTAGTGCAAAATAGGCATAACTTTTTTTTTTTATTAACTGACATAGATCATTCAATGTCAGTTAATAATAATATATTTTTTAAAAAGTAGAGAACTCTTCCTTTATACAAACTTACAGCGGTATCTCGGCATATAAATTTAATACATTCCAGAGGCGGGTTTTTAAGGCATAAATTCACATTGTGAAACGCATTTGCCCAAAGGAAATAATGTAAAAGCAGGTACAAATAATGCACCCAAAAATATTACCAATATTACCAATTTCCAACACTACAATCATATTTTTGCATATAAAAACAATCAAAACATAAAAAAAAAGTAACGTAAATAAAGTAAAATATGAAATAAATAGGCCTTAACCTCACTTAATCTTAATTTATGATTCCTCTGGGCACCGGCTGCTTTGAAACTGAAAGTGTCTTTTTTTTTTTTCTTGCTACCATCCTTACTAACATTCTTGCAACCCATGGTGCGATGTCTTCACTACATCTTGCCCAAAATGCAAAAAGAAATGTAAATTCTTAAGACACTAAGAAGAGTAAGCTGCACAGATGATTGAAGAAGTTTAAAGAAAGAAAAACCAGCACTGAAAGACAAAGCATGCAGAGGGAGACATTATCTAGTCTATTAAATGATAATGCATTTTGTGGTTTCCTTTAATTGAAAATTGTTGGGTGGGGGCACTCATTTCTAAGAACCACACAGCTAGAGATGGGCGTCTTTCAGTGGAATTGTAAAAAAAATCTCCTTTCGGAGGTACCCATGCTAGGGGTTGAAAGACCTCTAAAAATTCATGGACTTTAGTTCAGGAAAGTAAATTATAGACAGCGTGGCCCATCATTAACAGAACTTTTTTTAAATAATGGAAAAATCTGAAACCTGTCGGTCATTTTGACTGATCAGAACACAGCAGGTGATTAACATAACTTTTAGCACACCTCTGTCCATTTGGTGGCGAGTGTATATATTAATCTATTGTCTAGTCTTGTCTAGGCTTTGTTTATCATATAGTTTAAGAAATCTTGTTCACTTCCCTAGGGGGAAACTTTCACTGGTTTTAAAACTTTGGCTGAAGTGGCGCTAGTAATTCCAGTTTCCAGAATATGGCAGGTGGGTTTAGCCTTTAAAACAAAATTAAACCAGACAAAATCTCTGAGGCAAAGAGTAAAATCTAATGACAATCACTGTAGTAATCTACAAGCTGAAACTTTTGTCTGCTTCAAGAGGTTTTTAATCTGTCTAAAGAATTCAATAAAAAAAAAAATTGCCACTACAGTTTTAATGAAAAAAATGTTAGACATGTGTGGTTTTATCGGAGATCGCGAGTTCGATTCCCGGGTGATGCTGTAACCTCTCGCAGCCGGAGGTCTAGAGAGAGCTGATTGGCCGA
>JAOVVA010000001.1:27809124-27822595 GCA_028565275.1 Leiocassis micropogon
ACACACACACACACACACACACACACACACACACACACACACACACACACACACAATAACGGATTGGGAATGACTGCGTTAGATTACTCGTTACATCAAAAAAGCAATCCAAGTACTCTACTTTGTAACACCTTAAACCCAACACAGTTCATGACTTATGTTCTGATTTATAGCTGAAAAAAAAAAAATATATATAACATAATAACTAAATTTGGAATGTCAATTTGAATACATTTTTTCCTATTCTTGTTCTTCCATGCCTAGTGGAAATAACTAACCGCGACTGGAGGAGCTGGCGACCGACAGTGTAATTAAGAGGGGTGAAAGTCGTTTTAAATTCTTCGTCAAAAGGTTAGGAGAATAAAACATGGAGGTGGCGGACAGTCCTGTAAATCTTTTAAATTTCTCACCTAGTTTAACTTTTGGATTCTGGGATTGAATAGTGTTAAAGGGAAAGCTAGTGCACTACGTAGGGTGTACAATCCCTTGTTCCTGATCAAGGGTTAGAGACACAATTAAATTATTCGTCACATGTACCTTCCAGCACAGAGCGCAGGGTCAGCCAGGATACAGCAAGACAGGGTTAAGGGCCTTGATCAAGGTCTCAGCAGTGGCAGCGCTGGGTCACGACCCCTGAACTTCCAATCAGAAACTCAGTAACCTACAGCCTCGTTTGAGACACCACCGATATAGAATCACTGACCCCTTAGAGAGGTGATTCAGCCTTGTGTTGGAACCTTGTGTTAGCCGTGAACAGAACAACACGGGCGGTTCAGAGGCAATTCAAAATGACAGCGATGACATCGTTATCATGGTTGTTTTTTTTTTGTTGCTGAAAGTGCTTCTGTGACTGATTTTGAATGCAGGCAGCTGCTCTCCAATCTGATTGGCTCTCGTCCAGCCAATCGAAATGCAGGAAGTATCTTGTCTCATAAATGTTCCATGACTTAATTGTAAATATAAAACATTTGAAAAAAAAAAAATTTTTATTAAAAAGCCAAATGTTTTGTGGATGTCCCACATCAGTAAATGTACGTAAAATGAGAAAAAAAAAAACTTTATGTGTGGTCTAAAAAAATAAAGTCAATAAAATGGTTGGTAAACACTTTAGGGTGGTAACATTAACTCCACTACGTCAGACATCATTACGTTGTTGATTATTTTCCTATAACAGCATGCCTCTGATCATTTATATTTAGTTCACGTGAATTTGGTGATTGCATGTTTTTACCCAGGCTTTTGAAGAATGACAATATTTCTGTACCTGATCGTAGATTTTGTGTAAAACCTGAACAGAACATAAGATTTGTTCTTTAAAGAGTAAGTGGAAACATCAGTGATAAAAAAGAAATAATAAAAATCTCAAATCCAACAGGTTTGGTTTTATGTAGGCTTATTTCCAAAGCAGCTACAATTAGCAACTAAGCAACTATAGATTATGAGGTTTATAATCTAAGGATGATAATAATTAATAAATCAGTACATTCATAGGAAATTTAAGAAAAAGATTTACTCATTGATGACGTTATGATATAATTTTATTTGTAAGGAGACGTTTAAAAGGGAATGAGTCTCCAGCGTCAGCACTTTGTAACAATCAGTGAGTTTTCCGTCACTGAAAAAGGTTTTAGGGCAGATGAGGTTTTGCTTTCTAGGTTCTTCTTAAAATGAAGACTTGTGCATTTTGGTCATATTAACTTCGAGAGAGAGGGAGAGAGAGAGAGAGAGAGTTAGAGAAAGAGAGAGAGAACTGAGAGAGACTGATGATGGAACAGTCATTGTTTATGGTTACTAAATGCAAGTGGTTACAAAAAAAACTTTTGGACATTTCACGTCATTATATATAACCATCACTGGTTAAGAACCTGTCACAGATCCCCCCTCCCAGCATGCTCTCCGGGTTCCAGTGTCGCTTACACGTTTTATGTCTCTATATACAATGTGTGCGTCTCGTCTTGATTCATGTCCTGTCTCCACCCCTGTCTTGTCTTTGGTTTATCTTCCTACTGTACCACGATTGTACTCACCAGTTTTCATGTGCCCCTTTGATTAGTTTTCTTATTAAAACCCCGCTGCTCTGCTGTTTTTCTCTCCGTGTATTTCTGGTTTGATTTTCTGGATGCTCAAAAACACAATGTGTCAATCATTAATAAAGCCATTTATAAATTATTAATGAATTAATAGATGTAGTGTAAGAAGAATAAAACACCTTGGGATGTGCTGTTATTGGGAAACAATCCACTTCGGGATGCATTAATTTTTCTGTATCATCCCAACTTGTCGTGTACTTATTCCGTATTTAAGTTAATTAAGTAGTGTATTTATTTGCATTAACAATTTAGCAAGAATATGATATGACAATTTCCTGGAATGTTTTTTTTCTTCAAAACTGAATTCAAAAAGTGTTGCTTATTCTAGATTTATTACACAAAAAAGTAAAAAATTTCAAGCCTTTTCTTTGTTTAAATTTTAATGATTACCGATTACATGAAAATAAAATAAAAAATCCAGTATTCTGGAAAATAAATACCCAATATTCTGGTGTGCAACGGTCCAGTCCTTTTTTTCCATAGCCCAGGAAAGACACTTATAAGACAGCCCGGTTAAGACACTTGTCCCTGGTGGAGCTGATGTTGTATGCTGGGATTTTTTTTATTGCAAAAAAGTTAAGAGTAAACTTTTTTTTTTTGCTCAAATTTTTGTTTGCTTTCTCAAAAAGATCACTCGCTTAATTCGAGCTAATCAGAAGAGAGAGAGAAGAGACAGGACCAGCCAATCAGAAACAGGAGGGATGGAGGGAGTACATGACCGTGCACACACACACACACACACACACCACACACACACTAGAGACTCTGACTACAGATTGAAAGCTATAGATAATTATACTAGGAGTACATGAAGATTAAGCAATAAAACCTTTGACAACAATAAATTTTATAGTGTAAACTGTGTATTTCATTTAAGACTCTGTGACCTTTACCTTATGCTGATAAAAATAATAATTATATAACCTAACGTGTGCAATGATAAAGTACTGTAGTTAACTAAGTGTCCAAAAAGCACCGGTGCTAATTATTAGATATTTAAAATGATTATTATTGTAAGTTCAGCAGCTTTTAAGTTATTAACTTTTAAGCTTCTAAAATAAGAAAGAAAAAAAAACTTTTTTTCAAGAGTTAAAGGTCCTGTGTAGACAGCTTTTTTTTCTTTTTTTTTACTTGAGTGCAATAAATGGTTTGGTTGAAAAAAATGAGAATTGTGGTCTTAATTTTCATGGAGAAAAATAAGCCCTGGTCAGTAGTCTTCCCCATGATTGTGGCTGCATGTACTGAACTAAAAACTCGAACTCGAAATTAAATTTTATAAGATTTTGATACAAAAAAAGGCCTAAAATATTTCATTTCACGTGTAATTACTATAGAATATACAGTATATATTGTAGAGCTAATGAAGTAATTCAATTTATAGTAAGGACCCTCTTTGGTGGTGTAGCCAGACTGAGAGTCAACCGTCCTGCAGTTCACTACACAGATTTACTGCCCTTTGACCTTGTAGCTGCTGGTAATCTCTGTGTTAACCGAACATCTTTATCTCTCAGTGATCCTGCTGTTCCCAAAGATTCTATCTATTAATGCAGACTGACCCTATCGAGGCCAGATCCTGCACTTAACGCAGCGAGCGCATCGGATTATTAGCACACACACGCCCGCGCACACGCACACACACACTCGCATAACCTGATCTCATGCAAAATTCACAAGAGTTCAAACAAACCGTTTTAAGCTTTGTGCACTAATCCTGACTCATTAACCCCTTTATAGCGCTTTACACAGGTTACATATTGAAATCGTTTGCTTCATTTAGATTTTGTGATGCCAGCGTTCTGCATCTTTATCTATTGCTTGTGGGGGACAAAAAGTAAAACCGACTTCCCCGTACTGAGAAAAGCAAAAAAAAAAAAAAAAAACTCCAATCCAACATTTGAAGGCTAAGTGCATTTGGAAACTGAGCACTAAATCTTTATCATTTGTAAGCTTACTTCAGAAATGGTGAATTTCTGCAGAAACCAAACAAATTAAAGCGATCCTTCATGTTGTACTTCTTTCATCATCAGTCAAATACACTCCCTGTTTAAAGTAGATTATTACATCCCGCACATAACTGTTCATAACATCACTTTTACTCAACCTTTTGATTTTAGCGCATAACAGTGTGCTCTCACACTGTTATGCGCTAAACGGTCGAGTTCGGTGATTTTTGCGAGCCCTCACCTCGGACTGCTGCGGATACGTTTGCACTAACGACCCACGTTTTATCTCTTAGAGGCGTTCCATGTGCCTGCTTTTTATTTGCATTTTGTACAGTAGGTGCGTTACGGTTGTTTCTGTGTCATCTGCATACACGTTGAATTTATGGTAAACTAACTATTTGATTTGATTTGTGGCGCTGGTTTAACTTCAGGCAAATATCGATTTATTGGCAAAGTTTCAATAAATTCTGTCCAGCCAGTTTTGCGTGATGCTGTGACAAATTCGGCTGGACAGACATACAGACATACAGACAGACATAAATTTTTCTGACACTGGTTTCGGGTCCTCCAATGTATGACAGACAAAACCTTTCTCTTACTTTAATTCATATACAGTAGATGTGTGAATTTGTGTTTCTTCCTATATGATTTTCCACCGAAAGAGTTCAATTCCTGCATCAGATGTAGTACATAATATAATTTATTACAGACCGACGAGCCAAAATAGGATATTTTCCATCATTTCATAGAGAACTGCATTCCCTATTCTTTTAACAGCCCTACTCCTTTCTAAACGTGTTCTGTACTGAGCGCTGAAACAAGCATGTGGGTTCCAAATAATCTCAGGGTTTGTTCCCCCCCCCACCAAAAAACAACACTTACACTTCAAACCTTCTGATTTTTTTTTTTCCACGGTCCCATTTTGATTTATGTATTTCTAAATTAGCGGTAACTCAATTCCACATAAACCAGGCAAGCGTTGACAATATCGATTTTTTTCCTCCCGTATCATGCCAATAAAGCTTAGATGAATTTGCATTTGAAGGCGGGAAAGAAAGGGGAGTTTTCTTTTTTTTTTTTAGCTTTGCTTTTTCTTTCCTTTTTTGTGGTTTGGTATGGAGCAAAAATAAGTGGCAAGAGAAAGTAAGAGAGCGAGGCAGACGGGGGAGGAAGGTGAGAGATGGGAGTGAAAGAGAGAGAGAAAATGAGAGTGTATGAACAGCATTGCTTTGCATTTTATGCCGGATTTCTGTAGAAGGAAAATGGAAAAAGAGGGTTTGTGGAGGGAAGGAACCTTACACAGAACCTATGAAACCTTTTGTTGATGTTGTTTTTTTGTTTTTTTTTTACACATTCATCACTGTTCTGACTTCCTGGAGCCCAAATGAAAAGCGCAAAGAGTTAGCAAGGCTATGAACAACAGGAGAGGGAAGAGAGAACGAGTGTCAGAGAAGAGAGATGGTGAAAGTGGTGTGTCATTTTTTTTCTTTCGGGAAGAGAGAACGAAATATGAACGGAAACAGTGCAAAATACCTGACAGGAGAAATGAGAGCATGAAAAACAGGAAAAAAGGAGAGAAGAATAAAAAGAATGAAAAGATAAAGAGAAAAAGTAAGTTAGCTTTGCGTTTGCACCCAAGAGAAATAGATGCGATGGAAAGCGAAAGGTAGATTTTTTTTTTTAGCCTTGCTTTGTCTGTGGGGCAAAAGAACTGGCCAGAGAAAGTAAAGAGAAAGATGAGCAAGGAGAGATAGAGTGAGAAAGAGAGAGAGAGATAGAGAGAAATGTAGAATATGTCATGTGACAGTGCTGTGTTTTTTTTTTTTTTCTTTGCCGATCCTCCTGAGCTCGTGTGTGCCGGGGGCATTGATTAGAGCCGCTCTGCTGGGATTACATCTTTGCTGTTGCCATGCCAACTAATCAGCTGTTGCCCCCCTCCTCCTTCCTCTCCTCCTTCTAGTTGCCGGAGCAACGGAGCATCGGCGCTCAGAGAAGCCCGGCGTCGAATTCAGCGATGTTTTTCTTCCTTTTATTTTTCTCTTAATTGGCTGTGTTTTTCTGAGCTCAGGCCTCGGACCGTTTTTTTTTTTTTTTTTTTTTTGCTGTTGTTGTTGTTTTGGTGCTTGGCTGGTGTTTAGTCTCGGGGTTGGAGGCGCCAGGCTTCATTTCTAACACAACTAAGTCTAAACTGACAGACAGGATGTTCTGTCACACTGACAGATTCATTTTAGGGCTGATCGATAAACAACTTTTTTTTTTTTTCTTTTTTAAACGGTCGCTGACATTTTTACTGCTCTATCAACACGGTTTCTGAAGTTAATTAATATTTAATAAGTTCCTGTTCATTGATGGTTCCATTACGTTTTCGATCTAGAGCGCAGCTGTGCGATCTGCTAGTCCCAAATTCGCACCCTGCTCACTTTAATTCCAAGCCTAAAGCACGGTTCAGAATATCCAGTGTGTTCATGACATCCTGCAGTGACACACTGATGATACAGGTTAACATCCGTATGATGCACCACTAAAAGCTACAGAATAACCATGGGGAGGGAAGGAAGCGATACAGAAGCTGTAGGTCTGACATTTTGCCTTATTCACTATATAGTGCACTATTGTGTCATTTTAGCCATTTTGTACATTTTTAGAAAAATAAGCAGTTAGTTATGGGATTCACCAAGGACCGCCCGATACGATATTATCACAATACCAAGGTACCGATTCAATTTGTATTGCGACCTTATAAGTATCATGATTTTATACATATCCTTATTAGGTTTTTCTTGTTCAGATTTTGTTACCAAACATAATTAGCAAGTAACTTGCTCCCACTAAACAGGATGCTGTGCTGCCTTTTAATGTGTAAATAGTTTAATTAGCACCCCCTGTAGGATTATAGAGGGACTGCAGCAATTTTCTACCTCAAATTCAAGCATATAAATTAACAAAATTGATTTTGGAATAGCAATACATAATTGCCTCAGTGGGCAAGAACTTTTTTAGCTGTGCATCTCGTAGTCTTTTGGGTTTTTAGGTACAACAGAAGCATAGCGGATGTCCATTGAACTTATGAAATCCCACAATGCACCACAATAATATATCACCCAAATACCCACAATTGTGTCAGACTTCGATCGCTGTCCACCAGATCCGTATGAAGCTCTACTGTGGGAGCTCTGGTCATCAACATCTTGACCGGAGCTGACTCCGCTTAAACCAACCCTCTCAAATAAAGTTTTTTTTTTTTTTTTAATAATCAAATGTCTCCGCGTCGCGCGACACAATAAATTGATTATGAAATTCGTTGCCAACTCTTTTAGTAATAGATTTTTATCGATTTAATCGATTCGTTGTTGCAGCTCTAGTTTAAACATGCTTACTTACTTTCAGTTATCACACGCTAGCTAGCTTAGCTTTAACCTAGCTAAAATGCTAAGTAGAATAACGCTAATTTATGTGCTAACATTGCTTTGCATTTGATTAACACTCCTTCATCCATGCCCCACACATCGTTCCATGATTCCAGTTAGCTGGTTAGCTAAAATGATGCATAGCAGACAGCTAGCTGTTTGACTCCTTCAATGCAGCTTTCACTCAAATCAGCCACACCCCTAATTATGCATAATTTTATGGCGTAATGTTATTGGAACTGACAAGTTACATAAAAAAAAATCACCTCTGTACAGTCGTCATAAACGAGAAACCCAGCTATGGAAACAGAAAAACATGTTTAACATGGGGGTCTGTGGGGATCGACTCACCTTTGGGGACACCTCCTAGTGGTCATTCAAGCAACTACATGTTTTTGGCATTTCCACGTTGCCTCTAGTTGCAACAGTTAAAGAAACACAAGTTAAAGCACTGTGCTTTAATGGTAATTGAGAAGTTATTTTATAGTAAAGTATGTTCTCAAGCACTGCATCAAGAGTACATGTTACTTTTCACACTTGCGGCCACAAATAAAAATAAAGAGGAGGCATGGTTACTGTATGTTCGCACTCGGACCTGGTGGACGGCTGTTTTTGAAAATGAGCAAAAACTGGTTTGATTTTTGGATTTTATTAAACCTATTTGGAATTCATCTTGTGTTTTTCTTCGTCATAATTTTTCTTAAAAATAATTGCACCCTTTGTCCAGTCCTCGTTTCTTGTTCTGTTCACTACTCAGTAAAGGCTGTCTTTAACTTATCTACCCAAAACCTCTAATATCCCTTTTGGTTATTTCCAATATACTGTACACAATATTTATGGATATAGACTCTCAAAAGCATATTCGTCTTAAAAATTCTGCATTTGTCACTGAAATATTCAATCCTAAATAAATCTGGGTTTTTCCAAAAGCTTCACAGCATGAAATGAAGATCATTAAATGTCGGACTGAGCTCCACATCGACCACGCTCTCTAACATGTCTCTCCCTCTCGGTTGTGTAGGTGTGCACAGAGGGACGTCTGATCCTAGAGTTCGCCTTCGACGATCTGATGCGGATCAAGACGTGGCACTTCACCATCCGGCAGTACCGCGAGCTCATCCCACGCAGCGTCCTCGCCATGCACGTGAGTGCGACATCATCACTGACACTAATATCACTCAGAAAATAGGATTTCTACATGGATGGTCTATTCTGATATACTGCGTGTGTTAAAGTGTTACATTTTTTTAAAAGTACATTTAGAATATATGCACATACTGTAAATGCACTTTACACTATGTTTGTGTACTGCCCAGTGACATAAAAAAGGCAATTATTTAAAAATAGAATTCCCTTACATAATAATAGCAATAATAATAATAATTATAATAATAATAATAATAATAATAATAATAATAATAATAATAAACAACAAAAAGGAAATAGTAAATAATATATTGTTTAAAAAACCTAGGCACCGTATTATCTTTAAATTATCTACAAATTTTGTTATATATGTTTATCATTGTAAATAAATAACATTGCATGAGAACGTTTGCATGTCTGTAAAGAAAGAAACGTTTGCATACATGACAGAGAAAATAAAACGTCATGTAGGTCCCTCGGTTTTGCATGAACAATAGAAAGTGTGACAAAGTTACCAGAAGAACCCTGGCATATTCTCCAGCACGCTCATTAAAACATCCAGCTGTTTTAATTATAAAACTGCACAAATCTTTATCTAACACTACTAATTATTTTTAAGCAAAGATTTATTTCACGCCACATACTGACTGCGTCCATTTTATTACTCTTTAGCGCTCTTTGTTTCTTTTATGTAGAAATGTTTTCAAAAATATCTTTGCTTATAACATTTTTTTCTATGTCCCAAAGACTGTGGCACAGTACTGTAAGTAAAACAGCTGTTAGGTTTTACTGAGTGTGCTGGAGAGTATGAGTTCTTCTGGTAACTTTTTTGTCGCACTCGCTCCTTTCCAATTTCATGCAAAACTCGGGAGCCTACATTATGTTTTAGTTTTTTGTTTCCATCTGAAAACTGATCTGTCATGTAATATGTTGCTTTCTTTACAGGCATGCAAAGATTTTTCTCTGATATTATTTATTTACTAATTTTGAGGGTATCCTCGGAAATAGAAATTTTTTTATTTTTTTTTTACATATTAATAAAGACATGATGGACATATATACAGTAACAACATCCGTACACATCACTCTATGTGTCTGTGTGTGTGAATATATACAGTATATATACACATACACGCACATACTAAAAACACAATACAATATATTTTAAAAATTAATAACTAAATTGCAGACTAATGATTAAAAACTAATCATTGGCAGACTGTTGATTCAATTCAGTTTGATTCAACTATGATTTTGATTCACTATCATTATCGTTTCCTGCCTGATTTGCCTAATGGAGCTATAACTTTAACAGGTTTTAAAGTATGAAAAACTCCTAAAAGTATGTAAAATGCATTGAAACACTGTATAACTTGTGTTGTTGATACAAATTTTTTAAAATCGTACTGCTCCAGTCTTATATTATATAGTCTTTTCTTATATTGTATATAACTGTACATAACCAAATTGCTGAAAATATCACAATATCATTTAAAGACTCTGCTAACGAGATCATTATTCATTTCTAGTGGCCGGACTCACACAACATACAGTACACTATAGTCAGATGTAACACGCACTTTCTTTCTCAGTGTGCCTCCAGCTCGCCTGAATCACATCTCCAATTTTTCACAGAAGTGTGAAAAAGTTTTTTCCTTGTGGGAGATTAAATAAATAAAAAAAAAAAAACAATTTCATTAGAAACATCAAAGACAGTCTTAGATGAAAGAAAGCCTTGTCTAAAGCAAAGCACAGTGGAATAATAACAAGGTCAAATGAGTAATCTGGTTAATTCCACAGTGTAACGAACTCGCCTAACATAAAGGAAATGAAGCAAACTACAGCATTCAACTCGCTCCCACAGACTCGCCATTCAGACGAGTGATAGCTTTCAGTCTCTCATTGCTATTTTGGCTGGTGTAGCAGATTTTTACAGGTTTTTTTTTTTTTTTTTTAACTTTTCTCTTGGTACATTTCAGGCTATGCAACATTAGAAAGTTTGCACACGCTCCATCCCCGCTGTGTTCATGTGAAATTCACATAGTCTTAAATTGGGCCCTGTGGGTATATCAGCCATACTGGAAGAAAGAGAGAGAGAGATCTTAGGAAGACAGAGAGAGAGAGCGAGAGCTAGGGGAGAGAAGAGGAGGGGTTCCCTGCAGGAGAAGGGTGGTTTTAACATTACTGCAGTGTATTTGATCAGCTCTCACACACACACACACACACACACACACACAAATCCACACGCATTCACTAATGCACACAGGGACGAGTGGCACCGACAGTAAAAGTGAAACTAAACTTGTTTAAAACTTGGGATTAAAAGAAGGAGTGAAAAGTCACTTCGGGCTATTCAACGTCTTCCACGTTTAGTCTCAAAAATAAACATTTTACAAGGTATGGGCCAGTCCTCTGCGACTGTGGCGCTCGATCGAGTAAAGGAGGAAAGGGTTAGGGTTAGAAACAAGCTCCGTGTATGAAAAGTGCCCACAAGCCAAAGTTTATGAGTTCATGCCAACTTATTTGCTCACCCCATCAACAGTAAATAAAATATCACTTAACTGTTTAGCAGGATTTACTTTTTTTTTTTATTGCTGAACATACAGTAGATACAATAGCTTTCAAGTTTCCTGTTTTTAGAAACTGAATGTGTCACAAAATTATGATGGTTAATTTAGCCTGGCTAGCTTTTTGCTAAAACAACACATGTATTCCGAGAGGCATCCCTAGTTTATCGCATCCCCAGTTTGTCACTCTTGAGCATGACTTAATTCTGAGTGACGTCTTCCTACTTCCAAGTGTTGGCGTGTTGAATAAGTATCAGATATTACTGATCTTATTATTGAAGAGTTGGATTAACATCAAATCTAGTTAAATCGATTTTTCTAAACTGATCCATAAAAACACACATTCATATTACATCTATTGGTGTTTTCATCAGACCTTTTTGGCACAGCAGGGTTACCTGATATCCCAGCAGGAATTTTTGCTTAGTCAAAAAGTTCATCTGTCCATTCATCTTTGAAGTTTCACTTTTCATAGTCTACTTTCATTTTTCTTGGAGAAAGCCATGCTGTATATAGCTTTGGTTTCTGTTCCTTCTGAACACTTTGTCCACACACAGTAAACTATAACGCTGATTTGCTCTGTTGAGTGACACATATAGCCACGCCTACCTTGAGCTAGATTATTAATTAGTGGTGCTTGCGAAGCAAAGCATCATTTGTGTTATCTTGCAGGCTTTTTTTCTTTTTATTATCATTTTTTTATTCTTCTTCTGTACAAACTTTGGCGCGTCACTTGTCCCACACCGGTTCGTAGACCCGTTAACGAGGTGTCAAATCATGTTTCTTATTCAGGAATGGGGTGCTATGAGTTTACTAAGGTGTGGGGGGGTAATTTAGTAATTTAGACTTAACTTTGAGACCAACTTTAACGAATTCTGGTGCAGAGCAATAATTTTGTAGAAATATTAAATTTACCACATTTGAAGACGATGCAAGCTGTGTCAGAACATAGCAAGAGAGAGTGTAAGTTGTACCACAAGAGGTGCCCATGGTGAAGGTACTCCCCATTGAAACGTTAAGTGCTCACAGTTCCATTCCCTGCTATGGTAACTTTCATAGGAATTCTGAAACTGAACCTAACTGTGGATCCCATTGTCAAAGAGACATAAGGGGTGGGCTCATGTTACTCAGGCAGCCAATCAGTCTCTCAGGATTATTGTGAAGCTGTCAAGCCATGCGGACTGTCATAGTAAAAGGCCCAGAGGCCTGAGTTTTGCCACGTCAAGCAGCGCTCACATTTTCTACTAATTATTATCATTTATCAGAAAAGTATTAAGGTCTGGAAAGAACCTTCACTTGATCCGCCATTTAGCTATGCCTGTTATAGACTTTCAGACAACATTGGCATTAGTTTATTTTTGAAAGTTAGAATTACTTTGATGAAGTGATGTTGGAACAGTATTGACTACATAATGATGGGTTAGTGTTAAATGAATGCCCCTAAAACAATTATGCAAATATGACTTCAAAACCAAAATTTTGGCCTGAGCAGGATTAATACTCTGGCCGCTGTGGGCAGGAGTACTGTGTGTTTACCAGCAGACCACAAGGAACGGTGCTGCTGTAGCTCCCAAATGCATGTAAATAACAACGAGCTCCACAAACAGTAATCTGTCAACTAAGCTGTACCTCAAATGAAACAAAATCTCTGCTTGAAATTCTAAACTCCGTTATACAATTAAGGGACCACGGATGTGCTCGGACGTTGTACTAATGGATGTTAATAGACATAAATGCTTCAAATAAAGGTTACAGGTTCATTATTTTGAGGTTGTATTTGCAACGGCATGTTCAGGTCAGTCATTCAACTTTATCTCAACATCATTTTATCAAAGTAATTCCGAAACAACATTGTCCTGACGGTGAAAGTCATCACAGCATCATTACAACCAAATTACGATGCTCATCCAGCATTAGGGTTCCTGCGGAAATGCAGTTATAGGGACCATTTAGGTCACACTTTTGCTTCATTTCTCAAAAAAAGAAGAAAACACAAGGAGTTTCACGCAATGAGGAATTTATGCTAATTTAAGTTATTCAAAAATGTTTTTGTAGACCAAACTGAGATATAATTTACTGCCAGATTTAAGAGTTTCTTAATGCAAATTTTTCTACCTACTGTGAAACCTCGGATTGCGAGTAACGCGGTTTGCGAGTGTTCCGCAAGACGAGCAAAGATTTTTTAATCAATTTTGACTTGGAAAACGAACAAGTCTTGGTTTACGAGTATCATGTATCACACACGCGCTTCTTGTTTTGACGCCGAGCGTCACGTGATCACAACTGAGCCAACGGTTTTTCTCTCTCTTGCGCTGCGG
>JAOVVA010000001.1:27834781-27864504 GCA_028565275.1 Leiocassis micropogon
GTACTCTGGTTTCCTCCCACAGTCCAAAGACATGTAGGTTAGGTTAATTGGTGTTCTCAAATTGCCCGTAGTGTGTGTGTGTGTGTGTGTGTGTGCCCTGCAATGGATTGGCACCCTGTCCAGGGTGTACCCCACCTCTTGCCCTAAGCCTCCTGGAATAGGCTCCAGGTCCCCGCGACCCTGAATACAGGATAAAGCGGTACAGAAGATGAGATGTCAATTCCCTTTCAATTTTTATGCTTATGTTATTATACACACTATTTCCATAATTTTAATACTCATATGATTTTGAACATTCAATCACAATATCACAATGAAATGGATATGCAGTGGGACAGAAGACTCTCCAACATTTACCTCCAACAACAACAATTCTGTTTGTTTTTTTTTATGAGAAATATTTAGTTTTAACAACAGGGGCATTTTAGTATTTTCAATTGCATTCACAAAAAGTAAAAGGGTTTAAAAAGTTGCATACCGCTGCTTTAAAGTGTGCCAACACCACTGTGGTAAAACAGAGGTTTACCACTATATAAAACAGTTTTAATCAAGAGCTAACGTAAAACAGGTGGTAAATTGCTGTAAATTGTAGGAAATTGTAAAAGTAAATAATTTGTCTCACAATTTTTTAACAGATTTTAAATCTTATATATGAGATATAAAGGCAACAACAGAGAAACAGTTCAATAAAGCCTGCGGTTTTCAGTAATAGCCAGAAAATCATCTATTCTATTCTTTGTATTGTCTCATCCACGTCCTCTCTCTTATGCTTCAGCACTTCGTTCGTTTAGTAGTTCTGTGGTAAAAGCTTTTACAGCATTAATTATACAAGTCCAGCTTGCATTTGTAGCGTCTTGACAGAACTTCTTCGTATTGTTTTATGGAGCTTTAGTGGTAAACGGAAGCCAAACAGAGCACAACTGTAATGTGAGCCGAGTTCACAGGGAGTCATCCGCTTTAACACATCTTGATAGAACATATATGGCAGTAGTGCATTATGGTAATACGTATAATCGTCTGTCCACTCAGACTATGTAATACAGTAGATAAATACACTGCCGGTCCAAAAATAAAAATGTCACCACTTCAGGAAGGTCAAATTATTAATGGGCTTCATCAAGCACCGAAAACAATTACTGTAAGGAGATTTTAAATGAATGGAATTAGGTTAAGAATCGTCCAATACATTATTAAAACCTGGAAGGATAGTGCTGGACCATCAACTTTGTGGAAGACACTGTATGTGGTCAGAAAAAAAAGCATGAATGGAGATGACTTAAACGCTTGGTGAAGTTGTATGATAAAAAAAACGCCATTAAAAATCAGAGCTATGTTTAACAGTGGAAGTAAGAGCATTTCCACACACACAATGTGACATGAACTCAAAGGATTGGGACTAAACAGCTGTGTGTCCATAAGAAAACCACTTGTTAACGAGACTAAGCAGGAAAGAAAAAAAAAAAAACAGTAAATGCTAAGGAGCGTAAAGATTGGACTTTTGAAGCAATGGGAAAAAGGTCACACGATCGGATGAATTCAAATCTCTCTGGAGGCAGTGTTGTGATCAGGGGTTGCTTCAGTTGCTCAGACCTAGACTAAGTAACGTTACGTGGCAAAAATATAAAGTCAGCTGACGACCTGAATGTACTGAATAACCAGGTTATCACATCTATGAAGAGGTTTTGTTCCCGATGGCATGGGGCATATTTCAGGGTTGTGTGGAAGCACAATCAAAGCTAAAGGTTGTCAATGAAATATTTTTGATCTTTTATTTTTGACCGGGCAGTTTATGATATTCTTAAACCTTTTAAGGAAAAAGATGATTTCTTACCTAAAAAGAACATTTTCGAGTTTAAAACATTTATTCATTTAATATTCATTATATATAGCTCTAAATTAAATGCAATAATTTTGCTTTATATTATGCATGGGTCAACTGGGAAAAGGATAAACCTAATTGAAAACTAGAAATGTTCTTTATTTCTTTCAGTATGTGCAAAAGTTTGCACACCCCTCATGATTTTGTGAATGGAGACAGTAAAATGTAGCT
This sequence comes from Leiocassis micropogon, assembly GCA_028565275.1. Classification (NCBI taxonomy): domain Eukaryota; kingdom Metazoa; phylum Chordata; class Actinopteri; order Siluriformes; family Bagridae; genus Leiocassis; species Leiocassis micropogon. The sequence goes on from JAOVVA010000001.1 coordinate 27,836,832, forward strand.
CAGTTATACAATTGATCAAAAAAAAATTACAATTTTGATGTCAAACATAAAACAAAAAATGCTTTTTTTTGTGAAAATGTGTATCGTTAAAAGCGCCATAGAGGTATAAGTTTGAATTACCAAAATATAAACTGGGTGCATGATAAAAAAGTGAATATTAAGGGAATTGTCTACAGTAAAAATATACCACTTTTGAAAAGAAAGAATTAAACTGATACAATTTTTTTCTTTCTTTTAAAATTATTCATAACATGATTGGCATTTTTTGTTGTTGTTGCTGTTGTTGGTGATGGTGTTTTTTGCTCTGTTTTTTACTTTGAAATCTATCACACTGCATGTCTTGTAGGTATGCATTTTATTTTTGGCCTTAGGGTATGAAAACTTTGCACTAATAATTGAGACAAAGCTATTAGTTATCTTATAAAACTATGATATTATATCGCAAGTATTATATTTTGCTATAAATGTAAGTAGCGAACAGAGCACAAGTGTTAACGGTTAACCCCGAGGCGTTTATCCTCAAGTGGCTTTTTATCCCCAGGCCTCTCGTCCCTGGTGAGTCTCGCTCAGCCCCCGGGTCAAACGCACACTTCAACCCACAAGTGTTACAGCTTTACCAAGGGAGCAATAGCGGGAAGCAGGGCTGCATTTATTTGCAAATGGCTGATGGGATTTGTAGTACGTAGCTGTTCCCCAGAGTCACGGCACACAATAGGAACTGCGAATGCTGACTGGGGGATTAGTGTGGATTTGGAGCGCATTCGAGCTCTTCACGTTTTTGCACACTGTGCTCAAGGTTACTAGTAAACTCAGACAGGCAAAAAAAATCATTTTAAAGATATTTTTTTTGTAACGATTGATGTATGGACGTTTTTCTGGATAAAATGTAGGATTCTATGTAGAAGATAGCATAATGATTTAAAAAAAAAATTTTTTTGTTTGTTAATTCAATACTAGTAAAAACTAAATATTAAATGATACAATTTATTACATTTGTATTATTATTTAAAAAAAAATTATTTAAAATTTATTATGCAGCATTTTGCAGTGTATATTCATTTTAGGAATACATTTTATTTTATGGTGTAAAATAATGTTTAAATCTAAATATTAACATATAAATATTATAATTAGAATTATTATATAAAGTTTAGAAATGTAAATTATTGAATTGTCCTAGGTGAACATTGTGTGTATATCAAACATCATAATGAACTGATTTGTGGTTAATGTACAGTACTTACGTTGTTATTTTGGATAGTAAAAGATGAGAATTTTCTTTTTAAAAATGTCGAAAGGGTCAAGGGTCTGATCAAGTTGATACTATGTGTGTGAGTTGGTGTGTAATTACTGAATGGTTTGTGAGAAATTTTTATCTTGTGACTTCATTTTTAGTATGTTTGTTTTTTTTTTCTTGTGTGTGCATGTACATCGCATTAATTTTTTATTTTTATGGCATCCTTCCTTGTGTGTGTGCATGTGTGTGTATATGTGTGTGCACACACTTCATGTGGTACATAACATGTACAGTATGTGTGCCTGAGGCATGGCCCTATAATATCCTGTGTTATACTACTCTACAGCACTACTGAATTCTCAAATCCGATTGGTCAGGAGATATTGATTAATTGGCTCTGATAAACGGCTGGAATTTAAATACACGTTTAATACCTTATCATTTCCATAGTAACAGCTAATTTGGAGAAACCTGTATAGCAATAAGATGGAAGAAATTTATTTTTTAGGGATTTTGTTTGTTTGGTTGGTTTTTGGAAGAAGTCTCCAGTGTCAGCGATTCGTAACAGCGAACCTTAAGTTTTCCAACATGGGAATTTCTGGAGGGATCTGTGGAATCTTGCTAACATGACAAGCTGCATTGTTTATTTTATTAACAGCAAGGTAAACCTTTCCTGAAGTGTGTATAAGTGTGTAAAAAAATAAGGTGAAAGATTGTCTGTTTATACTGGCTAAAACATGATCCTACGACATATGATTAACTGGTAGCTAGAATAGAATAGAATAGTGTAGTGTATCTGCTAGTGTTAGCTAAAGTGTTGGCCCTCTGCTGTCTGCCAGGAGTATTGCATGTGCAGTGATAAAACTGATGAGACTTTTTTCTTTTTTGCCTATTTTATTTCTGAGACAAAAAAATTTATCTCCAGCTAAATTTTAATGCTATACATGGTTATACCACAAATCGGCAACATTTTTTGTATAAAGATAAAGATAATTATTCATCTGGAAACAATTTTAAAATCACAAAGAGGAGAACCCCTGGCTGTTTTGCATAGGATAAACGCCTGTACGCTGGGAATAACATACGCAGCAAAAAAAAAACAACATACATTTTCATTAACTTTAATTCAGATAAAACTTCAAACAGAATTTTTTTTTTATGAACACACGCACCAGTGACACTGAATTACAGTTTATTAGGATATCGCAGCTAGCAACTCCGTGTAAAAGCACTAGCTAATCTGTTGGCTAGCAATAATAACGAAACATGAAGCATATGAAACATCTGACATTAATTTACACCAACGCCTGACTGTTTTTTACCCTTTGAGCTTTGTTCCCCCTCTCACTAGGAACGACTTTAATTGTGAGAATTCGTACTTGCTCTGAAAGGAACATGCACACACATACATCACACACACACACACACACACACACACACACTGTGAGAAAAGTGTTAGTGTGAGCCACTGACTCGGTGCCAGCTCTCGTTATCGTACATATATATCTTGAGTGTGTGTGTGTGTGTGTGTCACTGAACGCTTGGCCCCCTCCGTCTTAAAGCAGAACACGGAGCCTGTGGAGCCGAGCCACGCTCTGTGGAGAAGAACATGCTGCTTACATATGTAGCGCGGCCGTTCGGTTTTGTCTGTGCAGTTGTACAGCAATGAGCACTCTCCGACGTGAGCCCTATCACAATGAGGCGGTCATGTGATCGTCGTTGGAGCGGTTCGAGGCGGCCATGTATCAGACGCTGCTACAACAGTGCCCCCTACTGCTAAAAGCACATCACAGCAGTGTGTTTTGTAGAACGATTATAAAAGCGCTGTCTTTTATCACCCTGACAGTCACCTGTCCGTCCTAATTTGTTGTTTTAAGACGGATGAAACATGATTATGCAAATATCCAGGCTTAAAGGAAAAGAGAAGGCTCTGCTCTGAGGAGAAATGATCAACATATATTTAATTATGATTAATATGTTAAAGCCAGACACAGTTGTAGAAATGTTATTTATACAAGTGGGCCATTTAAAATCTAAAGTATAAATTTCTAAATTTTTTATATATATATATATATATATATATATATATATATATATTTTTTTTTTTTTTTTTTTTTTTGCAATAATACATTTAATCATCCAGAACTGAAAAAAACGATCATTTCAACTGTTTCAGGTTTATGGAAAACAGGGGCGAGTTTAACAATGGATATCGATATGGTTATCATATAAAACCCTGACAGGAGTTGAATGCTTTTGGAGCATATCTGAAGGGGTTCAAGTCAACTTGGGATTCTGGAAATTTCCTTCTACACTAATGCACTTATCCTACAGTTTTACTACTGCTTAGATACCATCAATGTAGAAATTTTCCTCAGTGCGCTGAACTCCCTGTTCCATGTCTGAAACCCAAGGCCTCCCAGGAACTCCTTTAAATAACCCAAACATGTGGAAATGGCTTGGAGCGAGGTCAGGACTGTACTGGGGATGTGGCGATAACTCCCAGCCGAGTTCCTGTAATATGCAAGTGGTGTTAGTGAATGATTATGTGTAACTTGAAACTTGTCACTAACTCTTCATCAAGTTAGTGACAAGTTATCCATCGATTTTCAAGGATCAGGCATTCTACTCGCTGAATGTTCATGGGAATGACTCCAGTGAGCTCCGATCCACCTCGGCCAGGATGTACGGCCTTCTTTAAAACATTTGCACCATTCAAATGTTTTACAGTCTCATCACCGTACTGTGCTTAAAGTCTTCTGTGAATGTCAATCAGTTTTAAACCTTCATTCATGAAAAATTTCATCACAAGTCCCCGTTTGTCTTGAATGCAATAATAATAATAATAATAATAATAATACACAACAGCAAATTAGCTATCTCTTGTCTGAGCTTCTTTATTTCCCTTCAATTTTTTTTCACTATTTAAGTTATTTGTTTTACATCTAACACATCATTTTAACGCTTAATCTTTTAAGGTAAATTTTTTCATCCACAAGTGCCAATTTAGCCAAACAAATTTTTTATTCCAAAATATCATCATTGTTTTTGACGTCAGTAGTCTATAAGAATCGGCCCAGAACGATCTAGTAAAGGATCATCTTTGCATGTACATCAGTTTTGATACATTAAGACACTTTCAGCGTTCCTGTATTCAGCATTTATACCTATTTGTACAGCGGCTGCTTTAATTTCTAATTCAAAATGAAAAAAGAAATTGTCTATGGAGCCAGAGTTTGAGCCACCATATAGTTACGTTACCCGTTACGTAAAGTTTCCCGTCACAGAACTCAAGAATGCTAAATGAGTCTCTTGAGGAATGTGAGGGGCCGGGGCTTCCAGGAGATTCAAAATCCCCGGACCATATCCAAAAAGGATTTTTTTTTTCTTTTTCCTATTTTTGAGTGATATATGAATACGAACAGCTACACAGTTGCGTAGTGATTAGCACTGTGGCACTGTGGGTTCAATTCCTGCCTCAGATCTGTGGGCGTGGAATTTTGCATGATCTCCACGTGCTTGGTGCCTTTCCTTCTGTACTCTGGTCTTCTCTCACAGTATAGACCAAGTTAATTAGTGTTCCCAAACTGCCCGTAGTGTGTGTGTGTGAGTGTGTGTATGTATACCCTGTGATGGATTGCAATCTGTCTAGGTCTCGTGTATGAAGTCTCCTGGGATAGGCTTCCGCGACTCTGTACACAGGATGAGCAGTACAGTATATAAGATCATTGAATGAATGGTACTCTGGTGTTACATAAGTCTGGCAGATCTCTTAGTTATAGTAGAGATAATTAAACAGTTTTATTACACCAACTTATTCACTGCTATATTTCAAATCTCACTGGCATTTTCTCTTTCTTCAAGCAGCAGCGGGGGGAAACACAAACTCCTGTAATCGAATTTTCTATACGGAAAAGCTGTAAATAAACCTTGCACTCTATTTTTTCTCCGCCTACAACTTGACTTTATTAAATGTATTTCATTAATGACTTACAGTAAGTGGTGACGGCTTAAAGATTCTTTTAACTAAATGGTCCCAGAATGCAATAAAACAATATAGTGCTAATGTTTTAAAGGTAAAGGCACATTCTGATGTTAGCGCTAAGAAAAATCGTTTGATAAATAAAAATTTATTAATAAAGAAGGTTCTGCTTGCTACAGGGAATATTTAAGCATTCCTCAGCCCAAATTTATTAGTGCGTCCACACAAGAGGATGAAGGCCACATCCAGTTCTTTCTTCATGTTTGCTTCCAATGTGATATTACTGGAAATCCAAAATTTTCATCTGGTAATTACAAGTTCAGCAAAGACAACAATGCCTTCTCTTTAAAAAAAAAAAAAAAAAAAAAAACTGTAGCTGTTAATTACTATAAAAACTATTTAAAAGCATACAGTTTGGAAGTTTAGAAGGACTTTTTACTACTTAGCTGAAAAGAAAGTGAGGTAAAAAAAAAAAAAAAGGTTCATTATTTCGGGTTATTATTATTATTTGGGCCCAAGCACTATGATATCAGCCCTATTACATCATACAGTAGTGTGTGATTTTTAGAAGCTTTTATGGGGGTCTTCACGTGCTGAAAAAAAGTCAGGTAAATCAGCTCACAGGATGGAATGTGCCGCCATTACTGTAGGACTCCTGAGCAGTTGGGCCCTGGGTGTAGACCATGGCCGTCATAGGAGATTTTGCCTCATAGCTCATAAACACTTGCACATACACATGCGAAACACATTTAGATCTTGTTAAACTGCACAACACTCGTTGTGCTTTTCATGAGCTCCACTCAACCTAGGAAGGCAGTTATTTTGGGTCATTTTCAAAATGCACCAAATGGATTTTCATATACTCCTCCTAGGGGATTCATACGATTACCACCAAACCAGGCCACTTTGATCTCAAGGCATTGAGGATGCAAAATTGCAAAGAGATTGTTGATATTGCAAACAGTTCAGTCATGATGGTGCCTTAAATTTATGCCGATAAGTGGGTAATAACTTCCTGAGTGACATCACATTGAGTGACACCGTAGTTTGATGCTTTTTTTTCCAGCATCCAGGGGTTTTTGGAGGTCTTAACATAAAATTTCCAGTATTCTAAAATTATGTCAGAATAGTATTAGTATGTCCCCTAAGTTAAATGCATGTCCCCACTGTCTTTCTGGTGCACCCACGCGGTGTTGGTACAGGTCCTTGGGCCCGATCACCGTTGCTTGCAATTCTTATTCTTATTCTTCTTCGTATTATTATTATTATTGTTGTAGTTTGATGCAAATTTGTAGAGACTGTATCGGATGAGAAATATTTCTGGGAGGTAACTATACCTCTTTGTGTCAAATCGGAAAACCATTTCCCATTGTTGATTATTTTTCTACAGCAGCATGCTCTGTTGCATCTTTCTTCCATTTATAGTTACTTTGCATTCTTGCTTTTTGTTTAAGGCTCAGGACAGAAGAGCTGATCCTAAATCAGTATACTTTGAAGAACTTTTTTAATGCAGGTCTATCCACTGGCTAAAGCTAATGAGATGAGTACGCAGAACACGCTTCTTATTCGGTAGCAATTAGAGCATCCAGTCAGAACACCAGCTGGAACCTGTGAGCTGCAGCACTATTTGAGTGTGTGTGTGCTTGTGTGTGTGTTATTGGCCCCTGGTTTCATACCCAGAGTGGAGGGCGACAGTTGCCGTTCAAAAACAGATGGCAAATTCAAGGCTCGTTGGCAAGCAGCGGTCGATTTTTTCCCCCCATCACTAACATCTCTGCTAATGAGTTAATTAGCTATGTAAATTGACAAATCAGCATGTGGATATTGTGATTTAGTCCAAAAGCCCACCTTAATGAATGAGTGTAATTACGGATTGAAGAGGAGGCGCGGGAGCTCAGCGGCCCGCGTGTGAGGCCTCGTAGACCGCCGGGAGACACGGAGAGAGAGAGTGAAGGAGAGCAAGAGGGAGATGAGACGTTTATAACGGATAGTGATTTGATTAAGAATTATTTCACAGTGTTTTTGTAAATGAATGTTTTCTGCATAATTGATAGCATCAACGTACCCCTGCCTCACCCCCCCACCCAACTGAGCAGTTGTATTTACCAGATTAGGAGATAAGCGGGTGCTGACACTTCATCAGCAAAGTGATGTATGGAAGGGAGAAAAACATTTCAGAAGCTGCTAATACAGGAAAATAATCAGTGATGCAGCCTGGCATGAAGTAGAGCTACCTTTATAATTCCCTGCTACACTAATGTATGACTAATTATCATGGCGTTTCACTAGTGTTTGGAAAATATAGTCTTTGTAAAAATAATATCCAGCTAAACAGGCACTTGTCAAAATTTCACAAACTGTCTAGTTTTAAAAGAAAAATGGCAGTGAGTCGTTCTGGAGTCAAAGGAGTCAACTCTTGTTATTCAATATTGTCATTCAACTTTCAAGAGCCGAATTATATTAATGCAACTGTTAAGTGATTTTTTTTTCTTCTGTAAATATGCTTTGACCTGTGCCGTTTCCTGTTGATTTTCAATAATAAAATGATAGAATTTATGCTAACACGATATGTTATACATAAATCAGTTGAATCTGAATCAATCTACTTAATTGTATCATTACATTAGAGCTTTACGTTTATAAAAAGTTTTTAACATTGCCCCTGTCTTGGTTCGATTGGCAGGACGTGATGGTAGTGGGCGAGCCCACTCTGATGGGTGGCGAGTTTGGCGACGAGGACGAGCGGCTGATCACGCGGCTGGAGAACACGCAGTATGACGCCACCAACGGCCTCGACGATGACGACGACTTCACCAGCTCGCCAGGGCTCAACAACAGCAGACCCTGGGCTAAGGCGCCCCCTTCGGGCCAGGACAGCAAAACCGAAAGCACGGCCTCGCAAGCCTCACAGTAACCAGACACGATTCCCTCTTTCTCTCGCACTCATCCTCTTTTTGTCTCTGACCTTACTTTCAAGATTCCTATCTCCTGGCGTCCACGGCGTCCATTTTTCACGACAGACTCCGATGCGTTCAGCGTTGCACAGCACCGAGAAGCCGAATGACAGAAATGCACATTTTCCACACAAGAGAAGAGAAGACTGATGCCAGAGATGTTCAGCTGATAAACTGCACATGGTCGCTGAGGGAGCAATACATGTCCATGGTGACTCCTGTCCAATCGGTGAAGAGATTACTCGTCCATCATCGGAAAGATCTGATGCACATTTGCATTTGTATAATTTTTTAAATAATTTTTTTATTTTCATTTTGAGCATTATTTCCAACACAACAAACTTGCCTATTCCTAAATCACATACATGCTAGAATGAGGCTTTGGTCGTATCACCTGCTTCTGATAAAGACAGACATTGCTGAGAGAAGGACAAGTTTCTCTGGATGTAATATTTACACCTGTAATTTTACCCAAAAAGCTATTTTGTTTTCTGGGTCTAAATGTGTTATTTTTAAGGATTTGTGAATATTCTGTGATCTCCTTGTACAATCTCTGACCGAATTGAAGGCACATACGACAAGCGTATTTCCCTTTGTATCCCTTTAACGAGCCTCTTGCCAGACTGGACTGTAACTTGTTACTGCATGATCTTTTAAAATCTGTAAATCTGTTTATTTTTGTTTTGTTTTGTTTTTTTCATTCCTCGATTCGAGGCCATGTTGTTTTCGGTTTATCGCTTTAGAAACACCTTACAGGGTCGTTCTTCTGTACATACGGACGCAGTCTGTTCCGGTGCAGCCGGTCAAGAAGACCACCGATCCTCATCCATGATGGCAGCTCTTTTGATTGATCCTCAGTCGACACTGTTGTTTTTCTCACTAATGCACACTCGAATGAGAAAAGTAAGAATGCAAATAGCTAATTCGAGATTAGCCAACACATGGGCAGGACACGGATATACACTCGCTGGCTATTTTAAAACCTAGCACCACCTTTATACCTGCTCATTGGTGTACAGAAATGATCCAACAGCCAGAATGTAAGGACTTTAGTTCAACTGGAAGGCTGTAGTAACTCAAGTAATCACCCTTTATAAACGTGTTAAGCAGAAAAGCATCTCAGAACATCTCCTGGTGTTTGAACAAACTTCACCTGTCCAGGATTGTTGAACCTGTAGTCATAGATTGCTGTTCTTGAACTTTTATGAGATGCTTTTCTGCTCAACACGGTTGTAAAGAGTGATTACTTGAGTTACTCTAGCTGTCCATAACAAGGCATTTCCACCTGCAGGACTTTGCAGCTGTAGTTTTTTTTTTATTTCTGTAAAATTGTCCAGCGAGTGTATCTTTGTGTTAGTGTTCAAGATGATGATGATGATGATGATGATGACGATTGGTATACGCCCAATCAAACCATCTCTTTTTTGTTCTGTTCATTTGTGCTTTAATAGTTTTCACAACTGCTTCTTTTTCCCTCCCAAAGATCCCAATGTATTTCCAGTTTCAACACGACGGAGTTCTTCTACTCCGATCTTGTATTATTAGAACTCTGCGCTGTTTGTATAATATTTAGCAGAGGTGTTTTCGTGTCATATCCAAAGTCTTGTATGTATGCTTTGCGATTTTTGTGTGCCAATAAAATGTGCTTAGGCCTACAGGATGCTCTTATCTTCTTTTTTGGATTTGTAAAAGTAAAGGTGTAGAGGGAATAGTGTTGCTGCCTCACAGATTGTTGCCTCGCAGGTTGCTGTCAGTCTGCAGATGCTGTGCATATTTTTTTTTCCTTTATCAGTGTTGGATTCATTTGGGTTCTTCGGTATCTTTTAAAAGACATCCAGGTGTATAGCACTTAGCATCTGGGTTTGGGTTTTATTCTAAATTTAGGGCTTGTTGTCAAGGTTTTTAGAAAAAAGTAAAAAGAAAACAGACTTGTAAACTTCAGTTGAACAGAATTGTATAATTAGAAACAACATTGACACTCAACATTGACATAAGGCCAGAGTCAATTGCCGTCTCAGGTAACAATCATGCACAATAATGTGCTTATTGAATATTCTTGTCCTATATTTGCTTAAAATGCAAGCAAGCTTTACCAAGAAATGCACATATACTGTATTGCTTATAAAACTATTACTTCCATGAGTATTTGTAGGATTTGTTTGCTTTGGATATAGTACCTTTTTTCTATCCGCCTGTCACCTCTACAAATAAAACTGTGTTTTTATAAATCATTTTAATCTCATAAAATCTTGTTACTATGCTGATGTGTGCTTGATCTGGACACACTAAAATGTGCAGTAATAAATTAAATTAGAAGTAAGTAGAGTCATACACTTGGCTGCCACATGTGATCCTCTTGCACCATCTGGTGGTTGGTTTTTCTTTATTGTATGTCAAGGTTAATATACACTGCCTGTCCAAAAAATAAAAATAAAAGTCACACACTCTAAGGCTTCATTTAGACACCATTGGCTTTGATTACAGAACACTATGTGATGGCCAGTTAATGTGATTCCTCATGCTCTCAGAAGCACTCTTTCACAATCCGAGTCCTGGAATATAGCCGTGCCATCGGAGAAGAAAACCTCCATAGATGTCATAACCTGGTCATTCAGGACTCAGATCCTAACGCTTCCTCCAGAGACTTTGTACAATGGTCATTATGCATGATGGGTGCATCGCTAAACATCACTCTGGAATAGGTACAATCTGTTCTCATCAGACCACATGACCGACACACAGCTGTTTAGTCCTCATCACATTGTGTGTGTGTGTGTGTGTGTGTGTGTGTGTGTGTGCGTGTGTGGAAATGCTCTTGCTTTCACTATTAAACATCGCTCTGTTTTTACTGCTGATTTAAGTGTTTAAATGATCTTCATTCATGCTTTTTTTCCAACCACATTTCACTTTAACAAAGTTGATGGTTCAGCACTGTCCTTCAAGATTTTGATAATGTGTTGAAGGGCTCTAAAACCAGTTTCAGTCACTGCAAATCTCCCTAGTTGTTGTCTTTGCTTGACACAGCCCAATAATTTGAAATAGGACTTTTTAAATCTGAAATGGCAACTATCTATCTTTCTTTTTTTTCAGCCAGGCAGTGTATTTTAATATTTTTATTATAATTATTTGGTGATTTGGAATAATTAAATGGAATAAAAATAAAAAAAATTGTTTTTTAGTTATTATATACATTTTGTGTAACATTTAAATATTAAATGATAAACTAATCAAATGGTATTTTGTGTGTGTGTGTGTGTGTGTGTGTGTGTATGTGTGTGTATGTGTTTGTTTCTTGGAGGTTTGATATGGCTGTATATATCAGTACAGTTATTATTATTATTATTATTATTATTATTATTATTATTATTAATAAAATAATTGGTTGGTTTTATACAGAACAAGTTATTACAGCAATCATAATAGACATATTAACTTTCACACACACACACACACACACACACACAATTTTAAATATTAAGTTGCTTGTTAATGCTGTTTTATTCCTTTAAACTGTCTTTGGTTTCAAAGGGGTTAATTTGAGTTGTTTATCTCCATATTGTTACGTGATGACGTAGCAATGGAGCAGCCACCCGTTTTCTGACATATCCCGCCTCCTGCTGTATGATTGGTCAGGCCCAGAACGCCTACAAGATCTGATTGGACAAAATTTGCGTGAACGGCAAAACGAGCCGGAAGTGATCGGAATGCAGGTAGGTTGAATAAAAGCTCGTACAATGAAAAATGGCGGACTCTCCGCGTAGAGAGAGAAAAGGTCCAGCAGAGAGGGATAGATCGGACCGGGGGACACGGTCCAGGAGAAAGCTGGTGATGGGGACTGATAAAGGTGTGCCTGAGGCGGAAATGGCGGAAACTCTGGGCTGTTATGATGCACCGTGTGGGAAAGAGCAGCGGCGCGAGCGCTCAGGTGAGCTTCAGCATCTGACAGCTCGCGCACCCTTAGTGCCATGGAGACAGCTCGAGCTGTGCTTTAAATGTGGTTTATTTTTTAATTATCTTAACATTTCCTGAAAGTTTAAACAGTTTTAAGTGATTTATATTATTGTTAGGCTTTATGTTACCTCAGTAAAAGGTCCATTTAAACCAAATGTCACTAACAGTCATAAGAACTAACAGCAGTGTTTTTTTTGGTTTTGTTTTTTCATAAAAGGTGCAATAGTCAGTATTTTTATGTTGTATTAATACAAATAAGGTGGAGAAACCAGAAATGTACATACACTTAAGAAAAAAAAAATGTTTTGGTGTTTTTTTTTTCTCTCTTCTTTATTGTCTAACATTATATCAGAGTAAACTTTTTCTGTTTTAGATCAATAAATATTAACATTTTTTGCATTTGTTAATTTATTAGTAAAAAAATTTACATACACTTCCTTAGTTCTTCACTTCTGAAACTTGGGCCAGACTTCCGTTTCACTTGGGCCAGATGTTTTGGGTCCTTCCACAAGCTTTCTACAATAGTTTGCTGGAATTCAGGCCCACTCCTCTCGACTGAACTGGTGTAACTGGGTCAGGTTTGTAGGCCTTCTTGCTCGCACTCGCCTTTTCAGTGCCGACCACAAATTTTCTGTGGGATTGAGATCAGGGCTTTTTGCAGTTGTGCAGACCTTGTGCAGTTGCAAACTGTAGTCTGGCTTTTTCATGGTGGTTTTGAAGTAATGGCTTTCTCACCCTTTCAGCTCATGGTACAGGACTCGTTTTGCTATTTGTGGATAATGACACGGTCTTACCAGTTTCAGTCAGCATCTTCACAAGGTTTTTTGCTGTTGTCCTGGGGTTGATTCGCACATTTCTTACCGAAAAACGTTCCTCTCTGGGACTCTGCTCTTCCTTAGAGGTGTGGTGGTTGTACATTCCCATGTTTTTTATACTTGCATATTATTGCCTGAACGGATGAACGTGGGACCTTCAGGCATCTGGAAATTGCACCTAAGGATGAGCCACACTTGTGGAGGTCCACAATTATTTCCTTGACGTCTTGGTTTAATTTTTCTTGATTTTCCCATGATGTCAAAGAAAGAGGCTCTGTGTTTGAGGTGTGCCTTTATATGTATGCACAGGTGTGCCAGCAATTAACTCAAATAGAATCAATTAACCTATCAGAAGCTTCTTAATTTCAAATTGGAATTATCTGGTGTTTTCTTTTTGCTTAAAAACACAAATTTAGTGTATGTAAACTTCTGACTCTGAAAATACATAAAAAATATCATTCGCTTAATTCTGACATTTAACAAATGCAAAAAATTTGTTAATCTTTATTGATCTAAAACAGAAAATGTTTACTCTGATTCAATGTATAACAGTAAAGAAAAAAAAGGTTTTGTGTTTTTTTTTTTTTGTTTTTTGAAGTGTATGTAAATATCTGGTTTCAACTGTATATTATCAAGCTGAGAAAAGTCGTTAGAGAAACTAATAATCTTTGTTTGTGATTGGATGCAGCTCCTGTCAGTAATTTTATATTAGGGATGGGAATCACTAGTCACCTCCTGATGTGGTATGTGGTAGGTATGTTCTCACGATACCTCGGTGCTGATTAAGATTTTATAAATACAGCGGTCCCTCAACATGCGAACATGCGTTTGCACATTGCTCGTTCTTTTAACATGAATCGTTCTAAAGAACAAGGATAATGTGTTAGTTTTATAATGTGTATAGCCATTTGTGCTAGTATCCTAGACAAATATTTGTTGGACTTAGAAAAAAACTTTCAGAATGGAACTTATTCGTATGTTGGAAACTTACTGTAATGTAAATGCAGATAATCCGTCTCAGCCACCCAAAAATATTACCAATATTATCCATTTCCAACACTATAATTATACTTTTGCATAAGAAAAACAATCAAAATATTTAGAAAAGACATGAAAATGAAGTAAAATATGAAATAAATGCACATTAAACCTCTCTTAACCTTAATTTATGTTTCCTCTTGGTACCGGCTGCTTTAAAAACGAAACTGAACGTGGCTCCGTTTCCTTCTTGCTGCCGTCTTTGATAACATTCTTGGCACCCATGGTGCTATGTCTTCACTAAATCTTACAGCAAAAAAAAAACCCTAGAAAAAATATGTAAACTTACGTCGTTTTGTTCGGTTGCTCGTTTGCCGAAAATGCTTCGTATCCCGAGGCAAATTTCTTGCAAAATTTCAGTTCTTAAGGTGTAAATTTGTGATATATAATTATTTTTTGGTTACTATTTTAAACCTTTAAAAAAAAAAAAAGTTTAATGAATACTTAAATGTAGCCGTTCCTTATAACATTAGTTTTCTTATTTAAAAAAAAAACAAGCACAGCATTTAAACAATACAAACTAACTTAAAATAACAAATTCAAGAGTTTAACATTTAACTGAGCCCCACATACAGTATCTCAGTCCTTCGCCGTTATTATTATTTCTAAACAAACTTGCCACCTACCACATGGAATGAAAGTGTGTAAATAGTTCAGAGTGCGCCACCTGTAGGGTTATAAAGTGACATTTTACCTCCTCAAACGCCTCCAAAGTCTCAGAACTCAATTTGACAGCGAACGACTAATTAGTGCTCGCAGTGTTTTTGAGACTGGTGTGTGTAATGAGTGGGTTTGAGACTAATTTGCTCATAGAGTTTGGAGAAAAGGGAAGATTGCAGGCTTTTAACTCGTGCATCTTTTAATACTGTAACGCCATAAAATGCGTTTCTGCTGCAGCTTTTGCACTCGGTACAGAATCGGTTATATCTAAGGAGAGATCACAAGTGACGGCCACTCCAACTGAAAACCAGGCAATTCTGGTCACTGGCTGATCGAGCTGTTCAACCCTATCATAGATGTGAAAATAGTTTTAAAAAAATCTATTTTGGATTCAGTGTGGCGATACAGGAAACTCTGCACAAAAGTATCACGATTCATAATGGAGTCTATTTATTTATTTATTTATTTTCCCTCCATCTCTATTTCATAGACCGCGCCCATTCTGGCGTTAACGTTCCACCTTTGAGCAGTCCAGTGTCTAAATTAGCTTGAAAGTTATGCCGTGTCAGTGCTTACTAATTAGTTGACAGATTGGTCTTTTTTCCACTTGACCGTCAACCTGACCTACTTGAGGTTTTTCTCGGGGTGCACTGAGTATTGTTCATTTTTTTCCGCTCAGACGAGGAGGACGTCATGAACGAGCCGTCCCTCCTGAGGTTCATGTGTGCCGAGTTGACCAGAGGCTACTTCCTGGAGCATAACGAGGCCAAGTACACGGAGCGCAGAGAGAGAATCTACACATGCATGAGGATTCCTAAAGAGCTCGAGAAGGTGTGCCTTGTGCATACACACTGTCCTGCTTATACACACACACACAGGCAAACGTCTCTCTCGCTCTCTCTCTCTCTCTCTCTCTCTCTCTCTCTCTCTCTCACACACACACACTTGGCCACATTCTTGCACTCACTGTAACAAAGTACACTTTGTGTACTCTTTAGTTTTATGATAGTTCTGCCCATGACTGATTCTGTCTCTCAGGAAAGCACAGGTCGTGGACACACAACGTGGACGGTGTGTGACGTGTAATCGGTGTTGTAATGACGTGAAGTGAGTTTGCACAAGACTGTCGTGTTGGTCGTGCTGGCAGGATTATGCAATTCAGGAAGGAACTAAGGTTAAAAACACCCACAGTTTTCAGGTAACAGGAGACAACGTTCAGTATCTAATCAAAACCCTTATCAAGGGTCAATAATTAATGCTTATTTCAAATGTTGATCATCTACGGTATGATCACGAACGTACAACCCAGCCTACCAGCAGAGACCAGTGTGTACAAAATCAAGCTTTACCAAGGCCATGTGACAAACTCCACGGTGACACCGGTGTCACAAATCCTTTAAATGTTCAGGAAAATCCATATTCCATATTCAGCTTTATCCTTGACTTTAACTCCTCACCTAATTTGTACCCGGATGACATCATTGTCATGTGTACCCATGACATCATTTCCAAAATGGTGATGCGTCTGCAGAAGACTGTTATTTATTGTATTTTTAAAGCCAGAATTATTGGCACTAAAGCCACAAAAAAAAAAAGAATGCTTGTTTTTTTTTTTACCCCTCTTTGATCTTTCCCCCCCTCTTTGATCCCCTCTTTGATCTTTGATTCCTTCCTGCGCCCAAAAAAAACGTATGATACACACCCATGCCAGATTTCTGCGAGTGTCTGTGTGCATTTGTGTGTTGCCAAGTGTAATCAGGAGTTCACAAATAATGATTCCCTCTAGAGTATCAATATACTCCCTGTTTATGTAACGTTTGTCAAATATCGTAAATGAAATAACGCTGATGAATTCTCAAATCTTAATTGGTCAGAAAGTGTTGATAAGCGTTTTTTTTAAAGGCAGCTCTGATGGAACTTCTGGATGTAATTCATGGCACAGGTTCATATCACAGTGTTTATTCGAACACATTGTCGTTTCTATAGTAACACATATATGGAGGGCGGTTCATATAACCAGAGGTCAATAAGAAAACATTTTAAACCGTATTAAAAAATGTAAAAAGATTTAAAAAGAAAATTACTTTAATAAGAATAAATATGTATAACTTATGTGTGCAACAAAACTGGTGGACGAGGATACATGCAAAAATAGTTTTAGGGTTTGTAGAGAAAACTACGACAAATTATATTTTTTTATAATATTGTATAATAAAACGTAAGTGTGGTATCAGACTCACTTTCTAAGAGGTCACGTAATTAAAAAAACAAACTCTAGCGCTGTGATGTGAAAGCAATCAGTATTTATTACCACTAGATGGAAGAGCTGATCCGCGTCTCGCTCAAACCTGTTTCGACGTTATCCTTAGACGTTTTCAAACCCCTTTTTCAGAGTTGTATTCAAAAATACATATAAATCTGTTTCAAGGCTTGTTGCTTTTTCCTGATCCACTTACATGCACAGAAATACTAAACACAGGGCCTGCGTCGTCGCCCGAGTGAATGGGGTAGTGTGTAACGTGTGTGAGAGGTGAAGAGATGGAAATGATAAAGAATGATTAGCTGGTGAAAGCCCCATTGTACACAGGAGCGTACTGGTGTCGACTTAAACACATGGTGGAGAGTGTAATGTAATAAAGATGGGCAAGTTAGTGAGTGAAAGCGTTGATGAAGGGCGTAAAGAGTGTATCATTTCATCGGGAAAGACTATACAGTAACTGTAGACATTATTATTATTATTATTATTATTATTATTATTATTATTAGGGTTGCAGATTTCACACATTTTTTCGAACCGATAATAATCTATCAATCATTACTAGTTAACGATAACCAGATATACAGTACATTCTCCATCAGATTACGTTTCTCTATCCTGCAGAAATTTCCTATCAGTAGCCAAAATTTATAGTTACCACGTTTCTTTGACTTTGCTTTTACATTATGTGTCAGAAAACCCAAATGCACAGATCCTTGCTTGCTTAAGGGTTTCTTCCTTTCTTTTCTTTTTTTTTTAAAAAGAGCCTTGCAGCATACAAGAACAGCGTGTTGCGTCACGCGTATAGTCAACATCCGTGCGCGCGTGTGTACCGTTTAGCGGGAGATGACCCTGTTTAATGACGATGCAGCGTCACATTTCCGTCAAATCCTCAAAATGAGGCAAAAGCAAGTGTTATTAGAGAGGTTACACAAAAGTCACGCAAAAAAAAGGGGAAAAAATCCAGTTTATCCAGATTCCAGTTAGGATTCAGTTAGTGTGTGTGAGAGAGTCGTCCTACACAATAACACTCCTCCTCCTCCTCCTCTCTAATCTCACACCAACGGTTCTTTTCAGAGCTAAAGTGCAGGTTAATTTGTTTTATTTTTACTTTATATTTTGTATACATTTTTTTAATATGAATATTTTTGGGTTGTGAAACGAATCATCGGACTTTTCATTTTTTCTTACTACGGAAAGTCGCTTTTATATACAAGTGTTTTGGATCACAAGCACGTTTCTGAAACGAGGTTTAACTGTACAGTTTCATCAGAGGTAACATTTCCTGACGTGACACTTTTTAGATTTTTCAGAATATAATTCCGATTACTTTAACACAGGTAGCAGTTTTTGACACGTCGATATACCGTTATCTGACAACCCACAATTCGAATAAAATTAAACACTGCAAAGAATTTAAAAATACTAAATACAGTGAAAATCCCAAAAGTCACCAGGAGTGGTAGCACGGTTTTATGGGCGGGGCGCCTAAGCAGCGAAACGTGACGTATCTTTGTTTGGTGAGCGTAGGTAGCAGAGACTGACGCGTAGGACGAAATGATACGCCACACGTCTCCTCTTTAGGTGTTCTAAGTCAGCTACTGTCCACCGTAAGAAGGTTTTGCTTTTTGCTAACGGTACGATTTCTGTTCTTCTCTCACACACAGCTCATGATGTTCGGCTGCTTCCTGTGCCTTGACGCCTTCCTCTACGTGTTCACGTTACTGCCCCTCCGAACCCTGCTCGCCTTCCTGAGACTGTTGACCATCCCCTGCTGTGGCCTCGGGTACACACACACACACACACACACACACACACACACACACACAGACTTCAGTTCTTCCTCATATTTCCTCTTGCGTACGCCTGCACTCTTTAACCAACTGCAGTTATTCGACTTTGTCACCTCGTCTTTTTTTGTCCTCCCCCCCCCCTTGTCGTATTCTTTCCCAGGGCACACGTGTGCCCGTATTGCAGACGGAGCAGGTAGGCTGTCGTGTTAAACTGTAAATCCATTCATTCATTCATTCATTCATTCATTGACCGCGCTCTGCCTCCATACATTTCCTTAAGAGCTTTTTTTCTTTTCCTTCCTAAAAACTGCACACAAGATCTCCTTCCATCACTCAGCTTCTAAATTCCGAAAAACATCTTCACCGTTCTCCTAATCACAAGTCGAAATGATCCGAAAGCTGCGATCGACATCACGCTGTAAACAAGAGCTCAGAAACCTCATGCTGCTTTGCTTTTTTTTTTTTTTTTTTTTTTTTTTTTACACAGGGCCCCAGAACAGCTCGTAGAGACGAACGTGCGCTGCTCTGCATGTGACACGTTTCTAAGCCCTTGGGGTGTTTTTTTTTTTTTTCCCCCCATATAGGCAACGTGACACTTAATTACAAACCACTACGTATTTGTTACCCTTGTGTTTATTCTGGTGTCGAGCCGAACACCAGACGCACATCTCTGACTAAACCAAGCAACCAAGGTGTTTTACGGGGTTTAGTTAATAAAGGAAGGAGGATTGCTTGTTGAGTGTCTGTAAAATTACAGTACACACTACACAATGCTTAAAAAGGTTCAGCTATAATAAATCCAATAGTATATATATATATATACTGTATATAGTGCCCTACATAGGGTGTACAAGGAAAGCAAGCTAAACTAGTACGCTAGTGCATTTATATAGAATATTAATTACATACATATATATATTATACATGTATAATTTGTTAGATATATAGTACCGTGGCCTCGCTCGTGCAGTGTTGAAGGTTCGATTCCCGCCTTGGGTCTTTGTACATGGAGTTTGCATGTTCTTTCAGTGCTTGATGGGTTTCCTCTGGGTACTTTGGTTTCCTCCAACAATCTAAAGAAATGCAGATTAGGTTAATTGGCGTTCCCAGATTTCCCGTAGCATGCGCCCTGCGATGGATTGGCATCCTGTCTCGTACCCAGAGTCTCCTGGAATACACTCCACGCTTCCCACGAACCTATACACAGGATAAGCGGTGAAGAGCTGTTCTGCAATAGTTCTTGCAAGAACAGTGTTGTGTCAAGTGCATTTGCAAAACCCATCAAGCGCCATGATGAAACTGTCACTCATGTAGAGAGACCTCTGCTGCAGAGGAGAAGTTCATTTAGAGTTACCAGCTTTAGAAATCATTAAATAACAAACAGCACCCCAGATTAGAGTTGTTATGAAGGATTTACAGATCATAAGTAGAAGAAACATCTCAATATCAACTGTTCAAAGGAGATTATTGTATATTTTGGACACCTTTAGCATTGTTTTACAGTGTAGGAAGTAATACAAATCCGGAACGACCATGGAGTCAGGGGGTGTGTCCAGACTTTTGACTGGTAGTGTTTATACAGTACGTGTCCACCAGTTCTGAGTAAACACTTTTTTATTACACAAACTGTACAATTATCACTGATTTATTTATATTAGGAAAAAAAATTAGGGACGTTCTTAAACAGTTTTCAACTAGTAAAAGTTAACTGTCCATTGTCCACTTTAATAGGAACACCTGTAACCTGGGTTGTTTATGCAGACAGCCAATCATATAGCAGCAACACAGTGCATATACAACCGTACACACACATCCAACCTCAGAAATAGGGGGAAGTGTGCGCTTTCTCTGACTTTAGCTGTGACATGGTTGTCTGTGTCTGAGGGCTGATTTGAGTATCTTAGAAACTGCTGATTTTAAAACGCAACAGTTGGTGCATTTACGTACCTGGATCCTAATAATTCCGTAATAATGGGAATAATCGATCAATTGCAATGTAAAAATGCAAGATCTGATCAATCTGACCGGATGCGGCATGATCAGAGTTAATTTTCAGAAGTTGCTTAGAAGGTAAATATTAGCCATGTAAACACTTGATCTGATCGCTTCTCTTTTGTCGGAATAAGTTTCTTTTTTATGTTTGTTCCACATCAGATCAGCGTACATGTTAACACAGATAAGCTGGAATCTCTAATCGAAATGATTTCGGTCAGATAGAAGAAATCTCGACCATGAAAACAACACAGAACGGTGTGAAAAACAAACAAAAAACAAAACAATACATGATGTGTACGGAGAATCTTCAGAACGGAAGCACCTTGTTGATGAACCAGAGAGAACAACCAGACTGGTCTGATCTGCTAGAGAAGCAGAGAAGCATCTCCGAAAACACAACACGGCGTACCTCGATGAGGATGAGGACAGGCTACAAGAGCAGAACCACACGTTGGGTTGTTCCTATTAAAGTGGACAGGGTGTGTATTCAGGACTCATTTTAAACCAGGTACAGGTAGTCCCCGACTTACGAGCATGTTCGTAAATCGGATTAGTTCTTATATCCGACAAAGTGAGTCTGATATGCCTTTGACATGAATATACAATGTAAAAGCAAAACAGAGTCAATCCACCTGATTAAATCTCTTTCCCCACACAGTTAAAAACTGTTACTGCGCCTAAGGAAATAAATCTCACATGTCCTATTTAACCGTGTTGTCTCTGCGCCTTCACATCGTGAGGGGAATCCGTTGGGGGACGCCATTTTGACTTGGAGCTGTTTTCCACTGTATTGGACTGTGAACTCTGTTTTGTTGAGGATTTTCCGAAATTAGGATTATTCACCATCAAGACAGGACAGACATTTGCTATCATTGTGCTCCCGGATTGATTCCTTGAAACCGGTGAGGCCGATTCATTTCTCCTGCAACCCAACACGCACATACATACAATATACCGGACTTGATGCTTTTTAAACATTCACTTACACACTGAGAATATTGTATATAATTGTAAATATTTGTATCTGGTGCACTGCAGCGTCACATGAGCTACTTCTGTGATTAGTTCGCATCTTCGAATGTTTGTAGAACCGCGGTCCGTTCGTATCTGCGGAAATTCGTAACTCGAATGTTCATAAGTCGGGGACTTGCTGTATATTTTATTAATTGAATGCTTAGTTTAGTTGAGTTATTTTGTTGGTCCAAGTGATCAGCTTTGCAGCTTTTTTTTTTTTTTGCCTTGTTTTGTTTTGCAGTGTGTGAGAGACTTTTCCACACTTCTCATCTGACTCCTCAGCCGTGTAATCTCATCTCCCAAAATAGCAGCAAAGCAAAACTTCTGCTCCTCTGTTTCCTGTCTGATGTTTGATCAGCGAGCAGAGTGAAGTTACCGATGTGAAGCCTCTTCACGCCCTTTTGTGCTCTCTGTGTGCTGCTTGTCTCGTCACTACAGATGTGTCTGTAATGTCGTCTGCATGAAAGTAGTGTTCTGTTCTGCGTCCCATGCGTCATTTCTATACAACCATACACACACACAAGTGTTAAGTCTACTCGGTAACATACAACATGGTTATTATACATGTAAGTATGTGTTTGTGTGTGTGTGTTTTTTCAGCAGCGCTCGGTTCCTGCAGCCAGCCCAGGTGTGTGACCTGCTCAAGGGGTTGATCATGGTTCTGTGCTGCTCCATGATGCACTATGTAGATTACGCCATGATGTACCACCTGATCCGAGGACAGTCCGTCATCAAACTCTACATCATCTACAACATGCTAGAGGTGGGTGTGACGTCCAGGTGTGATCGTTTAGTGAGGCAAAATACCAAATGTACAGTCAGATCCAGAATTATTGGCACCCTTGATAAAGATCAAAAGGGATCAGAAATAATAATGTGGCGCAGACCGCATCACGCAAAACAGTTCCAGCCAATCAACAGCAGGGGGTGTGATTTATACTATAATTGATGATATTTTATATTAATGTCTGTCAGCCAGCCCAGTCTCGCTGCTTCGGCAGTGCTCGTCCAGGATTTTGAGGGGCGGAGCTTCTGAAGGAAGATTAAGGGGTTTTGTTTATTTGGCTGTTGAGTTGGACAAGATCAACAATCTTTCTCCATTATTTCCGCTGCTTAATGTCTAAATTCGCAGTATTTGAGATGTGTAAAGCAACTACATCCACAGTGCTGTGAATAAGTATTTGCCCCTTCTTGATAGGGGCAAATATACATACATGTCGTCCTCATCCTATTCTTGATGTACAAATATACATACAGTACATACAGTATATTTGTACATACAGTATTTGGTTTTTTTTTGTTTGTTTTTTTGCATATTTGTCAGCCTTAAATGATTCAGATCATTAAATGTCATTTTAATATTGCACAAAAATAACCCGAGGAAATATAAAATGCAGTTTTTAAAAGATAAGATGTACAGATGATGATGGCAATTTCGAGGACACAGGATGAACAGGATATTCACTTCAGAAGCTGGTGAGGCAAAACGAGCTCGTTTCTTTTATATAACTGAGAGAGAAATGTGACGATCGCTAAAACCACTGAGTGAATATGGGTTCTGGGGATAAATGAAATATGGTTATACAGTAAAGAACGTCATTTCCACTTTCAGTGTATGATTAGGACTTTATCTGGACTTTTATAGGAGTTTCTCTGCGGCTGTTCTCCCTCCCCATGTGGCATCATGATGTACAGGGGCGTTTTATATAGAACATTAGGAAATGGTGCATGAGGTTGCAGTGATCCAGAATGGTTGGTCTGATCTGGCCACTGACCTTGTGTATCGATGACTTGTGCTTCCTGATCCCTTCCTCCGTATTCACAGGTATTAGAGAGAAAGACTTCACAATGTACCCCTGTAATTACTGAGTGTGCCATTATCTCTGGGCTAGTTCGGGATAAAAGAGTACGTACAGTACTCGCAGAACATGACATAATGAACATGACGGAGGAAGACTTGGTGTCTGACTCGCAGGATTCCTTAGAGGACAGCAGGAGGAGCAGAGTATCACCAATGTTCACTCAGATGTTCCTGCAAAGTGAAAGATTAGCTTTGATAGACTTTAAATTCAAATTTTATTCATCACATGCACAAAAGAAATGCTTAAACGACTACCTGTGACCTAAAATAAAAAGATTCCAATGCAATGAAAATATTGTAGTAGATAGTAGTGATGGGTCGTTCATGAATTGTTCGTTCTTTTTCTACTGGGCGCGCATGCGCAAAGCATCGCAGAACCTCCGTAGGTTATGTACAGGAAACAGAATGAGTAGATGAGTAGTTACTTTTGACTCTTTTTGGTCCGAATCGTTCATTCTTTTGTCACCTGACTCCCATAGACGTTATGCCGTGCAGTAGATTCAAAAGAACGAACGACTCAGACCAGAAGATATGAGAGGTGAGCTACTCATTCTGTGTATTATAATATGTCCTTAGCTGCATTGTAATATTTTCATTACTGGAACTATAGCCAAAATTTGTGTATGTAGACGTATTGGGTCTGTTTATTTAAAATGTAACATTTTATTTTATTTCTGATCAAAAGAACGAAATGAACTAAATGACTCAAAAATGATTTAAACTTCCCATCACTAGGAGATAGTACAGAACTTCCGGTTCAATCGCGGAAGTACCTTGCGTGTATTGTACAAAAATCGAATAGACTCATAGAAGCTGTCCTGATGGTAAATAATCCTAATTTCGGAAAAATCCTCAACAAGACAGAGTTCACAGTCCAATACAGTGGAAGACAGCTCAGAGACAAAATGGCATCGCGATTTAAAGGCGCATAGACAACGCTGTTACATCTCACTGTGAGATTCATTTCCTTAGGCGCGATTATAGTTTTTGGCCACATGATGGCAGTGTGGTGAATGGGGACAGATTTGCTCAAGTGGATTGATGTGCTTTTACATTGTACATTTGTGTCAAAGGCGTATAAAACTCACTTTGTCAGACTTAAGAACAAATCGGACTTACGGACGTGCTCCTGGAACGGAAAAATTTCAAAAGGAAAATAATGTGTAAAACAAAAGTATAAACTGTGAGGTGTAATAATATGGTGTGTGGGTAAGACAGCAGCGGTGTGACTGAAACATACAGGATATGATGAGATGTATGACTGTCCAGGTTCCAAAGTGCAAGTTAGCCCTTATTTTATTGTGTAAAACGTTCTTGCCTCAAACACTGTGAAATAAATTTCACTGAGCTGAAAGTGAAAAGTATCCTCTCCTCCTGGGTACGAGACCGTATTGTGTATTCTTTTATCTCCCATCAGGTGGCAGACCGTCTCTTCTCGTCCTTTGGCCAGGACATCCTGGACGCTCTGTACTGGACCGCCACCGAGCCGAAATCCAGGAAGAGATCTCACATAGGAGTCATTCCACATTTCATCATGGCCGTCTTCTACGTCTGTATCCTTCTCACATGCACCAGGGTTTGTCATTAGTACAGATAACACGGGCTCTGTAAGGGCTTTGTCAGACAAAACGTGTGTGCTGTGTTACTAAAGTTACACTGGAAGTCGTTTTCCTGAGCGTGAGAGTGTCTCAGTCCTGCATGCCATCCTCATCATGGTCCAGGCCTCTACGTTAAACGTGGCCTTCAACTCGCACAACAAGTCTCTGCTCACCATCATGATGTCCAACAACGTAAGAACACACACAGACACCTAAGGGCGCAAACACGTGCATAAGCGCACATGATGCATTTTTAGTGCAACTTTTCTCACATCTGAGAATTTGCAGTCATTAAAATATCCAGTGACAATTAATAACCTGTCATGTGACTCAGTTTTTCCATGCGGCTCACATGCGGTTATGGTTTTTGGCCACATGATGACAGTGTGGGGTAAAGGGACAGATGCACCGCTCAGATTTAGCCAAGTGGATTGTTATGCTTTACATTGTATATTCGTGTCAAAGGTGTACAAGACTCACTCTGTCGGACTTAAGAACAAACCTGATTTACGAACGTGCTCCTTAAATGGAACAAGTTCGTAGGTCAGGGACTACCTGTAGTGTAGAACTGTTTTATAAAATCAATATCACACTCAAGGTCATGCTGTTGTACTGAATATCAGTGCTGATAATCAGTACAACACTCCAGCTTGGGTCATATTGCTTAATTATAAGAGTTTTAGTTTACATTACAGTCGAAATAATACACACGTTATGACCCGATCAGATTGCAGAATTTGCCCGCACTGCTATACTTTATAACAGGTCTTAACATAATGGTGAATGATAATGTATTAGAATTAATATCGTGCATTAATATCAGTCAACTGTCTGAGCGGCTGGTAAAGAAAATCAGTCAACAATTTTTGACCGATCAGAATTGAGAATTCAACATCACTGTGGTGAAATGGTAAATCTGTAGACGTGTCCTTCATGTTATTGCGGTCAGGTGTATAGATGGACCGTCCAAGTGAAGTGGTATCGGTATAAGAACTTATTATTATAAGAACCTATTGTCCATAGGTTGTGTGTTACAGAGAGGTTGTGTGTGTGTGTGTGTGTGTGTGTGTGTGTGTGTGTGTTTATTTTCTCTGTTCTCTCATTTGTCACAGTTTGTTGAGATCAAAGGAAGCGTCTTTAAAAAGTTTGAGAAAAACAACCTCTTTCAGATGTCTAACAGCGGTGAGTCAAAGCTCAATCTCTCAATCCCTCAATCATTTAATGTCTAAATGATTGAGATCCTCAAACAGATTTTAATCTTACAAAAAGATAACCAGAGTAAACACAAAATGCAGTTTTTAAGTGATGATTTCATTTCTAATTGGGAAGAAGCTGTCTAAACATACCTGGGGAGTAACATGATTTAAAGAAATTTAAAAACGGATGGGAAACAAAGTAACTGACATATCAGTCTAAAATGGGTTACAAAGCCATTTCTAAGGCAAGTGTTTGAACCCCGGTGAGAGCCATTATCTACAGATGGAGAAAACTTGGGAACACTCTTTAACATGCATGCTACAGTACTAACAAATTTGTGTTCATGCAATGAACGAGCTATTCGGGTTATACTACTGCACATACATGTAAAGGTTGACAGCCCTAGTCTTGGAGGAGGAGGAGGGTGGTGGTGATGATGATGATGATGATGATGGCTTGTTGCTGCTCTGTCCTGCAGACATTAAGGAACGCTTCACTAACTGCATCCTGCTGCTGATTGTGTGTCTGAGGAACATGGAGCAGTTCTCCTGGAACTCAGGTCTGAACTCGACCTCTCTCTCACCACAGAATGCCATGCGTAACCTAGAGCGTGTGACTGGAGAACCCTGTATTCATTTGTCTTCGTTCGCATTTAAGCCACACTTTCTTTGACACAGTGTGCAAATGTGCAGTGTGTATGCAAATGTGTTAGAGGAGATATGGAAGCCAAACTATGAATGTTTATACCAGATTGGTCAGATTTGGTGACGTTTATGAAAGAATAGGACGCGATATTGTATACTGTAAAAGCAGAGGGAGTTGTAATATTAATGTGCTCCTTCGATTACGTCATTTGTTTCTATAGTAACGGCTCATACACAGGGGGTATAAAGTAGGCCAGGGAAGAAAGTAGTTTTAGATTCTTACTGTTCCAGGTTTGAATCCCAAATAGTGTAAAAAAGGAAAGCTTGTGTCCTATGTAGGATGTACTGTACAAGTGAAACTCAACTCTTAGAATATTGTGCAAAAGTTCATTTATTTCAGTAATGCAACTTAAAAGGTGAAAATAATATATGAGATAGACTCATTACATGCAAAGCAAGATAGTTCAAGCCGTGATTTGTCATACTTGAGATGATTATGGCATACAGCTTGTGAAAACCCCAAATCTACAATCTCAGAAAATTAGAATATTGTGAAAAGGTTCAATATTCTCGGCTCACAGTGTCCCACTCTAATCAGCCAATTAAGCCATAACACCTGCAAAGGGTTCCTGAGCCTTTAAATGGTCTCTCAGTCTGGTTCAGTAGGAAGCACAATC
>JAOVVA010000001.1:27864604-27874613 GCA_028565275.1 Leiocassis micropogon
TAATGAAGTGGAGGAGCTGAAAAAACAGCTACAAGAGCTACACGTTCAGCGTGACTGTACATTTACAGAACACAGTAGAGGGTAGTATTTACAATGTGTTATCTACATATACTACTCTTAGTCTACCTCATAAGACTCTTGTCTGTTACAGGGCTGCCCTCTATCACTTTATTATACTTACAAGCTCTATTTGCACTATACAGTATGTCTGCATTTGCACTACTCTGTCTGGTTTGCGCTCTCTGCCATGTGCCCTTACTTGTTTATTGTATTTGTTCTTTTTTATATTATATGTATAATTGTATTTATTCATC
Organism: Leiocassis micropogon; assembly: GCA_028565275.1. Lineage (NCBI taxonomy): Eukaryota > Metazoa > Chordata > Actinopteri > Siluriformes > Bagridae > Leiocassis > Leiocassis micropogon. Next base: position 27,864,919 of record JAOVVA010000001.1, read on the forward strand.
TTTTTCTTTTTAAAATTCTACTTTATGTATTTAATGTTATCTGTTATCCACCAAGGGTCTGAGAGTAACGCAATTTCAGTTCTCTGTATGTCCTGTACATGTGGCAGAATTGACAATAAAGTTGACTTTGACTTTAATAAGTTCATAATATATAATGCACTATAATATATAATATGGTTGTTTCGCAAATACGATGCACGTCAGCAACGTTAATCCATGGGAGATCCTGGAGACAGCGTGTGTAGAACGTAACCGGAACTGACTGAGCCCTATTGAAAAGAACGCGGAAGTAGGTGTGCAAGTAGCGCATTATGACAAATCACGGCTTGAAACTATCTTGCTTTGCATGTAATGAGTCTATCTCGTATATTAGTTTCACCTTTTAAGTTGCATAACTGAAATAAATGAACTTTTGCACGATATTCAAATTTTTCGAGTTTCACCTGTTCCTCGTTCCACACCCCAAGTAGCGCCCTTGTTCTGGGATTAGAGGAAGGATTTGGGATTCGAGCCACCACTGTTGTATTCCGTACAGAATAAACAGCTTGCATGTACTCTGTTTGCTGTTCTCGCGCTAAGCTCATCCTTAAGCACTAGCAGTAGTCACAGTAGCAACGTCAGTTCAGGAGGGGTTTGTCTCGTCTCCCACGCGATCACACTAAACGTGCTCTGACTGATCCGGGTTACGATTATCAGCTCCCTTTTAAAAAATTTATCTTCATGGCTTTGGATTTTGGAGCCACTCACTCACGTTGTCGGCGATGTCGTTTCCGTTTCAGATCACCTGTGGGTGCTGCTTCCAGACGTCCTCATGGTGGTGGCCTCCGAGATGACCGTGGACGTCGTAAAGCACGCGTTCATCACCAAATTCAATGACATCACCGCAGACGTAATAAGTGCACATGTTCAAATCTTTACACGAGGTGTACATGAAAGATTTACAGTAATATGAGGCACATTCAGAAACTTTCAGCAACAAACACTGGGCACTGTGTGTGTGTGTGTGTGTGTGTGTGTGTGTGTGTGTGTGTGTGTAGGTGTACAGAGAATACAAAGCCAGCTTGGCCCTTGAGCTCGTCAGCAGCCGGCAGCAGTATGTAAGTGTTTCTTTATGAGCACCGACGGCAAATCATTTTAACCTTAATCGCGCTGGTAAACGTTGTTACACACGCTCCTGGTTTGTTTTTTGCGCAGGCGTACACAGACTACAGCGACTCAGTGGCCAGGAGAATGGGCTTCATCCCTCTGCCTCTGGCTGTTCTGGTGAGAAGCTGCAGCTTACATTTAGAGATGAAGAGAGAGCGGCGTTCTCTCTCTCTCTCTCTCTCTCTCTCTCGTTCTCTCCTGTCAATCAGAGTCACACTGAACCGTCACTTGTGTGTCTTTTTTAAAACAGTAGTTATGAAAAATAAAAAAAACATTTAGAATGACATTAAATAAATAATATTTTATCAATGTTGAGGAACCGCTGTGGAATGTGTGATTCTTCACTTCCATGATCTCTCTCTCTCTCTCTCTCTCTCTCTCTCAGCTCATCCGAGTCGTAATGAGTTCTGTGAAGATCCAAGGAGCTCTCGCATCTGTCAGTCTGCTGCTGTTCTACCTCGGGTAATCGTCTCTTCTTAGATTATATAGTGATTATGTTCACACATGTTTATGTTCACATTAGTCCTGTACTACTCCACACCGGACTAAACCATTTTGCACATTCACACTTATGGACATTTGTCTCTTTGCACTCATCCTGGACATCCGTGGACACTTATGGACACTGCACACCTGCACATTCATGCACATTTACATATTTCTATTTCATTTCTTTGCTCGTTGCACATAAGTTACTTTCAATAAGACACTTTCATGCCCCCATCCCCCCCCCCTGTTCTGACATCATTTCTTCTCCATATTAGTACAGCTATGTTTTCTTATATTTTTCTTATATTGTATATTTTGTCTTCTATAGATACAGTGTAACCTTGGATTGCGAGCATAATTCGTTCCGGAAGAGGTCTCGTATTCCAAAACGCACGTAAATCAAATAGAATTTTCCCATAAGAAATAATGGAAACTCAAATTAATCATTCCACAGCCCAAAGAAATAAATACATAAAAATAATATAACACACAAAATATAAAGTAAGAATAAAACAAATTAACCTGCACTTTACCTTTGAAAAGAATCGCGACAGAGCAGTGTTTCTGTGTTGACCAGAGCGAAAGTGTCTGTGTGTCTGTGTTTGGGGCACGGTGTCCAATGACGCGCTCGCACACAGACACATAGAGCAGGCTGAGCCTTGAGCAGAGAGGGAAATTGAAGCTTTAACCTCTCTAATGAGACTTGCTTTTGCTTTACACACTCGCTGTACGATTACCCACAATTCCACAGCGCAAGAGCGAGAAAAACCGTTGGTTCAGTTGTGATCACGTGAAGGTCGGCGTCAAAACAAGAAGCGCATGCCTGATACATGATACTCGGTGCTCGTAAACCAAGACTTGTTCGTTTTTCAAGTCAAAATTTATAAAAAAAATCTTTGCTCGTCTTGCGGAACACTCACATACTGCGTTACTCGCAATCCGAGGTTTCACTGTATATTATTCTTATCTTAGCTAAATTTATTTTCTATTTTATTTCTCTTTTTTTTTTATCTCATGTTTATTTCCTATTAATAATCTTTTATTTTTAAGGTCACGGGCGGTTGTTTAAGCATTTCACTGCATTTCGTACTGTGTATGACTGTGTATGTGACCAATGAAATTTGAATTTGAATTTACATTTCCAGTGCATCATTTCACAAAGGGCTTTTTTTTTCCCCCGTTTTTGTTCAGAATGATCACTCTGAAAGTGCTGAACAGTATCATTCTGCTGGGAAAATCCTGTCACTATGTCAAAGAGGCCAACATGGAGGGGAAGCTGTTCGATAAACCCAACACCCCGGCTCCGAAAAAGACCCCCAGAACCCCCAGCCATGCCAAATCTCCGCCTCCGTCAGGTAACACAACACAACACTCATCTTAATTTCATTTCGTTCCCTGATTAACTGTTTATTGAAACTCAACCAGTATATTTCTCATTTCTTATTTCCCCTCTCTCTGCATATATATATATTCTTCAGATAAGAAGCCGAAAACCCAGCATCCGCCCCCCTCCGTCACCTCCATCTCCAAGCAACCTGCCCCACGCACTCCGGACCTCCTCCCTCCGGCTCCTGTCGCCATGGAAACCAGCGAGCCTGCTCCAGAGAGTCCCTCTAAAGCCGAGGAGGAGGAGAAGAGCAGCGAGACTCCTCACGACACTGAGCTCGAACACAGAGCGCCGAAGAAAGACCTGCTGGAGATCGATCGCTTCACCCTGTGTGGAAACCGCATACTTTAGCCGTCTCCGGTTCAGCATGGAGACGAGACCCAGACGCGACGCTCGTCCCCGGGGTAGAGAAGGGGGGGTCGCGAGATACACGGGCAGCGAGAATCACCCAGCAACGAACGTTCCAGTGCCGGAGAATCCGCTGTCTGGGGGAGCCTGGCTGAGTCATGTGACCGAGGGTCCTGAAGGGAGGGTCCGGTGTCCCCTCCAGGTTTTATACTGGAGTAGAAAGAGAGAGAGAGAGAGAGAGAGAGAGAGAGACAGAATTTCAGTGCAGTGGATCTGCGCTAATGTGAGAAATCAGTAGATTGAGGTTATTCAATGTTATGATTAGCTATAGCGAAAAGTGATGAAATATAACATATCAGCGCTTTATACCTAATAAACAGGCCACCCAGGGGTCACAGGGGTCCAAGCTGAAAGTGATTTAAATTGCTGTACAATACAGTATTTCATATTTTAATACGTTTCCTACAGTATATCATCAACTTTCGAAATGTTTACTCCTTTTATGCCACAGCGATGTGCCAACAGATCCATTTTTATTTATTTTTTTTAAATGCCACACTGAGATTTAGTTTTTATCCGTTTATAGTTACATTTCATGTGGAAGATGAGCCATGAAATGAGTTTGTATTATCTCTTACGTTGAAGCACCTAGAGGCTATTACTTGACTTCACTTTTTTTTCTTCTTCTTCTTTTTACCGAAACAAATCTTCACAACTCCAAATTCTTTCCCATGATGGAAAACATCAAAACTCTTTACTGCTGACTCTTATAAAGCTCTGACACTGGAGACTCCTTCCAAAAACTGCTAAATCAACAAAGTCTTACAGAAAACTTCACTACGATTATAATTCCGTATGCGCCAAAATATACAGGACTGAAATGAAAGGATGAACAATATTACCTTGTTGTCTTCTGTGAGTTTATTCCTCCTGAAAGAAACCAACATGTACACTATTAGCGTAATGCATGATGTAAGTGTCCGATGTGTGTGTGTGTGTGTGTGTGTGTGTGTGTGTGTGTGTGTGTACCACCTCGCTGTAGACTGTGTTCATATCAGCAGATTCTCAACCCGGATTCCTGAAAGGAGACGATTCGCTTGCGTAATGCAGGAACAGTTCTTGGTGGATCGTCACAGCTGAACACACTCTCCTTTAACATTGCACACAAGTAGGCATCAGGTGGTGTAAGATCGGGACATTGGGACAATTGTTCTGCCACCTTTTTGAAACCCGGTCCATATTAACGATCACTTCCGTATGAGCGGAAATAGTTCTCAAATATAGACCAATTTCTGACAACACAACTTCCTTTTCACTACCGGGAACACGTCCATCTGGAGCTTTGCTCCGTCGATGAACACAAATGCGCGAGTTTCAGTACTGTATATTTTGGCGCCGACTGTACTTAGTAGTTAGCACTGTCGCCTCGCACCTCCAGGATTCGCACTTCTCACCTCCACTCCATGTGCATGGTGGGTTTCCTCCGGGAACTCGGGTTTCCTCCCACACTCCAAAAGGCTGATTTGTGTTTCTAAATTTCCCGTGGCGTCTGATTAATGAGTATATGCACATGTGCCGCGTGTGATGCAATGGCACCTCCTCCAGGGTGTCCCCCGCCTTGTGCCCAGAGGATATCCCTGGGATAAGCTCCAGCCCCCACCCTGGTGATCCTACAACGCATAATCGGTATAAGTAATGGATCGAGGTTTAGATTATATGGAGCATCCATTAAAGAAGTCCCTTTAAGTTAGCTGTTACTATGGAAACGATATCGTATTAGAATGGGAACATAAACCTGATATTTTAACTTACTGTCTGATCTGACAGGTTTAAGAATTCTGCGAAACACATTTGTAACCATAACAGCAAGAAAATAAATAAATAAATAAAAATTTACGTGACTAAAAAAGCATTTTCAACTTGAACCCATAAAGACGCTGTGTTGCTTGTTTAATAAATATATCAACGTAGTAACTAATAAACCTTCATCTCGGTATAACACAATAAGCCAGGTTTAGTACAGATCATTAACAGACGTCGTAGATACAGTAGTGCCTAACTTAATTCACACAGTCCCGGCTTTGGCGCCGGTCACGCGGCTGGTACGCGGTTTGTCCAAGTAGAAAAGAGGCTTGAAGCTCATAGTGAGCGTTCTCTAACTATCATCGTCTAACATTCCAAATCACTGTAGTGTTGTTGTTGTTGTTGGTCTTTCGGCTGCTCCCGTCAAGGGGTCGCTACAGCGGAATACCCAGTCCGCACTAGAACTTGGCACAGGTTTTACGCCGGATGCCCTTCCTGACGCAACCCTCCCATTTTATCCGGGCTTGGGACCGGCACTGCATCCAGTGGCTGGGGGGTTTGGTCACTGGCTGGTAATCGAACCCGGGCCTTCCGCATGGCAGGCGAAACACCTACCACTGAGCCACCAGTGCCCGTTCCAAATCACTGTAGTGTATTATTTTTTTTTTACTTTTAATTTGCCAAATTGTTTAAGGTTTGGTTTTCTACAAATCTGCCACAATGCTGATGTGTGCTTGCCATAAAGAAAAACAAATCCACCCTGAATGATTCGCCTGTCGATCTTTATAAATAACACATGATCTTCAGCAGGGTTATTGTAGCTATTTTTATAGTTTCAACTTTTTTCATCAGGATAAATTACCTACTAGAGATGAGGGCAAAAAATGTATAATTTTAGTGATTTATTGTGATTCTTTTGTGTTGCAATTCCTGTTTATAAAATATTTTTTTTATTTCTGTATGTCGGCAAAATGTTGCAGCTCCTCTAAAATCCTACAGGGGGCATACTCTAAAGTATTCACACTCTTGGCAGGAAAGCACAGCACCCAGTTTGGTGGAAGTGAATTATTTGTGTTGATAAAAAAAATATATATATAATTATAAAATCATGATACTTACAGAATCGCAATATAAATCGAATCACCTCCTAGGTATCGTGATAATATTGTATCGGACGATCCCTCGTGATTCCCATCCCTATAATCTATAATGCCGTTAGTCTTCCTGCTGATATTATATAGGAATTCATCTCTACTTTAAGAGAGGGCTACTTTTGACGTAGCCCGCTCAGATCACTCATCAGACACACCACAAATATTTCAACATGAACACTTTCCCATCACGTCGCACTGATTTACCCTAGCGGCTTAGGCGGTTTCTTGTTCGCTTTAAATCGCGCATGACATTCGCTCAGCTCGCTCTGGGAGGAACACTGCCTCGTTCATCGCTTTCTGCTCTGTCCATTCTGTCCTGTTCTTTCTGTTTTCTTCCTGTTCGGTTCAGCTATTCATTCCATTCGCTAATAAAAATGAGACTCTGTTGAAGGAACGATATAATACACATTTAAAGCTAGTTATTTATTCTGGCAGTTTTTGCACGTTTAATGCATTTGATTTCAGGGAGTAAACCTTAAAGGGTTTTATTTGGGTTCGTTTTTAGCTTTTCTATACAGTAGAAGCACGCTCTGCAAGTCTGGCTCGGAAAAAAAAACATTCCTAAGGGTATTAAAGGTGACTTTATTAGAGTTGTCATGAGCAGAGGTTTGGGTTCAGGTCCAGGCTGAATGTGTGCTCTTTCACACTAAAATAATGTTTCTTTTTTTAGCTCACCGTTACACCAGCAGTGCAGGAACGTGACTCAGTAATTGTGTGTGTGTGTGTGTGTATGATTTTGGAATAATTAATAAAGTCACTTTGTAATGTCATTAAGTTTAGTGTTTCTTATTTAACTGATTTTTTTTTTTTGTGTGTGAGAACAGTGCAGACTCTTCATCCGGCTTTTCATCCTCATCGCTCTTCCATACGTTGGCGTTTAAGGTGCAATCAGTGAACATATTTTGTAATATTTGGCAACATGTCATGAAACTTTCTTGAGGGAAACTTCAAAGCACTTTTGGTAAGTTGCTCTGGATAAGAGCGTCTGCCGAATGCCTAAATGCCTAAACTATCTTCAAGTGAGACTATCAAACTATCCATTTCGTCTCGTGATGAAATTTCTCGAACGAAGATGTAAAACCAGGTGACGTTTTTAGAAGAATTCAAGGACGGTACGCTGATGAGACTCTTATAGCCACAGTGAAACAGTTAAAATGTGCAAACCATTATACAGTATAATACATATTATAAGGAAGGAAAAACAGAAAGTTGGGAATGTTGTTTCTCAAGGTTTTTGTTTTTACACACACACACACACACTGGAGACTTATCTGAATGTCTGAAACTGATTTTTAAAAAAATTACTTTTGCATAATAGGCATAGTGGCACTGTGTCCTTGCACCTCCAGGGTCGAGGGTTCGATTCCCACCTCGGGTCAGTGTGTGTGGAGTTTGTATGTTCTTGGTGGGTTTCCTTTGGGTTCTCCGGTTTCCTCTCATAGTCGAAGATCTGCAGATCAGGTTAACTGGTGTTCCCAAATTGTCCATCGTGTGTGTGTGTGTGCCCTGCGATGAATCGGCACCCTGTCCTGGGTGTACCCCGCCTAGTGCCCTGAGTCTCTTGGGATTGGCTTCAGACCCACTACAACCCTGTACACAATTACAATCCTCTTTTGCTAGGCATGTTTACTACAAGGTGCCATCATTTCTAAATAAATTCACAAAGGTTTCACATTGGAATTATGAGTTCGGTCACTTACAGTATGTTTATTCTGGTTTAGGGTTAAAACCCAACAATTGTTTTATATTTTTACATCTGAAACCATCTAGCTTAAGCTAACCCGAAAGACAAAATCGCCGACTGCACCTTTAACCGCCGGAACATGTGACTGAATGCGTCGCTGAGCGCCTGTGACCTCCAGACTGGTTGTGTGTTTAATCCAGCTCCATCCATCCCTGCGCTTTGCTGGGGTTTTAGAGGCTTAATCGCCTTACAGAGAACCTCTCCGCCGTCTCTCTGTTTCACCTCCCTCCGTTTCTCTCCCTGTCTCTTTTACTCTTTTTCTCCGTGATGCCATTTCACACAGTGCTCATGTTTTAGAGCTTTCACCACAGCCCGAGTCCTTGACCTTTTCAGCTCACGCATCCATAAAGATGTGTGCTACTGTTGTACAACAACGTCTTTCAGCCTGAAGCTGGAGGATAAGCTGCGAAAAAATGCTTTATCTTCAGTCAGGAATGAAAGATTTCATTATTCTTCTAACCAGAAATGTTTGGCAAAAAAAAATAATTCTAATGCAGATAGAATCAATCGAGACACTTTTGTTGTCCAGAGTTTACTTCATAAACCTTCATCCAGCATAAATCATAAATTCTGCACAAATCTCTTTGCAAATACTTCGAGCTGCATAATAGGTTGTTCATAGCAACAGATTGGGTTCCAGTCAGTAATATCAAATATTAAAAAAAAAAAAAAAAAAAGGTTCTCTAGTCTGATGAAACAAGCATTTTAAACAACTAAATTTAGGAGAAATCCAACACTTTTTATCCAGACTTGTGACCACCACTAAGGATGTCCTGCATTCAGTCTCGGGGTTTGCAGCTGGGATTCAGACACTGGCCTTCTTCATGACAAACATAAGCCTAAAACCAATGCCATTCAGTATTATTTACTATTAATATACAGTTGTTAGTCTTTCAGCTGCTCTCATCATGGGGTCGCCTCAGTGGACCATCATTACTTGGCACAGGTTTTTATGCCAGATGCCCTTCTTGGCTATATAATTTCAAATGAATGGTTTATGGGTACAGTATGTGGGAAATTGTAGCATGTTCAAATCTTATGACATTCCACTTATGTAACTATTAGAGATGTTTTAAACATGGTGTATCTGATGAAGCTTTCACTACGTGTAGACTATATGGACTAAATGCATTATAACCAAATACATATTCTTCAATAAGGAGTCGGTCCTCCTTCTGTAAATATACAGTACTGTAACAGCTGCAACTCTTCTTGGAAGTCTGCACACAAGATTTGAGTGTTTCTGTGGAAATTCATGCCCATCCATTCTGTAGTGCATTTATGAGGTCAGGCACTGATGTTGGACGAGAAGGCCTGGCTCGCAATCTCCGTTCCAGTTCATCCAAAAGCTGCTTGATGGGGCTGAGGTCAGGGCTCTGTGTTCGGTCCAGTCAAGTTCTTCTACACTGAACTTATCAAAACCTCGTCTTTATAGTCCTTAATTTGTGCACTGGGGCACAGTCATGTTGGAATAGAAAAGGGCCTTCACCAAACTATTACCACAAACTTGAAAGCATAGCATTGTCCGAGATTTCTTGGTTTGATGAGGGGCCTGGGGCCTGATTGAAACACCAGAATGCAATAATTATCAGTCCTGTCACATGTTCTATCTCTCTCTCTTTCT
>JAOVVA010000001.1:27876526-27906123 GCA_028565275.1 Leiocassis micropogon
GTTTATATATATATATATAAAGCACCATTTTATGAATATCCCAATAGAATATTTAAATATTTTTCCAATTTTCTGAAAATTCTACAATTTTACTATATTGAGTCGTAACTCAGCTAGCCCATTCCTTATACGTAATGTTAGCTATTCCCACTCAAAAACCAAGGGCAGCATTTATACAATACAAAATAACCTCAAATGAATACAAGAATTGAAATGGTTTAGAGTGCACCACCTGCAGGGTTACAGGGGAACCGTGATGTTCTACCACCTCGAATGCAAACATACAGTATATAAGTTAAGAATGTAAACAAAAACAAGTTTAGAGTTGGTTATGGAGCCATATGAATCGCCACACAATAGAATCGTGATACATACCTGAACTATGTTCACTCCAATCTCTAATGCACATACAGTACTTTTTCATTAAAATTATCCCCTTGTTTTTACCAAGCTAAAAATATCACTATTATTATTTCATTCACTAGAGTTCAAAGGAAAGTTACTGAACAAAAATGAGAATATTAATAAGAAGAATCATGCCTCATGTCATTTCAGTTTAGCAATTGATTATTGAATATTTACTATAAATCTGAATTATGAATATTTTTATATCTTGATCATTGTTTTCATTAAAGACCACCAGCAAAAGTTCCTTGCTTTATGTGTCCTTTAAGTTACATGACTTTTTTTTGATCAAACAAATGATTCAATCTGTGACCTAAAACTAAGACACCATGTCCTGTAAGACCCCACCTGAACTGTGAGTTTTGTGATGGGTTCTACCCATATTTGTCATCACTTCCAGCCCACTTAAGGGCTAAAAGGGTTAAAGAGGTTCTTCGTTCTTTTGTGAAACCCTGCTCTACATGCAGCACAAGTGGCTTTGCATCAGCTTTGCATGCGTCATCTGTGTCCGCGATAAAATGGCTTTGATATCCAAATCATGCGGAAAAGACGTTACTGTTATGAGTTTCTGAGTATTAAAGCGTGACTTTTATACATTTTATAGATAGAGCTTGAAGGTCATCATACAGTATAACCCATCAAACAAATCCCCCATGCTAGTTTACAGGAAACTGGGCTTGCTTGACTGATTTTGTACGTAAGCATCCACCGAACGTTCGTTATAATTTAAAGGTTCCGTATTATACCGTTCCTTTAACACGTGAATAGAGAGAACACTATTTAAGTGTCTGTGTAATTGAACCACGCTCCTGCAGAGAACAGCAACAAGTTGGGGGAGGGGCTATTCTTATGAGGTCACATTAGGGGGACAATCTAATCTAAACCAGGAATGTGTTTTTCTTTTAGGTTTTTGGTTTGTACACACACACACACGCACACACATCACAGACCCATCCAAATATATAAACTGACAAAGTGAAATCTGTATTGTAGGTCCCCTTTAAATGACACTAAATCCACACCTTAAATTTTACTAGCATCAAAAAAAGTTCCTTCGAAAAATAGATTTTTATGCATTAATCTTTTCAAAGCTCTCTCTTCGTGAAAAAAACCTCTTTCCCCTCGCTCGCCCCCTCGCTTCAGGAAGGGGAAAAAAAACTTCAGGTACTTTGTTTAGTTTGGCAGTGATTTTCAGAGGAGGTAGTTAATTTGTCCTTCACACACTCACACACTTTTCTCCCTGTCCCTCATACTACGTGGGTTGGATTTCACCCAGGATCAAAACAAAGGCCTGAGAACGAGCGGGAGCACAGACGACAGAAAACCTGCCAGCGGTCCGACGTACAGCCTCCCGTTACGCAACTGATCCCTTTATTTATTTATTTATTTTATTTATTTTTAGAGATAAGCGCTCCAGATCGGGACACGAGACGCACCTCCTTCTCTTTAACAAGAACGTCTCTCAAACCGGCAACTTTTTCCCTTAAATCCGTCTAATGGGGGTTTTATCCCGAAGCGGGGCCGCAAAGTGAGCTTAAGATAAGAGCGCAGCTATAAGAGCGATGCAGCTATGCGTAATTCGGTAATGCCACGGGTTGAGGGAGGACTTGGAAAAGGAGAGAGGCTGAAGATTCGACATTAAGCGGCTACCGGGTGCGTTTGAGTGCAAACGCTGGCTGTGTGTCGGGTTTCACAGATGTTCTTTCGTTATCAGGAGTTATAAAAGATCATGTTAAGTAGTGGTTCAGTGATTCTTTTAGCAAGTGTTTGGGAACACTGAGCGCAAGGTGGGAAAACATCCTGCATGGGACGCGTGTCCGTCGCACACTCGGGCAGGTATTTACACTAGCCAGTCCTCATACTGGAAGGTTTTTTGACGTGGCTGGAAATTGGAGATCCCAGAGTAAACCTACGTGAACATGGGAAGAACAGGGATTTCCCAGGCCACTACACGGCATTTTATCACCTGAACACTGAATCCTCTGTTTTGTCATCTCACAACCCCCATATAATCTTTATTTCAGTAATAAGTAATGGTAGAACATGTTGTAGTTATTGTGCAATGGAAAGAGGATAGTACTCTGCACATATAGATCTAAGAGAGAGAGAGAGGGAGAGATTTAAAATGTTTTAGGATCTGAGCTGATGAATAGAGACTTTGTGCAGTGTGTCTCTCCCACTCACTGGTCTGTGTCACTCTGTGCTGAAGGCACGCACTGCGTCGGCCGCTGTGAGCAAATCAACACTGACACGGTCAGCTGGAATTAGAATTGAAGCCCAAGAGGGCTACTGCTTCAACCAAACTGATGAATAAGACTGTATGCAAGTCAGGGGTGTGTGGGCTCATGTACATTATATGGGTGTATGTGTGTCTCCTACTGAGATGTAGCGCTCCGCATAAGACATATAATGAAGAAATATTATAGAAATGTAGTGTAGAAAATTATATATTTGATATGAATACATTTCAAGGTAAAATTTGTGTAAACAGATCTCAGACTGAATTTTTAAGTGGAAAGCTATGCCTACTGCACTGAGATTGACAGACATAGAGACCACACCTCCTTCATGACAAACACAAAGGCCACGCCTTCACCTAAACTGTCACATAGGCCCCACCTACATCACTAGGACTGACTGTCACATAGGCCACGCCTACTTCACTACGGCTGACTGTCTCAGAAGTCACGCCCACTTCACTACGGCTGGTTGTGTCTCAGAGGCCACGCCCACTTCACTACGGCTAACCTACTTAAACTGACACTAGGGCCACACCTGTATCATCTAAACCTTAATAAATAAGGCCAGGTCCAGTTCACTGAAAAAAACTGAGGCCAAGCCTCCACTTAAACTGACACAGAGGACATACCGACTTTACTACAACTGTCTGTCACAGACACAGAGGCCACGCCTCCTTCACTGTGAGTGACATCGATCCTTTTGGTAAACTCTTTGAACCCCCTATCTTGGTCCTTTTCAGTCATTTCAAATAAGAAAGAATTTTCTGCGTAAATAATAGACAAGGAATCTTATTGGCTAGCTATTTTCATCCAACTAGCTAATTGGCTCTCTTTACTGAAGGGGCTGGACTTGTCATGTTTTGTGAGCATATCAACAGACTTGTACTGATACAGTAAAAGCATGGTTAATCAGCGGAGGCAGCTCTCCTCTTCACAGATCACTTGGGATTCCATTCTTCTCCAAATAGACTGGCAGATTGCAATTATTTTTAACGTCGGATTATGACACTTTCATTCCCAGCTGGTCTGTTTGCAGCATCCAAAAGCCTTGTTAGGAGGCTCATGGGTATCTCTAACATCAGAGCAGCATCCCTTTGAAAATTATTAATTTTGTTTCCCCATGGTACACCATGATACGCAGGCTTTAACCTGGTCACAGAATATCTCCAGAGGACGGCATGTTTTAACAAACTAATTTATTAAATAATAAATCAAATGAATGAAACAAAATCATTGTTTATTTACACATTTACGAGCCTTCAAGTCATCTTTCATGTGATCCATTCAGTCCTGCTAAATATAAACGCAATATCTGGGCAAAAAATAGTGTGAATTTAACGTTCGTTTTCAAACAGTCCTTTTGTCTTATAATGTTTTTCTGTTCCTTGAGAGAACTATAAAGCATGTTTGTACTGACTCAGGACTTTAAAAAGCGACTGACCTGTATTCATCACTAATCCGATACACATCATATTTTTTTTAAACATTATTGATTGCATGGCTCTAAACGTGACAGACTTGCACTTTTTATCTGTGGTGTGAAACTAGGCTGCCAGGTTATCAGCTGGTTTCAATCAGGCTGAGAAAAGGTGAAAAAAAAAACATTAAATGCAATGGCAGATGGAGCAACAATAAAGCATACACGTACACATACAAAAACAAACTTTTTTCTTTTTTTTTCACTATTTGTGGTCATTATGTCTTTTTTTTTTTTTCTTCTTCCCAGGATTTCCCTGTATTGTAAGTGCAGCACATAAAACGTTGGCTCCATTGTGAAGTGTTTCCTCAGTAAGCCATGTTCAAGCCTGATGATGATGATGATGATGATGATGTGGAGTTACAGGCTTGGACTTTCCTCATCTCTCTCTCGCTCTCTCTCTCTCTCTCTCTCTTTCTCTCTCGGCATTGCGTACTGTACAGTAGGTGACCAGGTGACGGTGAGGGGATGGTAAGCTGAAAGAGGGTTTCCCTGTTTATGAGCCCTGAGGTAATTCCAAAAGACAAAGAGAGACAGATGGGGAGTAATAAAGACAATAGAATAGCTTTAACAGTAGGAACTTGGGCCCAGATCCGAGTATTCCATTTCGAAGACTCTTTCAAATGCGGCCAACGAATGCGGCCTTCATGTTCCTGAAAAGGAAACCTGCAACAGTGGATCCTTCCCGGCCCGATTCTTTGCGAGCCGGTGAAGAGGCTAGAAGAGATGATATTTAAAATACATATATTATATATATTTTTAAATCACATAAAAATATATAAATTAAAAATAAAAAGTAAAAAAATTATTAAAAAGTGAAAAATATGCGAAATCTGCTCCCTGAGCATTTTAACCAGAAGCAATCGTATCTGCTCTGTGCCACAACCTTTTTTTCCCACCAGTCATTGTGAATGTATATTTCATTTATTTAAAAAAATATTACATTGATGGTATATTGGAATATTACATGACGGTAAGGGCTGAAACATCTGGTCACCGAGACGGAAGTCCTCCATAGACCAGACCATCTCATTTCCATTCAGCTTTGCGCTCAACACAGTCAGCAATGGCAACAAGGCTATGAAGACCTCATAGACCTCATCCTCTATTGCAGAGGTCTCCAAATCCATTCCTGGAGGGCCAGTGTCCAACACAGTTTGGTGATTCTTCTTCTCAAACACAGCTGATTTAACTAATCTAGGTTCAGTGGGTGTGTTTACTGTAGGTGTTGGTGAATTACTCTGGTCACTGGCCCTCCAGGACTGGATTTGGAGACCCCTGCTAATGGATACGGCCGCCAAAGTGATATACACCCTCTGAGTGTACTCTTCTTCTACTATGTCTTTTTATTGGTGATTCACAAACCAGCTAAATGCATACTGCCACCTGCTGTATTGGAGAGTATAAAGAATACGCAAGTGTACTCCAGTACAGGAAAACAATAGTAACGTGAAAGCTGGTATAGGAGAGTGATGCCAGTCATACTGAGGCCTGGTATGAAGCAGTTATACCTAATGTAAAAAACAAAAAAAAGGTAAAGATGGAGACAAAGAACAAGAGAGGTAGTGGCCGGCAGATGAAGACATCTAGAGACCAGGAAAGATTGACGAAAGCAAGGGATAGAGAGAGAGACAGGGAGTAAGAGAAACGAAACCAAGACAAAGATTGAAAGAGACAGGAGATGGAGAGTACTGTAGATGGGCAGAGAGAGAGAGAGAGAGAGAGTTGGAGAAAGAAAGGTAGACATACTGTAGACGGTCCAGGACAAAAATAGAATGACAGTTATTAAAAGAGAGGGAAAGAAAATGATCGGGAGTGACACTGACAAATAGAGACAGGGAGCGTGATGGAGCAAGAGAGAACAGGACAGGCAGAAAGAAATGGAAAGACAAAGAAAGATGATGACAGGGTCCAAGAGAAAGACGGTGACAAACAGGTGGACAAAGGAAAACAAATACACAAACCGAGGATGAGAGACAGAGGTGTGAACATCGAGTACGACAGGCACAAAGAGAGAATTTTGAGGTTTTCCCGTTATTAAAATGAATCACTTGGCCTCCTCACGTTTGTGTCTCTTTACCCTCCAGCACACACACACACACACACACACACACACACTCTGAGTAAATTAGAGCCTCAATATCCAACTTCCTGAAAGTATCCTGAATTATACAATACTCAAGAATATCAGTATCAATCTTGTCCTCCTTTCTAACACCTGCTTTCTTTTCACATCTTAAACTGAACCCTTCTGATTCTTCTGCTCGCTGTAGAAACTCTATAGATTCATGAAAATGATCCCATCAGAAACCATGCCCTGCCTGCTTCATTACCCTGGAATGTGGCCCTGAAAATAAAAATAAAGCAGGTGCTGTTTTGAATTCAGTGTTTATGTAGGGCATCGTTTGTAGCGCTCTGTCAGGCTTTGTATTATTTATCTTGTTTTTTGTCTCATTTAAGAGAAACTCAACATAGAACTAGCAACATACTGTGTAACATACTGTATGGTATAAGGCCATTTCTGGCTGTGTAATGTAGCGAGTGTGCTGCAATTGCTTAAATAATATTTAGGATATTTAAAGTCGAAAAAAGAGCATAAAATTTATTTTAATGTGTGTGAACATGGATGTGGGTGCTGAAGTAACGCAAGTTTAAATGTCAGCGGTTTAAAAGTAGCCAGCTAGCAATCTAGTGGCTAGCTATGGTAGAAGTAAGCTACTGTAATTTAATGTAAGGTAATATTCTTTTTTTTTTTTTTCAATTATTTTTACCCCACTCTTAACATCTAAACAATTTATATTGAATAATGTGCTAAAAAAAAAACTTAAGGTGTTTAGCACTGTCCAGTTTTCATCACTAACAAGCTAAGCTAATTCACAGATATGTTTTCCTGAGGTAAAATTTCTCTTCATGATGAATAAATGGACAAATTTGGTTATGGTCCATTCAAGGGACGTTTGAAAGGATGTATCTAAGTGTTTCTGACAGAAAAAAATTAGGTCTGTTTTTTTTTTTTTCTTATCTAGTTATTGTTGGGTATAATTTGTGAAACTCCTAACCATGATAATCTAACTGATCCAGTGCAAATTAGTTTAAGCTTTAAAGTCTGTAAAGTCTACATAATAGACTAAAGAGTTTAAGCCATAAAAGGCTGAAATATATATGTTTAGCAATAAAAAGTGTGTATGAGTGTATTTATTTAGAAAAAAAAAATGTGTTAGCCTTGTCAAGTCCCCGTGGTGGCCTAAACTTTCAATAGCAAAAAAATGCTGATACTGTTTAAATTACACGGGGGGTTAAAGTCAAACCAGAACTTTTGATTGTGCAGAATAACAGACACGGTTATGAGAGTAAAAACTTGCTTTGTCTCTCTCTCTATCCTGCTAGATTATGCACTTATCCCAGCGTCATTTCACTAGTGCTTGGAAACCATTAAGGTAGAATGTTTTCTAAAATTCTTGCCCCTCAGGAACTCCTATAATAGCCCAAATATGTGGAAATGTCTTGGAGCGAGGTCAGGACTGTACGGTGGACGTGGCAATAACTCCCAGCTGAGTTCCTGTAATATGCATGTGTTGTTGGTGAATGATTGTGTGTACAGTTCCCACAGACAGATACGTCTCTTACTCAAGTTGGTGACAAGTTGTCTGTTGATTTTCATGGATCAGACGTTCCACTTGCTGAATTTTCATGGGAACGACTGCAGTGGGCTGCAAGCCACCTGTGCTGGAAAACTTAATTCGTTGATGTACAGCCTTCTTTAAAACGTTTGCACCATTCAGATGTTTAGAGCCTCATCACAGTACTGTGCTTTTGAAGTCTTCTGAAAATATCAGTCAGTTTTATACCTTGATTTATGAGAAATTTCACCACATGTCTCGATTTGACTTGTATTTTAAAAAAAAACCTTGGTTTAGGGGAATTTTATAGTTTATTTTTCACTCAAATAAAAAGCACAAGTCAAAGCACCTTGTGTACCGAGATGAGTCTTTCTGTTCAAGTGCTAAGTAGAATCAGCTAGAACACATCTGATTTGGCCTGAAGGTTGATTCTGTTAGTAGTAATGGAGATGAACTCAAGATTGGTTTAACTCTGTCGATGACAAGTTTTTTTCTTCCCCCTGTAGAGTTGGAGGCAGTAAATTGAGAGCTTGTGTGTGACTTGAATATCCAGACTCCGTTCAAGTGGGCACGTACCTCATGTACTTTGCCCAAAAACAGACACATTGTCATTTTTCTTTATTTTAAGTAACAATGGAATGTTGGCAGTACAATATTCCAGAAATGCAGTGAAAATGATTTGCTGCTGTGAAAGGTTGACCTTTTTACAACTCAATAACAAGAGAATATACAAGAGTTTGTTCTTGTCCTCTATTTTGGTTGCCTGAGAGGTGTTTCAAAGGGAGCTTATATTTAGGTTAGCCACACTGGGACATTTCACTGTGTTGTGAGATCGAATCCTGGGTGATGCTGTAGTCACTTGCAGCCTGGGACCTCGAGGCAGCTCTCTCAGATGGGAAGCATTCTAGCGCTCTCACATCAATCGTGGCTCTTAGTCAATCACGACTGAGCTCACGCAAGCGGAAGGAGTGGATAGCGCTGTCCTCCAAATGCGTTACACCGTTGGCTGCCATCACGTGGCTCGGAGGAAGAATGTGATGGGGCCCTCCTGTGTGGTACAGTAGTTGTAGCCTTGGAGGGGGAGTGGCCTAATGATGGGTGGGAATTGACTACAAATAAATGAGAGAGAAAAATCGTGAGGGAAATTATTTTTTAAATAATAAAATATAAATAAACAAAAATCTATTTTGAATCGGCGATTTTAATGAATCGAATCAACCAAAAAAATTACATTGCAAAATTGATTAGTTAGTTAACATCATCATCAAGCATAGCAATGATACTTTTGACTTAAAATACAAGAGCTCATGTTAAAATGCAAAGTGCATTGTCCTTACATTTACATTTACATTTAGGCATTTGGCAGACGCTCAAACAAAAAGTGCTTTAATGTTTACATCATTGGATACATACTTACAATGGGTTAACTAGGTTAATAACTAAGTGCCATTAGTCCAACAACTGGTAAGAGTTTTTTTTTTTTCTTTTTTTTTGGGGGGGGGGGGGTTTTAATCCAAGTACTGGAGAACATCCTTGGATGTTTTCTTCACACAGCGTAATCAAATTCAAAACAGAGAACATAAATATTGGCAAACATACAGTAAAAAAAAAAAAAAAAAAACCTTGGTAAATAAGGAAAAGCTGACCGTAATTATCTCTATACAGTATGTAAACAAGGACAGGAAGCATTCACCATATAAGGAAAGTGGTGAGCCAAAAGGGACAAAGTTTTATGTACCATTTTGCTGTTGTTTTATTTTTTATAATTGAATAAAAACAATTTACCCAAAAGTATTAGTCACTTATCTACTCATCAAATCTGATGAGATGCAGTCCAGAGGCACTGCAATCACATTTCAATCAAAGCGAGTGCTAGGGTTATATAATCATGGACTAAGGCAAACTGTAGAATGTTTTTGTCTTGCACGGTATTTCCTGCAGTGACTAATTATGCATGCATGTGTTTTTGTTGCTTTGTGCTTTCCGTCCAGTCACCCACATTCCTATGCTGATATTTATTAAAAATGATGCAGAAACAGAAAATTATGCAGATTATTTCCCTAGGGAGACCTGTAGAGGTGGTATGCAAAAGAGAATCAATGGATTCACCCACATAACCTGAAAATTCTGCATTAATCAGTCAAAGGACAGTGGTGTGTGTGTGTGTGTTAGAATAATTACCGTCCTCTCGGGAGTGCTGATGTTGTTTGGTTGAAATGCCTGTGAAGTTCAGATTAGTGGTTTAGTCACATTTCCTCCTTTCATTTACATTCCGAACACAGCCACGATAAAAGCGGCTCCTTCAACCTGGTCTGCCGCAGAAGCATTGCTTATTCATTGAGATGATCCTTTTTTTTAGAGGCAGAATCCAGCCGAAGCACAGGGCTGACAGTGATGCGGGAGCTGCAACAACTGCCCAGTAACAAAAGCAAGACAGACAACATTCATAAAAAGAAAGGTTGATTTTACAAGCCTTGAGGGCTTTTCAGGTTTCCACTCCAGGTAATCATTAAAGGTTCCATGTAGAGGTCTTTTAGCTAAACAAATTACCTTTAACCATCCAAAAAACGTTTATGAAACACCTATTTTTAGAAATATATAAAGGACACAATGAGATGCTATTAAACACTGTACTGTACAGTTTTTGCTTCCAAAGCTGTACAGTAGATGCAGATCCTTTGTCAATATGCTGTAGTCGTTCCAGGGAACTAGTCTTACTATTGTTTACCACTTCAACATGCTGCTCAACCTTTAGGTTTTTTAAGTTGGTATATCATAATGAAAAATGTGTGATTGGGCCATTTCTACCACTCGGTTCAGTTATGCTTAAAAATATCCACTAGATGACTGTTTTCCTATACACATTTATCAGCCACAACATTATGACCATCTGTTTAATATTGAGTAGCCCACCCCTTGTTGTGTGTTCTGGCACTTTCCTTTGTGAGCCAGCATTAATCTTTTCAGTCATTTTATACAGTGGCTCTTCTGTTAGATCGTTCTACATGGGCAAGCCCCCCCCCCCCCCCCCCAAGCATAAATAAGCCGTAGCCGTCCATGAGCTTGTCAGCGGTTCATCGGTTTTCCTTCCTTGGTCCAATTTTGGTAGGCCATGACCACTGCAGATCGGAAACAGATCGGAAACATTCAAGGAACATCCAGGGCAAAAGGTTCACTTGTTTCCTAATATAACTATAATTACTGTGATAAGGCCCAATTTGTGATCATTTTTTCCATGAAGTGACATCTCTGCCGTTTGGAAGAGGCCTATACTGGGGTCTGTAAAGTAAAGAAAGAAAGAATAAATGAAATTATTATTATTGTTCCCAAAAAATAAACATTATCTGTTGCTTTTTTCCTTAGTCAGGATATTAAAGGGGTTGGAGGACGTTAATACCTGTTCATACCTATCGGTCTGAATCAGGGTCAAAATTGAAATTTTTGCTATATTTCTTTAGTTTGGTCTAATTTGGTTCCAAACTGCACATGATTAAACACACCAAAAAAGTGTAAATAAAACATTTATTAAAGGAAATTTTCCTTTTCTTTATCAGCCAAATATCAAGGACTGAATGCTACAGTTAAAACTTTGTCATTTGACTCAGTCTGTGCCTTGTGCCGTCTGTTTAGCCCACAAAATGAAATATACTTCCAAATTAATTCAAGGTAAGTTTAATTTCTTACTGCAATAGAACCGCACTAGAGGTCACTTCTACACACCTTGCTCAGACATGCTGGAACTTCCCGGTCCTTTTGGTTCAAAGTGTGCATGGTTGCTGTGTTCACAACTGGGTTAAAAAACGCATCAAAGGAAAAACGCTATAGTTTGTTTCAAACAATACTAAACCGTACATACAATAAAGAGATCAACGGCTAGTCTCTAATAGTCCTTAGATTTTGAGAACTTTTTGGAAAATGAAAAAACCTAATGCTGTTCTACAACACATTACCTACATATAAACACTTACTTAAAAAATAATCAGTCCTAGCAAATCTCATGCTTCTTCTCTGAATGGACAGAATCTAACTGGGTTAAACTCATTCAAGCATTTAAAGCGTTTTTTATTAGCAGTTCTCACGTAAAAGAGAAGATTGAGCTTTTCTTTCCCTCCTTTCTTTGTCCGTATCTGTGTTTGTGAGAGAAAACCGAGAGCATGCTCCTCACCTTGGTAACCGGTTCCATGGTTACAGGCGAGCCGGGTTTGCCTCATGTACGCTTGAGCAGGTTGTTATTGTTCATGTTCTGATGTTTGAGCATGTTCAGTCTAGCCACCAGAGCTGAGATTTAACTCCCTGAGCTAATGAGTCACGAACACTAATCTGCACACACAACGGGAATTCTGTTCGTATGGAACATGAGAACTTTCTAGATAAAGCCACATGGCTTTACAGTAGATGAGAGAGTCGTGACGGCTAATAATATTATGGACAAGCATTCTTATCGCGTTCTTCGAACGTATTGCGTCTGAAAACGTTACTGTTATTTACTGGATAAATGCTACAGGTATTATTGCATCATAAATATGAGCGGCGTTCAAGTCAAACTGGGACTTGTGAATGAAGGCATGAGACTGATTTGAGATTTCTGAAGAATTCAAGCACAATACAATGATGGGACTCTACATTCCAGAAGAAGTCTGTATGCGACGATACCAGCCAAGGTGGCTTAGAGCACACTACGGTCATTCTCATCAACATTCAGCAAGTGGAACTACCTCATGAAAAACGGCCTGGTTTGATCACCAAAGGCATTCTGTGTCTGCAGGACAATGCACATCCACATACTATTCACTGCACCACTTGCACATTACAGGAGTGATTTGCCAAAATCCCCCATATAATCCTGATTTTATGTAGTCCAAGCCATTTCCAGATGTTTGGGCCATTTAAGGAGTTCCTGGGAATCCAGCGTTTCACATGTGAAGCAGGCAGTCTGATCATGGCACTGGCATACTGAGAAATCAAAGTCAGCCAGTTTCAGTATGCAAAAGACGACCATGCAACACTAGTTTAACAGGAAATAGGGGTGGGGAAAAGTAGCTGTAGATATTGGGTGCTCAAACTAGTGGGTGGGAATGGACAATTACTAGATATAGACTTTAAACAAATTTAAAATGAAATATTTGCATATTCTCCCCACACCTGGTGGGTTCCCCCCAATAGTGTACCATCATTGGTGTTTCCAAATTGCCCTTGGAGTATAATTGGGGTATGAGTATTGGTGCTTATGATGAGTTGGCACCCCTTTCAGGTTGTACTGTACTCAAAAAGTCCCTGGGATCAGCTGGCCTCACACAAGACAAGTGGTGCATACAGTAGCTGATTGATGGATTTCCCCAAAAAGTGCCTGAACATTAACCATAAGCTCGTACAAATTCCTCCCTTTAAATAAAAATAAAAAAAACTCAAACAAAGGATGATTGGAAATATTTTTGGATGATTGGAAACAGGAATATTGCCAAAAAATGCACCAATGAACCATGCTTGCAAGAAGCTGCCACACTAGACCAGAACCTGCCCCAAGGAGTGGAACTTCAAGGTAGGAGTATGTGGGGTTTTTATGGTTTGTGTTTAAAAAAAAAAATTTTTTTTAAAGTATCTAAACCTGAATAATTAAAAGTATTTTTTGACAAAATCGTTGTCTTTCATGAGGTTAGGACTGCAATTTAAGCAGTGTCATTTTATTAAATGTCCCTTTTGACTTTGTGTATGCACGGATTAGAGTCTCAACTGTAAGTCGCTTTGGTGTAAATATGAATCATGAAATCTGGCAGCTTCATCCCTTATCCAGTACTATGTATATCCCTGAGGCTTGGCCCTGTAAACAGGAAATTTATAAATATACTGTACACAAGAGCCAGTGCCAAACTCGGCTATAGAAACAGATCTCCTACACAGATGCACACAGCTGCGCAGGAGTAATCCCGTTATTTGTTCACGTCTGTTTTGATGCAGTCTGCTCAGATGTTGCTGTGCTCTGCTCATCTTATTGACAAAAAAAAAATCTCCCGCAATATTTTCTGTTTCTTATTGAACTCTATATCTCTTGCTTTTTGGTCTTTGTACTGTAAAGTACACTGAATTCTACAACAAAAAACTCCTACTCTTGAACATGCTTATCTTGAGGAAACACATTTTCCTGGTTCGGTACCTTTAAGGTGTAGCTTTACTAATCCCAGTCTGCGTTAAGACGCATGTTTGTGCATTATTTTATGGTTAAATTTAGTGGACTTCTCCCAAGCTGTCTCTTATGGAAAGTTTGGAACAGTCAGGAGTTCTTGTGTCACGACATCCCTCTTACAGGCGTAACTACAGGAGCAGCGCAGCCTGTGAAAGCTGCTAAGATTAATTAGTTTTGTTCCCAGTGTTTTTGTTGATGTTCTAGTCCTGTCCTGTCATTGTTGGACTGTGTTCCTGATTGTATCCATCTGTTTTGGATGAACTCCTTAGATAGTGTCTGTTTACTGCACATGCTTTTGTGACCAAGCCATGTTTTTTTTTAATTTTTTTTTTATAGCTATGCGTATCTTGTGCTTCCTGTTTTGAACCATCATCCATTTTCCTGTCTTATAATTATATTTTGTTACCTTTTTCCCCCTGACCCTGTTGGAAACAAATATTGGATTTTTCCCTAATAAACAACACACAGAGTATCCACACTCGCATTCTGTATCTAACTGTGTGTAACAGATTTATAGTGACTTGATTCATATGAAATAATAATAATAATAATACTGTAATAAAATCTATAAAATTTGTGTATAATGCATTCACGCTTATTGTCCTTAATGGTTGTAGATGGCGTTAGCTTTCTAATAAATTCTTAATTGATAATCATTTCAAAATGGTGATACCCTCAATTGTGGGTTCCTGTATAAAAGAAATTCTAAGTATGTCCAGAGGACTATCCCTTAAGTCCTACATGGAGCTTTTTTTTCCCTCTGGAGCGGTATGAATTTATTCTGTAAATTGTTTCTCATTCTGTTTCTTCTACATTCTCAGAAAAAAAAGGAAAAAAATGCTATAGCTTAAAACAGGTTTCAGAATGTTGTACTTAATAAATAAAAAATAAAGCAAGAAAGACAAATAAAGAAAAACAGGGTGGTATTACGTATAACTTACAGTACAATAACAGGACGTCGAAGAATGTGTTCTTCGTCTTATAGCAATTGTGAGCCGTCATATCGAGTGAGGTGTTTAAGTCGCACAGGTTAGTTTTGCGATATGCTTGATAGAGTTCAGTAAATGAAATGTATGAAATCAACAATTTTGCAAAAATCGGTTTAAATACCTTATCTTCCTGATATTAAGACAATCAATCTTTAGCATTGATCGTTATTAAGTTGGTCGTCATAGAAATACTTGGACTTTTTACTATAAAACTGGCAAAATTATTTTTAGAGGTAGCACGAAAATCCTGGTGTCAAAATCGGGCTGAGGCTTTTTTTTTTTCCATAGTAACCCGTAGAATCCTTATTTAAATTAATTGTAAAATTTTAGGTATTTCATATTATGAGTACGTTTAATGTTTTCTGTGAAATAAGTGTTCCTGTTATCACAAAGGATTAGAGCTGTGTGATTTAATTGATCGCTTGTCAATTTGATTAATTGAATCATCATTTTTTATTCAGAATTAATTTACACTTTAACACAGAAATGTTAAATGGGCTGAAAATGAGTTAACGGCAGTTGATGCGATACCCCCCACCTCCTGTACTGGAGTGTGGGAGCAGGGGATTGGCAGGGAAAAAGATTACTTATTAGATGCTTTTATTAGTTTTAATACTTAGTGAAATATATTTACTTAAGACAAAAATCAGACGGTAAAAATTTGTGCTATTGAATCAAATAAAAAATCGAATCAAATTGACAATCTACCTATTATGAACCTGCAAAGTACAAAGTCCTGTATCCTGAAAGATCAGTTACCAGTTTATCTTCACCTGACTGTTACGAAATGCTCACACTGGAGACTCCTTTAAAAAAAAAAAAAAAAAGCTATCTCCTAAAAGACAACTTCTCCAATGATTATGCATGTTCTTTTTTTTTAGTTGAATTACACTACATACATTTGTATTGGATTATGTGAACATCCAAGGTCCTGTGAAGGAGCTGTTACTATGGAAACAGGAAGGTGTTCGAACAGACCTGAGATTTGAGTTACAGCTGGAAGCAATGTCAGGGCTGCTGGTATAGAAAAATAATCCACATCTCTTTAGCAGTTTTGCTGATGCTGGAAAACCACTTAGATCTTGTGTAATTAGAAATCAGAATGAATGAGGTTCTAACAGTGTCTCTTGTTAACATAGTAAAGATTAAGTGGATCCTTAAGTACTGGAACGTTGCACTTATCGTAGTAATGGAAAGAGTATATTCACGTTCTTCTGTCTGTGCTGAACTTCAGGATATAAAGCCGTGCCTCCTCCTACACTATTTATTCAGCTACAGTATGTAAGCCATGATCAGTGCTTGTTATTCTTGTATTTTTTTTTATTCGAAAATTAACCTTTCCAGTTTGACCCATCTTTCCCCCTATTCCATCTCGTATTCACGTTCTTCAGCAACCTATGTGATCCCTCTGTCCATCTTCTTTTAGGCATATTTCTTTTTTTTTGAGAGCTTGTTTTTTTTTTTCAACTTAATGACAATAAAGCTACATTTTGTCTCTAAATAAATTCCAAGATATGCTATGTGAACTATTACTTAAAAACCATTGACCATGTGTATTTGTAAAGTAGGAGAACACTGGATTGAGGAATATGAGATGGAAGCATATACTGTAGGCCCGTGTCCACAGGATGTTTACAAGATTATAGCAAAGGTACCTGGGGCCCTGGGGACTTGGCACCTTCTAGAACTTTGTGTGAGCAAACACATCGGGCACTGGGGACATATGGGTAATTCATGGGAAATTCTTAATGAGAGAACATAGGCCTGTAGAAGAGCAGGATAGGGGGTTATATGGTGTAAGACCATGTCTCCTACTTTACTAAGACTGACACAAATGCCACGCCTCTTCCTTTACTTAAACTGACGCACAGAGGCCACACCTCCTTTACCAAGACTGACGCAGAGGCCATGCTTCCTTTACTGAGACTGACACACTGGCCACGCCCCTTCTTTACTGAGACTGACATACACAGGCCACGCCTCCCTATTTACTGGGACTGGCGCACGCAATGAGGGGGTTGTGGTTTATCTTTACACTTCTTCTAATCATCAATTTGTTAGTGATTAGATCATTATATAGTTATAATACAATAAAAAGCCAGATTTAAGATTTAACAAACCATGCTCCTTATTTCTCCGTCCCTTGCCCTCATTTTTCTGTCTCCCTCTGCATTCTGATCGCAACAGCGTTAGTGGGCGATAACATCCTGCTGGGAAGATGGGAGGGAAAGGAGGATGAAAGGACGGATGAGTGCGGGCATGAAGGAATGCGACTGAAATATAGACAAGGACGCAGAGCATTAAAACATAGCGAAGAATTTGAAACCCGAAGCAGCCGCTCAAGATTAATTGAAAAGTCGTCTCGCTGTTCTGAAATTCTTTGATCAGAAATGGATGGAAAAGGAGCAGATGGCGTTATGCTGCTACTTTAAGCCTGGCATCAATCCTTAGGGCTTTGTGGCACAACTAGCAGAGCTGTCGTACGTTCTTATGCATTCCCTTGCACACACATACACACCTGTCAAGTCACTGTCAGATATGGAGATATGCAGAATAAGGCACATATTCTGCACAAAAAAACATATTATTTTGCAGAACACGTACACAAATATAAAAGATTGTGTTGGTTTGTCCAATTACTTTTGAGCACGTGAAAATGAGGGGTGAAATGAAAATGGCTGTAATATCACCAAGTCGTGTGTTTGCTCTACTGATCAGGAACGCATCTCAGCAATCCGTCCGTGTGAGAGCATCTGTCCTTCACTCAGAATGATGTAAAGTAGGTGCAATCAGTTGTTCCCAGGGTTTCGTTACTTTCTTGTGTTTAGTTCATATCACCTAGGAAAGACTAAGGAAGTTTGGCAGTGCATCGGCATCTTTCATTTTATGTGCAGTTAAGTGAGTCATTAATTGTTACAGTGGATATTATATTTTAAAATGACAAGATTTTTTATTTTTACAACGTCTGTTTTTATAGATTCTGTCTTCAAGGAGCAAGAGATTTTTATGATGATAAATAAGCCTTATGATGATGGCCTTAAGGGACTCCCCCACCCCCACCCCCTCCTCGTTTACCCATAAGTTAAGAAAAGAACCGAACAAACCTGAAAGAGAATATAAGAGTAGGAGTACAAAACATGTGGCTGTCGGAATCGCACTTGTTAGCAGCGTTGCGCATTAGCATTTTTTTCCTCCTGCAGCACGGCAGTGTGTTTAGACTGGAAAGTCCTGCATTGCACCAAGTCGAGGCAGTTGAATATCAGTGTCTTCCACCCGGACGCCTCTGGCTATCTATTGCTTTTTTTTTTTTTTTGACTAATGAGTGTAGTACAAGTTGCACATTGGGAAAGTCTTGGAAATGTGGTTCGCGCACTGATTTAAAAGCAGCGATTGCAGGAACCGCTTTAAGATGGAAGTGAGCGCAGGGGGAAAATAAATTTGTATCCCTTGTTCCTCATGCATGGTGACCTGGAACAACCCTTCAACCAGCATCTGTCAACACATTTGTCACCTTCAAGCTGGCCATGCCTTATATTTCTGTCATTTAGATAAGCTTAGAATTAGCTCAAACATGCTCTGTTGAACAGACATCATTATATCAGCAGATGAGAATTTGGCTGAGACAGAGTACTCAGCATCTCTTATTTGCATGTATGACATAAAATTAAGTGATCAGTGCGGAATGCCTAAATATCTTTTGAGTGCCTTATGGCTTTTCTATAAAGTCTAACTATTTCCATCCTCTCACACAGAACGTTTGATTAATCCCATCCACTTACACCAAAGTTTGACCGATCAAATCCACTCCCAGAAAAAGTTTTACCAATCAGATCGCTTCCCTCCAATAATTTGACCAATTGTATCTGCTCCCACAGAAAATTTGCCCAGCCACCTCTATGTCTGCCGATAGTTTTCCAGACGCTCAAGTTTCTGCAGGAACTTTGATCAGTCCAATCTCTTTGGCTCTCAGAAAATCTCTGACCAATCCCATCCACTCCTGTGCCAACCTTTTTCTTCAAGGGGGTTAGAGCAACCCTGTCCACTCTCGCAGGAAGTGTGCCCAATTCAACTTTCGGCTGCATGAGGGTTGACCAATCCCATCCACATTTATTCAAATTCATACACTCCCATATGCTTAAGTTCCTGCCCAGATAACATTTGACTGATCAAATCTCTGCCTACCAATAATTTGACCAATTTGCCATACGCTCAAGATCCTGCAGAAAGTCTATCCAGTCCTGCCTGTTTCCTCAGATGGTTTGACCAAACATTTTGGCTCCCAGGGAAAGTTTTGCTAATCCCCTCCACTTTCACAGAATGTTTGTGCCAGTCCTTTTAGAAACTATGCCCAATCACATCCATGCCTGCTGAAAGTTACTGTATCAAATGCCCAAGTATATTGACGGACCACCCTTTTAAAAAATCTGTCCAGTAAAAGCAGGGAACAAGATTAACTAGTAGCAGACAGTTTCCTCTCGCAGTACTGTACCTGTTTATTCTGCTCCCTCGAGTGCGGCGTACTAAGAGGCAGTGCATGCAGCGGATGCCAGTTACCATAATAAGAAGGGTGTACTAATAAAATGTAATGTCTGGTTTTTACGGGCTAAATGCTCTAACAAATGCTCACCTTTGTACACCAAGGAGTGTTAAACTTTTTATTCTTATAGAATAAAAGAAGAGGGTTAGTTAGTTGGATCTTTGATGTGTGAAATTAATAGAAATGTCAAATAAATCAAAATATTGTGTTTAAGGTCATATATATATTAGTTGTTTGTTGTATGCAGTAGATCACTTTTGTGCTTGCAGGTAATGCCGGCCCGCTCCGTTGGCTACCACCACAAGTATGTTTTAGACATGTGAAAAACACTGCATTTACTTACAATGAATAAACAACTTGCATATCTAATGGCCTCCTTCCATCTTTGTGAAAGTAAAAACCGTGTAGGGTGCCAATGCCAGTACTTACCGTTAACAAGGATCTAGTCTCTGTATACCCAACACCTGGCATTGACCTACTCCGTACTCTCAGACAAAACACTCGCAAAACTCTGTTGAAACGGTCACAAACCATCTGGTCAGCACTCACACTCTGTGAATCCTCCGTGCATAAAAACAAAACCTGTTCTCCTCTGTCAATGCAGATCTCGTCATCCAAGTGGCAAAGGACAAGTTCGGAGCCATCAAGTCCGAGTACCAGAAGGTAAGTGTGTGTGTGAAGCTGTGTGTGTGTGTGCGCTGTACAAGTGCAGTAGTTGAGCTCAGGAGAGCTCATGTCAGTTTTTCATCAGGGTGTTGATTGATGGTGACATCTGAAGAGAAAATCTTTTACCCCATAACACAGACTGTGCTGCAAGAGGTAATTGTTTTTTGGCAATGACCACAAGAACTAATTACTTGTTTTATTGCTAATATAGCTCCATTAAACATTACCCACAGTACCCCTTTTCAAGTTGAGATTTGAGAATGTAGAGGGTATAACAGATATCCCTTGATGCACATATACTGTAAGTGGCGTATCCTGTCTGTACACCTCCATTTTGTCCCATTTTGTCTTAACAAGCTGTAAGAGGTGCCATGATTCCTCTGTAACCATGTTCACTCATTTTGCCCATTGCCTCGGCACACTTAAGAATGGGGAGTTCCAGATATTTTTGATTCTCTTGAACCATGATTCGAACTTCGATTCAGACTAATTATTGGGACTTAATCCAGCACAGTATTACACCTTGTTCCTAGTTCTTAAGTGCTTTGTTTGCCTTTTATCTACCTGTTGCTTTTTCTGACCATCTTTTGTGCTCTTTTTTCCCCTGTATCCTTTTTGTGTCTTTTTTTGCTTTTTCTGCATGCCTCTCATCATCTGGCTATCCCCAGCCAGAGAACATTGTTCTGACACTGCAGGTAAAGTGTGCACTGAGCCAGCACCCTTATCATCCTTCAGTTGTCCTTTATCACCCTGGACATTAATATTAAAATAGCACTTTCCTTCCTTAATCTACACTTCTACCGTACATCTTCCTGTAGCTCACTGATTTTTCCCGTTAAGGCTTTTTCTTCTTTCAGGTCTTTAAGGTCTTTGGTGTAGTTATTATATACTGTGAATGTCTTTGTTGTGTCACAAATGTTGTGATGTCTAGATATTAGAGTTGCATAAAATGTTTGGATCCACTACTCAACCTTACAGACGGATCTATTGACCATGTCTGCACACTCCAACCTTAACGGTTCATGTCCTGTAGAAGTTCTGGTCATGTCCGCCCTCAATCAGTCGTACTCTGACCATGTCTGGTCACTCTCGTACACTATAAGGCCAAATTTTACCTGTCCAAATGTAGTTTTGGAACATCTCATTTCAGATCTAGTCTTTTTAATGTTTAGTCATTTACTTTCTACATTATATAACAATGCTGAAGATTTCAGAACTATGGAATAACATGTGGAGACACAAGTCAAGTGCATTTGCAAAACCCATCAAGCAATATGATGAAACTAGCTCTCATGAAGACCACCCCAGGAAAGCAAGACCAAAACGTACCTCTGCTGCAGAGGAGAAGTTCAATTAGAGTTACCAGCCTCAGAAATCACCAATTAACAAACAGCACCTCAGATTAGAGACGTTATGAAGGATTTACAGATCATCATTAGCAGATACATCTCAATATCAACTGTTCGAAGAGATTAGTGGATACTTTGGACGTCTTCAGCATTGTTTTACAATGTAGAAAGAAATAAAAATCAGGAAAGACCATGGAAGTAGAAGGTGAAAAGGCTCTCCATTGGATGTTGGATGGTAGATGTGTGGGGGTGCGCCCATTTACTGACATGACTATGCCTGATGTAAGGAGACCGAATGCAGTTGGCATTCCAGTTTATTCCAAAGCTCGTCAGTGAGGTTCAGGTCAGGGCTCTTCACCTTTGGCCAGCAATGGTTTTAAGAAGTTTGCTTTCAAGTGAATATTTATTGTGCCTGGCAGTCTGAACTTTGATTAGTTCTGCTGAAAATCCTTCAATGTCAGTATGACCCAAAGAAACCTTACCTGTGCCACACATCCCCTGATTACAAATGCCTGCTTATGCAGAAACTCTTACCAAGTCCTCCTACTACCAAAGAAACATGTCTTCTCTTCCCTGCAGATACTCTGACCGTGCCTTCCCACTCCTTCATAATATCATCGTGCGCAAACCTACTGCACTTGCAGATTTTCTGGCAGCGCCTACTTCCTTACCCAGAAACACTGAGTGTCCTTTCTGCTCCTACAGAAGTGTGACTAATCTCACCCACTGCTTTAGTTATGATTTTTTTTGTTTGTACCCACAAGCATGCATCATTTTCTAACGAATTCAGTTGGTTCTAATTGCTGACATATAAACATATTACCTACTTAAACCACAGTGACCCGGACTAGAATATATCTCTTAATAATGAATGAATAAATTAACTAGGCACAAGCAAGCGTGATTATATGATGGCCGACCACTAACCACATGGAAGTATGACATTTTTGTTGAGATCTGTCGGATCTGTGACCTAATACACGAGAGGTTCCCTACTCCATTGCCAGCTCAGCAGCACCCCTCACATGTCTATTACCAATTACTTAAGAATACTGCAGCTGTTATCTTTCACATGGTCATAGCTTCTATAATTCTCACTGTGTCTAAAATTACATTTCTTTGAATCCCTTTCCTGTTTTTCATGACCAGTTCATACTTCATTTTAGACCACACACACACTCTGTTATAATCTATTTGGCATGTTTTACGCCTATAAATTATTGGCTTAGCTATGAGAATTGTCCAAAAAAAGCTCTTGCATGTATTGAAGGTGATAATGATATATAATGCCTTTAATGTTATAGATTAGAGGCAGTGGGTGCTCTAACGGTGGAAGCTCTGTGTTGCTGATTTGAGGGACAGGGTTTGAATCCTGCCACCACCAGGTTGCCACTGTTGGGACTTTGGCAAAGACCCCTAACCCTATGCCCTAAAAATCTTAGCCACTGCATTCCAGTCCCTGGCCCAGTTAGAAAATGGGAGGTGCCAGAAATGGCATTCAATGTAAAACCTGTACCAGACCTTGTGGATCAAATCATCTGAAGAGACAACCCATAGATTAAAAGGGAAAAATCCCAAGAAAAAAAGAATATAATACAGCAAATCCCCTACATACGAACGAGTTCCGTTCCGAGAGCTTGTTCATAAGTCCAGTTTGTTCATAAGTCCAACAAACATTGTCTAGATGCTAGAATACTAACATAATTGGCTATAAACAGCATAAAATTAACATGTTCCATTATCTTGTCCTCGTTTTTTAGAATCATGCCGATGGTTGAACGATTCATGTTAAAAACGTGCGATGTCTGCCATATTCTCTCAATTATTTTCACTTTTGTCTTCATCGTAATTGCATGGCGTTTCTTAGCAGTCCCAGCTTAATTTGCGCTGCTTTTATACTTGCTTCCGGACATCCTCGGATACACGCTGCACGCACGTGACAATGTCTGTAGGACATGATCTACAGTAACTTTCGTGATTGAACATGTGCGAAAGTTCATAACTTGAATGTTCATGTGTACGGGACTTGCTGTTCACTAATATTTGCTGAAATTTGGCAGTTCCTTTAGCCATGGATGCATACCTTTTGTGTAAAAAAAAAAGGTTTGGTGTTTTTTGCTAAGCCCTAATAATAGCCCAACCTTAAAAAAAAAACAAAAAAACACCTGACCTATTCAGTTACAGGAAATTTCAGAAGGTAATAGTATTGCATTGAGTTCCTTCACTTACTCTGTCTCTCTGAAGCCCCAGCTAGTTAACCTGTGAGTGTTGGACCCAACCCCGGTCATTCTTTTAAGAACTGAAAATCCATTGCTTGTGCTCCATGTCCCGAGCCTGTACCCTGTCCTCAGAAACCATGATGGATTGACTACACTTTTTATTAAAGGCACGCACTCTTGTTCATGCTACATTAAAGTGACGTACTGTATGTCTTCTGCGCGCCAGGCCTTAAAATGTCCATTTGCTATAAATCTGTTCAGACCGAAAGCTCAGGTTCCCAACCTCACCTTGGCCTGAGAGCAGCGAACGTTTTTACGGGAATATGAAACTAGATGTAAGCCAGGCAGACAGTGAGACTGAGAGTCCTGGAATCTGGAGCCTGGAGAGCTTCCAGCAGCTCATTTACTGTGCATTGCTAAGCAGACAGCGCTCATCATTTACTTTTGATTAATTATGACCCTGCTGTGTCATTTAACACGGTGAGGGAATTCCTTTTCGCATTTCTGATATATTTTATTCAGTTTTCGAAATAAGGGAGTGTTTTAAATTGAGTCTAGTTTTCAAATTACGATTAAAGATGGCTGGAAATGAGTCTGATCTTTTGTAATTCAATAAACAATCAGAGCCTTAAAACAGACATCCATTATGATATCAGATGTCTTTTTGGTGTGTGTTGCATTTCCTGATTTATGAGTAACTCTCCTGTCCTGTTCCCTTCATTAGTTTGTAGTGTAAGCTCTAACAATAGGGACTTTTAGTTTTTAACAGCTGTAGTGATGGCTGCTGTGACTAAGAATCAAGGTAAACCGGGGGCAAAATGATTAAACAACCAACGTATGCATGACATAAACTACACAAAAGGCAAGACTGTTGGTCTCAGAAATGTAAAATCAGCTTCCTGTGATCTTTGCCGTAATGGACCAATGGCTGTACGAACATGTTTCTCAATTAGTCACCATAGCCATCTTTGCATACGTCAACTCTTAAAAGTCCCGAATGTCTTTAGAGTCTCATACTGTACATTTCCTGATTACTTACAGTGTTCTATTTATATTATGCACGCTGTCATAACTCAATGCCCGGAATGTAAAGTTTAAACGTTACGTTGCGCAGGTGATTTACTATGAGCTGGGCTTTGTGGTGTGCGCGGTCATCGGGATTCTCTTCATCGTGCTCGTGCCGCTGGTCGGATTGCTCTTCTGCATGTGCCGCTGCTGCGATAACTGCGGAGGAGAGATGCACCAGAGACAAAGGAAGAACGCGGACTGTCAGAGAGGCCTGCTCACCACGCTCCTGCTCACCACCACCTTCATCATCACGTAAGTGCTAAGTGTGTGTGGGTAGGTACAGTACATGTGGTTATCTCCAAAACTGTACTCTAAACTCCTAATAACACTTACATCATTAAGAGCAATAAGTTAAACGTGTCACATCCTCAATAGTACATCTTCCGCCAAAACTATGTGGACACCTAACCATCACCAAAGTGACCAAATCCGTGACCATGCACATGAACGCAGATTTGGTCCCTTTTTTATTCTTACAGTATAATTAACCTGCACTCTTCTGGGAAGGCATTCCAGTAGACTTTATATGGGGATGCGAGTTCATTCAGCCACATGAGCATTCGTGGGGTCAGGCACCGATGTCAAGTGAGAAGTTCTGGTGCATAGTCGGCAGTCAAATTTATTCCAAAGGTGTCCAGGGCTCTATGCAAGACACTTGAGTTCTTTGCAGCCAACCTTGTTTTTATGGAGCTTACTTTTAGTTCCAGTGAAGGAAATTTGTATTGCTACAGCATACAGACATTCTAAACAAAGTGTGCACTTTCACTTTGTCAAGTGTTTGGGGAAGAAAGAAGCACATACTTGTGTGATGCTTAACCTACTTTTCACCATGTAGTGTCTTTCACCATGTTGGGACTATTTTTACTTTGCTTTAATCAGTTTCTGTACCGTGCTGCTATAACAAAGCAATTTTCCTATTCAGATCAGTTACCTAAACACCCACTCGCCTGCCCACCTAGCCTCAGCTTTGTACACCTATCCACCCACCTAAGCCCAACTTTTCCACTAAATAAAGCTCCAAAACCAAAAGTAGTCACTGAACTACCTATCCACCCACTCACCCAGCTCTCTAAATACATATCTACTGTACCTACGTACTTAACTACCCACATTCCCCCCTGAAATAGTAGCACAAACCATGTGCTTTTTACAGTTTCATGACCTCTATATATGTACAGTAGTACCAGTACAGTGACCATCACAATATGAAAATGATGATCACTTGATGATCTGGTCATGTGCACTGCATCCCTCAAACAAATAAATACAGCATTTAAAACTTAAAGATCAAACTTTCTGCCAGTGCATTTCAAAATACAAAAAAATGTTATGTTGGATCAAGGGTTATTTTAAATAGTATAGGTTTAAATAATGACAAATCTCCATTTTTTTTTTTTTTACAAGAAAATCATGAGTAGATCTGTTTATGCAGACTTATAGTATATAGATGAGTCATGTCAGTTGAGAGCAAAAACTGAAAAAAAAACCAAAACTGTGCATTTGCTTGTGTTGGTGGTCTTGGAAAAACTTACTAAAAGCTTACGACCTTTGAAGTGTGAATGACATGTTGGTTACCTTAAAGGCCATTCAGGTGGGCTTTTACCAACAAAATATGTGACAAGAAAAACCAAAAACCACGGCCATAAGTTAATTGCCGTGGCAACAAGCACACTTCCATGCTATCCTGATGCGCAGTTGAACTTTTTTGAGAGAAGCATTACTACTGAGCCTACCTTTCAGAATATGAAAAGGCCGGACACACAGAGTCCATAAGGGCAACAGGACAAAACCGAACTCGAGGTGGTTTATGGTCGCTTCTTTATTAGAGATTCCATAGGCAAGGCTCGGCTGCCTGGAGATGAACAGCTCGGTCAGCTCACACACATATTAAATCTCCAGGGCCAGGAGGCACCACGGCGTGCTGGTTCTAATGAAGCTATTACAGTGACGCAGACAGAGCGGCAACCCAGAGTGGGCCAAATTACAGAGAGTGGGGGGAAAAAAAAGACTTGACAACAGTGAAAGAATGTCAAGTACCTGCTGGTCTTTTGGGAGCTAGACTGAAAATGCTCGAGCAAGATGACTTTGAAGCACAAAAGGCCATTGTTGTGAGCGCAGTCCATTAAGACAGGCATGGATGACCTCTTGGCTTCAAGAAGCTCCAGGAATAAGATCACTCGCTGACATGCGAGTGACTAAAGAGGTCCTTTAAAGCAGTGTTTTCAAACTCTGATCCTGAAGGACACCCCTGCCCTGCACATTTTAATGTTTAAGAGTTTCCTGAACAATGCTCATCATTCTTAGCGTCTGTCTATTGTGTAACATGGAGTGTCCTCTTCTCGGCCGTGCCCTCATTTTTATATCCTATTGGCAGCAGTGTCGGTGCTGGTGCCGCTCTTTTAAGGGAAAAAAAAAAATCAGGAACCAGTTATACAGCTGAGTAAATCAAGATGTGACCCAATTAGCACGCAGCAGGCATGACTGTTCGTTACTGTCATCCTGCTTGCAAGATAGAAGTAATTTTTCTCAAGGATGCTGTCACACACCAGAGCAGCGGCGCTATAAAGTGATCAGACGTCACACAGGGCCTTCAGGCAAGGCTGATTTTTATTTTTAGCTCCTTTTTTTTATCTGACATGGCATCAGATATACTGTAAGAACTAAGGTCCATGAGCAACACTCTGCATGGTGTCACATTTCAGTCGTCTTTGTGATCTGATATTTTGGAAACTGCATTTTTCAAGGCGGTAAAAGTATACATCCATTATACATTACAGTACATCCTAGCATTGGCCAATGATATGCAATGTACTGTATTATTACTCTGGGAGGAGTTATGGAAGTCTAGCTCTTAAGTAAAAAAAAAAAAAATTGTTGCAGAAATTACACTGGAAGAAGGAAGAAAATAATTGTACACTCAGGATGTTGTGTACTCAAAAGGAAACGATTGTCTTTCACTTGAGTTCCCAGCCTGCCATGGCCTACTTTCTCTCCTCACACAAGGGCAAGGGTGCTGGGGTAATTTGGAAACAGGGAAAACATTAATGCTAGTGTATTTCAGACACAAAATACATTGCTTTAAAAGCTTAAAACAATGTATTTTGTGCTCTCAAATGTAATATGTCCAAAGTAAGGTCATTAATATGAACAACAATTAAAATCAAGGTAATTTAAGCAACCAGATATTAACCCTAAAGGAGGAACTTTTTGGTATTTTCGTCTGTCCACGTGCCTTCTGGCACATCAGGCAATGGATACACCCTCTCTGGAGATATCTATCGTTTCTGTGGCAGTTACTTGCTACTATCTTGATGTCCGATTGTCTTTCACACATGATGGGCAATTTGGGAATGGCAATTAAATCTGGGAGGAAACCAGAGTACTCGGAGGAAACCCTTCAAGTACGGGGAGAACATGCAAACTCCATGCACAGACCCCGAGGTGGGAGTCGGACACAGACCCTGGAGGTGCAAGGTGGCGGTGCTAACCACTAAGCCACTGTGCCGTCTAGAGGTTGTTGTATCTCCTTAAATTAAGAAGAACATTTAAATGAACAATATTACAAACAGGAGCTTAATGATGTTTATTGATATCTGCTGAAGCTGCACACATACACATACAAATGCCATTAGGACCCTGCATGAGTAAGCGGGGGGTTAAAACTATTGCTTACTGTGTATTGTTAAAAATGACTAATCTACTATACTGAATTGCAGTAAAGGCCAAAGAAATGACCTCGGCTAATTTGACATCTCTTGCTAATTACTGAGAGCTCGGACCAGTTCAGTGGTGCTTTTCTAAAAGATTGTGCCTCCTGATAATTCTGTGTCACTCTTCACCTTCAGTGCATCTCCACATCTCCTCACAGTGACTTCCTTTGTCCGGATCAGTCTCCTACCTGTTTTTCCTCAGCACATCGATCGTATTTCATCTCCGCATCCCAGACCAGAGAGAAGCCAGCGAGTGGATCTGGAACAGAGATGTTGTTGGGTGAAACCAGACCCTGTGGGTCGGCCCCTGTTTAGAAAGGCATTTAATGGGGTTCTCACCCCCACCCAGAGCTCGGACAGCCCCCCTGTGAGGCAGCTAGGAGAGCACCGGGAGCACGGCGGGAATACAGCAGGGCATTGTGCAGCGGAAACACGAACCTCATGCCCAGCAACAGCACGCCACATTTTCCCGTGCAGCGCACCAACACAAATTTCGCAGCTTAATTAAGTCGAAACATTCGTAGCTTTATTTCGGAAACATCTGTCGCATCCTGGTGAGAAACGAAGCCGAGGCGTGCAAGTGTAAATGATGAAACACTGAAACTAGTGCGATTTAATTAATCAAGCTTGCGATTCCCTCCTAAATGTTCCCTCCAGACTTTACCAAACAAGTTTAACATTTGCTCTGTTCTGATTTACATGACATATGGTGTATGCAGAGTATTTTTTTTCACCCAAAAGTAAATACGGTGGAACCTCAGCATACAAATTTAATCTATTCCAGAGGCGAGTTCTTAAAGAGAAACTTCGTATTGTGAAATGCATTTTCCCAGAGGAAAT
Organism: Leiocassis micropogon; assembly: GCA_028565275.1. Taxonomy (NCBI): domain Eukaryota; kingdom Metazoa; phylum Chordata; class Actinopteri; order Siluriformes; family Bagridae; genus Leiocassis; species Leiocassis micropogon. The sequence continues at coordinate 27,905,828 of JAOVVA010000001.1, forward strand.
AATGTAAATGCAGATTATTTGTTCCAGCCACCCAAAAATATTATCAGTATTACCCATTTCAAACACTTTTTTTTTCACACATTTTTCTTCATATAATAACAATGAAAACATTTAGAAAAGATTTGTAAATGAAGTAAAATATGACTCATTAACTCCGCTAAACCTTAATTTATGATTCCTTTTGGCACCAACTGCTTTAAAAACCAAACTGAAAGTGGCTCACTTTTCTTCTTGCTAACATTCTTGGGACCCATGTTATGTCTTCATTAAATCTTGCACAAAGTGCAAAAAAAAAA
>JAOVVA010000001.1:27906223-27927979 GCA_028565275.1 Leiocassis micropogon
GCATAATAATTTGGAACGCGGTGGGTGTGTGTGTGTGTCTGTGTGTGTGTGTGTGTGTGTGTGTGTGTGTGTGTGTATTTATATATATGTATATATATACACCAACGCAAACGACTTTTGATCGGCTCCCGGACATATGAGCAACCGGAAGTACGTACCTCTGGATCAGTAGCTAGTATGCTGCAAATTTCTTGCAAAATTTTTATTTCCAAGGCGAAAATTCGTAAGGCATAGCTTTCCACTGTATTTCATTACAAAATAAAAAGGCAGAAGCTCTAATAGCCACAAATCTGGAAGCATAAGTGCTGAAAATAGCTTGCTAGAAAACCAAAATACATAGTATAAGATTTAGCAGAATGTTACAGTAGCTAGCTTGCTAATGCTAGTTACTTGATTTTAATAGTTACAGTAGGTTACTCATAGCTAGCAAGTTATAAAACTTATACTTCTGGAGAGGTGACATTAGCTTAGATTATTACTAACATGGAACAATTTGTAGATTAAAAAAGTGAGCACACTTCCAAAAACTGCCGCGTCATTGTTTAGCGACATTAACCAAACTTGTATACAGGGTCCCGGGGCCTAAAGCCCATCCCAGGAGACTTCCTGGATCACAGAGTACATCCTGGGTGGGGTGCCAATACAGTACATCGCAGGGCACAGACATGGGCATTCACACACTAAGGGCAATATAAGAACACCACTTAGCCTAATCTGCATGTCACTGGACTGTGGGAGAAAACCAGAGTACCTGGAGGAAACCCACCAAACCACAGGGAGAACATGCAAATTCCATGCACACAGACCCTGAGGCGGAAATCGAACCTGGACCCTGGAGGTGCAAGACGACAGTGCTAACCACTAAGACACTGTGCCGCCACTAGTACTACCAACATATTTAATACTTGGACTTAGTATTTTTAGTCATTTATTATTTAGCATCATTTCCCAAGCGAATGGCTAGATTGCTAGCAAAGGTGTGTGTTGCTGTTTTAGCCTGAATAGTTTGTATTGTCTGGCCAGTGCTAGAATCATAAAGACTATTAAAAAGTCGATAGAGAACATGAGTTAATTTTAGAAAATTGACAACAAATGAAGTATCAAGTCTCCTGGCAAGAGATGACCCAAAAGCATATGAGAGCAAAGTCTAAAACGATTAGCATGAAATTCAAACGGTTAGATACACACACTGCATTGCCGTCCCCCTCCGGGCTGCACACAAGTTCTTTCCCGATGTCTTCCCACTCCAGAAAAAAAAGAAAAAAGCAAATGACAGCAAATATTTCTCTTCCTGCCCTGGCAACATTGTCTTAATAAGGTGTCGTGTCTTGTTTACACATTCATTTTGGAACCGTCACATCTGGTGATAGTGGGTTTTTTTTTGGGTTTTTTTTTTCAAAATACCTTCAGGCTAAAAATTAATCTTGAGTTTCTCCCTGCTCGAATTGTGAACTCTTTTCCTTATGCGAGTAAACCTTTTTTTTTTCCCCCCTCCCTACCTAATTGCCTTAGAGACTCGCATCATCTTTAATTCCACTTGGTTCCCTGCGTAACTCCGATCTCCTGACCCAGCTGGTCCAAACAAACAGCATATTTACTAAAAGGGAAGGAGGGCAAACGTTAAGGGGAGGGAGGGAGAATAACAAAGCCTCTTTGTGGTTCAGAGTTCAGTACAAGTCGCCTGAGCTAGTAGCGCTGTTGATGTCCTGAGAGCGGACGGGGAGACCGGCGTCACTTTAGTTCAGTAGTTACTAAATAGGAAAAAAATTTAAATTATTTCCGACATTGCTTCTAACATTGGAGCTGTGTGCATGTCAGTGTGTGGTGGGGGAGATTTGGAGTCACCATGGCTACACTTTTCTGCCAATAAAATGTCTCTGCTTAGTGAAAACACAATTATATTACACCGAAACGAAATGCAATTGTTCGACTTTCTAACTTTTCGTTGGCTGCCTGTCTGCATCCAGTTTAACAAATGCAACAATAAAAACACCCAGACTGCTTTTAACTGGATACAGATTAGAGTATCCAAAAGTCTGGTACGTTTGAGTACCTTGAACACATGTACCATGCCTGGGCGTTGATCCACACATGTACCATGCTCGAGTCCACTTGAGAAGGGTGCTCGAGTACAGTACATGATCCTCGGCCATGGTTCGAATCAAATATAAATGCTCGCAGTACCTAACCACAGAAGGGGACCGCTGTATAAATTGTGACATCAGTAGTGTGCTTCAGCTCATGGCCGATACAGGAGGATTCGAACCGTGCCTTATTATTATTATTGGTAATGGTGGTAGTAGTAGAATTGTACTCGGGTACACTTCATATATACAGTACATTCAACAATACAGCAGGTGGCAGTATGCAACGAGCCAGCAATAAACACAAAGAGAAGAAGAGAACATGGATGTCAAATTTCACCTAATATTATTTTTATTTTAGAATTGCTAACAAATGCGGTCATCTTTTTGAGCCACTGCTCTTGCTACGCGATTTCACTTGAAAGGAGCCTTTTATAGCGCTGGCAGAGAAACTGTGTCAGGCTCATGAATCAGTCCCTGCATTAACAGTTTTCACAAAGTGTTTTTTTTTTTCTTCTTTCCATCACACAGCAATGAAAACGTAGCTGTCCTTTAAAGCCGCACCTCCTGCTGCTACCTGCGGGGATGTTAGAAATAGCTTGAAATGAATCAGTGATGATACCTGATTAATTCTGTCCCAGCCTGAATAATTATGTTGTTGTTGTTTTTACCATGGTTCCATGGCTTATTATATAGTATAATCATATATACACAGTACATATATAATCTGAGTGGGAATTGTAATGATTATTAGCCATTTCAGTGTGAATGATGTAATGCATGTGGAAAACTGTAGGTGTTTTTTTTTTTTTTTTTTCCCCGAATGGTTGGTTTTTCATGTGAGTGCTGCCCTCTACCGGTTGGTTTTGTCAGTGTTACCATGAATTATCTAGAGCACTGATGTACTGTAGAATGATTTTGAGGGTATTTTCTGTCTTCTTTGCTCCCAGTGCTGGGGTCCTGTGTGCATATGCAGCCAATCAGAACCTGAGTTCTCAGTTGAAGACCATGAAGAGGCTTGTTAACAGTAACCTGAGAGACTTTTACACCTTTGCCAATAACACACCAGCGGTAAGAACTTAAAGACGTTGTCCTGAATCACATAGCGTGGATAGATGAATAGATTGATTCACATACTGTATGAGCATATGTAGGGGATCTCAAGGTGAAAAAAATAGATGAGTGGTTGAACAGGCAGTAGAATGAAAGGATGGGTAAATGGATGAGTGGGCGGATGGATTGTAAGATAAATGAGCGGATGGTCAAAAAGATAGACGGGATATATGAAGAGGTGGGATGGATGAACTGGTGACTATAAAATGCATGGACAGATAAAATGAGTGGATAAGGAGATAAATGGATGGATAAATGGGAGAGCGACTGGACAGGTGGACGGATAGGTGGGTTGGAATGGATAGTGGATGACTATCAAAGAAAAATGACTGGACAAACTGCCTATAAGAAATTTTACTATGGTATATATTTGCTGATATAGTACATGTACTATACATAGTACTATAGACTATAGAATGGTCAAAAAATACGTTATACATGTTAATGTACAATAATAGTAATGCTTATACATTATGGTACCATCATATGTATGCAACATTAAATACCAAAGTGTATGTTGGAACTCAATATTACATACAGTGTACCATATTTCATGTACTGTACCATGGTAGATACAGGTGCAAATTATTGTACACTGAATGGTACATACCAATGGACATAACATGGCTGTACTTTATGCCATTGTACATAATGTGCTCACAAGCAATGCACATAGTATAAATATTGTGCCATTTTAAAAATATTGTCATAACCATAATGAAAAATAATGAAATACAACTAAATATAAAGTGCTGTAAAAAAAAGTATTTCTTCTTTTTTTTCCTTTTTATGCATATTTGTCACACTTGAATGATACAGATATCCATTTAATATTACAAAATACAAAGCACCCTTTTTAAATAATGATTTATTGATTTAATAAATGAATCATTTATTAAAGTGAAAAAAGCTGTCCAAACCTGTCTGGCTCTATGTAATTGCATACCAACAGTAAAACATGGTGGTGGTAGTGTGATGGTCTGGGGCAGCTTTAGGACCTGGACAACGTGCCATAATTGATGGAACCATGAACTCTGTGCTCTACTAGAAACTCCTACGGGAGAATGTTCGTTAGCTCAAACGCACCTGGGTGATGCAGCAGGACAATGATCCAAAACAGACCAGCGAGTCCACCTGTAAATGGCGCAAAAAAAAAAAAAAATGTAATTAAGTCTTTGGAGTGGCCTAGTCAAAGGTCCGGACTTAAATCCGGCTGAGATGCTGTGGCATGACCTTAAACAGGCCATTCATGCACGAAAAACCCTCCAATGTGGCTAAATTAAAACAATTCTGCAAAGAAGAGTGGGTCAAAATTCTTCCGCAGCGATGTGAAAGACTCGATGCCAGTTATCGCAAACATTTGTTTGCTGTTACCACCAAGGGTGGCACAACCAGTTATGAGGTTTAGGGGGTAATTACTTTTTCACAAAGGGCCAGTCAGGTTTGGACACCTTTTTTTTTCTTAATAAATGTAATCATCATTTAAAAACTACATTTTGTATTTACTCGGGTTATATTAACATTTGTTTGATGATCTGAATCATTTAATATGCACACAAAAAAAAATAAATCAGCAAATCCTTTTTTATGGCATTCTAGTTAAAAAAAACAACAGTAGTGCTAGCGTATGTAATATATAGATATGTAGCATATATAATATGGTACAGTATGTACGAACATACCATATTAGATATCTGCTGTGCTTTGGTAACCACTGTGGTACCAAATATGTACCAAGGTATTCACCAAAGTATAGTATAGTGAACACTGTTGTGCTATAACGGTACACATTGATGGTGCGTAGTACCACCTCTAATCCCTACCATGGTAATGTCTGAAGTACAGCTGTAATTTTATTGTATATTAAGATAAATAGTACTGTATTTTGGTGTGTTTACCCCCCCAAAAAAAGTTGGGTAACTGGTTGATGTATGGATGGATACACAGACAGATGAGTGAATAGACAAAGATAAATGGACAGATGATTGATGAATAGATAACAGGATGGATGGAATAGCTGATGCATAGACAGACAGATGGATGAAGGGATGGTTAGATGGACCGGTGGATGAGTACTGTACAGTAGGTGGGCAAAGCTTTGACAGATGAATGACCAGACATACCAGAAAATGGTGAATAATCAACTGATGAATGGATTGATCTATGTTAATGTTGCAACATTTTAAATCCACATCTGAAAAATCCAGTTTAATTGTGTTTATTATAATTATAGTTTGTAAAATTGTTTATATGATCTCTTTTCCAGCAAATCGATTACCTCGTGTCTCAGTATGGAACCACCAAGGACCATGTTCTCTTTGATCTAGAAAGTGAGTTATACAATGTGGGTGGCAGTGTCTTGTCCAATACATGCCTTGATTGCTTGTGAACTGATTGTGTGTGTGTGTGTGTAGATGTAGGTCAGTTGTTGGGGGCAAAGATACATGATGGGCTCGGAAAAGTAGTGCTTCCTGCCCTGGTTGAAGCACAAGACATGGCTAAAGGTAGAACATTTTCTTCCATACTATCTTAATCGTCATGTTAACAAACCATTCATGTTTTGTCTTTGGTCACTTTGACTTAGTCAAAGATGAAAGAAACACAAAAGATAACTGTGACGGGCACATCCTTTGAGATAGGGTCATCAGACTCCTTTGAGACTCATCTCTGTGTGTGTGTGTGTGTGTGTGTGTGTGTGTGTGTGCCAGTGATGAGGGATACTAAAGTAGCTCTGGAGAACGTGAACCAGTCGTTGGGGGTTCTACAGCAGGGCACGGCGCAGCTGCAGTCTAACCTGAGGAAGGTGCGAGCGGACATCACGAACGCTCTCGACGACCCGCTGTGTGCTGACCCGCGTTCCCACATGGTTCACATCTGCGTGAACATCCTCAGCTCGCTCAGCCAACTGGAGATCAGTGCTAACTACTCATCGGTAGGGTTAGGGTTAACCTCAGTTTAACTATGCAAGAGTATCTGGTCATCAATTATTAGAATATTGAACAATGTTGATGTAAAATGTAATATTTATAGACATTGCAAAAAGCCAGACAACTGTTCTTGATATTTAGGTTGGATTGTCTTGACCTGACTACAAACATAAGACCTAAATTTTTTATAAAATGCTGTCTGTTTCAGCTCCCTGGTGTGAGGGAGCAGTTGGCCAAAGTGAAAGACGTTTTAAAGACCAACCTCAGCCAAATAGTTTTCAAGGTACTTGAGTATAATTATAGTATTGGAGTTTTGATGTTATGTTCATGTTGTTAAAAATAAAAACGCGTTATCGGAATTACAGTAATTACAAGCTTTCAAAATATTGAATAGCATTTTTAGCATAGCATTTTTCTCTCTGGTTTCTCACATTCCCTGGCTGTGGCAGGTCGTATAATGCAACATAATGCAAAGACACTCAGTCATAGGGACTGGACCAAATGTGTCTGTTACAGTCGTGTATTAGTTTGTTATTTAAAACTCCAATGGAGTCAAATTTGGGTGATTTTTTTTTTTTTTTCATATAAAGTGCAAGTAAAAACTGTTTAGAACCACATATTAAGATGTTAGTGTGAAGTTTGGTGAGTTCATTAGGTTTATAATTTCAAGTATATAATTGTATATACTTGTAATTGTATATATAAAAGTTAATTATTCTAAATTTATTCAGTAAATTTGTTTTTTTCATTTTATTATTCAGAGTTCATATTAAGAGTTATAATTGATTGATGATTGATAATTATTCTGTGTTAATTTTTCTGACTTTAATGAGATTATAATTTAAATATTGTTATTCCCAGTTAATTTTAAATTGGTTCTGAGTTCATTATTTCCAGTTTATTATCAAGAGAATATTATTTTATGTTAATTATTCCAAAGATATTGTTCATTGTTGCGAGTTTATTATTTAGAGATTATTCTTCCAAGGTTATTGTTCGAGTTTATTACTCTGAGATTATTGTATTTAATGTACTTTTTTTTCATTATGACTTTATTATTTAGAGATTATCACTCCAAGGTAACTGTTCCAAGTTTTTTTTATTTTATATCCGAGTTGATTATTCAGAGTTTATTTTATAGATTATAATTCCAAGCTCATTTTTCCATGTTCCATCACCATTGTTCCGAGTTTGTTAATTAAATAGTATTGTTTCTAATTTATTGTTCCAAGTTCATTTTTTAGAGTTTATTAATTATTATTGATTATTCTGAGTTTATTACACTCAGTGTTTATTACACTTTTATTGTCATTGTGCAAAGTGCATGTACAATGCAGTGATATGCAGTTACTTAGTAATTACAGTAGTGTATTATACAGTAATTAATGTTCTAAGTTCAATATTCCAAGTAAATTTTTATGTTAGTTATTTAAGTTTCTTATTTCAAGTTTGTAAATCTAAATTCTTTTTAGTTCATTGTTTAGAGTTCATTATCCCAAGTTCATTATTGTGAGTTTATTGTTCAGAGTTTAAAGCTTTTATGGTAGAAGACTGACTCTTTCTCTGAAGCGTGTTCTTCTCATCCTCCAGGGGTCTGTAGCCTTCAATGACACCCCGACCATGGTAACAGACCAGACCAGAAACGTAGCTGCAGGTAAGGTTTATAAGTAAACACCCCCATGCCATCACAGATAATTTGGGTCTCTTTTACCAAGTAATATTGGGGAACTTTCCTTCTTTTTTTCCCCCCAAACTATTTCAGAAGTCCGAAGTTTGTTGGACGGCATTGGCAACAACATCACCAGATTCTCCAAGGTGTTTCCGGTGCAGACTACGGTCAACAACGTCACCGTTTTCATCAGCCACACACACTCACAAATCGAGGATCTTTACCCAGAGATTGACAAAATGGACTTTTATAGGTACTTCAGCCACGACATACACGTGATGTAAAATAATATTAAATAATGACATGATTAATGACACAAGATCTGACACACAGCAGAGAGGAGCTTGTTACCAAATCCTCAAAAAGACTGATCAATCATGAAGCGTGCACTTTTTTGCATATTGCTTGCTACAGTTATGGCTTTTTACTGTTCCTACATTATTGTAGATAGAAAAGGTTTTTTATAGTTTGTCTTTTAGCAGTTTTATAATCAGTGTAAGAATTATCTAGTAACTAAGTCACTTAGTTGCTTATGAACTTGTTTGAAGCCGTTACTGATTTAACATCATCAATCAGGAACAAAGTAGCATCGTGATATAGAAATATATTTTCTCCTTATATTTTCTGCTTTAAAATGCAGAGTAGAAATTAAAAGAAGAAAGAATTAAGTTATAACAATTTCTTAACTTGAAGTAATCGTAATTAAATGAAATTGAACAAATGTCCAAAAAGCTTAAGGTATTTAAGGTGCATAATTAAGTACAAAACTTTAACATCACATAAGATGCTTCCCTTCTGTAATTATGATTTTTTTACATTTAATTTCTTTTTTTTTTTTATGTAATAAAAAGACCATACCATGTGCGACTTGGCATAATTTATCATGGTTATCAACCTACTTCCTTCAAATTCTTCTTTTAACCTTAATTAAAACGGGTTGAGGTGGCCCGGTGGTGTAGTGGTGGTGTAGTGGTGTCGCCTTGCACACCCAGCGCCCGTGTTCGATTCCCTAAACTCGATATAAGCGATGAGTGAGAGAGTAAAATGGATTGAATTCCAAATCAAATCTAATTATACAACAATTTTACAAATAAGCAATATTCTTCTTTTTTTATAACTTTTTATTGGATATTCAATTATGAATACAAACAAATGCAATGACCAATAATCAATACTCTTGTCTGCAGGTGGATTGGGTGCATCACACTGTGCTGCATGGTGGCTCTTATCTTAGCTTTCAACTTCCTCGGGCTTCTGTGTGGAATTCTGGGATTTGACCGGCACGCCTCTCCTACGACCCGCGGCTGCGTGTCTAACACCGGGGGGAACCTGCTGATGGCGTGAGTGGGGCAGTTTCCTTTGATGTAAGATTGTGGAACACGTTTAGTCCATCTGTCCCGATTGGCTTTGAATGCTGGCAGTCATCATGGAGTTCATGTGTTACCTAAAATTGGACCGTGAGAATGTCGTTGACCGTATCCGAGCTTCTATATGACACAGGCAAACAAAGTTCAGCTTAAAATCCTCTCATTTCCATCCATGTTTTTATCTCAGTGGTGTGGGCTTCAGCTTCATGTTCTCCTGGGTGCTCATGGGAGTGGTGACGGCGACATTTGTCGTAGGAGGGAACGTTGAGAAGCTGGTGTGTGAACCTTTACACTCCAGAGAGCTGTTCAAGGCAAGACTGCATGCATGCACACACACAAACAAAACACAAACCTCTACATTTTTACACTTTAAAACTTACACGCTTTAAAAAATTTTTTTTTTTTTAAAATAATAATTTTTCTTTCATTTTTGTGAAGCCATGACCATTGTTAAAAGCGCTATATAAATAAATTAAATTGAATTGAATTGAACTTTATAATGCTGCTTCTCTAAGACTTGCAGCAATATTTGTATTTTGTGGGTAAAAATACTAAGCAATCGATCATCTTGTCATTTAAATTTACTGCATTTGGCGTCCAGGCGTTTTTTTTTCCCCCTTGAATCATTTCATCATTTAAAAACAAAATTTTGTATTTACGCGGGTTATCTTTGTGTAATATTTAAATTAGTTCGATGATTTAAATTATTTAAGTGTGACAAATATGCCAAAGAAATTGAGGAACGTGTAGGGGGCACATAGTTTTTCACAGCACTGTATATTGCGAAGCATCATTGTGTATCGATTTTCCGCTTTCATTCGGATCAAAAGATAAAGTGGTTCCTGAAAAAAATACACTTTCCCAAAATTGAACATTTTGACATTTAAAATTTGCACCAAATGACTTTTTAATAAATTTACCATTAAAAAAAAAGAAAAAAAAAAGGGTTGTGACAGTGACGATGAGAGTGTAACATAGGATAAAATGTTAGTTTTCAGACTTGAGGCAATATTAGAATATTATCTACTGCCTTTTTTCTAAGTTTGTTGACGCATTTGTGCAGAAACGTGGTGTGTGTTAACACACGTTCATCAGTGTTACACTGAAAAAAAGCTGATAATCAGCCAATTAAATGCAACAACATATTGAAAATGTTTTCAGCGATGACATCGGAAACTGTGTTTAACACGTCGAACACGCTGATGTTGAAGTGTTTGCTGTTTAGGTGTTGGACGCTCCGAATCTGGTGAACCCTTCATGGAAGCACTTCATCCCTGGCTACTTGTATAACGATCCAGAAATGGATCTCACCGTGGAAAACATTTACAGGTGAATCCCAGGTCACGTGCACAAACAAAAAAGTTTGTTAAAAGCCTCTGTTACCTTAAATCGTGTTGATTTCTTTCGAATCAATCGAAAGGGTTAGTGGTTCGCTCAGTCACATCATGTCATGCTTTCTAGGTTGGGGGTTTGAATCTCACTTCCAGTCTGTGTGTGTGTGTGTCTTGTGTGGAGTTTGCATGTTCACTCCCCATGCTTGATGGGTTTCCTCCAGGTAATCTGGTTTCCTTTTTAAGACCGAAAACATTAGGTTGATATGTGTTTGCAGATTGCCCATAGCAGATGATTGGGTGTGTGAGTGTGCGAGTGTGCTTGTGCACTGAGACTGGTTGGGACCCCATCCAGGATGTACCCCGTCTTGTGCCCTGGGATAGGATCCAGGCCCATACTCAGGATAAGCAGTATAGATAATGAATTGATGGACGGCTCAATTGGAAATGTGTGGTTTTGTACTTCTCCATCAGAGACCAGTTGGGTTCTTTGTCATGTCACCTAAAGAACATTACGTTGCCTTCAGCTTGCTCAATGGGGATAGACTGATGGATCTAAGAAATGATACTTTATTTATATTCTGAACATGGTGGTTCGGTAGTCAGCACTGTCACCTTGCACCTCCAGGGTTTCATTTCTGCTTCGGCTCTGTGTGCATGGAGTTTGCCTGTTCTCCCCGTGCTTGGTGGGTTTCCTCCTGGTACTCCGGTTTCCTCCTACAGTCAAAAGACGTGCAGATTAGGTTAACTGGGGTTCCCAAATTGCCCGTAGGGTATGAATGCGTGTGTGAATGATAACTGAAGGTCCTACAAGGTTGTAAAATGGGAATAAATACAATAGTAATCGCCACTAGTGTCCACGGTCCCCAGTTGGACGACAGAGGTTCCTAGATGTACTGTATGGATTTATATTCTGAACTTAGATTTTTGTAAAGCTGCTTCATAGCAATGTCAGTAGCTAAACACAGTGTACAAATAAACCTGAATTGAATTGAACTGATCATGTTTTAACATTTTATTTTACTATAATTTTTTTTTAATAATTTTAAATAAATGGGCTAATTCACTTCTGACGTTAACATAGTGAAGCTTTGTGCATGTAAACACTCCTGTCGTACAGCAGAGGGCGGCAAAGAACCAATTTACTTACATTTGCATTTACTTCTATCAGTTTAAAGTCGTTTTCTGACGTTTTCTATTTTTATATGCGCAGATGTTTAAATATTCTATTCGAATCATTTTGCTTTTCTTTCTCTGTGTCCCCCAGTACTTGTAAGGAGAACCGTGGGATTTATTCTGCCCTGCGCCTGGATAGACTGTTCAACATCTCAGCCCTGCTCAACACCAGCTCGGTAAATCGACTGACTTGCTCTTATGAGAGCTACTATGACTTAGAATTACCTAATGTTTAAAATAATAATAACGTACAGCCGCTCAGTGGTAGGTGTTTCGCCTGCCATGTGGAAGGCCCAGGTTCGATTCCCAGCCAGTGCCCAAACCCCCCAGCCACTGGACACAGTGCCGGTCCCAAGCCTGGATAAATGGGTGGGTTGCGTTAGGAAGGGCATCCAGCGTAAAACCTGTGCCAAGTTGTTGTGCGGACTGGGTATTCCGCTGTGATTCTTGCCGGGAGCAGCCGAAAGACCAACAACAACTTTGTGGTCTGTGAAAATGTGAAAGTTGCAAAATGTGAAAGTGGGGTCAGGGATAGCTGAGTGGTCAAGGCATTAGACTACGGTTCAGAAGGTCCCAGGTTCAAATCCCACGACCACCAAGTTGAGCAAGGCCCTTAACTCTAAAACTGCTCAGATGTATAATGAGATAAAAATGTAAGTCACTCTGGATAAGGGTGTCGGCCAAATGCCGAAATGTAAAGCATGTAGGTCGCTTTATGACGTGCACATTTTCTGTCTATAATGAGTTCTTTATCATTATTCATAAATATGCTTCAAAATGTCTCCAAAAATTATGGCATGTACCAAGGTGAGTCAAAAATGATCAACACTCCGGTTATATTAAACCTTTCAGTTTCTGTTCAGGGTTGCTCTCACCCCGGTCACTGCTGTGCAGGTGTGAACGTGTTACATCAGATCGCTTGTAAATGCGGTGCGAGCATATATGGATGCCCTGCTTGTGATTTGCACAAAAGAAGAGCAGCGTGCAGTGATTGTTTTTTTTTTTTTTGTGGGCTGCGGGTGTAACTGGGCCGAAGTGTTTGTGTATCTGCAAACAAAATTTGGAACGATACTCTGAAGAAGGTGGAAGTTTCTTAAAGGGAATCATTACTGGTGACGAGACACGGATTCATCACTACGAGTCTGAGAGTAAACGGCGGAGTACGGAACGGAAACATCCTCAGTCGCAGAAATGAGAAAAAGTTCAAAAGTCAACCATCAGCTGGAAAATTCATCAATGTTTACAGTTTTCTGGGATCATCAAGGGCCAGTATTGGAACATTATCATGAAAAAAAAATTAACAATTAATAGTGCTTTACAGTGAGACGCGTATTGAAGAGCTGAAGACTAAACTTCGGATTAAACACAGGGCTGCTACTCGTGGGCTGCTATTATTGCAGCTCGGCATAATGAAGGAATATTAAAGCACGTTGACAGATAGACAAAGTTTATTGAAAAGACGGAGATAATGTCAAAAAATGATTAATTTGTCTTTTCTAAAATCTAATAAAAAATAGATCCTACAGCCAGAGTGCAGATACTTTTTGCTTGTCCTTGTATATCCAATGTACTGCATACAGCAGCTGTTTAAGGACACACACTTAACACTGACAGTGAATGTTTAATGTATAGTGATTAATTCACAAAATTAATCTCACTTTGGGGGGAAAAAAGACAAAAACACCAGTGGCCAAGCCTGAATCATCATTGAGGAAGATTTGCTTCCAGTTCTGTCTTGCCGTCGTAAAACGTGGGCTGTTTTTAATCAATTATTAATCTCGCAGGACCCGAAGTTTATAAATGAAGTTTCTGATGATGATTTTAAGTCCCACACAGCCAGTTGGCAAGCTTGCAGCGTTTTCTGGCGTTAATGAGGATGTAGCTGGTGTGCTTGGCGCGAAGCGATGCAAATGAGCTCTTTGCTTAAAAGCAGGCATCACTTGAGACTCTGTTAAATGCCAGCTTGTGCATATGGTCCTTTTAACACTCTAAAACTGGCTAATAAATATAATAATATCATTTAAACTTTAGTAATCATGTTATGAAGAATAAACATCCATGGATTTGTCCCATCAACGCATTTCTGTTCAACATCACATACTGTATGCATACTGTACGCTCGCGTTAAATGGAAACGGCTTGTTTTTAGGGCAATTTTATGTCGGTTTTTCTTGACCAGACTCGAAAGTGAGGTTTCACAGCTCCAGTACCGGGAACGCACTGTCCTGCACAGTTTAATGGTGGACCTGGTCCATCTCAGGAAACAGCTGAATAATTAATGATCAGGTGTGTGAGCTGCTGCAGAGCAGGGAGTCTCTGACACCGCAGCGGATAAGTGCCAAACTTCACTTCAATTACATTTCATTTTGTATAGTTGATTTAACATTAGACTTTATCATATTGCAGCTTTACAGGATTTTGGATGTAGATTTAGATCTCTGAAGAGATCTCTCTCTCTCTCTCTCTCTCTCTCTCTCTCCCTCTGTGTGCGCTCTTCCCGACTGTGAACATGCTGTTTTCGTCGCTGTCTGCATCCAGCTCCGCTTTTGATTTCAAACACCTGCTACATGATTAAGCGTTTCACGTTTCACAGACGAAAGGCAAATCGAGCATCTATGCATAACTAGTTTAAGTACCTGTCATTGACAGGAAAAGAGTTTGAAGAAATAGAAAAGGTAAAAGATTGATTCAGACTATAGAAGTACACAATAAACAAGAAGAATATTCATAGAAATAATGAGTGATACTCTTATTGTCTTGGCCTCGCACATCGATCCATAATCTATAAATAATATTTGAAAATAGTTTTGTGCAGTCTGTACTTTTAGTATGCTAATTAGTCCCAACCTCCCTTCCGTGGCATTGAGATCACGTGACCTCCCACATTAATCCCGGCTCTACAGCCAATCAGGGGCGCCTGTGAGCTCGCGCAAGCGGAAGGAGCGGATAGCGCTGTCCTCCGAGTGTGTTACGCCGCCCCCAGTGGTGCGTGAGTGAACAGTTCGAAAAGATGCGATTGGCGGAGGCTGGCGTCACATGGTTCGGGTGGGGGGGTCATTATAGTGCATAACATTTAGGGCTCTTAGTTCAGGTATTTGACATGCCCTCACCTTATACTGCTGTGGATATATGTTTGGTCTAACATCTACTTTTCATACTCTTTTTTTTTTTTTTTTTTAGAGTAAGCCATGCTGCGTTGCGCTTTTGTTTCTGCTAAATTGAGGGGGGAGGGCTAGATACTGTGACATAATCTGGTATATAACTGCTCATAACTTCACTTCTACTCAACGTTTTGGTTTCATTTATAGTGCAGGTTTAACTTCAGTCAAATACCTAAGTAACGCCGAAGTTTTACATGATGCGGTGACAAAATCTGGCTGGACAGACAAACAGACATGGCAAAAAAAAATTCTGAAACTGGTTTCTAGTCATCCAATGTCTGAAATGTGAAGATAAACGAGCAAAACCGTTCTTTTATTTATACACTGTAGACAGTCAGCAGGTGGCCTGCTTTAAACACTACACTACTGCAGTTATGTAACGCAACGGTATGCAAAGTACAAATGTAGTGAAGTAATGAGTAGAAGTGGAAGAGCCGCTAAATTAACTTATTCAAGTAAAGTACAGATATGTAAAATATGCATTTAAAAAAGTAAGGGGTTCGGATGGCGCTCTGTCTTCTTTTGTGGAGATTAACAAAAAAGTTAAATATATTGTTGTGAATAAATAATAATAATAATAATACAATGTAATTAATTGATATAATTTATAGAATTTATGTATAAAACACTTGTTTGATTCATTTCCTGTAATTGTACTCTTCCGAGTGTTTTCTTCTTCACATGCTCATGTTGCTGGCCAGAGTTCGAAAAAATATGCTATGTTCATTGTACACCCTCAATTCTCCAGCACCTTTATTGCATCAAGAAAACTTCATATCCCTTCATGCTCAGATCATGTCCTGATCCGTATTTTCAGTTGCATGTACCAGCAGAGAGTTTACACCCAGTGTTCCCCTTATTCCAGTCCCCCTCCCCTGTCTCGTTGTCCTTTCCCCCCGCTCTAACAAGCCTCATTCATCAACGAGAGGTCGGAAATTAGCCGATGAGCCGAGTGAGGGAGTAGAGAGTCTGGAACACACTAGCCTAACTGTGCTGTTCTCGGTTCCTCCGTGAAGCAGACCTGAGAACACAAAGCAGCCCTGTTCCAGGAGCACCAGCATCTGTTTCCTATCACTCAGGTGCCATATCTCTAAACACTGCTGTGTTTCTTTCCTTTTCTTTGTCTAGTACACTAAGGATGTGTCTACGAAGTTTGATGCCCTGAAGGTGGACCTGAATACGATCGTCCTGCTGAACCCAGATGGCAGACAGAACCTCATCAACTTCACAGAGACTGGCATTGAAGACATCGACTTTGCAGCGTATATTGAGGAGGTACAGTACTGTAGAGTTTCACGTGTAATTGTAAAACTTCTGAATGTTTCATGTAAAGAGGTTTGCGATGAGAATGGCCCCACATGATGCACTTTATTCAAATAATGGTTTATACACCAGTCTAAGGTTTGGCAAGGGGTGTTCAAGTCAAACCAGGACTTGTGATGAAATATTTCGTGAGTGAAAGCATGAATCTGATTGAAATTTACAGAATACTTCAAGCACAGTACGGTGATGAGACTCTTAGCCGCTGTCAAACAAATGAATGGTGCAAACGTTTTAAAGAATGCTGAATGTCTGTGAAGGACAATCCAGGCCGAGATGGCTCGGAGCCCACTGCAGTCTTTGCCCTGATCCTTGAAAATCGCTGGATAATTTGTCACCCACTTGTGGAAGAGACGCATCTGTCTGTGGGAACTGTACACACAATCATTCACCAACACCACTTGCACATCACAGGAACCCGGCTGGGAGTTATTGCCACATCCCCCCATACTCGCTTCAAGCCATTTTCACATGTTTGGGCCATTATTGGAGTTCCTGGGAGGCCAGTGTTTCAGCCATGAAGCAGGCAGTTTCGATCATGGCTCCGGCATGCTGAGAAAACTTTCTACCTTGATGGTATCCAAGCACTAGTGAAACACTGGATTAAGTGCATTGGAGAAATAACGGGAGTTTTTACTCTCATAATCGTGTTCTGTTATTCTGCACAATCAAAGTCTTAAAAATGCAGTTTAGCTGTTTTTGGAAACTATGGATGAAATATGTGATGTTCTCGTAAAAAGGAAAAAAAATACGATCGTACAAAATATAATGCGGTTTTAATTGCATCTAAGATTTCCTTCTATTTTATCTCGTCTGTTTGCAGCTCAGTAAAGAAGTGACGCGTGTCAACTTGCAGACATTCGCCAACGACCTGGATTCCCAAGCTGACCAGCTGGTGGGTTCCATTTTCCTTCCAAAAAAGTTCTAACCATGTTACATAAACCCTGGTCATTTGAGTAAACTGTCTGTCAGTTTAGTTCTGCTCTCGGGTTACGTTCCACACCTTAGTCCTGCGTCAGTGTACACAGCCGAGGTCAGGCTTTTGTATTTTTAATCTGTATTATGTTTGCCATGAAGACGTGAGCACAAGCCTTCCATTCATTCTGCATGACTCGGACAGGTACTGTATGATGTGCGAATGGACAAGTCTGCGGTGTAATTTACACTTAGCAGGCGCTGTGTGTGCGTGTGTGTGTGTGTGTTTCCACGATCCACATAGACAAGCATTGTAACACACCGTCCAGACGTTAACGTGCAGATCTGTAATGTAGCCGATACATTCATTACATGTACACACTCAGTGGAGGTGCTGAAAAATCCTCAATGCCTCAATTTCTTACATATTCAATAAAAGGATGAGCTTTATATGTCTTTTAGTAACCTTATGATTTGGGTCTGGTTTGTCAGACTAAAGGACCTGTACAGATTTCCATCAAGTATCAAGCTAATACACTGCGGAAGATCTTCAACAGTCAGGTCATCCCTCTTCAAGAGTCCATGGTAAGCATGTGCTCTCTTATCTAAATCGATTCCATAAATGATTGGGTACTTATCGCTCAGTCTAGTTCTGTTCAGTATCAGATGTAGAAAAGAGCAATGCTGAAAACTTCTGAACCATGAAATGTTGCAGCTTCAGGTTTTACTAAGCTTCTCCCTTGGCACTAGATTGTGAAGTGTGAGTGTGGGGGATTTGTGCCCGACACTCGAGTTCTTCCACTCCAACCTTAACACACTGTCTTTACAGAGCTCGAACAGGTTTAGCCTCGAATTTCAAGTGTAGGAAATGTCTAAACAAAGACAGTTTGGGAAAGATGATCGGGTGTCCACATACTTTTGGCCTTGTTCTGTGCACAAGTCTTGAGCCCCGTCAGTTCATATTCTGCTTCCAAAAATCAAGACTTTCTTGTATTTTCTTAATGTGGTCTTGAATAGTTCTCTGGGCTTCCTGAAGGACTTTTTTGGCCCCAATTTTTTGTCCAATTTTGTCTCTCATGTTCAGTCCAGTCCCTGTACCGGAACAGTTTCAGAGAAATGTTCGTTAAGCCACACAGTGACCTATGATTCTTTCAAGCATAAAACCCCTCTAATCTAAGGCATGAACCAGTGAGAAACAAGTGCAGATGATGACAGATGATCAGGCCGGTGATTAGTATACTGGTGATGCTGAATGCCGAGAGGTTGGAATAGACGAGAGGGGAAATGAGGTTGCTGCTGAGGTTGTTACATGAACAACCTTTTTTTTTCTTTTTTTTTTTTTTTAGTATCTTTAGGCACTTTTTAGCTCATTGTATGTATTCCAATTTCTTTCATTTATACCTAATTTAATTATATTTAAAGAAATAAGAGGGACTTAGGACTTTTGCATAGTACTATATGTTGCGTACGATAGCCCGATAAATGTGAAATTTTTCACTAATAGAAAGTTTCACTAGTAACATTAATTATATATAATATATAATAACTATATATGTGTTATACACTCACTGGGCGCTTCATTACGTACTCTTGCCTGCTTATTTAAGAAGTGAGCCAATCATGTGGCAGCAGCACAATGAATGAAATCATATAGATCTCCTGGCATTTTCACACACAACAGTCTCTGTAGAGAGAGAAACACAATGTTGTCAGGTTTGAAGAGCAGGAAATTAAACCCCTGCTCATAAGCAACCGAACGATATTCCTACCACAGACAGGAGAACTAAAGAAAAGGACAAAAAAAAAAAAAAAAGAGTATGTAAATGTGTTGTTTTATATTTTTAAAGTTTACTACCAGTATGATCTAAAATTGAATAGAGCTTAAATGCATATTATTAATGTTCACAAGTGTGCATACAATAAGTTTTAATTTATTTGCTTTTTTATGAAAAAGATATTACTGTATTACATAGTTCTGCAACTTCTTACCTCTTTCTCCATCTTTTAATTTCATATTTCAAGAAATATGTTAACGCAAGGGTAAGCATTTGTGTTTTTGATCATTTGTTTACACACTGCCTGGTCAAAAAAGAAAAAAAAAACTTTGCACACACTTATTATAATTCAACTGCCTAAAGCTTTGATTACGGTATCTTTATCCTCATGCTCCCGTAACTTTTTCACTATCGAAATCCTGGAATACGGCCGGGAATATTGCTCTTACGATCAAACATGGTTGTGATTTTTACAATTGATTTATTATTATTATTATTTTCCTAACAATGCAACTTCACCAAGCGTTTACATGATCTGCATTCATAAGGTTTTTCCACCCACATTTCTTTAATGAAGTTCAGCGCTATCCTTCCAGGATTTAATATCCTACTATCTGTTGTATAGTTCTAACCCAATTCCAGCTATTTTACATCTTAGTTTTTTTTTTATTTTTTAATTCAGGCCAATAATTTGACTCTTCTGAAGGTTTTTCGGCCAGGCGGTGTGCTTCACTTAAAATTTACCTTTGTTTCATTACTAAAGACTTTGTCAACTCTTTGACTTTGAGAGCATGTTTATTATCTGTATACAGTCTGTTACCATGATGCATGTTGCTCCAGTCATGCATGTCGTGTTTTTGAACATGCATATTATCATTTCAAACATGTTGAACTATAAAGGCTGTATAAATACTGTAAGTCTAGCTTGATTATTTTTTTCTAGCAGCAGCTTACATTAATGCTTATTTACCTTAATGTTCTAGTACATTATTTTTTTCTATAAAAAGTCCACATAATCCTAGTCTAATAATAAATAGGTTATTTTAATGATTTCTGTAATTAAATGTTTATTTTGCATTTAAAGGAACAGTCTCAAGACGTAAAGCTATAACTTTATATATTTTTTTCATGGAATAAAGGAGGACTCGATATACTTGAAAAAAAATTGACAGAAATATTTCTTATCTCTTCCAAGAGAAAGTAAAGAAGTGAATGTTAATTAAAAAAAGACTTAACATGCTCCACAAGAATAAATGTATTTATTTAAAAAGAAATACATTTTCTTTTTTGTGCCACAGTAACTTGATAAAAAATGTGCTACACCAATCGGTTGAGGTATGCTATGCTAAAAAATAATCTATTACAGTAGATGTAATTTTATATTTAAATAGTATGCTTTTTTTAATTGCTTTGAAGCATACTCCAAAAAATAACATAGCTCTAATTCCCAAAAACATCTGTTGATGTGATTTTTTTCTGATTTCTTTTGATATCTGGAAATGTATTGGTACTTTTTACCATGAAATGATATCTCAACCGATTGGAAGAGACACATACTGGGGTCTGTAAAAAAAAAAAAATAAGTCGTTTGTTATTGCCCCAAGGAAATTTAAAAAATGCAAAGAAAAAAAATGCTTAGAGGGTTGTTTACTGAAAAATATGTCATTGTTTCTGTTATTATTTCTGGAACAAGGCACATCAGGATAGAGGAAAATCAACAACAGTTAGGATACTGCTTCATCACTCTGCTCAACTGTTGATTTTTGTTTTTTATAAAACACCAAGCTTTATCATGTTTTATTGCTTAATGATTGTAATAATAATATAAATTGCGAAATTAAAAAAAATGATAACATTTGATACGTACTGCATGATATTACGTGTCTGCCTGATGCTCGTTTTCATCAGTGTATTATTATGTTGGTCATATAATAAAATGAATGTACGTCCATATTGTCCCACGTGTCTGATTGGTGCTCAGGAAATAATGAAGTTTCTATGTTTTCTTAAAGAACACTATGAACCAGAGCATCAGGTTTCTAGAGAGGACTGCCTCAGATATACCAGTGAGTTTTATTTTAGGATTTTAATTTACATTTAAAGGTTTGATTACTCTGTGATTTTTATGATGTCATTACCACTGTCTTTTTTTTTTTCCAGAACAAAATAACAAAAATACTTCAAGTCATTGAAGAGGCACAGTATCTCATCTCGCATAATGCAAGCTTTACTATCAGTCAGGTAATACAGCCAGTTGTTTTCCTTGTAACTGTTGTTTAGAAACTAGTCGTGATCTATTAATTAGAGAAATGATCCTGTCATTTACAGGAAAGTGAAAAATACAAGCAGACCATCATCGGCTACTTCAAACAGTATATCGACTGGATCAAGACAGCAGTAAGTATTAAAAAAATTGTTTTATTTTGAGTTATAAATATTTAATGCATTGGCAGTAATGTGAAAATTGAATGGCTTTTTCATATTCTTAATTTCTTGTAGTTGATGACGGAAGTGGCCGCGTGCAAACCTGTTAGTAACATCGTCGACACTGCAGAGATACTTGCCTGTGGCTTCTTCTTCGACTCGATGGTAAGAGATCTTATATTTATAAAAATATATAATATAATATAATATAATATAAATCAAAATCACTTGAGAGAGTTATGTTAAATTTACAATAATGTGCAAAGATCTCAACAAAATTTGTTGTTTGCAGACTTTAATAATGTTCTAAATAAAATTTAAAAAGTAAAAAAATATTTTTAATTGTATAATAATAAACGTATATGTATGTGTGTGTGTGTGTGTGTGTGTGTGTGTGTATGTATATGTATATATGTATAAAAGTTCCCTTTGATATTACTAATAATGTATGAGAAGAAACACCATTTTCATTAGTTTAATATTTATTACCCCAA
>JAOVVA010000001.1:27929508-27968641 GCA_028565275.1 Leiocassis micropogon
CTGGTCCCAGACGTGCTCTATGGGGTTCAGGTCAGGGGACATTGATGGCCATACCATATGAGGCACTCCAACTTCCTAAAGTCGAGCTGTGAGAATTCTGCCACGATGTGGTGGAGCATTATTATCCATGAACAGAAAGTTAGGGGTGTGCTGGTGGAATTGGGGGGATGATGATGGGTTCTATGATGTCTCTGAGGTAAGAACGTGCAGTGACTGAGCCATGTATACAATAACTAAATCAGTTTTGCGCTGACTGGTGATGCCTACACAAACTGTTGCACCTCCTCCACTAAAGCAAACCCTGGGGACCACGTTGACCTCAGCGTATCGCTCACCTCGCCTTCTCCAGCAACGCTGACGTTTCTGTGCAAGGTGACCCGACACTCATCAGACCACTGCTGCATTGTCTGCATGGTCTTGTGCCCACTGCAAACGTTCACGGCGTTGTCTTGGTGTCAGTGAAATCACCTGCAACGGTTGTCTGGCATTCGATGTCTGAGTGCATAGGTCCTTAGGTACTGGTCATCGTTGCGGTCTGTCACTCGTTGGACTCCACTTTTGGGTCTGTCATGAACTGTATGTTCCAGTAGTTCTGTGTCTTGATGCAAGTCTGCTGATGACACTTTGAGACACACCAAGTTCACAAGTAACATCTGACTGCCTGCCACCGACCCGAAGGCATGCAATGGCCAGGTGGCGCTGCTCGTCCGTTAAGTGACGTCATGTGTTCATGGCTGTTTGAATGATGAACTTGGAATGACTTACTGACAACACCAGCTTTTTATACCCACAGAATGTTGAAATTGATGCCACATTGAAAAAGGTTGTCTTTTGGGATTGGCCCCAATATAAGACACACCTGTACACAATGAGACCACTACATGGAAAACACAAAATGAGGTCTATTACCCCAATACAATTGCCTCCCAATCCCAAAAATGTCTGAGGTGAAACAAACACCGTACAGTATGTATGACATCCACTAAGTCCCTCACAATATCCCTTACTTATTATGAGTAGTGTGTGTATGTGTGTGTGTGTGTGTGTGTATGTGTGTGTGTAACAAAAAACAAAATATTAGGGTGTTCAAAGATTTTTTTTTTTCTTATTATGGATACTGTTTTGTTCTTTTTACCCATGGACAATCCATTTGTTTATCCATGTTACTGTTTTATATAAGTAATATTTGTATATATGAAATGCAGACAACCAGGGACTAGATGCTTATTTATACATTACTGTTGAATTCTCAATTCTGATTGGTAAGGAGGAGTGGTTTATCTATCCAACAATTTGGCTTAGAGAGAAATTCCAGATATAACTTAAACTTTAGGTTCACCTTAATGCACATAAAGATTTTTATGCACAATGTACAAATATTTATTGTATTTAAATTTTTTTTTAATTTGTATGTAAATTTTCTAAACTTTGTTAGTTTAGATTTCTTTGATGCATCTCTACCTTCTTTAACTGTTACCCTTTAAAATCCCGTTCCCTGTTACCCCACCCCAAATGCGTGCTCTAAGAACATTTATGTGAACAAGAACCAAATTGAAAACACCTGTTATTTGAAAAAAATATTTCACAATTATTGATTAATTATTGATATCAGGTTTCCAATAAGGAGACGTTTAGTTAACATTTATGGAAGGAGTCTCCAATGGCAAGTCTTTTGTGCCACATGGAACACATCAGGACAGATTTGCAGCTCCTCAAAAAGATAGCTTTGAGAGAGAGATTTTACAACATTAAGTGTGTTGTTCAGTAATTAACAAAATCATGTTTTACCCCAAACTTTAAGATGCAAACTTTTGGATAAAAACCACAAATGATTTTAACCTAACTGAACAATTCATTTTAATAAACAGTTGCATTCCTGCACTGCTACTGTGTTATACGTCACTGGATCAAAGTAAAGCAAATGCCATGATGCACCAAGAACAGTTGTTTGAGTTGAAGGACGAAGCTGGATTTGTCGATATGGAGAATCCTCCCAATTTAACCTGAAAAACTCAGAGTCTCTGAGACCAAACCCAGGTGCTGAGCCATCAGTTGCATCTCAAATGGGTATACAATGTTCACATCTGCACATGAGGCTGAGGAGAACTATGTTTTGTCTGTGAGAATGAAACCCGACCAGCTATGTACATGGGCAATCCCCCCCCAACCCCACCCCTCCTCAACAGGAAAAGTAAATGTACTAGGGAAACAGGCTGCTCTGCACTGGTGGTTGGATGTGTGTGTATGTGTGTCTCTCTTGTGAGACGAGAGAAAGAAGGGATTTCTTTTTGCAGGGTTGTACCATTTGACCCCTTGCTTCACATTATAGAAAAATGATTGATTGTGTGTTCAATTTCATATAACCACATGCACAATCACGTGATTAAAACAATTCCAAATACAGCAAGGCACTCGTACTATAATCATTGGGTAAGGATAATTGCTCGCCATGAAAAGCAGTCCTGTACATATATGTGCACTCATGCACTCTTTACTGCGCAACTTCCAAACAGCAGGAAGCACTGACTGACTACCAGGAGTACTTAGCCAGTAGCTGTTTGCACTCCAGAAGTCCGGTAGTAGGTAATTGTGCATAACCGCTGCAGGAGCCATGTGGTCAGGAGTCAAGGAGCTTGGTAAAGGGTTTCAGTTTCAAGGCGTGCATGTTTTTTTTGTATAAGATTAAAAGAAACTTGAGGCAGGATTCTAAGATGCGAGAAATTATCCAGGTCATCATGCCTTAACCACTTCCTTCTTATTGATGAAGCATGTAAAGACAAACAAAGTCCAAAGTCATTTGCACTAACAAGAAGTGAATTAAAACATTCACTGTGCACTTAATTACTACCACAAATAACAACTCAATGCAACCATGGTGAACAGAACGGCATCTCAGAATGTACAACTGGTCAAACCTTAACGCAAATATCATAGCAAAAAAATACACTAGGTTTCTCTCTCTTATTAACCAAGAACAGGATCCTGAAGCTTGAGAGTTGAAGATTGGAAAACCATTAAGTCCATGGTTGAGCCCACTGAGTCAAATAAGTCTAATAGGTCATTTTTGGGATGTGATGATTAACCTGCCCTAGAATACCAATGAATTGGTTCCAACACTACATGGAAAACATGTCGTGAACAATTGAAGCTTTTCTGAGAGCAAAATGAACTTCTCCCTCATTCTCTATACTACTTATCCTATAGAAGGTTGTGAGAGGCCTGCATTCCAACCCAAGGGACTCAGGGCATGAGGCAGGGTACACCCTGGTAAGGGTGCCAGTTCATCACAGGACCCACAAGCAGGCAATTTGTAATTGCCAATTACAATCCAATTGTAATCTAATACTTTGGACTGTAGGAGTTCAACCAAGCATGGGGAGAACATGCAAACTCCATCCACGCAGACCGAGGTGGGAATTGAGCCTTCGACTCTGGAGGGTGCAAGGCCACAGTGCTAACCAAAGCACTACTGTGAAATGAGACATGCATACTAGGGTTGGTCAATATGCAAGGAAGAAAACAACTGGAGGTGTTCTTTTCCCACCCAGCAGACCTACTGTTCCCATGTAGAAGTTGTTTATTCTCCAATAACAGAAATGAAATTTACAGACGTTGGCAGACGCCCTTATCCAGAGCGACTTACTTTTTTATCTCTTCCTACTTCTGACCAGTTGAGGGTTAAGGGCCTTGCTCAACAGTGGCAACTTGATGGTGGTGGGGTTTGAACCTGAGACCTTCTGATCACTAGGCCAATGCCTTAACCACTGAGCAACATAACTGCCTACATAACTTTTATTTTTTGTCCACTGCTTGCAAACCACGTTCATCGTTCTGTTGCAGAACACGTTCTGGTTCGGATTGGGCTGCTCCGCTCTCTTCCTGCTGCCCAGCATCATCCTGTCTGTGAGGCTAGCCAAGTTTTACCGCAGAATGGACACCGAGGACGTCTATGACGAGTGAGTACATCTCAAACACAAGCGGCGATGCTGTTTAAAACTAACCATCGTTTATTTAGCTGGAAGTGGTCAGAATTCTGAAAGCTTCTTACAGTAGTGAGGAATTTTTAAAGAAATATATTTTCTCATCACTCCTTTTGTTCTCTCTCTCTCTCTTTCTTTTCCTTTCCCTTCTTCTTTTCCTTCTATTTCCTCCCTATTTTTTCCTCGGTCTCAGTTCCTCTGTCTCAGGAACTTGGCACTTCACATTATGATAACCGATTCTTGCAATTTCCATCTTCCTTCATTATTTGTCTCTCTCTGTCCAGCACTTTGCACTTTAAGGGAAGAAAAAAAAAACTATATTGTAGAAACTCAATGTTTTCATTGTAATGTTCGATCATTCACACACTTTTACAAGTAATGAAACAGTGCTGAAACATTACAAGAATCACCAAGTGTCTTGACCGGAGACATGTCAGTGTACAGTACATAAACCTCTATGGTGGAAGATTAATGTTTTTTGCTTGTCTTGTATCTTTTTAGCATTGACACAATTCCCATGAAAACGTAAGCTGTTTGTTGTTGTTTTTTTCAATTTTCCTTCTGCTCTCGTCTTTGACAACCTCATTAATATGAAATCTTTATGTACAAAAATCTCTCCGTTCTTAAGCTTTAAGCCTTGGAATGCTTCTCCGGTGAAGGGTCTTGCTTGTCTTTGTGTCGTGTGTGTGTGTGTGTGTGTGTGTGTGTGTTTTTTTTTTCCTTCTTTTTAAATAACTCCCTGTTTACCATTAAGGGCTGTTAAAATCATGAAATATATTACACATCACATATAGTGTGTGTACATGTTTTGTTTAGTTTTTTTGCATTAATACACTGAAACTCTTACAATTTGTACTTTGTGATGTTTTATGCTCACCTGCACATTTACGAGGCCTAACTGTCCAATCGCATGCCATCATTTGTCTTGTTGTTGATTTATGTTTGTATTTAATGTTTCGTTTCAGTATGGAAATTGGTAATAATGGTTATTATAATGAACATGTACAAGGTATCCAAAACCCTGTAATGTCAAGGTAAAAAGAACCGAACCCCCCTGCACTGAATCAGTCGATCAGTAATGATTTGCATGCGAGATTTTGGAAATGGTGGGCGATACGGCAAACAAATTGTGGCAAAATTTCAGAACTGTCATAAAGTTGTGGTTTGCTGATAAGAAACAATTAAAAAAAAAACTTATGGCTAAAATAATAGTGCCACATTTCATTAAAGAAACTTGGTGAGGAATATGGTTCCGTGGGAAAAAATGTTTTGTTTTTTTTTTTTTTTTTGTTCTTTTCTCTTTTTTATCTTTTAGTATTGGAAGCGGAACCCTTGCTGTTTGGATGATTAATCCTTTGAGTGATTAAACCTTTTCCAAAGAGTAGTACTGAACATATACGCTGCCTGGAAAAAACAAAAAATATGTCACAAAAAATGTCATCTCCATTTGAATTTATATAAGCAAATGCTTTGGAGCCTTTAACTGAATAATTACTACAGTGATTAATATGTTTCAGCTGGCAGCAATTCTATTTTTTAGCTTTTAGGTTCAAATTATTGGCTTATTTAGTAAAAAGCTAAGACGATTGCTGAAATTACTGGGATTCTATAAAGAACTGTGAAACATTATTAAAATCTGGAAGGACAGTGCTGAACTGTCAACTTCAAGAAAAAATTGAAAGAGATTACTTAAAAATCTTGGTGTTAGTGAGACTAATTATAAAAAAAACTTTAAGATTGGGCTTTGTAGCAATAGAAAAGGGTCACGTGGTCTGATGAGTCCAGATTGACCGTATTCCAGAGCGACCATCATGCATAGTGCCCACTATACAACCCTCTGGACCGCTCAGCAACGTTACAGTATGTGGCAATAAAATGAAGTCAACCTTAATGTCCTGAATGACCTGGTTATCACATATGAGTTTTTCTTCCCTATTCCAGGACTCGGATAGTGAAAAAATGATTGCGAGCAAGAGGAAGATGATTACATAATTTTGTAATTTTGAGTCAGTGTCATGACGAATGCATGCTGTAATCAAAGCATTGTGTCCAACTTTGCTTTTGGTTTGGCAGCATAAACAGACACATTATACAGTTCTGTGTAAAGGTTTTACACACGAAGTTATTTCATAATTATTGCATAATTTTTTTGTCATTATTTTTTAAAGAAACTTTTTTCTACATTTTTTTTTTTAGCATTGTCTGGCATTTCTTTTTATGTCTACCTAAAGAGAGGCTGATAGCTGATAAATGTTTAAACATTAAAAAACTCTCGTTTTTACTAGTCTGTAGGCAGCTCGTCATATTAGAAACTATACTGTAAAAATGATATCTTAGCAAGGAAAAATATCCTGTATCTACTCTAATTGAACTACGTTTTCTTACAATATAAGCTTACAAGTAACAAAATATTATTTTAAAATATTATTTAATTAATTTTAATTTAAGAAATTATTATAAAAGATTATTCCACCTATTTCTAACATAATTGTGCTAGTTTCTAGCATTTGTTTCTTGAAAGACGCAAAATTATCTGCCAATAGAACAAGAAATTTAAGATAAAATAACATTTTGTCTAAAAATAAGATTAATAATGTTATAATTGGCTTGTTTTAATTTTATATTAAGGAATTTAGATAAATTTGACAACAAACCAAATAAAAGATTATTAAGCTTTAGTTGTTGTAAGCTTTAAGTGTTACTAAATTTTAAGCAAAAATGTCTTGTTCCATTGGCAGATAATTTTGCTAGTTTTTAGGAATTGATTTCTTGAAAGAAGCAAACATATCTGCCAATAGAACAAGACATTTTGCTTTACATTTTAGCAACTAGAAATAAGCTTAGTAATCTTATATTTGGTTTGTAATTCTATTTTAAGAAAAAGTAGATAATTTTACCAGATTAAAAGTGAAATATTCCACTTGCTAAGATGACATTTTTTTGCAGTGTAGAGCAGAAAGTAGAGGGTTTGAACAGACTTTTTGAACAAAATCTTTAAAGATGACTGGACAAAGAAGTGCGTTTGTCACTTTCAAAATAAATGCATCTCATCTGTTCAAATAATAATGGTGCGAGTCAAAATTGGCCACAAATGTTGATGGTAACAAAACTTTTACCCTTTTACCTAGCTTATTTTTACCCTTATTATTATGATTATTATTATTATGATTATTATTATTTGACCCTGTGATGCTATTGGCTGATCGGTTCTTCATGACTTGAGGATCTTGATGAACGAAGAAGTGTGGCGCTATTAGTCACAATAACAGCATTGTCGTATCGCCCACCTTTAGGTGTTTGGTGACGGGATTATAGGAAATCTAATCAAGTGTAGGAGGTGCTGGGTGCAAACATGCCCTTTCCAGTTATAATTAAGGTGGTACAGCCAGTGTCGGAGCTCAGTAATAACCGCACGCTCCCAAACAAATCTGAGTGATCTTATGATTTAAAAATCCATTTTAATATTTTGCTTTGTGTGCAGAATGTTCCTGCATGTGACTCTGACTCGAGCGTTATTCCAGCACTGGGCTGTTTTTATATACTAACTGCATGCCTGTGTTTGAGCCGTCTTATTTTCTCAGACGTGGTGGTGTAACAGAGGTCAGGACGCGACACCATGCTCACATGACACACAGGGCGCATACTGTACACGCACATAATACTGTGCTTGGTATAAAAAAAAAGAGACCGTACACTCGTTCCGGTGTGGGTCAGTGAGGTCAGTGTTTTAAATTAAAACAAAACTATCTGGTGCTTTCACACTTGGCAGTGTTTTTACAGTGTTGGCAAAAAGCGGCACACTGTAGCCATAGCAACCATAGGATTTTACTTATTCTAGATGTTAGATACAATGTCCTGGCAGTAGATGCATTTCATTTTTAGTTAGTTAGTTGAATGTCAAAAATATTTTTAAAGGTCGTTAACTTGATGTTCTTTTGGCTGGCCCCCTCAAGGGGTCGCCACAGGGCACCGTACAATCTGCATACAACTTGGCACAGGTTTTTATGCCAGATGCCCTTCCTGATGCAACCCTCTCATTCCAGCCAGGCTTGGGACCAGCACTAATCATGCCCTGCCTCCATCAGCTGGTTTTTGGGCATTGGCTGGAGACAAACCCGGGTCTTCGGTATGCAGGCAAGAAAAATACAGCTGAGCCACCAACGCCTATAATATTCATCCTCAGAAAAGAAGTTTTTTTTTTCACCAGCACTTTGTCCACCATGCTTGTTTTGTCGGCAGTCGAAAAAAGTTGTTTTTAGTCATATCCTGGAAACTTTTTCCAGCTTATAAATCAACCAGATAAATGTTGACTCCTACTGTTTTATGGGATTAGAATTAGATTTAAAATTGTCCGTTGACTGTTGAATAAAGTGTGAAAGCACCACAAACGATCCTTTACACTACACTACACACACACACCTTCTCATTTCAGAACCAACAATATGTTTTGAAAAGCCAAGCGATCACATTCCTTATTTAAACACAAATCTAGTTAGTCCATGTACTGTACAGTAGCAGGTGAACTCTGTGGTCTCCTGTGTGGCATGGGAACGCTCTCGTCCTGCTCGTCTGGTACACTGAATGGGATTGATTGAGTCTTGTGTAAAAAAAAAAAAAAAAAAAAAAAAACATGCTCTGGCATTGATCATCTTTTCACTTGTTCTCTTTAAGCCTCCCTGCCTATGACACTATGACTCGATTCCCACGAGCCTCGGCGCCCCCTCGCCATGGCGACTGGTGACACCAACGAGGAACCCTTTTTTTTTTTTTTTTTTTTCCCCTCAGTACTCAACAAAGGTACTGACTGACACTGGATTAGAAGTGATGAACACGTTTTTATATTTGTGTGTCAAGTTGACATATCTCACACATTTTCATGAATGGCATCTGACAATTCAGGGTTTCCACAGTCCAGAACGGCACCTGTTATGCTACTGTAGGCAACCACAAAGTGTCCTACAATGTCCTGTCAAAATGTCTAATATCAAACACACTTTCTCAAAAAAATTTTCCGGGGCATTAATACTGATTCTGGGCCCCTATAAAACCTAATATATTGGGCCCCCAACTTTGACAAAGCCAACCCTGTTTTAATAGCTAAAGCATTGTTAAGGGCCCCTGATTGATGGGGGCATGACTGTAAGGTGTCCTTACTGTGATTTTCTATTTTTAAAAAAAAAGAGAGAGAAAAGCGTGGGAACCCTGGACAATGCTATTTGTCCATCACATCTCTCTTTGCTATTTAAATCTTCCATTCACATGCATCTTCCAGTATTTATTCTGTATTGCATATAAGAATGATAACAAGGCTTAACATTTTCATACAGTGGGCTGTGTGACTTTATAATGTATGTGTTTAACATCTCACCAAGATTTTGGTCTCCAATTTATTGGCATTTTCCAATCTATCACAACAATTTTTGCTACAGATTGGTACAAATTCACAAATCATGAAGGGTATGGGTATCGGCATGGTAACAAAATTCATTATTTATATCGTATCACTGGTTATTTGGCATTCCTGAAATGCTGCGTTTTTGTAGAACTCGTTCATTGCAGGCTTCCGTAGCACTTTGTCATTATCACAGGTCTGTGTCGCATTGTGTCGGTTACTGTAGGTCTCTCCATCGCAGTTTGTTTTAGTTATAGTATATCTCTCCGTAGCACTTCATCGTTTATTGTAGATCTCCGTTTTTTCTTCTGATCTCTCTGCACTGTTGGTTATTGTAGGTTTCTGTAGTACTTTGTAAGTTGTTATAGGTCTCTCCGTAGCACTTTGTTGATCATTGAAGGTCTCTTACATTTTGTTGTTTATCATTACTCTCTCTGTAGCACTTTATCAAGTTATCGTAGATCTCTGTTCTTTCTTCTGATCTCTCCTCACTTTGTTAATTTTGTTGGTCACTGTAGGTCTCTGTAGCACTTTGTTAGCTATCGTAGGTCTCTCTGTAGATCTTTGTTGGTCATTGTAGGTCTCTATAGCATTTTGTTGGTTATTGTACGTCTCTCCGTAGGACTTTCAGTTATCGTAGGTCACTACGTACTGTAGCACTTTATCAGTTATTGTAAGCCTCTCTGTAGCAATTTCCTGATTATTGTAGGTCTCTATAGCATTTTGTTGGTTATCGTAGGTCTTTCCGTAGCACTTTCAGTTACTGTATCTTACATCTCTCTGTTCTGTTTTCTGATTTCTCTGCATTTCTTTATCGCGGTCTCTGTAGCTCTTTGATCGTTATTGTAGGTCTCTCCCTAACACTTTGTCGACTATCGTAGATCTCTCCATAGCATTTTGTCTGATATCGTAGATATCTCTGTTGCACCGTAACAGCGCCGTAAAAGCATGTCAGAACCCTGCCAAGCCATAATTTTGAAGCTGTAATGATTTGTAGCAGAAACTGAGAAATGGTCTTTAAACTGAACCTTTAATCCGCTTTCTTAAAGATCTGTGATCATCATCTCTCTTTCTCTCTCCCTCTACTTTCTGTTTGTAGTGCTGCTGGAAACTGATTTAAACTCTACACTGTGAGTCTTTGGCCATTTTTACATCTTTCCTTTATCTATACAGGAGTGCCAACATTAGTAGATTAAAATGAATCTCAGCTTTCACCAAGATGCAAAAGATACATATTTGTTTCTAATAGAGAACATATTTAATTTACACCTAGTTGTAGATGAACTTGTGAATTGAGCCTTGTGAGTTGACTAAAAGACAAATTGGCCATCTTTAGACATATTGTGTTAAAAATGTTGGCACCTCTGCTTACATTCTTAAGCATTCTTGTGAGTACTTTAAGCTTATGATGCATTATATTATCATCCCTCTCCTTTTTCAGACTCACCTGATGAACAGCAGTCCCAGTTTAAAGCGGGGATGGGATCAGAAGTGGACGCCCTGACACACTGACACAACAACCACACTGGAATTGTTATAAACTTTACCTGGATAGATATTTATAACATCACATCAGACCGGTACAGCTATCATGGAGCCAGAGACATAATCGTACACCATCCAGCCAGTATACACAGTAGATACATGAATTCTTGTTTACAGTCATGGTGCAGTCAGGTTTTTTTTTTGTGTGTGTGCTTCGACATTCTACGTTCATTTTTGATTTCCTGAACCTACCTCTCCAGCTTGTCTGAGGGACAAGAGTGGAGGATTTGTTTTTGTGTGTGTGTGTGTGTGTGTAAGGCATTAACTACCTGCAGCACAAATTGCTGTTTAAAGGGACCATGCCGTTTATGAGCCAACAACCTTATATAATATATATATATATGTATATAAAAACATGCTTGTATATGTGCTAATACTGTCGTGATGATGCAATATGGGATCGCTCTCGAGCCATGCAGAGGCTGATGAACTTTTGCCTTGATGTTTATGGTATAGTTAACGCCACCCTGAAATCACACACCATCCTCGTAACTTCTGCATCTGGAAATCTTCAAGGTGCGTTTTTTACATGTATAAAACCATGTCAGACTTTTTAGATGAAATAACAACGTGGACGTTTTCGATGTAATTTAGTTTCTATGAATGGACATTTTTAAAGCACTGCCCTTCTTCTAATACTAACAAAAGCTCATGAGCTGGAGTTTTTAGGCGTAGTTCTATAACTCTCCACACACAAAACTGATGCCAAATCCTATTTTTGTAGATCTCAGGTCTCTTAACTATAATAAACCCAGTTTTTCTTGGCTATTTCAAATGATACATAATTGGTAAACTATCAAAGTGTGAATGTAACACGTCACTGTAAAAGAAAAAAAAAATGGCTGTGTACTTTTTAAACAAGTGGTACCAGGAGCAAATTTCTTTCACTTCTCGTTTGTTGCTAGGCCTTCATATTTCTGTATGTAATAATAATAATAATAATAATGTCAGGTGCTAGATATTTTTTGATCATAACTGTTCATGATGTGAGAATTCTTCTTTATGATATGACAGTGTTATGCAGGCCTTGAATAAAATGTTTACCTGATTTAGTACAGCCCACTTAAGTTTCCCAGAAGTTGGTTGTGGTTTTAATGTTTATCCCAGCACACTACAAACTACAGTACACAGCTCAAAACATAATGTATCACATGCTGTTTATCAGATGAGGTGGTTGCCAAATGTAGCTGGTTTTCAATTACAAATGCTTAAACTGCTTCTTAAAGTGTAAGAAAATAGTTTTAAAAAGATTGGACTTTGGAGCGATTATAAAAGGTCATATAGTTTGATAAGATCAGATTGACCCTACTCCAGAGCAATGGATAAGGGTATGAATCAGGGTAAGAAGGGGAGCACATGAAGCGATGCACCCATCATGTACAGTGTCCACCGTACAAGCCTCTGGAGGCAGTGTTATGATCAGGGGTTGCTTCAGTTGCTCAGCTCTAGTCTCAGCAGCATTATGTGGCAATAAACTCAAGTCAGCTGATGACCTGAATGTACTGAATGACCAGGTCATCACATCCATTAAGTTGTCTTCCAGGAATTAAATTGTTAAATATCCTGGAAGCATAATTTACGTGCATGGACCAGACACCATAGAGTCCTCACCTTAACCCTATTGAAAGTCTCTGGCATTTGCAGGTGAAGACTTCCCAGTCTCTCAGAATCAACTTACAATCTCTGAAAGTCATTTGACTTTTTCTTTATCAATTCAAGATCTCTGCCAAAATGACGACAACTTCAAATGGAAATAAATCTTATGTTGTAACCCAAGGTTTTCGAAACCATGCCATGGTGGATGTGTGCAATAATCAAAGCTAAATGTGGTCCAATGAAATATCAGAATGTGCGATTTGATCAGGCCAGTGATTGATTATATCCTTAACTGTAATTATTACACTGTTACACAAGTCAAAAAATTGTGGAACGAAAATGAAATGGGTACCAAATGTGAGCAAGTGGTACAGCTGCCCAAACCACGTATATTAATACAAGTCGGTGTTTATATGAATCTATCAGTTACCTCAATATCTTCTATCTTTTCATCTGCCTCATCTCAGTCACCCATAATCATTAATGTTCTAACTGAAAGAAAAGAAACATTAAAAAACTGAAATCTTTGGCCCTGAACCATGTCAGGGACCAAAGACAGGAAGGTGTTAAGGGCCCCCATGGTATTTATATTCTAGATTGTGGCTTCTCTTTTAAAAAAATTTTTTTTTAAAAAAGCATTGAATGAATTAAAATAAGACCGTACATCCATCCCCACTACACACACACAAATATAAGCCTATTCAGGCTCACTTCCTCACCTCTCCATGAGTGCCCGTGTGTTCGGCTCATGTCTGAAGTGCTAATTTTGTTCTTGAATTTTAATGATCTTGCAAGTTTCCTACACAATGAAACCACTGATGGATGTTCTGCATTGCAGGAAGCACATGTTTTAAACCTTTAGACACTGATTCAGTTATTAGAAGTTGGGATTTCAGCAGTTGTGTGTTATTGGAAGTCAACTGGAAAACAATTCACAAAATTCTTATCAATTGCAAAACATTCAAAACCAAGTTCAATATTTGGGCATTTGTTCTATTTTTTGCTTTGTGTCCGTGCTTGCTTCTTTTTAAATTGGTTTCATATGTGTGCGGGATCTCATTCACAGTCCCCAGGCAACCATAATAGTCTGGGGAGGGGGTTGAACCTGCCCTCTTCATACACATTTTCTCTGTCCTAAAAGCCTTCTTTGTGAGAGGCAACCATAAATACCAGAGCAAGGCCTCTCAGTCTGCTCATAGCCTGCTGCAATCTTGCTGTCTCACTCCGTCTCCAACTTGCAGCATGAAGATCCTGAGCTGTGCACTCGTCTTGTCCTGCTACATTTGGGCAGCTGTTGCTCACAACCAGGCTGGAGAAGATGCTGCCGGAGCTGGAAGGAGTAAAAGCGTCTGGGAAGACCCTATCCAGTTTGTTACAAAAACCAAGGACCGATGCTCTATGATCTTGAGCGGACATGGGGATCTGACCAGGCTGCGAATCTCTTGCGTGGGCCAGGAAGCGTCTTACTGGTGTGAGTATGAAGGCAAGCCAGACATTTGTCGCAACTACAACACCAACCCTCGCCACTTCTTTACACAGATCATGTGGGAGCTGCGCAAGTTGACCAACGCCTGTCAGGGCCCACAGAACCTCAAGCCTACCATGTGTAAGAAAGCATCGGATGAATCCCAATTGGTCTTCACCACGAGTAGCTCGGCCACTGCGGAACAAAAACCACAAACCACAGCTGGCAAGCAGGACGAACCCAAACTGGAGCAAGCCAAACCTGAACCACCTACAAATGCACCACGTTCTGATCAAGCCAAACCAGAAAAGAAACCAAACAACGCAAAACAAAAGCAAGCAAAACAAAAGGCTGCCAAACCTCAACCAACGAGACCTTCAGCTGCCGGAACTGCAAAGCCCAAGGCAGAACAAGTCAAAGCAGAGCCTGTGAAACCTGTGGCATCCAAACAAGGGACCAAAACACCAGCAACGATCAAGAAAGTTTTGGCGCCAAAGGCAGCTACACAAGCATTCAAGGCAACTACAACCACTCCAGCACCCACGAGGTCAGCCGAGACCCTGGCACAGCAGTACTGCTGGCACGGCATGAAGGACTTCTGCACCAAAGTCTTTGGCTGGTTCACAAAATAGAGTAAGCAATTAAGATTGCTTTACATTGTGCTATTTTTAATACATTTTACTTAATATGTTCGTCATAATTATTAGTTTCTTGTTTCTTATTGTTCCTCAGATAAATCGAGCTGGAGCGAAAACTTTCCTTACACATTAGCCTGGTGTGGTTTCGTTGGGAAAGAAGAGATTGGATGGAAAGCGCAAGATAACCAAGTGTACTGTTTGCGCAAAAAGAATGGAAAAGATTTGGATGGACGTGTAGTGGAGAGCCTCTATATCGTCATGCATAGACATTGATTCCAAAAAAAAACAACCAAATTAAGTTTGCTCTCCATTATGTTTGCTATAAGAAACATACACATAACCTCAGACAGACAGGTTTTGTACATTGTTATAAATATATACTGTAGTTAGACACACCTCCTCAGAGGCTTAGACAAATCCAGAGACTTGTCAGTTAGATTTTTTTGTTTTGCTGTACAAATTAACCAGATTACTAACCTGTTATAGAAGACGCACACTAAACTGAATGATCAAACAGTGTATGAATGTCTAAAACCATGATGAATTAAAATTTTGACTTTTTTTAAATATATTTGTCTATGGTTGGTGAAAAATACAGCAGAGGGCACTGGTGATTCATAAACCCAAGAAAAATAATGATAATGATTGTGCCTTTTTTCCTGTGGCTTAATAGAGTTGTTATATATCATAGTTTTAATACTTAATGTAAAGTATTATAATAGTATTATGATATACAGTGGGTACAAAAATCTGAGACCACTAGTGAAATATTTTTGAATAATGTATATTACTGACACAAACATAAGAGAAAATTAGAATCTTTGAAATATTCATGAATTTCTAACTTTCTAAGAATTTGGTATATTTACCACAGCCAGCATGGGTGTCACAAAATCTCCTGATTTAGGATTCCATTAGTTTCTGAGGTTCTTTTGATCACATGTTTCAGTAAAAGAGATTATGTATGAGGAAAATCAGAGCTTTCAGTTAACTTGGTCAATAGCAGACTGTTGCTTACATTTTAAGGGGGACCTTTAAGATATCGAAAAATTACTTTCTTTGTTTTAGAAATCTTTCAAATCCCTAAAATTCTCCGTATATTTCCGTATATTTTAAATATTTTAAATTAAAATTGTCCCAGATTTTCAACATGGTCTCTGACTTTTTAGGACGCCCCTATGTGTTCTCGTCATGTTAGCAAGTTCAGTTTTAGTTTAAAATCAGTTTTAATACTGGAACATTTTCCCTACAGACCATAAAATATGTGGATATAAAATATGCAAACAAAAACATTTTGTAATTTAATTAGATTGTGACACAATCGATCCACCACACTACTGAAATG
Organism: Leiocassis micropogon; assembly: GCA_028565275.1. Classification (NCBI taxonomy): domain Eukaryota; kingdom Metazoa; phylum Chordata; class Actinopteri; order Siluriformes; family Bagridae; genus Leiocassis; species Leiocassis micropogon. The sequence continues at coordinate 27,945,470 of JAOVVA010000001.1, forward strand.
ATGGCTTTTCTTTCGAGTCCATGTATTTGAGTGTTTGGAAAATTTGATGGATTTCAACTTGAGATGGGCAGAACGGTGGCTTAGCGGTTAGCACCGAGTTTGCATGTTCTTCCCGTGCTTGGTGGGTTTCCTTCCATAGTCCAAAGACATTAGGAGATTAGGCTAATTGGCATTCCCGTATTCACACGGTGTGTGAATGAGCCTGTGAGTGTGTGTCCTGTAATGGTGTGTGTCCCTGTCCAGGGTGTACCCTGCCTCGTGCCCTTAGTTTCCTGGGATAAGGTCTAGCATCCTGATATCAGTCACAGATGCCACCCCGCCCCCCATTACCCTGTATATAGGCTATACAATATACAGTATATAGACGAGTGAGTGAGTGAATTCAAGAAGTGAATTTTGTGTACCATAAAAACAGAGCTGTTTTTTTCTTTGATTATTCTAACACTAAGTCTGAAAGCTGGCACACTAATCCAAGCTACATAATATAATATAATTTCAATTTGATCTAATTTACATACAATGAAGCTATAAATTGAAAATAAAATGTTTACTTTATTTGGAACAATTTAATTTCAACTTGTGGCCCATTTCTCACTTTGCAAAATTATTATAAATACCCCATGTATTAATGTTTTAGTTTTCTTCACACAATCCTCTAAAAATCTAAGATTTGTTATTTCTAATAGTAATAACTTGTAACAAGGCAATTAATAAAAAAAAATGATTGAAGCGTTGAGACGCCAGATTGTGTGCAGGCGTCACTTTCTACCACTGAGGACAAGCCAAATCAAGTTCCTTGCCCATGAAACTTACATTCCTGTAAGAGATTATCCAACACACTGTGTGTGTGTGTGTGTGTGTGTGTGTATGTGTGTGTGTGTGTGTGTGTGTGCGTGCGTGCGTGCGTGCACTATAAAAAGTGCTTTCTAGGAGTTCAGGTATCAGGACACTGAACTCCAGCTGTACACGCGAGACACAGTAGGTAACATTATTCACTAATATTCAGAGACACTTTTTAGCATTTTAATCACAATTTTACAAAAAGCTAATCAAATAACCTTTTATAACCTTTTATACTTTAATACCTTTTACACTTGTAAAAAGTTGTCTTTTTGCTCGGCTTAGCTACTTAGCCTTTTAAAGAACAGTAACGCTTCTCACAGTAGATAATAGTAAGTTGATAATAGTTATATGATTAGGAAAGTGTATATTTATGAGGCAGTCTTAATGAGAAAAAAAAAATCAGTGTAAAACCATAAAATTGCTAAGAAATAGAAAAGTGTTTGTGTTTTTCCTGTTTTTTTATTTAATATGCTGGCACGCTACTGTATGTGTCATCTAGCTTTCTTAACACTCTTCATTTTTCATTTTCATTTTCATTGTTCTGTGTACTGTATGCATTAAAGTGTGTATGAGTTTTACATACTGTAGTTACATGATTATTTTTGTAAAGACAAGGTGTAATTGTAATCAAGTTTTTTTTTTTTCAAAACATGCATACAATAGAATCAACAATGTGCACTTTGTTAGTGTAGTAGTAGTCAAAATGTTGGACACACCTACCTACTCCTTCATCATAGCGCAATCAACATTTTAAAAATAACAAAAGAAATGTTTTAAAGTGTAATTTTATATGTTGTATCTCATGATGTAGGGCTAAGGCACACTAAAGCATAGGCTTAGGTTTAGTGGTTAGCAATTTCATCTTGTACCTCCAGGTCCCGGGTTCGAGTCCCACCTCAGATCTGTGTGCCTAGAATTTGCATGTCCTCCCCGTGCTTGGTGGGTTTCCTCTGGGTACTCCGGTATTCTAACACTTAATGTGAAAGCTCGCACAATAATATACAGGATAAAGCAGTATAGACGATCCGCGTGTGAGTGAGTAAATGGAAACAAATGTTTCATTGGGACAAAAATACTATTTAATAATTCGTTCTTTACACTTATCAGTCACAAAAAATTAAGTCGCAGGATCTCCTTATGCTGCCAGGGCAGCTCTGGCCCTTCAGGTCAAGATTCCACAAGACCTCTGGAGATGTGCTGTAATGTCTGGTACTGGGGTGTTAGCAGTGGATCCTTTGGGACTGTGGGATGCGGGGTGGATGCCTTCATGGATCGGTTTTCTTTTTCCGATGCATTCCATGGATGCTTGGTGGGATTGAGATCTGGGGATTTTCGAGAGCGGATCAAGAACCTTGAAGTCTTTGCCTGCTAAGCCCCGTATGTGGCAGGCTGTGATTCATTGAGTGTTCTGATACCTTAGCCAGCATTGCCTTCTTTCAGCAATCTGTGCTACTGTACATTGGCTTTTCTGTTGGATCAGACTAGACGGGCTGGACTTTTGTCCACATGGGCATAGAAGAGCTTTGGATGATCCAGTCATCAGTTTACTGGTACATAATTGATAATCAATGTTATTAAATTCCCCTGGTGGCGGTGTTAGTGTTGTGTATCTACTGTAACAACCGCAGCAGCAGCCACGTTTCCCCTCTCATCTGTTACAACCACTTACAGCATAAAGCATCACCAGGATACTAATCAACTGCACCTGTTTCTCACTGGTTCGTGCCTTATGTTAGATGTTTTTTTATGCCTGAATGATTTATAGTTCACTGTGTAGCTTAATAGACAAAAAGCATTTCCTTTGAAATTGCTCAGGTGAGAAAAAAAAAACAAGGGGAACTGCAAGACTACATAAAAAAAAAACAAGAAAGTCTGTCCATTTGGAAGCAAAATATAAAGAAATGTGACTTCAGATTTGATTAAAAAAAAACTCACATTGCAATTATTTTAACACAATTGCAATATGTAACAATTAAATGCATTATTTAGTATTCAAACATATTTATCCAGGCTAACAGCATGGATCATATTAATTTATTTAAAAGAACCCCAAATGCTTAAATTTTTTGGAAAAAACGCTACATAAATTTCTGTCCATTTATTATATTACCTTTAATAAATTAAGTAACTGCACAGGTCCATATTAAGATGTAACAGTAATTTGCCCCACTTATGCTTATAAAAAAAAAAAAACACTTTTTTTTTATTTCTCTTGTTTAAAATGCAACACAATGTTCCACCTCCTATTTAAAAGCAGTGAACAAGGTTTTTGCTTGTAGTTTTACAGGCAATAAAGAATTTGTCTGAGAAATAAAACACAATCTAAAAGGTATTATAATTATAAGGCCATTATAATAAAATAATCAGTGACAGAGCAGTTTAACGAGTTACAGTTACAATCAGTTACCCAAGTTGGCTATTTTACAATAACAGTATTTTCTGGTGTGGATTTTAATATGAATCACAGGAAACACAACACAGAAAAAGAATTTGTGACAAATTTGTTTAACAATGAAAAGACCTAAGATGTAGTTTGTTTCATTTGACGAACACATTAAATAAGCAGTTGCCATGTATATTCTTTATGCCAGTGTGTATGGTTTCACTGACAGGTGTGACAGATGTGTGGTATGAAGCCTTAACCTGAGGCTACGTTTATAATGAAGTCTGGCACATCTTGGTTCCGCAGCCAGCGTGAAAATAATTAGTATGTTGTAAGGTGATGTATGTTTCCCAGAGTTTCAAAATTAATATTTATCAGTTTTTATGTTGTGTTAAATCGTAAGTGTTTTGAGTCAAATGGGGCAAACTCCTGTTTATTAGCCTACAGTAGCTTACAGATTTATTTTTGGAGATCAATGTTGTTACGATTGAACACTAGATCAAACTACAAGACTAAATCCTTTTTTCCTTCGTCAGGTTGTGACCTACAGTATATTTCACATCAGTTTTAATGATCCTCGCTTATAAGCTGAGACACATGCACAAAGAAACAGTGTATCACATGGTGCATTCAAGGTTGCTGGAAAAACCAATGTTATTGAGCCACTACTTTGCTTCATTTAAACTTTTGTCATTTTTACACAGTAGCGAGACCATGTTCAGTTATTTCTTTTGCAAACCATTTAAACATGAAGCGACCGTGATGTATGTTTCTACTTTTGCTTGTCCAACAACATCCCTTCAAATGTTTGAGGTCTGTTACCTGACTATCCCAATATTAAAATCCTCCTTCACTGTCATCCTTCATCTTTCCAAGCATGAAATTATTTTTAAAAAATTTTAAAAATTTTAAAAAAAACTTGAAATTGAATGAGGATAAATTTGAATTCCAATTTGCCTGTTCAGACTGAAATCAGATTTTACGACTACATATGGATATAGGAGCTGCATTATTACTTTTTTTTTTTTGTTCATATGCAGATCAGATTTGTATTATTTTTCATAACAGTATGATCGGTATGTTCTGTAAAGATGTTGGCCACTTCCATATTTTTGAAAAGATCTTCGTTTGCATTCATTTGTTTCTATGTAAAATAAAAAAATTTGATTTGTGTCGTTCACACTTTTATGGAAAAAAAAAACACATTCAATTCCGCATATGAGCAAAAAAAAAAAGGATGAAAAAAAATCTGATTTGGGCAGCTTATGTCTGAAGTGTAATATCTCCTTCAACATAAATGGATTAGATAGGTAGATAGTAGGTAAGTGGGTAGATACGGCCAAAACATGGTGTCGGTGTCCATAACTTAAGTTAGTGTCGATAACTTTTTCGAATTAAAATCTTTCAATGGTCTTAATTGTCATTCAGATGAAACTTGGCCAATTTAGATTTCACATAAAAAGACATAAACTTGAAATAGCATTTTTCAAAAAATTTTAATTCATATTGCAACATGAATTTGACATGGTTACGGACACTACAGATTTTGTAGGGGGGGAAATTCTTAATTTTGCACAGAATGCTTTAATTTAAAAAACTTTTTACAGATCATATGTTTGTAGAAGCTTACACCAATTTTATATCAATACTATAAAGAAATACTCAATACTCAAAGAAATATGAATCATTTGCATTATAATATTAATAATTTGCATTCAAGACAGTAGAACTCTGAAAAAGGCCTTTTTGGGGCACGTATAAAATCCTCCTGCTTTGTTGAAGTTAGCAACTAGAAATTTTTAAGGAAGCAAGATTGGTCACGTCCATGTTGCATAAACTTCAGAAGTAGCTAAAAAGTAGCTATAAAATCAGCCCAATACTGTGTTTTTCCCGATAGATAGATAGATAGATAGATAGATAGATAGACAGACAGACAGACAGACAGACAGAGTCAGTCAGTCCCAAAAATTAACATAATACTAAAAAAATAACAGAAAAGCACACCATGAAGGTTGGGAGCTACTAGACAGTGGTTTTGTATTCTTGGCTACTTTACATTTTAGCAATAGTTGAGTTTTTTAGTTTATGTAGTATATCCGTGCTTTGTCTCTCCTTCTCTCTAGAATGTTTTTACTTTCCTTTTCAACAGCTTTGAAAAATTATGTTGTCTTATTCATAAAAAAAAAAATGCTACTCAGTGAAATACAAACAAAGGGAAATTCAAGCATGTGATTAGTTGTCTCTGTGCTGGTACTTTTGCCAACCTGCATAGGTGCTCTTGCAGAGCCAAACCCCTAAGCAACTGTGAGTACAGTCAGGAGCAGCAAAGAACACAACTGGCTTCAACAGAAGGGAATTCTTTACATTTTGGAGAAAGGACTGTAAAAAAATACGACAGAAAGGTAGAAAACTGAAAGTTTAGTGGAGAGGTGAAGACACCCAAGGTGACATGTAGAGTGTTAAAAAAATTGTGAATGCAATACAATTTTTATAATTAAGTTTATTAAAGAGTAGGTTTAATATTATTATTATTATTATTATTATTATTATTATTATTATTAATAATAATAATAATAATAGTGATATGGTTCGCATAATTTTAAGTTCATTGTGTTTGATCTACGAGGGAGGGTCAAGTCAAACCGGGACATTTGCTTGAGCCAGAATGACAAAACACTTTATTTCTCCATATAATCCCCTGCTACACTAATGCACTTATCCCAGCGTTTCACTAGTGTTTAGATACCATAAAGGCAGAAGGTTTCCTCAGGACATCAGAGTCATGATTGTACTGCCTTCATGTCTAAACTCCCAGGAACTCCTTTAATGCACCAAGCATGTGGAAATTACTTGGAGTGAGGTCAGGACTGTACGGGATGTAGCAATAACTCCCAGCCAAGTTCCAGTAATGTGCAAGCGTTGTGGAGGCAATATGACTCTGAGCTGTTCTTTTTCATTTTAAGTTGACGCCCCACCACTTTTATTTTGAATGTTGTTTAAGGTTTTGCGATGAAAGAGCGCATTACAAATGCATTCCATATTCATTGGCAGTTAAGATAATTCCTTACACAGGAACATAGCCTTAGGCGCACCATTTTTGGCCTCTCTCCTGCTTACTGTATATTCAGATCAGTTCTGTAGCTCTTTTAACAATAGACAGTGCCACAAAGCAGGTTGAGAGAAATCTCGGGTGTAGATTTAGATCCTTAATGAGCAAGCTAGAAATAAGAGTGGAAAATAAAATATTCTGATCCTTGGATCTCAAGATGATTATAGTACCAGATCAAATTCAGGTAAATCTACTGAAGCTCATTGTATGAGGCTTGGTTTGACATTTGTATGAAAGTTAATATTGAATTTGTTAAAGTAAAGTCAATGGTTTTCTCCAGGTAAATAGATAAATTGCTAATCATACTAATCATACATATATTCTTCCTTTTTTTACTGTTTCCCAGATTATGGTACACCTAAAAGGCATCACCCTGATCCTGATCATTTGCATTATGCAGCACTTCCTGCAGGCGAACGCTCAGACGAAGAAGGGAAAAGGAAGGCAAAAGCAGCCTCCGAAACCAACCGTTCCTACTCATAACCATAAGAAAAGCGCCTCAAAACCCCCAAAAGACAACAAAGCATTATTTAAAGGTCGGATCGGAAACAAAGATGGGATGCAGTGCACGTGGGCAGCCACGGAAAGCAGTGTTGAGCACGACGGTGGATTTGTCTTAAGCATCACCTGCAAAACCGGCACTGAAAAGAGTCTCCAATGTCAGTACACTGCTAAACCCAGGTTGTGTCCCGAGTACACATCTGGTGTTGATGCGTTTTGGAAACAGATCGGCCGCTCTCTCAAGAGGCAGAAGAAGTTATGCCATGACTCTAAATCTCTGCTCAAGGCCAGAATGTGCAGAAAAGCACCGAGGGGTGCACACTTCGCTCTGAGAACCGCGCCAAAGGGTGATCCGAAACCCGCGAGGAAGAACAAGAACAAGCCGTGCCGAAACCTTACTAATAGACAAAAACTGGCTGAGGAGTATTGCAGCAGCTCCTGGTCTACATTCTGTACCTTCATCTTTGCTATGGTTGAGACTGAGGATTGCTAAATGGGACACGACTCAATTATGGACTACAGCCATCTGTTAACGATACAAGGCTGATGTCAAACCAGAACTTTAATAGTTTTCAAAGAGACCGTCACTGTTTTTGAAATCCTGCTTACGATATTCTACACTGACTTTATAGGGCCAAGAGTGTGTGGACACCTGATCGTTACATCATTCTGTGAACTGCTGCCACAAATATCTCACTCACGCACTGTCGCTCATCATCTATTGCTTTATCCTGTATACAGGGTCATGGCGGGTTGTCGATCCATGGACTTTGGGAGGAAACCAGAGTACGTGGAGGAAACCCACCTAGCATGGGGAGAACATGAAAACTCCATGCACACAGACCCAATGCGGGAATTAAATCGTGCCGCCTGCCACAAATATGGAAGCACACAATTGTTTATGATGTCTTTGTATACTGTAAGATTACAATTTCCCTTCACTGGAAATAAAAACCTCAAATGACCTCATTCTGATGCCCTGCTGCATAAAGACATGTTGGACAGGTTGACCACAGAACCCCACTGAAGTTATGCCATTTTGGGATGAACTAGACCACCGATTGCATCCCTCCATGCCTCCTCACTCATCATCAGTACCTGATCTAATTAATGCCCTCGTGGCTTAATGGACAATTATAATAACCTTCAACCTCCCTCAAGGTTGGAGGTTATTATAACAATAAAAGAGGGATTACAGCTGGTCAGGAGTCCTCAAACTTTTGGCAATAAAGTGTACTGTACATAGCACGCTGATAACAGTGATGGAAACCATAATTTAAAGAGATTTTTTTTGTTCAACTTTATGTAAAGACATCCTTCTAACTAAACCATGCAGTGCAGTAAGGATATTCAGAATAACTACATATTCTAGCATAAAAGATCAGCTTTCAAGCACTGTAGAATCAACATAACCTGTTTTTACATGTAGGAAAAAAAAATATTTTAACCTTTTTTTTGGTGTGATTTTGGTCTTAGTGTAGCAAGTATTTATTTGAAGTTTATAAAATAATGAATCTGTTTCAGAAAGAGACACTAAAGAAAAGTCGAAGCTATTTAGCTTGCTAGCAAATATTTCAGCTTTCTGTTTGATGAACTAAAAAGAGGTGAAGGGTTTCCTTTTTCTTCTTTTTTTTAAGGCTATCATGTTGAAGTTCTGTGTTTAAAGGCTTTAGCGTTGGTGCATCATGACTCAAATGTACAGACTTAATTTTGGGCTTAAAATTTCCTTTAGGCGCTTAACAACATGTGTCTCATCAATATTTGTCCATCCATTATACAATAAGTGCCACTTTAGGCACCATTTTGAACCTTAAAGACTGAGTGAAATGTAATTAATAGGTTCACGTTATTAACTCCGGTGTGATATAACTGTCCCAAAACGGAACCACTTTAAATCCACATGACGTTGGCCACCTTTCTCTAATCAGCTCTATGCGTGTAAGTTTTTTGTAAGATCGAATCTATTCAAACGTTAAATCATTCATTCTTTAACGACACACACGCACATTCCCAGAGGCACCATAGTCATAAAATATAAAACAGCTCAAAGCTCCCTACATCACATGATTCAACCTGATGAACATGATTCACTTCCTTTGGAAAAACATCTTTGTTGCATTTTTTAGGTTATCTATTGAATAATAACAAAAACCTTTAGACACTCCCTGTTTAATAAAAGCAGCAGGTCTTTCAGATTGTAACGGAAAAAGAGATTCAGATAGCAGAGTGTTTCAAGGATGCATAGTGCCTTGGGGGTCAAATGGTGCTACATGAAATCACATTATGTTTCAAGGGTATGTACTGTACGCCGATCAGTCATAACAGTAACATCACCAGCCAAGGCTCATCTAAGGCCTTGAGGACCAGAGGATGGTCTGTCTGGTCCGATCCCACAGAAAAGCTTTTGTAAAAAACTTTAATGCTGGCTATGAGTGGAAGGTTTCAAAAGTCTCAGAGTTTAAGATGGTCCAAATTCCCCAGTTCTCCATCTGATCATGCATCCATGGGACAAGCACTGGACAAGCAAGTCTGATCCATGGAGGCCTCATCTTGCAACTAATATCATATAATTATATCATTATATGTCCTGGTGCCAGATACTGTACCATAGCACACCCCCAGAGGTCTTGTGGGGTCACGTCCCAAGGGGTCAGTGCTGTTGTGGTGGCACAAGCTGAACAACCAACCTACACAGTATTGGTGTTAATGTTGTGGGTTTGAATGTTATAGCTGATCTGTGTGTGTAAAAGAATGTTGTATAAATGTGTTTATGAAACAGCTCTATAAACAAGAAATGAATATCGGGTGAGTGACATTTCAGATACAATACGGTCAAATGTTTTGTCTGTTCTTGCTCCGCTATCAGAAACAGCCCTTGAAGAAACTAAAATCACTTTGTTGCACCTCGGATATCTTTTTAGATAACTTACATTAATTTGTACCTTCCCGTTAAATATGCTTCTGGTAAATTTGGCCTGTCTTTTTTTATTTTCATTTTTCTCATTGACGTCAAAAGTTATATCGAGGAAAATTTATCATTCGTCACGAATACTACAGTAGTATAATTTCAAACTAGGACGTGTACTGCATGTAACACAAAGGTATGGTAACACACACGGTAAAATGTCTCGGCATGGTTATACTAATTATATTCACTCTTTAAAATCATATTAGTGGAACTAACTTAAATAATCTTAATTAAGGTATGTGTCCAAAATCCAGAGTTTTTAAAATATTTTTCATGTCAGAGAAGTGAACTATGAAATGTTTTAGAGCCTTACTTTCTGGTTTAATTAGTGTACAGGATACCTAATCCCCCTACACACACACACACACACATTTAAGCACAAACCTAATCCGAGTCTCAGGAATTGTTACTTCCTGGTAGGCGGTACCTTTTTGAAATATTTCTATTGATACCAAAGTGGCCTGATTACACACCTCACTCCTGTGCTTCCTGATTGGCAGATGGATTGACTCTTTTTTTTTTTGTTTGCCAAAATATACCCCAGCTTTGCAGAGAAAGGATATGGGGCTATGAATGCACTGAAAGGGTTTAGGCTGGGCAACCACACACACACTCACACACGTATCAGCATGTACACACACACCTGCACAAATAATACCTCTGGAAATTTTTTATCAGTTCAGACTATATTTTCTAAAATTAAACAAACTGTTTTGCTGAAAATAAATAAAAATTTGTATATAATTACTAAACTTGTCTCTGGCTTTATTGTAATCTTATCACAGGAAATACAAGATAAATCTGAGTAATGTATATTTAAGGTATTCTCATTTAGTGAGCTGCAGTTTTGCAGTGTGTGTATATTTTACTTGCTCATACTATGTTCTTAACCATATGAAAAGAAAATATATGTATTTCATTAATGTCCCCTCCTTTCTGATTAATATTTATGATTGCTGTTACGGTTGCGCTCCATTGAGTATTTGCTTAATGGGCTCCTGGTTCTGTTTAATGAAATCATTTCTACTCGTGTTGCCTACAAATGTTTTGTGGCATTATTTATTTACATGCACATATTTCCATTTAATGACACAAAGCAAAATGTCCCATAAGAAAAATGTCTCATTTAGAGCATGTCTGAATTAATCGGCTTTCTAGTAGTTGTTAGTCTTTCGGCTGCTCCCATCAAGGGTTCACCACAGTGGAAAATCCGATGCTCACAAAACTTGGCACAGGTTTTTACACCGGATGCCCTTGCTGATTCAACCCTCCCATTTTTGATCAAGGCTTGGGGCCGGGACAGCGTCCAGTGGCTGGTGTTAGGGCATTGGGTTTGAATTAAACCCGGGCCTTCCACATGGCAGGCAAGAAATCCACCAAAGCTTGTAATCTACTTTCTAGTTCCTGTTTTTAAAACCATATAATCAGTGCCAGGATGATGTGGTGTGTCCAGTGACAAAGTGAAGAAACTGTTACCACTCTAAAGTTGAACTTCTTATTTATGAAGAAGTTTTATTCCACTTATGCGGTTGGGTGAGTGTCCAGCTTTATTTGATTAAATTGATGAACTGGGTTTGACCTGTTAATACAACTCTGCCACCTACTGGCACAGCAATGCCATTACTAAACCATTATGTCTGTTATGTCCAGAGGTTATATACTGTACAGGGGCAAGGCAGAAACATTATAAATATGTCCTTAATGCCCTAATGGTGACTACTTAATATAACTAATGTGTGTTTTAAACATTTTTTAAATATGAGGGAGTGAGATAATGCCCAAGAAATGGAAACTTGCTGGAATGAGAATTAATTGTTTGTTTGTATCTATTTTTTTCTTTTTAAGTTCAATTCCCAACAACAAGCACAGCGCATTATTTATTTCTGCTCATCTTACCAAAATACTGTAATGTGTCTGTTTTTGCATTATTATCTTGTTTCCTATGTCAGGTAATAACTTCAATAAAAATGAAGCATGGATATGATTAAGTGAGGGGTAAGAACATTTGTTCTTGTTCTTACCCCTCACTTAATCATATCCGTGCTTCATTTTTATTAATAAGTCTTATCCCCATGGCTCGTTAGGCCCTAGAAATCAAATTATGGCCTATTCATTAATAAAGGTACTTCACAATTAAAAGTAAACTTCACAACACCTTGGCAACTAAAGACACAAAAAACACTCTAAAGACAACCATTTGTGATGTAATAGGGAATGCTTTTTAATCTGAAATCGAATGTATAAAAGTGAAAATGTATTGAGTGAAAAAAAGGTTTATTTTAAAATCAATAAACTTGTTCCTTTAACTGCTGTAGTGGAGATACTGGTACCTTCATACTGTTTCAATAATTACATTAACCACTAAATTACTGAATCATGAATAGATTAAAGTCTATAAGAAGAAGAAGACATGAGTTTAGATGTGATGAGTGTATATTTTATGATTTGATTGCAATAAATTAAGTTTATATATTCCTAATATAAAACATGTCATATACTGTAGCTTACCTACGATTAGGAATTATAGAAAAACTGAATAATCATTAGTAGATGAGAGAATCTCATGTTAATAAATAAAAGTGAGAATTAATCATCTCCACCACAGAGGTAGAGCAGGGCCTTTCCGTAATCACCATCAGTATCCTCCTGCAAATAAATTAATAAACATTACCATAAAAAAAATATAACAAAGATATAGTAATAAGACAGTTGGATTTATTCTGCTGTGTGTGTGTGTGTGTGTGTGTGTGTGTGTGTGTGTGTGTGTGTGTGTGTGTGTGTGTGTGAGAGAGAGATAAAAGCAATGCACCAATGGTCCTATTTCAGCACTTCCAGTTCACACCATGCTCTAATACACTGACCTTCGCTTTTGAGTGTGTGTGTGTGTGTGTGTGTGTGTGTGTGTGTGTGTACTGTATAAAAAAAAGTAATGAGGTGTGTTTGTATTGCACCTGCCTGTATGGTACGGTACAGAGACTCTCCATACATCTTCTTGTATTGAGCTCTGATGTCCAACATGTCCTCCTCACTCCTGGACACCATGATCCTGATCAGAGTCTCGTCATCGGTGCCGGCACGCTGGGGGAAGACAATCCAGCAAATAAAGAACAGACTCTTTCCCAGTGTATATAAACTAAAATGACAACAATTCCTACCCTCATAGAGTCACGTAGGGCGTAAGCGAAATATCCAGGTACACTTTTCACACATTTCACTGGGAAACAAGAAGTTTAGCCAGTTAATTTGCATTCTAGTGAGACTGCCTTCCAAAAATGTTTCATTGCAGACATGTTCCTTTTGCATTTTTCTTACCCACTGCTATGAGCAATGCTTCAAGGTTGCCAGTAAACTCCCCACAAATACTCTCTTCAATGTCACAGCCGGCTATCTGTTTATATACAGCGAACACTAGATAAAAGAAGAAGGAACATTTGCAGCATGAATAGTTTCAGTACAGTTTACTAGAATATGATTACTTTGTAGTACTTCAATGTACAATGCATCCATCATTCATTGTGGCCGCTGTATAAGCGTCTGGAGGTAGTGTTAGGATCTGGGGTTGCTTCAGTTGGTCAACCGTAGGCTACGGTTAGGAAGGTCCCAGGTTCAAACCCCTACGACCACCAAGTTCCCCCTGTTGGGTCCTTCAGCAAGGCCCTTAACCCTCAACTGCTCAGATGTATAATGAGATAAAATGTAAGTTGCCCTGGATAAGGGCGTCTGCCAAATGCATAAAAGTAAATAGTAAATGAGTGAATGAGGAATCATTTTCACACATGAATTGGCCACAACGTTGCATGCTAATTAATGCTAAAGACTTTTCTTTGGCCATGCAGTGTATCTAGTACTAGTAAAGGGTAACCTATGACACAACCACTGCAGTGTTATGTACAGTAGTAACTGCTTATTCCATATATGAGGTGGTATCAAAAGATTTCAAGACTAGTTTTGTAACACACCAACAGACAGCAGCACAAGGCTGCACACACAGTCACAGGGATCACCGACCTTCATAAGTCAGTGTGCCAAAAGACATCGTCCTGTGTACACCGAAAGCTGTGCAACTGGTGCTATCCTGACCATTCTGCTGTTTTCATCATGGACAGCAATTTATATCAAACAGTGAACTTGAGATTCTGTGTGAAACTGGACAAATCTGCCACAGAGACGTTTGACATGATTTGGCAAGTTTACAGCAATGCTGCAATGAGTCGTTTAAGATGAGTGGAACAGAAGAGCAGAAGAACAACACTGGAAGACGACGGGAGATCAGGAAGACCTTCAACAAGCTCAAGCCCCAAAAATGTCAAAACCATTCGGCAACTTGCAGGTCCATTATCAAAAAAAGACGACGTCCAAGTGCATGCTTCTTGTCTCGTGCCAACCCATTGCAGGGAACAAGCACACACAGACTCATACACCATGGGCAATTTGGAAATTCCAATCAACCTACACTGTATGCCTTTGGACTGTGTTCATAGAGGAAAATAAAACATTTTATACATGTAATACACGATACATGTGTTGGTTGTAGGAATCATATTACCCTATTGTTGGACATGTATTTTTGGACATGCATTCTGGGAAATGCATCCAGTACGTCTGTTTTTTTTTTATTTCTTATTTGAGTGTAACTCTCAGACTTTCACAAAATATTATAGATTTTCATAAGGCAATAATTCAGTATTAGATAATAATATTCATGATTCATGACACTTAATCTACTATAACACAATATAATACGATTGGGTTTAGTAGCCTCTGATTAATCTGGGACATACTTTCCTCTGAAGGAAGGCAGTTTAATCACATTTTGAGATGTAGAGGAGGACCATTTTAAACTTATTTAAATTACCTTGCCTCAGGTGCTCGATGCTCCTGTTGCCCAGGATGTGGACGAACTTTTCTTCATCTGTGCCAACCTTTTTCGCCCCGGCGGTAAACAATTCCTGAAACATGACCAGCGAGACACCTTTGAAGTGAACCTGCATATCGATTTACCTGTAAATTCCCCTTAAAGCACCTCGTTACACCGCTATTAAACTAGTAATCAAGAAGCAAAGAAACCATCGGCATCATTATTATTTTAATATCCTGATCTTTTACAGAAGTTCACATCAAAAATGGTAATACATATTTTAATAATTTGTTAGAATCCACATGACCTTATATTATCTTTTCCTCTTTTCTGTAATGGTTTCATCTATGCAAGAGAAAACATAAACATGATCTGTCTACCTTGGCGTCTTTCTCCACTTGGCTTTCATCCACTCCCTCCGCCCTTTCCCCCTAAAGAGAACAAAAGCACATTAAAAGTCAAGATGCTTTGCAAGGCAAGACCGATATCAGCCTACAGTTCCTGATTAGACAAAGCCGATGAGCTTTACTCAACCTGGCAACTCCTGGGATTGAGTTACCAGCTGTTTACTCCCAAGGTGCATTTAATCCTCACGCTTGCACCACAGTTTTAATCAGATAGTGGTGAGATCATGATCACCTCTCTCACTGTTTCCATGGTTTCAATTTATCATCACTCATCTTGATCATCTTAACCTCCATGCTTGGACTAACTGTAGCTTGACCTTTTGCCCTTGTGGCACCTTCTGGTTTCATTCCATTGGTGTTGTGTTTAATTGATGCTTTTCGGTCTATGTGGTAGCCGTTAAACTCCTAATTTATTATTTAGGTCTGGGACTTAAAGAATACTAGGCAAGAATAGCCATGAAATATTCAGTAACTGTTTCGAAAACATATGAAATGTCTGTAATTTCAGAAGTAAGTGATAGTCACAAGTGGAGTGTAAGGGGTTAACCAACTTGCTCAAGGACACCACAGCAGATCAAAGGCACTAAATGACTTGCATCAGTTTGCATTTGCATTTGAATTTGCTTATTATTATTTTTTTATCTTTTAACATGAAAAAGATGTCAAGTTACACAATGTACCTGTAAAAGCATGACCAACAACCTCTGGTAATGTCCAGACGTATCTCCCATGATGTCTTTCTCCAGCTTGCTTCCATACTCTAGGTTTTCGAACAAGAACAAGAACAAATGATTAAAGACGAATCAAACCTTACTGGAGCCAGACGGTTTTCCTTTTCCAGTTTCTGGATTATGTGACACTCACACTGACATCTGGTGTATATTTATGCCTATTGCGTGACAGTGGGTTTCTCACAATAGAATAATACTGTAGAAAATCTTCTTTAGAGATAGATCTTGGAGTCCACTTGAAAATTTCACTTGCTATACATGTATCTAGATGTATCTCACAGGTCTTTATGATGATCACCATCACTAGAAATTTATTGGATGTCCTCATATTTGATTAACCTGGCAGTAGTGCTAGTGTTGTGGCTGATTGGTCTACATACTGTATACAGCATGATCTTTTTCTCAGGTATTACCTTTTTTGTATATCTTGGTGATTTCCTTCATCTGCTCAGGTGTTCTGGAGGCCAGGATCTCAACCAAGATTTTATCATCAGTACCTGCACCCTTTAGTATATGACAGAAGATATATAATATATAAATATTCTTAAGAAAAATAAATAATATATACTATAACCAACCTTTAGTTTAGATACCATGCGCTTTTCTTTCTTATTTTAAACACCACAAGATGTTTTATTCAGTTCATTTATTCAATTCATTTATATGACTGGAAACGATTTTACGGTCTCAAATACGTGAAAAGCCAAAAACAGAGATGAGAGCATTGTGCCAAGACCTTGATAGCCTTATGGAGCTGATCTGCATCGTACACACGAGGTGGAGACATGAGAGCCACGATCAAGTCCTCTAACTTCCCTCCCAGCTCTGACCTCAGGTCTTTCACCAGATCCTAGAAAGAGAAGGGGGCAGAAAAATAGATGGGCTATAAAAAATTGTATATTGTCATTGACTGGCTAAAAAGTAATTGAGGTCTTGAGCTTGACAGCGCTGTTAATAGAGCTTCTCTATAGACTCATACTTCACAAACACGTACAGGCCAGGGGGTCTGAAAAAGATTTCTAAAGCCATTTATCATGTTTTTCCGCACATGCAGATGCTTTTATATAGTCGAGAATTCTGCAGGTTGCCAACTTCAATACAAGTTCCATTTATCTTTAGCAAATACTATCCGGCAATACAGATCATCAAACTCTGACAGAGTGAGAGGCCGTATAGTGCCTGAGATTTATAACCAAGAATATTAAGTTTATGAGATCTGGAGAGTGAAAGAAAACATGTTAGATCAATGATGAAGGAATGAATGTGAACATGAGCTTGTCTCACTTTGCCATGTGCTTTCTTATAAGCCGCCTTGATCTCTTGCCTCTGGTCATTGTTCCGGGCAGGTAAAAGCATGAGGATGGTTTCTTCGTCAGTGCCTACGCAGAAACCCCCACACACACAGAGATACATGAATGATTAAACCTTGTCGAACCACATGTAAAAACATACTGAGTGGACGTTAGATCCTTTTAATCATCACAATAATGGTGATAAAAGTGTTTTTTTTTATTTGATGACACTTTATTACTTTAATATCACATGTAATTATACAACAGTTAGTTCAGACCGAGCAATCTGAATAGACGAAAGGCAATCCAGAAGTGATGATAATGGACAGTAACAGCACTCGGACATTTATTTTATATGTGTCATTCTGCATCAAATGGGTGAAAGTAGGACTGGATGGTCTACAGTACTGAGGAGAGAGCAGCTGCCTGGCAAAACCCACATAAAAAACACAGTCATGGCAAGAAAGCACATCTGATAAAGTTATGTCATCTTAAACTACATTTTTAATATAACTTTTTTTTTTTTTTTACTTTTAATATTTTATATATTTATAACTTCTAGCACAAGGCTGAATCACAAATCCCTCTCTAATCCCTGATCAAGGGCACTACTTCACCCTAGAGTGTACTAGCTTTCTATTTAATGCTGTTAGGGATTCAACCCCAAAACCCAAAAGTTATCTCTAATGCCTCTAATCTAATATTTTAAAACAAAATCAGTGAAAATATAAAGTAAATCTTACATTTACATAGTACAGGTAAGAATTTTAAAAAAATGTAATTTAAAAGAATTTTCACCCCTTTTAATTACACTAACTGTCGGTCGCCAGTTTTGCCAGTCGTGGTTCGTTAGTTCCGATAATAACATCAGTTTAATTGATTATACAGTATACAGTTTGCAGTAGCATGGTATTAGTTAATATAGGCTATGTTAATGTTGTGGCCGTATTTTAGTCATAAATAATAAACATGGCCTATGTATGTAGTTTACTGTATGGATTGACATACTTTAGTTATATTATAACTTCTAAGTTGTATTATATAGTCTGTATATATAATATATTCATATTATATATAACTATGCATGTGATTCTGTAAATAATCTTAGTTATGGAAACCTTGCCATTTTTCAGAAAATATAGCAACATAAGAAAAAAAAATATTCTATTAACATTTCCTTCATATTGGTATTTGGCCAAAAGTCACTAAAATATATTTGTTGGTGGAGCAAAATAACTGGTTTAAGAAATAAACTAATCACAATCCTATGATAATAAATGTTGTTTGTGGAACTGTTGTATAAAAGCAATAATCACACTCAAGCTCATGCTCTTGTCCTGGAAGTCATCATGGCTGTGATGGTATGGGTCATGCTGATAACCAGCACGACAGCATGACCCATACCATCACAGCCATGATGACTTCCAGGACGCCAGTGTGATATCGCTTAACTATATACAGTACTGATAAAAAAAAATTTTTTTAAAGTGAACCATGTCATTCGTCAATACCTTCTAATATATCAAACTGATGTGATATGCTGTAACATCAATACACATGCTGTGCATAAAATTTGAAAATATTGCACAAGATGGTGTGATGCATCAAAACATTTTTTGGTTTCAAAATTTTTATTTTGATTTACCAGAGAATGAGTTAAAGTATTAAAAGGCAGGCTGTGCTGTTAGAAAGTTAGCATGCAAATAGTGTGAGTCATTGTAACACACAAAAACACACACACAAACAGAATGCGAAAAGTCTGGTAATTACCACACCTTAACAGATGTCTGATTTTGGGAAGTAAACAATGAGATCATTAGTTACTGTCTGAATGCAGCCTAGAGTTAGAATTAATCAGCTGCGGATTTCACATCTTTTCACTAGAAAGAGACTGTCTGGAACACAGTGAGACGGAGAGAGAGAACGAGAATTCGACCTTTGGGTTTGGTGTGAATGGAATACTTGATTACAGAACCAGCTCAGTTTGACCGTCAGGATAAATCTAAGTTCCTCACCGATTCCTTTCATGGCTTTTCGTAAGATATCAGCATCCTGCTTGGCGTTGAAGTGCACAAAAGGTCTCACACTGCCTCTGTAAGCCTGAAGGACAAAGCACAGCCTGATTATTCCACATAGGGAACAGTAAATTACTGTATCTCTGCTCATCTCTTGAAATCATTTCAAACTCCACAACAGCCGGGGTTTGACTAGCCAGCCACCTTAACGCCTTTTTTTTTTTCATGTTGTCAGCTCAGGGGTTAGGATATGAGACATATAAATCTCTTGTACTGTCAGCTCCTCTGCCTGTGATACAGTCCTTATTTCTCATTATTATGTAAATGATTTCAGAATCAGCCTTCAGTGAGATAAATCTTTAATCGATAGCAGATTCATATGCTAGCTCTAGACAAAATAATTAAAACATATCTCAACAGGGCAGATTGTCTGCCAAAGTTCTGTCTAAGCTATGTGATTTGAGTAGGAGAGTACACTTCCTGTCTTTTTGTTTGTGTTTAAAGATGGCTTACCTTACCTTTTGTCTGTTTATGTATGCATGGAAAAAGAGACAATCTCCTGTACCAGGGGACTTTGGGCATGAGGCATGGTACACCTTGGGCACCCTGGGGCATGAGGCATAGTACACCCTGTACACCCTCACACTACATGCAATTTGGAAACAGCAGATAACCTGCGTGTCTTTGAACTAGTGGAGGAAACTGGTGATACGCGGAGGAAACCCACCAAGCACAGCTAGAACATAAAATCTCCACACACAGACAGGAATCCATTCCTCACCCCTGGAGGTGCCAGGCCACAGTGCTAACCACTACATCATCGTGCCATCTATGATTATAATATATAAAAGTTCATTTTTATTTTCAAATTGTGCAAGGCCTATGGAATTTCACTAAACTAGAAATACTGAAAATAAAGTAATGGCCATTTCTTTGAACTGCTGTCCTATGTGACATTACATTGATAAAAATGTATTCAGTGCTTTGAAGAATGCTTTTCTTCTTTGAAGAAACTGTTATTATAACAAGCCCTTATCATGAGACTAAGTTTGCCTTTTAGAAATATATATATAAAACCCCTATGCACATGAGAGACTAATAAGTATGGTTTGTTCCAGGACAAAGTATTAAAGTCTATACTCTGTTCAGATCAAAAAGTGCAATCATATATTCATTAAAATTGCAACTTTTTTTTTTTACAGTAAATAGATCGTTTTCATTTAAGATCTACAGTATTAATGGTTATTACAGTATTTACTTTATTATTTGAAATGAATAAACTTCATTATCCTATAAATAACGTAATATTTCCAGCTAGCATGTGTATCAATTAATGCATTTATGTGACTAGTAATTAACTAAAGAGGCCAAATAAAAATAATTATACTTATTCTTCTTATTATTATTACTGTATTATTATTATTATTATTATTATTATTATTATTATTATTATTATTGTATATGCTGTAAACATCTGTGAGAAATAAATAAAATTATTAAGTGGCTTGATTACTAAATCATCAGAGAAGCTAAATTAAAAAGTTAGAGTAAAATTAGTTAAATTAGTTAACATTAAATATAAAAAATATAAAATAGAATTTTAGTCATAAATAAAATAAACATTGTGAATGTAAAATAAACTATGTATGTAGTTTACTGTATGGATTGACATACTATGTTAGTTATATTATAATGTATAAGTTATATTATATATATAATCTATAGTTTGTGTATATCATATATGTACAGTATATTATATATAAATGTGTATGTGATTCTGTAAATAATCTTGGTTGAAAACCTTGCCATTTTTAAGAAAATATAGCAACATAAATAATTTTTAAAAATTACCATTACCATTTTTTCATATTGGTAATTGGCCAAAATTATAAATAATTATAATAATAATTAAAATATTATTTTGTTCATATTTTGATTCCCATAAGACCCAATTTTCCTTATTATTCATCATCACTTAAGTTGATGTTCTATTAGAAATATTACATTTGTATTGCTCTAAGATCTACAGTGATGGCTGGGTGCAGTGTTACACAGCACTGCTCAGAACAGCAAAATTAAAGAAACATGTGACGTGACAAGCCAAGCACTAATCATGAATCTTTGTAGATTAAATGATTAGATTAAAAGAGTCTGATCTGTTGTTATCCAGCCTTCTAGAGATCGATTACTTTTGTCCGGCACAGCCGAGAACCTCAGAGCATCTCCGACTCTCTGAGGCATTGTGTGGCCCGTCTCATCTCAACTCTTTATTTATTCAGATCCTGTCCGGATGCTACAATTAAGCTACAGAGTCAAAGCAATGTTTTGAGGTCATTAAGGTTACTATTCATAACCCAGACGGAACCTAAACCTAGTCATGAAATCATGATAATTGAAATGGTAAGTGCATGATTAATGATGTAGGGCAAAGTGATAAAGCACTCTTTAATCTAAAGGCTTCAAGGCTTCTTCAGTTCTCTCTCTGGAGGAACCCTGAAAGGTTTTAAATAAAAGTCTGCGACTGACTGACTCCCAGAACAATTTCTAAGTAAAATTCCCTTTTAGAAGCTATAAGAAGAATTAATTATCCACAGAATATTTGAAGAAACCAATAATTCAAAGAGGACTGTGCTATTTTTGCATCCTGGACACATATTATATTTAACTATTTTAGGATCATTGCAGAATTATATTTATCGCATATATAATTATGCAATTTTTTTTATATATGTACATTGTTATTAAATATATATAAATTACTTTACGTAGCAAAAATAAAGTTATATATTATGCAAACATCTTAAAGTATTTGTGATAATACTGTAGTTCTCTATCTCTATTAACACAATGTCTGACATGTTGGCTTTTTATAATATCTGTACAGTAATATCTATATTTAATTTAACTTAGATTTAATTAAATAAATTTTAATATAATTTTTTTTTTTTATCTTCAGTCTCAATCAAAGTCAATCTTTGTCAAAGTCCTAATCAAAGTCAGTCAGTCATATATATAATACAAATGTTAATTTATGGCTGTAATAATTTTATCACAATTAATATGAACAAATCTTATTATTATTCTTATTTCTTTGAGAAAGTTATGATTAGAAAAATTCTCAAACATGCGAAGATATTTTATCTGACCTGAGGCGGTGCTATAGGCATTACTTATGTTCTCTCTTTCCTTCACTTCATTTATTTTGTAATAAAAACATTAATATTTTAAGTCCATGCACTTGTTGCTCACAGACTGCTCTTACCATGTGCGAAGATTCAATTATGTCCAATGTGTAAAATCTAAATAAACAAAGAACAACAACAATGCTTGTCTTCATCATCGTCATCATCATCATTATCATCATCATCAGTGGCTTGTTTTAATAATAGAATATGCAAATCGTATATGTAAAATTGATTGTTTATTCCCTAGATTATTTCAGTCTGTCCTGTGTTTATTAACCTTCCACAGAAGAAGAGAAAACTTACCTGTTGCAAATTACCTGTTGCTCTACCCTCTCACCTGTGCACGAACGCAGAGCTCCAAACGCTGCACTGGTTTTCATTGCAGCCCAGATCACACCCCCTGCTGACGTTAGACATTAACGTTTCATCCTAGAGACTGAAATATACTTTCTTTATAGTTAATTTATATCCTGCTACAATTCATATAAATAAGACATTAAAAAAATTGTAACTCAAGTTGTAAGCTTTGTAAACCATAAATTGCTTTACAAAATATTTTTACAGACTTCTTTCTTTGTTAAAAATACATTTACTTACGTATTGTACCTAAAATTGGTACAACATTATAATAAAGAAAGTAAACAAAATAAATAAGTAATTATTGTCATCATCATCATCACCATCATCATCATCATCATCTTTAAAATAAGAATATTTATTATAAGATTTTTTTACACGTTTATTAAAAAGATTGTTTAAAAAAAAATAATAAAATACTTAACAAGTAGAAACAAATACTACAGGTGTAGATAGATAGATAGATAGATAGATAGATAGATAGATAGATAGATAGATAGATAGATAGATAGATAGATAGATA
>JAOVVA010000001.1:27994357-28009284 GCA_028565275.1 Leiocassis micropogon
ATATGATATTTCTGATATATATCAGAAAGGAGGCAAATACTTTTTCACAGCACTCTACCTCATCATATACTGATTTGATTTAATGATTTAATATTTGTCCCGCCTGTTGTTCATCATTCAATACGTCAGTTTTTTAAATTTCCAACGAGCCAATGACGTTACCCGGACTTAACTTCTAACCGTTTTTTTTTTTTTTTTTTGCGTGTATCGACGAAGCGAAAGAATACTGGACGCTTTCAGTCGCCGTAGATCAGTGACGTCAGGTGCTGTGCTGTATTCTGATTGGATAGTTTCAATAGTCGCGGGCTACTTGAACTGAGAAAGCGACAATACTGTGAGCCGGGGTTGGAGCGACGCGCTAAAGGTCGAGTTGGGAGAAAAAACGCGTTTATTGTAGTTTATGTTCATGGATGGATAGTTTTCAGGACGATGGCGCCCTTTTTGTAGCGTAGCTTGTCTTTCGGTTTGTTTTTTTCCCTTCCTCGCTGCTGTTTGAGTTTGTTTCGTCTCCCGGTATGGCGGTTTGACTTTAATTTCAGAAGAAAAAAAAACAAGCAAAGAAAAATCTTTGTGTAAATGGCTACAAACAATAGATTTCTCATTTCTTCCTTGTAGGTGGGGTGATTTTTTTTTTTTTAAATATATATATAGTTTTGTAAGATGTCGGCCCAGGGAAGCGCGCTGGATGGAGGAGAGAACCAGGAGAACGTTCCTGCGCGGGTACGAGGCGCGCACAAGAGCAGGCTGGAGAACCAGGAGAACATCACCGTGAACAAACCCAGCACCAGGACCGTGCTCGGGGCTCTGGGGAACAACGCACGTCGACAGCCCGCCCTGCGAGGATCCAAACAGCAGGTCGGTGTGGGATTAAGCGTGGCTCTGTGGGCTGCGTCCCAAACGCCGTCGTCACTGTCCGTGAAGTGTCCTGGGTAGGGCTGTGAACCCCGCGCCGCGTAGTGCACTACTCTACTGAGGGGGGAGCTGTTTGGGATTGGACCTAGAGGTTTATTGGGGTTAGCTTCTAACTTTATCTGTGTAAGTGTTTAGTTTTAAATGCATAGTGGCTTTGGTATTAAAACTTAAGTCTGATTTTAATGTTGAGTTTTGGTCTTGGCTTTATTACCCAGGTGGTTAATATACTAACCACTCACTGACCTACTTGATTACCCCCTCCCTTTTACTTTTACACCTTTGAATTAAAATTAAACCGCTTAAATAGTTATTTTCCTGCTACTAAAGTCTTGTACTCCTTTCGCATCAAATCTTTTTTTTTTTAATGCTTTTTTTTGTTTCCCTCCCATTCTCAGCGCCATTTTATTCTCATCCTCCCTGAGTTTGCCCAGGAAACACCCGTTGCTAAGATTATTCGAACCTTAACAACAAAGTGAATTTTCAAAAAATGTTTCAGGATTTTTTATTTTATTTTTTTTAAACAGTAGATACTTTTTAAGGTTGGCAACATTTAACACGTGACACGAATTTGTAAATTTTGGCAACTTCTCAGTAAACATGCTTTGATCAGTTTGGCAACGGTCATTTATTCTCTTTTCAAAATAATGTTACAGGAATGTTTTATTTTGTCTGCTTTTACACCAAGTATTAAACACTTTTTTTTTTTATTTTTTTTTTTTTTAAAGATTTTCAGATCTTTTTCTTCAAGATTAACTTTCCACAAGAATTTGCACACCAAGTATCAACTTGCAGTTAATTTCAGCCCTATTGTTTAATAATTCTTATTAAACCAGCCTGTCTAATGCAGTTTCAAAAGCACCCTTGGTTGGTCTTCAATATGTCCTATGCATCCCAAATATGAGGAGGAGACTCATGTGTGACCTGATTGACCACCATTTCAGGATCTAACTTGTCTGTGTAAATTTACCCCCTCCAGGACTCGGCACAAGCGGCCTGTAAAGCGGACGACTACAGCAAATGCAGTAATGTCGAGAAGCCAGCAGCCAAGCAACCCGCTTTTCAGATTCACGTCGACGAACCCGATGGAGCCTGCACCAAAAAACAAGCGTCAGCCAAGCAAGCCGCCGTGGATTGCTCCCCGTTAACGCTGAACCCGACGGTGACTCGGCTCAGACAGCCCCTAGCTACTATTGAACTGCCCATGGATCTCAGTTTTGGTGGGTGAAATGGTCACGTCATTGCCTTATTTTAGAAAAACAAATGACTAACTGATCTGAGTGGTTTTGTATAACATTGCTCTTTTTGTTTTAGATTCTCCCATGGACATGTCAATAGTTGAGGGTGAGGACAGGACCGTGAATGTAAATGAAGTTACTGATTACGCTGCTGAAATCCACACCCATTTAAGGCAGATGGAGGTGTGTGCACGTATATGCATGGTTGTGTGCTCGGTCACTCGTCTTGTTTTCCCTTTCAATTTATTAAATTTTTTTTAATCCTGTTTTCTCACCCAGGTTAAGTGTAGGCCAAAAGCAGGCTACATGAAGAAGCAGCCGGACATCACGAACAGTATGCGTGCAATCCTGGTGGACTGGCTGGTGGAAGTCGGAGAGGAGTACAAGCTCCAGAACGAGACGCTGTACCTGGCCGTGAACTACATCGACCGCTTCCTGTCCTCCATGTCCGTCCTGAGGGGGAAGCTGCAACTCGTCGGCACCGCTGCCATGCTCCTGGCTTCGTGAGTGTACTTCTGATCAGCGTTGGTCTTCATGCGTTGCTCGGTTCTTTCAATTAACCCTGACTGTCCTTTTACAGGAAGTTTGAAGAGATCTACCCCCCAGAGGTGGCAGAATTTGTCTACATCACTGACGACACCTACTCAAAGAAGCAAGTGTTAAGAATGGAGCATCTGGTACTTAAGGTCCTGTCTTTTGATCTTGCAGCACCAACGATCGTCCAGTTTCTCACGCAGTACTTCCTCAGGCAGAAAGTCTGCAACAAAGTAGAGAGCTTGTCCATGGTGAGAAGTCATCCCTTTTGTGTGTTTTGAATGATCTATTATGAGTGGCGTTGTGTTGAAGATTTTTTGCGGCTGTCCTTCTAAACGACCTCCCTTTCCTTTAGTTTCTTGGAGAACTAAGTTTAGTGGATGCCGACCCGTTCCTGAAGTACCTTCCATCTCAAATAGCTGCTGCCGCATTTATTTTGGCGAACTACACAATCGCAGGAGCCTCATGGGTAAGATGTACATGCAGCTCAATCAGAAATGGAGCACAATTATCCTGATCGCTCAGGTTGATTATTTTCCTATAATGGCACTCTTTGCCTTGTTTCATCTAATTTCACAGCTATAGTATGTAGTTTGGTTTACTTTGTCACTATGTCTTAGGAAGCCATTTTGTGTGCCTAATACTTTAAACTGTATTGCGCTTATCTGAGTATTTTTAATCTTTCAGTCTAAATCTCTGGCGGAGACGACTGGCTACACTTTGGAAGACCTCATGCCCTGTGTCCAAGATCTCCACCAGACCTACCTCGGTGCTGCTCAGCACGCACAGCAGTCCGTCAAAGAGAAGTACAAGGGCTCAAAGTAAGCAAAATGGCTTGTACTATCTTCACTTGTATGTTTTGGGTCCCTTTTAATGTGTTTAATGATTTTAAATGTTTTATTTTTCCCCCTTTTTCAGATACCATGAAGTTTCTCTCATTGAACCCCCACAGAAGCTGATTTTAAATTGACCCTGACTTGTACACTTTTTTTTTTTTTCCTTTTTTTGTCCTTAATCCCTTTTACAAATTCCAGACTCTAACAGGAATTGTGTATACAGTCCTCATGTTGCATGAACATGTAACTGCAATAACGGACACCGTAACTTTCGTGCGTGGAGGACTTTGTGAAATTAGCATGCCGTGTATATTTTATGTGCGGTCCTGAAGGACTGCAGTTTTTATGCTTGATGCAACCAGATTTTGTACAGTAGATCATTTAAAGCATTTTTACACCTTTTTAAAAATGAAAGCAAGAAAAGTGGTTTTCTTTACAATTCTGATGGTGATTTTTCTTCCACCTTGACATCTAAAATAAACCACTGGTTTTTCTATAATATTGGCTTATGACTGTTAATTGACCATTTGTCATGACTTACATGGGTTGTATACTAGAATTTGAATTATGGTGACGTTAATGCCACTTCCTGAAATTGTATAAGAGGAATAAAACGTAGTACTTGCTGCTGAGAGCATTCTTTAATGACCATCCTTTTCTCTGATTCTGTTAAGTTAATGTAGCATGTATTTACACTAGTGTATGTATGCACACACCTTAGTTGGTTATGGAGACATGTGACCTTGTGTGAACATAAACTGATCTGTTTTGATGTGATCTCTGTTGGTGTTGCAGTTAACTTAACCTAGACATCAGAATTTGACATCACTTGAAACAGCCATTTAACTCTTGTATTAATGTTGAATCTAAAAGCCAGTCAGTACATGTGGTAGTTACATAATGCACTTTTATTCTAATTATTGGACTCATGAGGTCACTAAGGGGGGAAATGTATTTTAAGGCCAATCCAAAAAATGGGAGATTTTTTTTTTTTGGGGGGGGGGGGAGGAGGTAATACAATCTTGAATGTCTTAATTTAGTAAATATACAGACATGGTGTTCCCAAAATACTTGTGTGCTGTGATGGCTTGATGCTACCTTTTAACAACTTCCATAATGTGGTTTCAGATTTTTCCTTAAACATCCCATTTAACACTTTTTAATCTCACAAACCATTTTACAAAAAAAGGTAACCTACATTCACAGCTGATACCTTCCCAAGTGAGTTAAAAAAAAAAAAATCCACAATTCTCCAAGACAAACATGAGGCTATGCATTTAAAGTTTGGATTAAAATTCAATTAAGTTTATTGATCTTAATTTCAGTTACAAACTTTCTTGATTGAGTTAATAAATATTTTAAAAATGTGAGCAAAGATCTTAACTTGACCTTTAAAAAAAAGAGGAAATGCTTTAACTTTCAACAGTTCACATTCAAGTCAGCTTTTTAATAAGGAATTACAATTAAGAGAAATCAAAAGGCTTGTCTGACTCTACTTTTTAATCTTTAAAAAAAATAACCAACAGGTTATATTTTGACTTCAGGATAATCCATCTCAACTACAGTCATAAAAAAAGGAACAAAAGTCTACAAAAACAATTAACAAAATGACATGTAACAACAGACAAATCTCCCTTCCCTGCATGGGGAAATGCTAATAAACGATTTACACCTAGCAATTATTTACTCTAAATTAAGCATAAATAAGTTTCATCCACTCCCATTGGAAAAGCATCCACACTTAGAATTCATTTTTATAAATAATCCTTCAAAAGCACTGACCAAAGAGCTGTAGCGATTTTTTTTTTTTTACAACACACTGAGGGTATATAGTGTTTGCTGCTCTTTTATCTGTGAGCTTTTAATATCTGTGGAGCTTCTCCAAAATAGCAAACTGCTTTCCATGCAGAAGATGAGATCAGCAGGACGTCGAGTGCAAGCACTCAAAAAAAAAATCTACATTGGAGGAAACTCTTCCCAGCTAGTCACCTTGTAGGAGCTTAAATGTGTAAGAGTGTGTTTATGTGTCTGAGTGCTTGTTGATAAACAGTGCGTTTAGACTCCTGTAGGGGCCAGGCGGCTAACGAAGGCGATGCTGTTCAGGCACATTCTCCTGAAGAACGCCGGGCACGCTGGCTTCATCACAAAGTGCTCCAGGAGGATCCGCAACTCCGTGAACAGAGTCCTGATGAAAAAGCGACAACAAATTAGGGTGTTAACAAGAGGCTATAGCTGCATAAATATTAATAAAAACATGTACAAGTGAGGGAAAGTGAGTGCTCACCGACAGTAAGGGTTTCGTCTGGAGGCGTAACGCAAAGTCAGGAAACGGTAATAAATGAAAGGCTGCAGCAGGCTGCCCTGACCACTAAAAAAAAAAAAAAAGGGGGAAAAAACCATAAATGTTCAGTATTTGCAAACAAATTAAAAAAAAATCGATCATTAGAATTATTTGATGTTACAGAAGTAGTAAGACACTTTATTGGCTCCTCAATACCAAATTTCCCTGAGACTTCTGACAAATATTATAAATAAATTCCTCTGCTTGTCCTTGCAGCGTAAAGGCCTACTATCCACTATTTATGGTGAATTAATGGCTTTGAGTCACCACTTTCAATAAAATTAAAACTGCTTGGGAAAAAGACCTGGAAAATCTTTTTAAATTTTGGAGGGATGTCTTACAAACCCTGTCATACATTTGAAAATGCAATCTTGAACCACGCCCCCGATTGCTCTTTATGGCATCACTGGAGAGGATGACTTAAGCGAAACATTGTTTAGTGTCCTTTGCGTTCCTCCTGGCCAGGCATTCTCTTTGATTTAAGTGGGATGCCACGTCACCCAGTGGCTCAGAGATATTATGTTCTGTTTGTCCCTGGAGAAGATTCACTACTCGATCAGTAATTCAGACTTAAAATTTCAACAGGTGCGGGACATTGAAACGCAAACTACGTTCACTTAGTTATGTCCATGTTTACAAATCAATAAAAATATTGTATTAAAAAAAAAAAAAAAAAAAGCTACCTGAAGAGCATAAAGACAGTAGCTGGCATCAGGAAGATCTCATTGCAAGCGATGAACTTAAGAATGTTCTGCTGATTGGCTGTGAGCTTGTTCAGGAAGTTTCGCACGAACTGTAGACTGTCTGGTCCCATTGTCTAAAACGGAAAAACAAGCAGCAGCATTAAAATATTAAAATCTCTGCTTAAAAGAGAAGTCTTTATTCCTAGCTTTACTTACATCCAGAACCTTCTTAGTGTATGTAGTGGCATGAAGCAGTGAGAAGAGGAACACAGGGAATATGCTCACTGCAAACTGCTGTTAAGGATCAAAATGTCACAGCAGAGACTTCACTTTTACTTTAGTGCTACAGTAGTATATAAAGATATATTGTGTGTTTGTGTGTGCACGCACATGAAATCAGGTATATAATGAAAGAGGATACTGGTGATGGGGTAGGAGTTGACCAGAATGAGCGAGTAAAGGAGGTAATGACAGCTGTCCTCCTGTAACGCCTGTGAAAGAAAGGCTCGGCTCAGCTGGAAGTGGGGAAGCCGCTGGTGCAGACGCAGTGCGCTGGTCAAAGCATTGGCCAAGAGAGCCCTCTGGTAGAAGTTAGCTGCTGCCATTGGCCTGAAAGACAAGAGGCGTTCATTTAGTCAAATAAACCAGCTCAGGGTTAAAAATCAGGGGAACAAAAAACATAATCAGTGCATATCAGTGACAACAACAAGAAATCTCTAAGCTGAACACAAATAGATTTATTTACAAAATTTGACAAAACAATTAACTAATCTTCAAATCATATGCTCGGCATGTATTACTACAATTTAACATACGGGATCAAGAGGTATCATGTTTAAATAAAAAATATATTACATTTACAGCATTTAGCAGAAACCCTTATCCAAGGGCTCAAATGGAAGTTTTATCTAACAGCGTTTTTGTCTAAATGCTAGTTCACTCAGAAGCTAGGAGGGGCGCCGAGAATATCTTCTGAAAACCAGGCTTTTTTACGTTTGGCATTTATATATTAAAAAATACATTATTAAAAACAAAAAAGGAATGGACATGGCGGTGTATAAACGGAGGTCTGTGTGTGCACAAAGCCGCAGGCTGCAAGCAGGTGCCTCGGTTGACAGAAAACTCCCATATTATTATAAATATTGTATATTTTAATAGATTCAAAATAACCTCCACGTCTACCTACAGACTTTACCTACACTGTTGTTTTTGTGCTTAACCTTTTGTGGGTGTCACTTTTTGCACATGAGCTGCACAGGCATACAAACATGATACGCAATTCTATGAATTCTATAAGTAAGAATGATTTCTTACTTTTCTTCTCTCCCTTTTAGATATAGTTTGAATTTACCATGTGAAAATACCATGACGTTTATCTCCTTGAGACCCCACAGTAGCTTATGTTAAGTTGATCCTGACCTATTTTTTTTCCTACACAGACATTAACATAATGCTAATGAGGCTTAATATTTATTTACATTCCATATACCAGGATTATAGATTATATTACAAATAATTATAATTGTGTCTAGTTGTCCATGAATACGAGTTAGAACAAGACGGCTCCAAATCTGCTCTATTTTACATTTTATTAAGGGTTTAAAAAAAACGCTTACATGTATGAATATTACACAAGATTTATGAATTTGTTTCGATAAGCCTATGCAATGTCGCAACATTTATTTAAATCCAGAGTTACATTAATTTCTCTCCAAGATCTTGTAATGATGATACTAGAGCATTCTCCAGCACATCACAAAGATTCTCAATGGGGTTTAGCTCTTGATGGACATTCAATTGATGGACTTTGTGGTGGCAAATCCATGTGTGAAAATCATGTCTCATTCTCCCTGAACCACTCTTTCACAATTTTAGCAACAGAAGCAAGTTCAGATCACAACACTGCCCCCACAGGCTTGTACAGTGATGGGTACATCATTTCATTCACCCTTCATTTTTCCTGATGCACCATTTACTCTGGAAAAACCAGGTTAAATCTGGTTTCAATTCACCATATAAGCTTTCTACAATGCTCCACAGTCCATTCTTTCTGTTCCCTATCAAACTGAAGGCTTTTACTGATTAGTAGGGATGAGAATCACCAGGGTATAGCAAATATAATATCACGATACCTAGCTGCTGATTTGATTTGTTTTGTGATTGTTAGTATCATGTTTTTGAAAATCTCAATTCGGGATATATATATATTATATATATATTTATTTATTTATTTATTTAGATAGTTTAGAGTGCTTCATCTGCAGGATTATAGAGGAACTGCAACATACCACCACCTCAAATGCAAACATATTAAATAAACAAATAATTGCACAAAGTCAATTTTGGGGTCAGATATATAAACTGACGAAATGATACAGTAAATCATTCCACCCTCTCCTTCTCTACTGATAAGCCTAAATGATAAGTGGCTAATTAAAGGCTACACAGCTGTTTACTCCCAATCCCTTGAGTTCTCTTAACACTGTGCATTTGTAAATGCTCTTTCATTATTAAACATTAGCTGTGAGTTCAACATTTTTTTTAATTTTTTTTTTTTACACTTTGATGTCACCAAATGTTTACGTGGTCTCCGATCCAGAGTAATATCTTCACTACAACCACAGTGTATGTATTAGGACATGGTGGTTTAAGAAATAAAAAGCTATTCACTGAATAAGTACAAGCTGTTTCGCAAAAAAAAAAAAAAAAAAAGGTTCTAGCACATATCTACCATCATAAATTATTTTTTACTTGCAGCATAGGCGTATAAAGAGTTTAATAACAATACCTTTTAACATGTAAAGATTTAACCAGACACAAAAAACTGTGCGGTTAATATTGCACAATACCACTCTTACTTTTTTCAATGTTAAGTACAGTAATGCTTAAATCTTTAAAAGATAATTTTATAAGCAATCAACCTTCATGCTTTCATCTCAGCGTTTAATAATGTCTAGACACTTCAATAAAAATAAATAAATAAATGTCTGAACTCTTAAACTACACTTTTGAAAGAAATAATGACAGAGCTGATTCAATGTTGAATGACTAACCCAAGCAGAGGAAGGATGAACATAATGGAGCAGTAGATCGTGAAGAGACGCGAGAGCCACATGGCCGTCTCCACTTTGTTACTCAACAGGAATTGCTGCAAGACACACAGAAGATTTTGCTATTAGATTCTGGAATTACAGTCTCTATGCATATTTAGGTATTGTTCTTGATGCTAAACTCACAATAAATGAAATAAAATAACCGGGTTCTCTAAATCAACTGGGGACAAAGAGAAATTAAACCGAAGCTGAATACTAGAGTCTTCTCCAGCACATCCCAAAGATTCTCAAAGGGGTTAAGCTCTGGACACTTACCGCAGGTCCAGTTTGAGGTGGAGGAGGAGGCGGGGGATTCCGCTGCTCTGTGTCGGCCATGTTTCAGGAAGAAAAAAAAATGGTCTGGAATTTCTCACACTCTGTGGAGGAAAAAAAAAAAAAAAAAAAACATAAATAAGGAGTATTAAAAACAAAACAATGGCCATGTTTCATGTCTATATGAAGTTCCACATGTTCTCCACATATTCATGGAGACATTAACCCCCGCCATGTTGTAGATGGACTGTGTTCGGTAAAATGGGCCTAGATGTGAACAAGAGTGTGAATTAGGGCTGTGCGATATGGACAAAAGAAACCTATCACAATTTTCTTGAACAATATTGTGATTTTGACACACACAGATATGTTTTACAGTGTGAATTTTTCCAAAGGAAAACAAGTAGATCTTTATCAAAGACCTGTAACATGTCTCTAAAACAGACGGTGTAACTAAATGTCTCTAGAACAGACCTACTGTATGGAAAAAAGTAAATGTGTGTGTGTGTGTTAAGGCTGTAGCTGACTTTAAGTATCAAAAAAACTAAGGCACACTGTTATGCACTAAAATGCCTCCCTGCCACGGATTGCTCCCCCCATAATCTCTATCAAATATTATAACAAATTTATAGGTTTATGATTTACAAATTACAAATTGCACCAAAAATTAAAAAATAAGCAATATAAAAAAAGACATCTTGTATAGGGGAAAATATATAAATTATATATTTTTTTTCATATACAACATGTATATTTTTATATTGCTTATTCTATAATATTATTCTATAATAAAAATCATTTCGTGTAATTTTTAATCATAAACAATAATTTAGTGTAAAAATTTTTGTATTACATGACAAACCCCTGCAAAATAAATGTGCCACAAAATAAACATTATATAAGAATTTGTATTGGGTGTCTTAATTTTCTATTAATTAATTTTGTATTAATTTGTCACGTGCCTAGGGTTAATTATAATAGTATATTTGATAAAAATAATATATTTGATAATAATAATATGAATTTTTGATTGTGGTGTCCTAATATATTTGATAGAGATTGTGTAGGGGGGCAATCCGTGGCAGGGGGCATTTTAGCGCATAACACACACATTTAAATAAATAATTATACAAAAACACTACGTTGTGCAACTTAACTTTCAGAACTAAATGTTTCAAAATTTACAGCTCAGGCATAACATAAGCCTTTTCTGCCGTTTTCTCTTGCTGTTTTCTTCTTCTCTTGGCTCGCTGATATTTTTATCGCTCCCTTCTATTTTGCAGCCCGCAACAGAATGCTCCATCAAATCAATACACAGCTAACTGTTTGCGTCCCCTTCCGCTTTGTGGGTGACGTAGCGCTTCTTCTTCGTCGGTGTTTAGTGGCGGCTTGCATCCGGAAGCGCGCTATGTCACGCCAAACAAATAATTGCGCAAAAATATAACGCAAGCTTTTAAAATTAATTAAAAGAAGCTTCGAGGCAGAAGATTTTTTGCTCGAGGAATCGTTTTAGCCCTAGTGTGTGTGCGCATGTGCGTGCGTATGTGTGTCCCTGTTTCTGCAGCCTATTTGTCGTTAAGCTCAGTCTCCTGTTCTCGCGCTCTGTTTAGACACGCTGCGTTGCGAATAGCATACTGCGGGAAGAGTGGGAAAAAAATTGTGCTGTACGGCGATTTAGAAATCGCGCATCGCGATTTCGATACGATTTCAATTGATCGCACAGCCCTAGTGTGAATGTGTGTGTTTTGTTTGTGTACAGAGCAGTGTGATAGACTGGAATCACATCCAGAGTGTATTCCTTGGGATAGAAGCCAAATCCTGACCAGAATAAAGTACTTACTTGCTAATGAGAGAAATAGCAGAAGGATGAAAGGAGAGAGAGAGGGGGGGGGGTTATAAACAAAAGACACAAGCAAGGAAGGATGGAGGTGTTAGTTGTACTAATGAAATAAACAATAAATTCACTTTAGAATGGAGGAACTGAAGGAAAGGAGAAAAAGAAAAAAACTGGAAGTATGAAAGAGGCATATGAGAGTACAAAAGGAATGACTGACGCATTGAGTGTACTGAAGGACAGAAATACAGAAAGAAAAGAGAAAAGTATGGAAGGAAAAAGGGAAAGGTAAAAAATGTTAATAAATAAAATGAAAAAGTGAAGACTATCTCGCACTTTAGGCTGCTACTGACACGTCACAGTTCATTTCATACTGCATTTTTCAAAATCATACTGATTCTATTATACCCACACCATAGTTTTACATTTCTATAATTTTTACACTTTCCACCTTCATTTTGTAAATTCTGTTTCTGTGTAATTTAAATGTATATCTTAATCCTTTTATACGATTTGCACTGGTGTTACTTTGTCATTGCACATTCACATTGCACAATTGCACATCAAGGTCGCACTGCACTGACTTTAGATATACAGTGTGCCATAAGTTAAGAATTTATTTGTCACATACATTACTGCACACTTCTATGCATATCCCAGCATAACTGGGGTTAGCCATGAAGCAGATAGGGATAAGGGCCATACTCAAGGGCCCAACAATGGCCAACTGGTAGAGCTCAGTGCTCAATGAAATCAATAACTCAGTGCCTTAGCCCTCTGAGCTACCACTGCCCCTAAACCACATCTACAACCTCTCTGCGTTACTGTCTTTATTGCTAACAAAATCTAAAGTATAAGAAATATGTGTCCTTCTGGATCAATAAAGTATCTATCTATCTTTTTTTAGAATAGCTTTTTTTATTTTACTGCAAATTCAATCTTTAGTACAATTGTATTTTATAGTAAGGTGGTACGGTGGTGTAGTAGTTTGCACTAGCGTCTCACACCTCCAGGGTTGAGGGTGCGATTGCCGCTTCAGGTCTGTGTACGTGAAGTTTGCTGCATGTTCTCCTCGTACTTGGTGGGTTTTCTGCCACAGTCCAAAGACATGCAGATTAGGCTAATTGTAATCCCAAATTACCCTTATTGTGTAAATGAGCATGTGAGTGTGTGTGCCCTATGATGGATTGAGCCATAAGTCTCCTGGGATAGGCTCCAGTCCACTTTCCAACCAACGAACCAGTACACAGGATAAAGCGATGTATACGATGAGCGAGTGAGTATTTTCTAGAGCAATATTTTCACTTGAAGTAATTTTTCTATTTTTAGGCAAAAGCGTTTTGCTGCATATATCATTATGTGTATGGTTGTGTATGTAACAAATAAAACATGAATTTGAATGAAGGAAGGAAAGGATGGAATGGAAGGAAGTAAGTATGGAAGTAAGTAAGGGAAAAAGGGTAAGAACTGAAAGAAGGTGTAAAAAAACAAGGAAGAAGAAAAAAAACAAACAAGGAAGTGTGGAAGAAAGTACAAAGGGAAGGGAGGACAAAAGAAGAAAGGAAGGTGTACCAATTAAGCACACACAGACAATAAGGAGGGAAAGGGAAAAAAGCATAAAAGAGAGGAAGAAACCACAATTAATTAATAAACACTCAGACACAATAACCAGCTTTTTAAAGCCCTTCAGCTTGACCAGGTTCACTTTCTGACTACAGAACATCCATCCAGCTGGAAGACACAGTATACAGATTTGACGTCATGAGGACATCCGAATCTCAGCCAGATGTCCATCTGTCCCCTAAATACTGAGTGTACATCCGGGAACTTACACACTCCGCAGCCTGAGTAGTGCACTTCATACACGGGCACGAGCGCGGATTGAGACTCATCCCATA
Organism: Leiocassis micropogon; assembly: GCA_028565275.1. NCBI lineage: Eukaryota > Metazoa > Chordata > Actinopteri > Siluriformes > Bagridae > Leiocassis > Leiocassis micropogon. The sequence continues at coordinate 28,007,996 of JAOVVA010000001.1, forward strand.
AACCACTAGGATTACACCGCAGTCATGTCATTTCTCGTCGTTACATTTCTATTCTAAAACTTACGCTTTGTTTTTTTTTTATACATAACGACTGAATTCTGACAGCTTACACCCGTGTAATTCACTCGTCTGTCCACGAACTTGTGACGCCTCACTCGCGTGCGGTCATGGAAGCGTCTAGAAAGTGGACCGGTGCTAGGAAGCTAGCTATCTAAGCCCACACTTAACGATAAACGGAGTGAGGTTTGGTATAACTTACAGACCTACTGCTTAATGATATAAATATATATACACAACATTCACACTTATAAATACCTGTTATGTTTTATTAATCTTCTCTGTGGTGAATAAAACTGGATGAAGACTACAACTCAGCGGTTGCTAACAGCTCCGTCGCAGACTGATTCGCAGGAAACGCAAATGATCAGCTGACCTTGCAACTTCAGGCTCCTTCTTCTTCTGCTGCTTTGGCTATTCCTTACACCGAGAGTTTTCGCGCCATCTACCGCTGAGATTTATATTTGCTAACTTTTTTTTCTAGAGATAAAAGAAAGGTTTTATATGTACACTGGTCAGAACTGCAGTGATATCTTTACGTTTCATATCAATCAATCAATCAATCAATCAACATTTATTTATATAGCACTTTACAGCAAACTAAGTTAAACCAAAGTGCTTCACAGCACTAAAAATGACAATAAAATGGCAATAAAAATAGAAATAAAAAATACAACAAAATAAAACATAATTATGAAAAATATAAATGAAAAATATAATGATGATAATAATAATAAAAAAAAAACAAAATGATAAAATTATAAAAAAAACATAAAATTATAAAATATTAATAGCCATTCTAAATAAGTCTTTAGTTTTGCTTTAAACATAGGGAGGTCCGTAATGTTATGTAAGTTCAAGTTCAAGTAGGCTTTACTGTCACTTCAAATATATACAGTTAGTACACAGTGAAACGAAACAACGTTCCTCCAGGACCAAGGTGCTACGTGCAACATAAATTTACAACATAAATTAACAAAAACTAACTAGCTAACTCAGAGAGGAAGACTATCTACATTTTTTTTTTTTGCAGACAACATAAAGTGCACGTGCAAATGTGCGAACAAAAGCAACAAAGTGACAGTGTGACAAACACGACATAACATAACATAATACTCTGTGGTGTTGAGGTGATGAGTTGAGGTAGTGGAGAGACAGTAAACGTTCCTTAACGTAGCAGCAAGAATTAAGAAGTTAGTGCAAAAAGTAATCCAGTAATGAATATTGTGCAA
>JAOVVA010000001.1:28026560-28040717 GCA_028565275.1 Leiocassis micropogon
AGAGGAGATCTGCATGGAGGAATGGGCCAAAATACCAGCAACAGTGTGTGAAAACCTTGTGAAGACTTACAGAAAACCCAGTCATTACAGTTATTGCCAACAAAGGGTATATAACAAAGTATTGAGATGAAATTTTGTTATTGACCAAATACAAATCCACCATAATTTGCAAATAAATTCTTTAAAAATCCTACAATGTGATTTTCTTGTTTTTTTTCTTTTTCTTATTTTGTCTCTCATAGTTGAGGTATACCTATGATGAAAATTACAGGCCTCTCTCAACTTTTGAAGTGGGAGAACTTGCACAGTTGGTGGGTGACTAAATACGTTTATTTACTTTTGCCCCACTGTGTATAAGTCATTAAAAAAGAAAAAAGAAATAAATGTAGTATAATTTTATTTGACTTCATGGTAAGTCATAAAAAGTTACTATCCTGCATTCTCCACAAGCTTAACTTTTACATTATTCACACAAATAGGGTTTTGCAAATTGTTAAGAACTGAGGATGTGCAGGATAAACCCTGGACATGGTGCCAATCCATCAAAGCACACACACACTACGGGCGATTTAGAAATGTCAGCTAACTTACCCTTCATGTTATTGGGAGGAAACCAGAGAGGAAACCCACCAAGCACAATGAGAATTCTCACAGCCAGGAGACAATGCTAACCACTACGCCACCGTGCCAACTATTTTTATTATTAGTAGTAGTAGTAGTAGTATGATGATGATTATTATTATTAAATAGATAGATTCAGTCCAAACCCTCTACTGTACCTGAGCTGTTTCAGAGGAATGCTTTTCTGTTTGTTAAGCCACACAATGACCTATAAATCATTCAAGCATAAAAACCATCTAACTTAGGGAATTAACCAGTGAGAAACAAATGCAAATAAAACAGACAAAAGGGGAAATGAGGTTGCTGCTGATGTTTCATAAACAACCAATTTTAAATGTATTTTTAATCTTTAGGCACTTTTAGACACTGTAACCTATCACACATTTGTTCCTATTTCTTTAATTTAATCTACATCATAGTAGATTTTATTCTGTATGAAGAAATGAGGAGTGGCTCGATACTTTTGCGCAGTGTTGTGTACACAATTTTTAATCCAGTACGTTTAAGTTCACATAAGTTTACTGTGCAAATTAGTGTTTTACATGTATTACTTTTTACAGTTTACTAAGGTAAAATGATAAACAATCAATAAAGATAGACATAAAAATGATCTTAGATAGATAGATAGATATTTTATTCAGATATTATATTTTACTCTGTATGCATGTCATTAAACTATGACATGTACAATTCATCATTACTTCAAATTTTATTTGGCACATACACAGCCAAACACAGTATGAGATGCAGTGAAATGTTTTAACAATTGCCCTGGACCTAAAAATGTAAAAATAAACTAAAACAAAAAGTTTTAGAACAAAAATTTTTTTTCTAAATAAAGAATATGAAATAAGAATATAATAATCAAAAGAAAAATTGAGTATGAAAAGAAAATATTTGAATCAGGAATATAAAATGAAATAAGAGTATAATAATAATAATTCTTACAGTATAGAAAATATAGAAAACTTTTGGCTGAAATTGAAAATGAAATGTCCAGTCATGAGGATAGCAGCTCAGAAGCTTAATAGCAGCTTAATTCCTGAATTTAAGGATATTAGTATCATTTCCTACAGCTACCATAATGACAGTGTATTTATCTAAAGTGCGGAATAAATCATGACCAGACTCACTCATAACTTATATTGTAGAGATGCATCAGTGATTGTGTTGAAAATTTCAGTGTTTGTCCATTACTTTCTGTGATGATGATGATGATGATGATGGGTTTTATTTTCTGTGTGTTTGTTTCTTTTCTCTGGACTCAGCGACTTTCATTGTTAACTGTTAATCCTGACACACTCAGCGCCAGGGTATAAAAGCTGTGGCCCTGGCTGTACACACACACACACTCAGAGTGAGCTCAGGCACTGCTAAACCCATACTGAACACACAGGTGAGCCAGAACACACATGCACAGACCAATACTCAACTCTAAACTCAGTACAACATGGTATAGCAGTTAAAGAGAGCTTGAAGTCTCTACGGTGTGAAGTGTTTTAACTGGTATTTAGTAACTATTGATTGCAATGTGTATCTCTCTTTAGGCATCATGTCTTCCAACAGCGATAAACAGACCCCCTCTGAGACCGACGGCAAGACCAAGAAGTCTGACATGGGCATGGGCATGATGGCATACAAGGTAAAATCTCCCAACAAAAATGAACATAATTTCTTAAAAAGGTTCACACACTTATCATAACACTCTCTCTTTATGTGTATTAGATGTACGTGTTTGACCAGGAGAACTTCCAGGGCCGCATGATCGAGATCAACGCCGAGTGCATGAACGTGTGTGCGATGGGCATGGACAGGGTCCGCTCGCTTCGTGTGGAGTGTGGCCCGTAAGTTTGTTTCTAACAACCGGTCCGTCTGAGTGCTATATACGGTACAGTATTTGTCTCTCATATGAGAAAACTGGTGTTTGCAGTTTTGTAGGTTGGGAGCAGATGAACTTCTGTGGAGAGATGTACATCCTAGAGAAGGGGGACTACCCGCGATGGGACTCCTGGAGCAACTGCCAGAGGAATGACTACCTGCTGTCTTTTAGACCCGTCAGAATGGTGTGTGCACACAAATACGCACAAATACACAGACAAAAATACCTGCTTTGACCATCCTGCTGTAATCATTATAAATCTCTTATTTGTTTTTCCTCAGGAGCCTGAGAAACACAAGATCTGCCTGTATGAGGTAGGAGACTACAAGGGTCGTAAGATGGAGATCATGGACGATGACGTGCCCAGTCTGTACTCCTACGGATTCACCGACAGAGTAGGGAGCATCTTGGTCGGCTGTGGAACGTAAGTGTGTGGCTATCAGGTACACAAATCAGGCACAAAACTTAGAGGTAGGATCAGTGATGTGATTTTCTTTTAATATTTAGAATAAGTACAGATACAAAGGTCCTGGTGGCTTGGTGGCACCTTCTGCCATGCAGAAGGCCCGGGTTCGATTCCCACCCAGTGCCCAAACCCCAGCCACTGGATGCAATTTCGGTCCCAAGCCAAAGGATAAAATAGGAAGAACAACAGATTAAGTACAGATACAGTATCTGGTGGCAGCACGATGGCTTAGTAGTGAGCATTGTCGCCTTCCACCTCCAGGGTCTGGGTTCAATTCCCACCTCAGGTCTGTGTGCATGGAGTTTGCATGTTCTCCCTGTGCTTTGGTGGGTTTCCTTCCACAGTCCAAAAAACATGCAGATTAGGCTAATTGGCGTTGCCTGTAGTGTGTGAATGAGCGTGTGAGAGTGTGTATGTGTGTGTGCCCTGCGATGGATTGGCACCCTGTCCAGGGTATACCCCGCCTCCTAAGATAGGCTCTAGGCCCCCTGCGACCCTGTATACAGGACAAAGCGGTATAGATGACAATGAGGTACTGAATTTTATGGCATAAATTTTGAAGAAATACTGATGGAAACACTAAGGGGTGGTGCTTCCTTGGGTTTTGAGTCTCAAAGCAACTCTGCCAAAATCAGTGACTGCACCTTTAATGCGTCTTGGATTTGATATTACACATAAAATGCAACCACATGGATCTCTCTATATTTGGATGTGGTACAACGCAGGCCAATAGTAGACATATTGTTCTTAATGCTTTTTTCTTTTCTTTCAGCTGGGTGGGCTACCAGTACCCCGGCTACCGTGGCAGCCAGTACCTGCTGGAGAAGGGCGACTATAGACACTTTAACGAGTATGGTGCTCGCTGGCCTCAGATGCAATCAATCAGGCGCATCCGTGACATGCAGTGGCACCCACATGGCTGCTACACCATGGCCAGCAAGTGAGGGCCAGGCCTGGAGCGGAAGAGACGAAGAAACGGACGGAGAAACAGAGGGCTGCCGGAGGAAGGAGAGGAAGAGAGATGTCCGAGGACACTGTGACCCCCCCAGGAAAATATTCTCGATGTAACTAGATGGAAAGTTAGAGACTCTCACGGTCACATTTTGACTCGGAGTGGAGTTTTTAAGCTCATGAGCTTCCACTTAGTTCCTCTCCTCTCTTTCGCTCATGTGCCATGACTTTTGTTTTTCCTTCCATTTTTGAGTTTTTATTACCTCTTCTCTTCCCAACCCTTTCAGGAGGATGCAAAGAAAAAGGGAGAGAAGGAAAGATCTATAGCCATCTCCCTTGATCAAATGTACAGAATCCTGATCCACCTTTCCAATAAAACTTAAATGTCTGAAATATTTTTTTTTCTTTTTGTGAATTTCTTACACCTGTTTCAAAACAGATATTAGACATATTGGCACTCAACAACATCATCTGTTTGTCAGTAACTCACCTCATGTACAGACGGTAGGACCTTTCTAGGTAGTAAGTGCATCCTGTATAAATAGTGCACTAGGTAGGGCATATTATATTTATTGTATAATGAACAAAGTGCATGAGCTGATTGATCAAATGTGAGTTTTGTAACTCCTCGTACTGTGGTGCTTCTTAAGGTGAGACACCAAACAAGAAACAGTAGCAGCAGAAGAAAACTGAATATATTCTGGTTAATTAGAGCACTGCTTCTTAAACACATTAACATACTTATTTGCTTTGAACCATATTTGGAATAAAACTGCTCAGCTCCATTTCATTTATTATGAAACCACAGTAACTTACTTTATTAAATAATTAATTTAACATACAGATAAACTGAAAAAATAAATCTGATCGTTATTTAATTACATTAAAAAACAGTCATAGCTACGTTATTCCAGCACTATTAAAGAGATTATGTACGGTCGATCTTCTGTGATCATCCATCAACGTGTCAACGTGACATCATCCTCACAAACTCTAAAGGGAAAAGAAAGAAGAAGAAAAAAACATTAAATAGCTAATGACAGAAAACGTTGATGTTATAGGTGCTCTTGGCACTCGCATAATAACGTTTAACATATCACAGTTTACTTTACCTCCTATTAGGACACCTGATTTAATAATAAGGAAAATAGGAAATCATGTAATTTGAAGCTTGGGGAAAAAGAAATCAGAGCATTGATAATAAAGCAGGGAAACCAGGGAATCATGCACCTTAAATAGTGGAAAACTATATATACTGTACTATTCATTAAAGCACAAGAAACAGGAAGTCTTTCAGACTGAAGAAAGAAAACAATATGCATTAAAGCATGTTAAATAGGAAGTCATGCATGATAAAGTGCAATAAAAACAGGAAATTATGTAGAGCAAAACAGGAAAAACTGGAAGTCATGCAAACAAAGCACAGGAAACAGGAAATCATTCAAGTTTAACCATGCACATAAAACCATGCACAATAGGAAATCAGATACATATTAGGATTATTTAGATTTATGTGTAGAAATTAATGCAAATCATGCTTTATAAAGAATGCAAAATATATTTAAGCAAATAATAAAAAAGCAGACACAATTATGAGCCATCATATCAAGTCAGGTGTACAGTAGGTCACACAAGTTAGTTTTGCACTACAGCCAATAAAGTGCAGTAATTGAAATGTGTCAAATCTGCAATTTCAGGAAAAATTGTTTTAAAGCACTTTAATGAGCACTATCCATGCTGGTTACATGCATTTCTTTTCTATAAAACTGCACTGCTGGTGAAGTTATTTTTAAAGGGTATCAGGAAACTCCTGGTGTCAAAATTGAGCCCTAGGGTTCCCACATTCTTACCATGTCAAGGAACCCTCATTTAAATATTCTGAAAAAAGGATTTTGATGGGGTTTTTTTTAAGCACTCCTTCTAAAAAAACTCGACGCTGGCCATATCTCAGGAACCGTAAGGAACCGTATTATTCTGATTGATGGAAGGAAGTTAGAAAATCTTGCATATCAAAGCATGGAAATTATGACAACTGTTGACAAAAGTATATCTACTGTAAAGATGACATTCTGTTCTTTTCCCCTTTTTTTCCTGACCTTCAAAGTCCACTTGGCCGTCTCCATTGAGGTCCACGTCCCGGATGATATCGTCGATGTCTCTCGGGTTCAGCTGCTCACCCATCAGTTTCTTCATGGCCTCCCTCAGTTCACTAATGCTGATCTGCCCGTCGCCGTTTGAGTCAAACTGTGTAGCAAAATATCACAAGGAAATATCCATTGTTAGTAAATTAATTTCAGAGCAAAACTTGTGCACATTGCTAATGTTTGTTTTATTAGTGATAGATATTTGAGTTTTAATTCAAGGCTAGACATTTTTTTCCAGGAGGACAACGGCATATACTATGCTAATCATCATTTGGAAATTTGTTGTCACTGCTTTGTGCACTTAAAATTTTTTTTTTACAGTTTATCTCACTATAAAGAGAAATAAACAAAAAAACCTTAAACACACTTATAATGGTAGTGTAAGTGCAGATTTTTGGCCAAAACATAAACAATAGTAAATGCCAGTTTCAAATGTAAATTCAACTTTAGACCTGTATAATTAATCTTTTTTTTCTTCATGGATTGGATGGAATGTTGTCCTGATCACATTAGGTTATAGGTATATCACTAAAACATCAAGTGAGTGTAAGCGTCTGGAATATCTTTTTGAATTTTTAGCTGTAGATTTGAATTCAATATTCTAATTGTTCTAATAAATAATTGCCCCTAGACTTTTATTGTAAGCATGTTTCAAATAAATAAGCTGAAGTTATTTCTAAGTACAAGGAAATGTATTGAAATTCTTTTCCAAGGTTGTAGGTGCAGAGTATATATAGATTAAGTTGAAATATTCCTTTAAAGCGACCCATTCTCATTCATCATTTGGAGATCACTGCGCCACTGAACTACATAATATAACATTATTCTAGGTTGCAGTGTCCAGGAGAACCCTCTACCCTGGACGTTTTAGTCTTTTCCCAGATCCCAGCACAGCTGATTGAACTAATCGGCTATTTAATAGCCTTTTCTGAACTGGACTGGTTGTGCTAGAGAAGGAAAAACAGCTCTAGCTCAGAAGCAAATTATGAAAGGATATGAGTTCTCATAAAGTGTTCATGTACAGCATGATGGGAGTATGATGTGTCTAGACGGAACCTCTTTGAAGGCGTCCCTTAATTCTTTCATTCCAATCATGTCTGCAGTTTCTGCAAGCATTTTAGGGCCCATCAGTTCCACAAAGTCTTCAAAGTCGATTTTACCTCCGGCTGCAAAACACACACACACACACACACACACACACACACACATTTCTCACATCCAATGGAGCCTATTGGGCACTACAGCTAGTCTTCTTTACTGTACGGACACTCATTGGGGATAGGGAAATCCTGTAGAGCACCGCATCACATACTCCTCAGTGAAAAAGCACATTAGAGAGCATTTATTATATTTCCTTGCATGTAGAGAAACCCCTTTGGGCATGGCATCACGTATTCCTTACTGGAGCAGCACCCTAGACACCCTAGAAAGCCTTTTTTAATGGCATCCTATAGGGGGTCCTCCATAAGAGGGTGGTTTTGTGGTGTTTTTCAACCATGAAGACACCACATTCACGACTCCTACACCTTCAAATGCATAAGGGGTATAGTACATTAAATAACATTGTTAAACTGTACATAACATAGTCTCATTATGCAGTGTATAATGTACGGTACATAATATAACATTGTTACATCGAAAATATACTTTTTATATGCTAGGCGGCCTGGTGGCTTAGGGGTTAGGACCGTCAACTTGCACCTGCAGGGTCCGGGTTCAATTCCTATCTTGGGGTCTGACAGTTTGCATGTTCTCCCTGTGCTTGGTGGATTTCCTTTATGTACTTTGGTTTCCTCCCACAGTCCAAAGATATGCAGATTAGCCTAATTGGTGTTGCCCGCAGTGTGCGAATGTTAACCGGAGATCCTACCATGGTTGTAAAAATGGGAACAATGCTCGCCTTTGGCCTCCACAGTCCCTAGTTGGACTACAGAGGTTTCTAGATGGATGGATGGATGGATGGATACTTATATGTGTACATAAGGTAACAATTTGTATGTAATAATTATAAATTTTATAACGACACAGTGGTATGAGTGTAGTACATATAGTATAATTTACATAAGACATCATTGCAACTTAGTTACACAATACATAATGATTGGTAATGTCACTCACTGATTTGCTGGCTCAGCTCGATGAGCTCCATCTCAGTCGGCATGTATCCCATAGTCCTCATGCACTCGCCAAGGTCCTTACAGCTGATGTAGCCTTTGTTCCTATCAAACTCTTTAAAAGCCTCCCGTAGCTCTACACACAGACACACACACAAAGCAGGTATAATTTGATGAGCTGTGCTTTTTCTCCAACATTAAAACTTATTTATTTTTTCTGTAAGTACCTTCTATCTCTTCTGGACGAAGATCCCTGTCCTGTTGCATGAAAGCAGCGTGATATAAAAAATATAATCATAATAAATTGACATTTACTACCAAATAGATAAATACTTTCCCCAGATCATGCTTTTTATCTCCTGCTTTCTCCCTCTATATTATTACCTCCCGGGTCATCATGTTGAGCATCCCACTAATAGAAGGTTGGAAAAGTATGCAAGAAATAAGTGAACAAAAGTTGAGGATGGAAAAAAAGAGGAGTGTAAAATGAGCATGTGGAAGAGTGAGAATCCATACGCAAGGACAATATATATTAGTATCTGATTCAACACACTGACCAGATTGGGTGTTGCATGGCAACAGCTTCAGATAAAGAGATTTAAAAGGTTTAACTTGAGGGAGACCCCATAACACACAGACACACACACACACACATACAGTACATATACACAATCACATTGTCCACACTATCAGCATAATGGATGAGACTGTTCACTTTGCTTGTAGAGAAAATCCCAAAAGTGATGCTTTAGTCCATTTTAAATGTTACAGTTAATACTAACACTACTCTCAGTTGATTATACTGGATCGACCTCCTACCCCCCCCAAACCCACCTCTTGTAGCTAATCCTCTCTAATCTATTTCATTTGTGTCAATCCACCATTAGATATTAATGGTTCTGTTATTCTGTTGATTGTCATGTTACATGACATCACTTGAGCATTCTGGGCTGTTTTTGTGATTTTTTGAAAAAAAAATTTTGGTTTGCTCAATCCCAAAATCAACTTTTGTCTTATTTTGATTTTGACCAGTGGTTGCCATGAGAAGGTAAAACTCATAACCTAGCAGGAACCCTAACGTTGTTGTAACTATTTTCATGTAGTTTTAATTAATTATGCCCCATGTTGGGACATGGCTGTTTTGGAAAGTTAGAATTACTCTGATAAAATGATGTTGGGATAATGTTGAATGAACGACTCTGACACAATACAGCCTTTAAATAACAGAATGCCACCGTTTACTGTATGTACTGCTTAATGTCTATTCACACACTGTCTACATCCGTGGTTCTGTACGTTTCTAACAAAGTTTGCAAACCCCAAGAACACCCCCACCCCTCAAGAACCAGGGTTCTAGTCTGAGTCAGAGCATTGGCTTAATTACCAAAATAAAAATGATAGTATAAAATAAGTGCTACTGTATTAATAAAAGTTTTGAAGTTGTACTTGTAATGTTATGGTGGGGCTTTTTGTTCAATGGTATCACAAAGTCATTTAGGCAAATGTGGAGCAACGCCATTTTATTTCAGTAATTCAAACTTTCAGAAGCAACCTAATGACATCAGTGGTACAATGTCCGTAATGTTAACAAATTAAAATTGTCACAGCTTTTTGACAAATTCTTAAATTAAATGGTCCCTCCAAAGCCTCCAAGGCCTAAAAATAGCGTTTACTCTCACTGCCTAGGCGAGATCACATGCATGCTACAGTAGCAAAAAAGGGCATCTTTGAAATATTCTCCAAGTACGCTGCCTCGTCTCGTCTGGATGCATAATGACGACTTGTTTTTTCTTTTTTTTTTCGTCAGATTTGTCTAAGGAACCTAGTGCTTCACAGAATCCCCCGGTTTTAAGATATTTTTTATTGGCTGAAAAAAAACCTTAAAAAACACTGACTGCAAAAAAATGGAAATGGAAAGCAAAAAAAAAAGAAGTAAAAATCTAAATTATCAAAACCTTTTTGATTTTGTATTTTGAATTCAGCAATTGGCGTTTTTATTAGTTAGGATGGTAGAGGAGAGCTTGAGGACCCCCACACATACATGGGGAAGACATGCAGTACTTCATACAGACAGTATAGCAAGCTAAAGGTCATACCCTGAAGTTGCGAGACGCATGTCAAAGAGGTTTTTTTTTTTTTCTTTTTTTTTTTCAAATAATCTGAAACCTTAACGACACGTTATATTATAGTGTCTCACATCTTTGAACTTTGGCCCGGTATTAGACTAGAATCCAAAACAATCTCTTTCAGCATCAAAGCAGATCATCCTTATCAAAATAAATAGGCTCATGAGACAAAGCGTTCCTAATCCCACAGACGTAAACATGCAGAGCCGTGTTAACATTAAGAGTGGATTGAATGAAGATGATAGTTGAGAGCATGACAGGAGTTTTCATGATGATGTCCCCACATGATGATGCACATGGCAGAAGTAGGTTTTTTAGGTAAAAGACTTATGATTTCTGCATACATACGAGCTGAGCCTGAGACAAGCCCTGCCTGAGGAAGATGCACGCGGGTCCGACGATGTTGTGCAGCATAGTGCAGTTTTGGACCAGCAAATTCAGGGGCTGTTTAAACTCAGAGATTATCTCCTTCTCCCCTTCGGATGCTTCAGGTGGGCGGGGTCCGGGTGACAATGACCCCACCCCATTGGTCAATCCACTACTCTCGGGCGCACTCTTATGGCGGGGCCAAATATCAGTTAAGACATACAAATTTATTTAATTAGGATCTGCTCCTGTGTGTGTTAAAATGACAATAATTACAAATTTACAGGAGCTTTTTTTTCATCAGCATCATGATAATTTATCAGACATGCAGTATATAGTAGATACAGTATTCTGTTCCAGTTATACACGTTTTTGTCATATACAATATCATTAAAACTTGAACCGTGCACATGTACAATAAACAGGACCTTACCTTTGTTATTTTGTGTTTCACTGGATTGGTGCAGTTTCCCATTAGTCCTTAGAAAACTGATATTCTTTCCTTCTCTTGCTTTCTTTCTATGTAATGACTTTACAGAAGGGTGCAGAGCTCATATTTCGCACGCCACAAAAAACGTGGACATTTTCAATTTAATTAAGCACTATTGTCTCATCTTATCTCATCGCATCAAATGTCCCGCCCAAGTTGATGCCGCGAATAAATCTCACTCACCTTTTAAAAAACTCTCCATTTAGTGCCAAGCCGGCATTAACAGCTTTATCACAACCTGAATTCTGGATCTCCTATTTCACACCCTTTTCCATGAACCTCTCTGCACCCTCTCTTCATTCACGCCTGCTCACTTACTACAGATTGCTGGCCCTCTGCAAATGACTTTTAAAAGCTGGATGAGAGAATAAGGGGGTGGGCAGAGTGAGTATTAGACAAGAAAATGACCCTTTTTAATCCCACCTTTCAGATTAAAGACACACAGATGGGCATTGAACAGGGAGAAAAAGAAACAGGAAAAAGTGAAGGAAAATACAGCACGAGTAGGCAAATCAGGATTTTTAAGGACGGGTAGAGCTAACCGTACATGTTTGTGTGATGTTTTGCTGTTCTGTGTGCATGCTTTAATCCTAATCTGATCACTATGCAGGCGTGCTGGCAAAATCTAGCTTCTGTTAACAGGTTTTGCAAGTCAGCCCAGACTATAATCCACATTAATCCGCCAGCGTACTCAAACACACGTCCACAAAAATACTCACACTCACCCCAGTAATATGATCTCTCTCTCTCTCTCTCTCTCTCTCTCTCTATGGCCCTCTTTAACTCTATGACATGTGTATGTGTGTGAGTGTGTGTGTACTGTACAGTACATGCATGCTAGACCTAGCTAGGTCTTGTCATATGAGGTCATTCTTACTATTTCAGAACCCGAGTAATCATGTGTTGTATCACATATCACACCTTGTGTGTGTGTGTATATGTGCGTGCGAGTGTGTGTAAGGATCTCTGATGCTTCTGTGAGACATCAGACATTAGGTGGCAGTAGAAGCATAAATCATTTTTAACTCTGGACATGAAGAATGTAAGTTTGGAGCAGTTGGAGTATGCAGATGTATGCATGGATAAACGAACAAAAAAAAAGCCTGTTTGCTCTGAACTAAAGTGTGTAGGGACATAAAGTGTGTTAGCAAGGTGTTGGACCACAATGAAAGCCTAGAACATCTTCGTTGCATCCCTGGTGATGAACCCTGTTCTTCTGAATGATATTCCTTCAGTTTGTGTTTTAATTATGCTCGTGGAAGCTAATGTCTAATACATCACTCAACAAGGAGTTTAATTGGGCCATATGCTCTCATATGTTTGATGTCAGATAACAGGAATCCTTCAGGAGTACTTGATGGATTGTTGCATTGTATTGTATTACTTGTATTGATTTATAGTCATGCTTTGGTGGTACCGTGGCACCTCCAGGGTCCGGGTTTGATTCCCGTCTTGGGTCTGTGTGCATGGAATTTGCATGTTTCCCCTGTGCTTGGTGGGTTTTCTCCGGGTACACCGGAGGAAACCTGGAGGAAACCGGTGTACCCGGAGGAAACCCACCAAGCACAGGGGAAAAATGCAAACCCTGGGTTTCCTCCCACAGTCTAAAGACATGCAGATTAGGCTAACTGGCATCCAAAATTGTCTGTATTACTGTATCACACTGCGTGTGAATGCTGATTAAAGGTCTTCCCATGGTCATAAAATGGGAAGATCACAATTGGCCTCCATGGTCCCTAGTTCGACTACAGAAGTCCCTAGATGGATGGATGGATGGATGGATGGATGGATGGATGGATGGTAGTCATGCTTTACACTAAGGGTACAAAAATTCCCTACAACAGTCTAACAGACCTACTAGTTTTGTTATGTTTTTTTTTTTTCCTTTAATGTCACTGTACTGTATATTCAAACAGTCCTATTCCATGCCAGGTCAACTTTCCCCGATCAGATCGATCAATTTTTGGGAAAAGTACATGTTGCTCCAAACTATTAAATAATCATAAGGCTATAGTCTTTCCCAGGAAGGTGAGCGTTTGAGATTGGGTGTCTTTCCTGTTTCCTTCTCACTGGCTATAAGATGTCAGTACCTAGTGATTACAGCAAGACTATCCTTAGCACAGGAACGCAACACCACAAGACAGAGGTCACCGCCTCGGGAGTGAAGCTCAGGAAAACAGGCCACGCATGCTATCTTTTATCTTATGCCAGTCAATCAGATATCAATTGAACTAGAAAGTAATATGCTATGTGAGGACGTATTCAGAGTGTCAGATGAAGGCAGAGTAATAGAGATTAATCAGAATTAATCAGTATGAGTGTTTGTGCCACATGAGTACTGAAGCATATAAAATGAACATGACCTGCTCATGCACTTTGTATCACCTGCTGTTGGAACCAATGATTCTTAGTGGAACCAAAGATTCAAAGTGCTGTGTGTTCTTAGACACTTTCTTGCTCACCACGGTTGTAAAGAGTGTTTATTGTTTGTTTTTTTGGTTGGAAGCTTGGAAGTTTTTGGTTTTCTGCTTGACCTCTACCTGTGTAATCACATGTATTGTTCTGCTGACACACAATTGCCGGATTGGATAATTGCACCGCCAAGCAGGTGTATATGGGTTCCTAATAAAGCAGCTTGGTCGCTGGGTTTGAAACTTGAAACATGGAACTTGGCTGAATGGTTGACTGAAATATAATTACATAGAAAATATGCAGGTTATTCAGAAGTCAGAAGAGAAAGTTCTTTTTTTTTATCCATAGATGCTAATAAATTATAGTGAACATATGAATTTAATACACTTGGTCTGGAGGAGGAGAAATATCGCTGAAGAGATAGAGGATCTGACAAGATGTTAAATTATTCAGTAGTGCAATGACTCAGAGGAACGAAGCTTGACCACACATTATCTGATGATAATGAAAAGACTTTTAGTGAACATGTGAATCTTTCCCAGCAGAATTTGGGCATTTCTGCTGCGTGTTTTATATAAATTATGTTGT
>JAOVVA010000001.1:28044361-28058536 GCA_028565275.1 Leiocassis micropogon
CCAATCTCGGTGAACTGAGAGATCTCCTAACTGGATCACCAAGTGTATAATGTAGGATTTCCATGCATGAATACTCAATGTTGGGTGAATTAAGATCTCTGGACCAGCTCAATGTGAGTATCTATTGTTTTGTAAAATGAGAGACCTCTGGATCCATGCATGCCCGACGTTAGTGGATGTGGAATTGGTTCTAAATTATCCAGTGTTAATAGAACTCAAGATGTCGTGTCTGGTCAAATGAGCTCTAGGTAATGACTATACGGGAGCCTTGGGTTTTAATAGAACATGAGCTTTCAGTCCTGGATATATCAGTTTGCTGCTCTTACTGTTGATTCGAAACAGGCCAGGAAGCTTAAGTCACTTCTTGTTTTGTTTAACTAAGGTCTCGACAATGAAGAGATATCTAAATCATCTAACTGTAGTGAAATGCAAATGTAATTATTGGAATTGAATATAATTTTCATTTTTCCTCTTACATCCTTAAGCTTGACCTACCATTAACATTAGTAACTTATACTATACAATAATAATGTGGAATCTATGGTTTGGAAGGAAGATGTCTATTTTGATGACACCACGAACACTTATAATGATCATAATGAAAATGTTTTTCATATTTTACGATTCATTCAAATCAGCTTAACTGCACTAAATATGAAATTCTTGACGGTTTACAAACCGTCATCAACCATGATAAAATAGAAACAATAATTAATTCCTGTCCATCAATGTTCTTTCATTTAAGTTACACTATAAAACTGTTATAATTCTTGACATTCTAGTAGAAATACTTATCTATATAAGAATTCTATAGAAAACAGAAAAAATACACACAATTGCATATTGTTGTAGGTTTTCACGCACAGACATGTTCACACACCTGTTTTGGCGTTCTCTCCGGTACAGAGCTCATCCCGCTACTACTGCCTCCCCCTCCCGGTCCTTCTCGAATGAGCATGAACATCTCTGCAACGCTCGGACTCTCTCTCTCTCTCTCTCTCTGTAATCTAACACCTGTCCTGCCCTTCCCTGTTTGTCTTTACTATAGATGCTGTCTTTTTAATTTATATACTTCCTAAATGTGAAATAAAAAAGGTTTTAGAAGGTTTTCACTGTTTTAAAAGTGCACTTGCCTTATTTTCCCACACCAACTTCCTTTGCCACATTTCTATTTCCTTTCATCTCTCTATGATGCTCTATATTTAAACCTAGTCTCTGATTTTTATTCTGTCCAGCTCCTTCACACTTTCTATCTCCATCTCTCTTTCTCTCTCTCTCTCTCCGTCTCCCCCTCCTCTCTCTCTCTCTCTCTCTTGTTCGGTCTCTTGCTCTCTGTCGAAGTGTGGGTGTTTTATGCTTTAGGGCTGAAGGATACAGTGTCTGTTCCTCAGCATATGTACTTCTTCCTGGTGAAATTCTATCCATCAGATACCCCCTTCTCGCTTTCCTTATCTTACACACTCCGTCTTTCCCTTCGTCAGTCATAAGGATGCGTTGGTCAGAAGCATGGTACTCTTTGCGTTGGTCAGAAGCATGGTACTCTTTGACCTTCATGCCAGGTGAGACAAGAAGAATTGCTGCATCAGTGAATGGAATAAAGCGTGAGCTATAGTTTTGTGCACACTCATGTTGTTTTGTGCTGTGCATACAAGAACAGCTCGTTTTGTCCAAGCTAGTGTACATGCTTGTTCTGCAGTCTCCTGGAATTATTTCAACACTAGAAAATGTCTCATGCTTTAACAAACCCTTATTTAACTCTCTGCTCGCATCCTCTTTGAAATGGTAGGCTTTCTCTACACTAGTCATGTTGTTTTTCCTGTTGAAGTACCACTGATTAGCAATGCAGCAATTACTCATGAGCACTAAACACTAATGATTCCTGTTGACTCTATTGACCTTGGATGTGAGAGCCTCATTAAGAACAGATGCTGCCTTTCTTGCCTTCTACATTACGTTATCATTACATCTCTGATACATGGTGGATACATGGAAAAATAGTGTTTGAACAAATCAGTTAACTAATTAAGAAAACCATGTCTGATATATAATGGATATTTTATATAGGAAATAAGGCAGTATGTGGAAATAAGGCAGTATGTGGACCTGCATATCCTCCCAGTATATGGATCTAAATCCAGTATGTGGATTTAGATCCACATACTGGGAGGATATGCAGGTGGATATAATGGGTAAGAAATGCACAAAAACAGATTCCGTAACAACTCATATTGGCACCTGTGTACTGTAACATGCCACATGTACACTCATTACTGTACCCGTGTATGTGGTTGTCTAAAATTGTTCTTCTTATATAATTCTGTGTATAAGTACTTTTCTTTTTAGCAAAGAATTTTTAAATAAAATATTATCTTTTGCTACATTTATTTTTTTTTATCACAGTTTCAGAGTAAATACAGTACCTATATACACTGTAAGACAATGATAAAAAAATATGTGTCCAAAGTATGCAATAAGATGTGCCTGCTACTGATGCTATGCTGATATATATATATTGATTTTAAATATAATGCAATACATATGATATAGAAAATGTGTGTGCCAAAGAAGCCACTTCTGAAGTTTATGCAACATGAAAGTGATCAATGTTGCTTTCCTAAAATTTTGGGGAAAAGTTGCTAACTTCAGCCGTTTTGGAAAGATGATTTTATATATCCACCAAAAACGGCCATTGTTCACCGTTATACTAACTCGCTTCAAACAATAATCAATTAAAATGCACATTATTCATATTTCTTTATGATTATTGTTACTAAAATTGGTGTAAGCTTCTAGAAGCATATTAACAGTAAAAATTGTTGCTTAAATTGTTATTTTGGTAAAAGCTTAAAAAGCAAAAAATCTATAGTGTCTGTAACCATGTCAAATTCATATTGCAATACAATTTAGCATTTTAGAATAATATCCTTTTTCAGGTTTATGTCTTTTCATGTGAAATCTAAACCGGCCAAATTTCATCTAAATGACAGTTAAGATCGTTGAAATATTTGAATTCAAAAAAGTTTCAGACACTAAAACATAAAAGGGCATGCTTTTATCTGATAAAAATATAAATGTGAATGCATATTTTCAAAAAACAAGGCATGGATCCGGAGATCAGCATTAAGTATTATGAAAAATGGTGTTATGTGATCCTATTTAAAAATTCACTTTTTCACCTAGGAGAGACACTTTTTGGCACCGATACCATGTTTTGGCTGTATACGTTTATGTATTTATTTATAAAGGGAGAGAAACAGACAGTATATACAGTATTGCTGTGAACGTCTTGAACAAACATTTTGCTTCCAATGAGTCTAACCTTTTTCAGTTTTTTGGCTCCCATTTTTCATCTAGGCTCTGTCCATAAGCATCAGGGGAAAGTTTTTTGTTGCTGCTTGTTAATCCATCCAGTAAACTATGAATAATTCAAGCATTTAAAAAAATTCTAACTTAAGGCATCAGCCAGTGAGAAACAGATGCAAATGATGATATATGATCAGACTGGTGATTAGTATATTGGTGATGCTGAGTGCTGAGGGGAAACGAGGTTGCTGCAGAGGCTGTTACATAAAACCAACAATGTATAAATTGTATCTTAAGACACTTTACATGTCAAAAGATTCCCATGTTCCCATTTCTTTAATTCATTATTCACAATTTTATTATATTTAATATTTTACTAAGGCTGCACAATTTGATTAAAATACATCACATTTACTTTTTGGTTATGCTAATAGACAGAAATATAAGCTTGTAGACAGGTTCTGATGTTCAATGATTTTTTTAAGGAGTTTTTTTTTTTTAAAGAGAGAAAAGTATTGTTCAGAATCATTATAAATGCACTATGCACTGAACTTTATTTAGACAATTTAGTTCATATAATAGAAATCAGGTTTATTTCAGGATACAAAGTAAAATAATTTAATTAGGAGAACTATAGCATATATCATTTTTATATATGTAGAAATAAAAATTAAACCAAAATGCTATGTGTGATTGAAATTATACTTTTCAACCAGCAGTAAAAATGGATTAAGTGACTCACTGGATTATGTCCTGTGCCAGGTTAAGGGCAATGAGATTGCATCCTGGCCCCAGCAATACTGACAGGCGAACTGTCTCGTTCAGATGAATTAAACATCTCATGAAAGCAATCTGTTCGACCTTCTGAAAATCGCTGAGAAACACTGTGTTGCTTCCCATCTGCGCAGACGATCCTGCAGTCAGAACTGTGCATACGGGGCAACTAGAAATGTAGGTGATGTTTTGATAAAAAATTATCAGTCACATATGGAACTTCTCAGGGTTAAAGACAGGATGGAAGCTGTGACAGACAGAGTTTGAACTCATGACCTACTGAGTTACAGGCAAGTCATCTGATTAAGGCTTATCACCGCTCACAGATCCAGGAGGTGCCTCATTGTCACCCTGAGCTCAACTTCATTGTGTCAAGCACAAGGCAAAATGTCAGCAAGAAACAAATCGCTAATCAGTCTCTGTAAAATTCAAATAATAAGAAAGAACATTTCTAACAAATGTGTAACTGAATATAGATTCAATTTGAACAAAAATTATCCCAAAAGCCTTTTATTCTAATTATTCTGAATAAGTTTGAACAAATGTATTAAATACATTCCTATTTTTTTTTTGCTGATTTCCTGAAAATAAATTATATTATGTGCTAAATATATACTGTGTGTATGTAAAATATATAATAAATAAAACATTTAAAATAATAAAAATATGAATAAAAATATATAATAAAGGAAAGCAACATAATACATGGCAGAACAGTTTTCAGATGCAAATAAACAACTAATGTAGACCCCTGGGTTTTTCATGAAAATAGAAAGAAGTGAGTAGGACCAAGTTATCAGAAGAAACTCATATTCTCCAGCACGCTCAGTAAAACTTAACTCCCAGTTCTGTGCAAATGTATAGGGCAAAGAAATGCCATAATCAAAGATGCCTTTGATGATATTTATACATAAAAGAAACATCTATAAAGAGCACTAAAGAGTAATAAAATAAACACAGTCAGTATTTGATGTGAAAACACTTTCCTTGAAAGTAATCACTAGTTTTAGATACAGATGTGCAAAATGTACTGTGATGTGCATTTAAATATGTTAAACTGCATTGTACAATTTGGTCCAATGTTCTGAGGCTACCTTTGAAAATGCTTCTATTATGCATGTTTTTTGATATACATTTAAATATGAAAAAATAATAAGTGTTTGCAGTATATTACTGTAGGAACAATCACTATAGTTAGAGGTAGAATGTCAAATGTGAGAAATATTTACTTGGCACATTTCCTTTTTACTTTAATGACAGCAGACATGGTTGGTGTCAAACCCGGTGACCCGTACAAGATCAAATCCCCCCGAGTGCCGTCTGTTCTCTTCACTAGAAGAGATAAGACTCAAGGAAGTGTTGTCCTTTTGTACAAAGGATCTGACTGAATCAAGTTTTCAGTGTGGTCTCAAACTTTTGGAACCCATTAAATACATTATGTGAAAAGTATATCTTCACATCTGTATGTCATTCCTTTACTGGAACAAAAAGGCCCAAACAGGTTCCAGCATGACAATGCCCCTGTGCATAATGCAAACTTTATGGTGTGCCAGGTTTGAAGAGAACACGAGCACCCTGCACAGAACCCTGACCCTGTAGCATTGAATACCTTCAGCAAAAACTGATACACTGACTGCAGCCTGGACAAGTCTCCTCGTCCAACATCAGCGGCACTTCCATAATTTATACAACGATTAGCCATATTTTTGGGAAAACCAAGTTAAATATCACTTGCCACATCTAGGCCTGATTACTGCTTAGACCTGTTGAATCAAGAAATCACTTAAATATATATACTTAGCATATACTTGAAAGTATACAGTATATTAAGTGCATAATGTACAGAGTCTTATTTTCAGGGAGATAAGTAAAGAAAGATATAGCACATACTATAGATTGTCCGGTAATTTGAAAAAAAAAACCAGTTCAGTAAATAGCACTGTATAGACATAGACATAATGTACAGTATACAGTATGTTAATTGGTGTTTCCAAATTGCCCCTAGTGTAAGACTGGGTGTATGAACATGTCTTGGCAGCTGTTCCAAGAAAAGTATCTAACTGCATATGAAACTTAAAACTTTTCTTTGTCACAGTGTTGCGGTCTTACAGTCTAAAAATGATATTTCAACAAGGCAATAATAAAACACATCTGATTTGGTATTACATTGTTTATCATAAAGTAAAAAAAACAAAAAAACATTCAAACCATAACCAAACTATTTGGTCTACACATCTGTCTTTTCTTTTAAGGAAGTAGTCATCGGTGTCCAGTGCATACGTTTCAAGATTGTTAAAAAAAAAACAGGAATTTACACTATTTTTCCTTCTGAACAGAAACAACTCGCTGTGCTGCTGCGTTCACTTGGTTTTCACTCCCCCTTGTGGAATGTGATCTGCCATCTAATGCCGACTAACATCTAATCCTGTGGCCTGTTCTTTTTTCTCAAGTTAGTACTAAGGACTGTTTTAAAATTCATTTCAGTTAAATTTTATTATATATTTTTTTTAATTATGGATATTAATTAGAAAAATGCAAGAAAATTTCGATAAATGATTATAAAATAAGTACATGATAAGCAAGCAGGGATCAACGATGGCAAGGAAAAACTTCCTGAGATGACAATAGCAAGAAACTTTAAGAGGAACCAGGGTGATATCATGTTGGTGATATCAGATATAATGACCATAAATCCAAAATCATCGTATTTATTCCCATTTTTACAACCTTGCTAGGACCTCCGGTCAACATTCACACACTACTGGCAATTTGGGAACGCCAGTTAGCCTAATCTGCATGTCTTTGGACTGTGGGAGACAACCGGAGTACCCTGATGAAACCTACCAAGCACGGGGAGAACATGCAAACTCCATGCACACAGACCCCGAGGTGGGAATCGCGACAGTGCTAACCACTAAGCCACCACGCCAACTAGCTTAACTACACAGAGCGCCAATTAAAAAAAACAAACATTTTATGTCATAGAAAGTGTCTGGGTACCCAAACACCTTTTCCTCCTTTATTTAAGGATTTGCATATTGGCAGGCATAATAAATTAATGTAATCCATTTCAGAAGAAGAGTATAACATATGAAATGAAGAAAAACAAGTCTTAGTGTCTTAGTAAAGTGAAAAAAATAATTCCTCTAAGAATTTTGTGCTTGAAAAGTAATAAAAAAAATACACTGTGCGAAAATATTCAGTAATTTCTCATTTATTTAGACACACATATCAAAACAAGAAGAAATACATACTTTCACTCATAGTTACCATTGTCAAAAAAAAGAAAGAAAAATTGTGGCATAATGAGGCGACACGGTGGTGTAGTGGTTAGCACTGTTGCCTTGCACCTCCAGAGTTTGGGTTGATTCCCGGCCAGGCTCGATTCCGTCTCTGTGTGCATGGAGTTTGCATGTTCTCCCCGTGCTTGGTGGGTTTCCTCCCACAGTCCAAAGATATGCAGGTTAGGCTAATTGGCGTCTCCAAATTGCCCGTAGTGTATGTGTGTGCCCTGCGATGGATTGGCACCCTGTCCAGATTGTGCCCTAACCCTCCTGGGATTGGCTCCAGGTCCCCGCAATCCCTGAATACAGGATAAAGCGGTATAGAAGGTGAGTGAGTATGGCATAATGGAAGTTTTTATAAGCACGAGCCATGACAGATGAACTAAGGACTTCATTTAATACATCTTAAAAAGATTATGATGACTAGAGACCTCACAGCAAGTATCATGAATATTACCTTGAACTGAGTGAACTGGTATATTTTTTATCATATCATAATAAAAAAGTATTTTTGATTTATTTTGATGATGTTTCAGCCTGTGTGAGAATCGTATGCGTCACGTTTCGGCTCTAAAAATATGCTGTAAAAATCTGATTTTGGGATATTTACTATGATCCTATCTATGTTAGAATATATTTTTATCAGAGATTAATATGTATTTCAGAGATAATAAAGTGAGTCAGAATAATGAAGAAAGAAGGAGTGAGTATCACAATGTATAATTTTTTTTATTGTATGGGTTTTTTAAACAAATGACTCCTAAAGCCCCTTTCTAATGAAATTAGGTTTACTAAATTTTTATTTCTGTCCATATCACCCGTGTGTGTTTCTCTCCTTCCTAAGTATATTGCATGCCGAATTACCACTATTAGGCTCCTTGCTACAGTTTTTTAATCAATTTTATGATTCTTTAATAAAAATGAATCCCATCCAGACATGACACCACTTTCATTGTGCACAATATACAACTGGGAAAAAGGGTTTGCTCTGCTGCTACTGTACTTGCTAAATTTAGTCATCTAATGAAAAAGTGCGTCTAAATTTTGCAGGCTGATTAACTTTAAACTCATTTAAAGACACTTTATAGAAGTATATCCCGATATCATATATGCTATAATTTTCCGGAAATATAGCATATTAATCAAGATTTGTATTAATCATCTAATGTTATGTGAAATAAATATAATTGAGAATGAATTAATATTATTCTCTGTATCCAAACTTCAAATGTAAAGTAAGAAGGGTCAATGCATCAAGAAAAGAAAGCAACTAAGAAGAATTTAAATTACTGAAATATTGTTGAACATTGTCCCATAGCTCACTATTGTCATGAATTAAAAGTGCTGAAAAATTCAACTTCATGAAAAAAAAGTGATCAGCAAAAAATGGTGAAGCTTCATTAAAAAAAATAATAAAATCAACAGTAGAAACCAGAGCTATGTTTAATAGTAAAATTAAGACCATTGCCACACACACACACACCCACACACACAGTGTGATGAGAACTCACAGGATTGGGAAACTCACAGGAAAACCAGTTGTTAGTGAGACTGATTTGCTATAAAGCATAAAGATTGGACTTTGGAGAGATGGAAAAAGGTCGTATGGTCTGATGAGTCCAGACTGACACTATTCCAGAGTGATGTGTGTGTCAGGGAAAGAAGGGAAGCGAATGAAGTGATGCAACCATAATGCATAGTGCACACTGTACAAGCCGCTGGAGACAGTGTTATGATCTGCGGTTGCTTCAGTTGGTCAGGTCTAGACTCAGGTCTAGAGTCAGCTGACGACCTGAATGTACTGAATCACCAGGTCATCACATCTACATCTTCTTCCTTTATGGCACGGCCCATATTCCAGAACTTAAATAGTGAAAGAGTAGTTTTGGAAGCATGAGGAATCATTTGTGTGTGTGATCAGAGCTAAAGGCAGTCAAACAAAATTAGTGTGTGACAAAAACAGAAATGCAAAAATGTGGTAATTTGTATGTTCACTACAAACACACCAGAGGTGTATCGTGAAGGTAAAATAGAAAATTGTTGATCCAGTATCCACCCAGAGATTCAAATCCCATGTCAGTAAGATTTAATATGAAGTGTCAAACTAAAAAAAAAAAAAAGAAGTGTTATACGATCAGTGACTAGGTTGTAATTCTAATTTATTTATTTATTTTTTCCTGAGAGATGAAATCTGGACTTTTATCTAGCATTATCTGAGAAAAATGTCCAAGACACCTAACAGTATGACTCACACAGAGTGTAATGCACAGACATGGTGTGCTTGGTTGATGCAGAGGAGTGTGTTCGCTTTGTTTTAGGATCAGGATAAAATTATACACATGTACTTACACTGATACGATTGTGAAATCAGTGTGGGCTCATATCATGTACCATATTACTGGTTTTATAATGTTTGGATTGGATATGGACATATCATTAGATCATTAGATGTCTACAACTTTCAATTGAGAGATGAGTTAAAATACATATTTTAAAAAAAACAACAACAACTGGTAAGCCTATGTCAAGATTTGCATTAAATAATATTCAAACAATGGTGCATAAATAAATCGGCAAATAAAGGATTAGTATAAGAATCGCACCAACGTCAGGTTTTCCCGAAACCCACCTAGAGGGTCCAGTTAGCTCCAGGGAGCTTTGCGACAGTCAGAAGGCTGACAGATTACAAAATGGTTTGTTCTTCTTTACGTTTTTATGTACGCTTCTCCAATTTCAGTGCCGCAAAAGATAATCCTGAAGTATGATCGATAAACAATACACTTATAATGATTAATCTATAAGTGTTTGAAAATAACCAGTTTCGAGGATTTGATGACATTCAGAAGTACGGATCATTGGTCTTTAAAGCTGGACGGAGAATTAGGTCAAGTCTTAAGCAGTTTATGAGGCGCTGGAGAAGCACTGATTACGTTTCAGCTCCTGGTCTCCCAGCATCTGGTTCCTCTCTCCCCTCTCTCCGCTGTGGATCTGCTGGTGCCGCTTGAGGTACTCGATGCGACTGAAGCGTTTGCCGCATGCTCCGCACTCGTACGGCCGCTCGCCCGTGTGGATGCGCTGGTGCCGCTCGAGGTTGCCCAGTCGGCTGAAACTACGTCCGCATTGTGGGCACCGGTGCGGACGCTCGCCTGTGTGTACCAGCTGGTGCCGCTCGAGCGAGCGCGAGTGTGTGAAACGTTTGCCGCAGAGTTCACAGCGGTGCGGCTGCTCTCCCACCTGCACGCACTCGTGGCTCTTCAAGCTCCAGGCGTGACCGAAAGTCCGGCTGCACACTGAACACTGGAAGCGTTCTTCGGCCAGCGGGCACACGTGTTCAGCCAGGTCGGAGGCAGAGTTAAAGCCGCCTCCGCATTGAGGGCAGAAATGCAGGAAGTCCTCGCCTTCTCGACTGGGCTCCTCTTCCTCCTCCTCCTCCTCCTCCTCCTCCTCGTCTCCATGGCTCCCTGTGCTAATCTCAGCAGGGTTGGCTTCGTGATTTGAGGAAGCAGGATCCTGTTGTGAGCTACACAAACCATCCAAGCCGATGAATTCCACACCGTCGGCTTTGTCTGCGGCTTGAGGCGGGCTGGTCAATGAGGATCCTAACTCCTCCTTCTCACACTCCACCTTTAAAGCTGTTTCTAGCCCGCTGAGCTCTTCACTGCTGTTTGGAGGTCCGGCTGAGAGATCGGGCTGCTCCCAGGCTTCACCCACAGCTGATCCAGGACCGGTAGAGACAGGAGTCAAATCTTCTACAGACAAAAAGGCACGTTAAAACATACAGACAATCATTAACAAACTATATCCTATGTGCTAAAACAGTTGAAATCAGCTGTTAGTAAAATGACTAAATACAGCAACAGTCAAAAGTTTGGACACACCTTCTAACTCCATGATCTTTCCTGATTTCTTTGTCTTTCTACACTTTAAAACAATTCTGAAGGCGTCCAAAAATACACAATAATCTCTTTTGAACAGTCAATGTTCTGCTACTTATGCTCTGTAAAGCCTTCATAAAGGCTCTAATCCGAGTTGCTGTTTGTTAATTGGTGATTTCTGAGGCTGGTGACTCTAAATGAACTTCTCCTCTGCAGCAGAAGTAAGTTTTGGTCTTGCTTTCCTGGGAAGGTCTTCATGAGAGCAGTTTCATCATGGTGCTTGATGGGTTTTGCTCATGCACTTCACAATACTGTTCTTGCAAGAACTGTTCCAGAACAGCTGACCTTCGTGTCTTAAAATAACAGCTGACTGTTGATGTTACTTAATTACCTAACGCCATATATGTGCTATTTCATAGTGTTGAAATCTACCGTATTGTTCTAGAGCGCGGAAGATAAATCATTAAACACAAAAACATTGATTTAGAAGGTGTGTCCAAACCTTTGACTGGTACTGTACATTGGTTCATTCTTCCTCATCTTTAGTGACGGTGGATGTGACGTCCATCCCAGAAACAGTGGGCGTGACACAGAATGGGTAGGTGTGGAATACAAATCAAGAGACATTTTATATTACACCAATTCACCTACAGACAAAAACCTAAACTCAGGATCAAACCAGGGACCCATGAGGCCACTAGAGCCATACTGGATCATGACCCCAAACATGGCACAAGTAACACTTAAACCAATAGCCAGTTCTACATGTGTGTTTCCTTAGCTCATGTTCACCATTTTACGCAGGTGTACCATTTGGGAATGGATCAGCCATTTGAAAAAGCACAGCTTGTGCTCACCATGCGCCGTGTTGCTTTCAGTCTGGCTCATCTGTAGTGCCTCCTGTAGGACCCTCGCTGACTCACACCTGTAGACATCCTCCTGATCAAACACGCACAAAATGACAGAGTGGATTGTATTTATATTCACCCTATTCTGTAAACTGGGTAACATAAACACATATACAGTAGATGAATCAATTAGATTTCATATACTATACTGACATTTTTTTCTGCGTTTTTCTGTATAAAACTATATTTTTGTTTTTGCCTGTATAAAAAAAAAAACAATACAGTGGAACCTTGGATTGAGAGCATAATTCATTCCGGAGGCATGCTTGTATATCAAAGCACTCTTATATCAAAGTGAATTTCCCCCATAAGAAATAATGCAAACTCCAGTGATCTATTCCACAGCCCAAAAATGTTCATATAAAAATAACTAATACAAAATCTCCTTCCTCTCAAATAAAGAACTGTGTAGGACAACTTTCACACACACATACGCGTGCATGTACAAACACACACACACAATAACGGAAACACTGATCTGTCGAGAAACTTCTTTAACAAGGAACCTCTCTAATGACACTCGAGCACACACATGGAATCACTGCTCTCTGAGAGAGACCCTGGATCTTTAACAAAGAACTTGCTTGCTTTTGCTTTAGGCGCATGCGCACACCCGTGGTCACAATATAATAATTAACAGTACACGCGGCCACGGATGTTGACTATATGAGTGACGCACGCACACTGAGACTGAGCATGGGTGATGATTACCAACATATTGGTAGAATTGGTATAGATCCAAGTATCTCGTAAATCAGGACCTCGCTCGTTTATCGAGTTTTTAAAAGATTTAGCTCGCAGACCTCGCATGTTACTCGCAATCCAAGGTTCTACTGTATCTCAAAAGGAGATACTGTATCCACTGTATCCATAAAAGGAATACATTTGTAAATTTTCTCAATGATTTTGTTTAAATAAACAAAGTGTCTGAACATTCAAAAATGACTGAAACATAATGAGCTCTATAGCAGAAGTAGAGCTCCAAAGGTGGTTAAAATGTCCATCCTCTCTTTGGTGTTGTTTAAAAGCTAATAAAGAGCTCTTTTTTTTAAAACTGTCTAAACAGGACCATGGGACCGTATAACAAATGTTCATTTTGGTCCATGCATTCGGAAAACATCTGGGGTATCAGGTTTTAGATAATCTCACAGTCTCGGCACAAAACAATTTAATTACACTGCATGCATAATTAATACACTGCCTGGCCAAAAAAAAAGTCACCACCTGGATTTTAACTGTGTAAATAGTTAAGGACCTTCCAGTGGATAATTACTGCAGTGTTTAATATGGTTCAGCTGGCAACAAGTTATTTAACCCTAACTGCTTGTGGCAAAGATGTTAAAAGAGGGTTAGGCACTGTCCAGGGCATTGTTAAAAAAATGGAAGTAAAGTATCATATTTGAAGAAATGTGGTCTAAAAACATTTTTAATGACTTTAATGACCAAAATATTTGGTGAAATCAGTAGAAAACAGTAGAACTAACAGTTATGTTTAAAAGTGAAAGTAAGAGGTTTTCCACACACACAATGCAAAGAGAACCCAAGGGACTGGGACTAAACAGCTGTGTAGCGTTACTTTTTTGATGTAACGAGTAATCTAATGCGTTATGTCCACCATTTAAGTACTCAGTTATTTAGTTACTTTTTCAAAAATGTAATCCGTTATTCACACAATTTATGCAATCCGTGAGCCAGACAGCAGTCATTCCCAATCCATTTCAATTGTGTGTGTGTGTGTGTGTGTGTGTGAGTGAGAGAAAGTTCCCGATAACCCGCCCCCTCTGTTATTTCTGCTGTTATAACCCTATCTCACCTATGCGGTTTGACTTTGCGAGGACCGACGCGCAGAACATATGGAAACCTAATCGCTGCGCCAAAACTCGCGGTAAATGATGATGAACCGTACTTATGGCCACCGCGCGAAACCGCGTAGGTGAGATAGGGTTATTAGTAGGAAACAGATTATGGGCCAAACTTCGCTGAGTGATGATGGTAGAATAATTATAAAGGTCTTGACTAAAACAACATGCA
>JAOVVA010000001.1:28068705-28103436 GCA_028565275.1 Leiocassis micropogon
AGAAAAGAGCCTGGATGAATGCCGCCCTCGATCCCTGAGAGATGGTGGGACGAGGCGAGCAGTGCTGGAGGATCGGATGTATTGTTCTCAAGCACAAATACATTGTGCTTGAGAAGGATTTCTCTACTGAGATTACGAATCTTGCATAAGAATAACAGGCCAAGGCGGCAAGTCTTATTATTATATGAGAAGTTAGTAGGTGAAAACATAATTCTAAGCCTGAGAATGCAGTGATATGACAGTTAGATTAGATTAGATTCAACTTTATTTTGCATGCGTAAGTGCATGCATTAAGACAATGCTATGTAGTCTAACCATAAGCGCATTTATATATCTATCTACAATAAATAACATTGTGGTACAAAAGGTGCAGGAGGTTATAAGGATATGGTGTGTGTGTGTGTATACAGTATACTGTGGAGAAGACATGTCAAGAAGATAACATGCTCAAATAATATGATATACGTGTGTATGAATGTCTTTCTGATAGATGTGGGTAGAACACATGGTAGTGCAGCGATGAACATAAATTATGGATGGTACAGAGATAAAACGGTGCAATATAGACTGAAAGTGACGGTGCAGTAGTATATCCGTTAACGTTACATGATCAGCTGTCCATGATAGTTATCTATGCAATTTAATTCACTTCAGTTTTTTTGTATAGTGCTTTTAACAGTTGTCATTGTCGCAAAGCAGCTTTCAAAAGAATTATTTAAGTTTGTATGGAATGTAAATGTGTATGAATCAAAATGGTCAGATAGTCCCTGGTGAGCAAGCCGAGGGCGACCGTGGCAAGGAAAAACTCCCTGAGATGGTAATAGGAAGAAACCTTGAGAGGAACCAGACTCAAAAGGGAACCCATCCTTATCTATCTATCTATTTGTCATTGTGTAGTATTGTCTATAAGATGATGCTTTTTGATGTTGATTAGAATATTAGCATGCAAGGTAAATGTTTGGAAGCTGATCTGTATGTTGAACTTTTGTGGAGCTGGATGAAATAAAGGACTAAAGGTGAAGATGAAGGAAAGGGCTAAACTGGCACAACTATCATCTGGTCGACAAGTTTAAGAAGATTGCTTAAAAATTTCTTTCAAAACTTTTTTTTTTTTTTTTGAAGAAATGTGGCTAAAGATCCATTGTTAATTATAGACACTACTATGCAAGAAGGGTGGCATGCTTTGGTGGTCATGCCCTTAGGAGAGTAAAAATGCTTCTTGTTGTACATGTTGGCCTAAAGCTGAAAAATGGAAAGAGGGGGCCTAAGGACATTGTCTTAATTTGGGCATAATTCTGGATGCAGATGTAATAATTTCATAACTAATTGAGTACATGTATAACGTTGTTGATGGATGCATTAATGATCTTAAGTGCCTCCAAAAAAGTTAATAAGTTACTAATATTCTGACTCATCTCACTCATACTCTTGGTGTAAAGTACACAACAAACTCCATATCCTTCATACCGTATTGTGTGTGTGTGTGTGTGTGTGTGTGTGCGTGCGTGCAGGTCGTGGGGCAAAGCGTAAGGCAGTCGCAGAGGTAGAACCCGAGCCTGTGGCAAAGCAGGATAAACCAAATGAGGAGGATAAACAGGAGGATCAAGGCCAAAAGATCATCATCGAGCACTGGTTGGTGTACAGTATAGAAATAATTTCAAAAATAATTGATTTGGCTTAGCAAATATAAGT
The DNA here is from genome assembly GCA_028565275.1 of Leiocassis micropogon. Lineage (NCBI taxonomy): Eukaryota > Metazoa > Chordata > Actinopteri > Siluriformes > Bagridae > Leiocassis > Leiocassis micropogon. The sequence continues at coordinate 28,070,398 of JAOVVA010000001.1, forward strand.
CAAATTGAACAACTGGTATTAGTTTGGAAGTGATCCAAACTAAAGAATATTGCGCATCAGAATATTGCGCAATATATATAATATATTTAGAATATTGCGCATCAGACAGTTTTCGTCAAATGTAGAGTATATGATTACAGAAAAGTTACCCAGGGATGGGGTTTCCATTCCATCCTTTAAAACCTGAACACAACTTATGTCTCAGCATAGAAATTTTACTTTTAATGATATTCCTGAGTGGAAAGCGTGAATTTTTAAACAATTTTAATGCAAATCAATGGTTTAGTTCAGTTAGGAAATGTATGTGGTTACAAAAAAAAATAACGTGCAATAATTTAAAGGTTCTAAGTCTTATTTTTAGTATGATTGTGTTTTCTATCGCGCTCCCTTAGTAAAAGCTGACGTGTGTACGGGCGGAATGCGGATGCCGTGCGTGAGGCTCTCCTCGCCGCACATCCTGAGCTGCGGGTGCTGGTGAACCCACAGAAGCCTCGACGCAACAGCTTTGAAATCACTCTGACTGAGGGGACCAAAGGTACAGTACAGTTTTCTAAAAAAAAATATATACGATATATTTACTTCTGAGCACAGAGTTTTACATGCAAGCAGTCAGAAGATGGCTCCGGCAGCTTTATTTGGATGTAAAGGCTCATTATAATGACACGTTTCTCCCTTTTTCTGCCCACAGAGGTGGTGGTGTGGACTGGTATTAAAAAAGGACCTCCCCGTAAACTAAAGTTTCCAGAGCCTGCTCAGGTTGTGACTGCGTTGGAGGATGCCCTGAAGAGCAAGTAGAGATTGCAAGGAAAGGTGTGTAAGGAATTTTAATTAATGCAGTTTTTAAAACATTTAAAAAACAATACTTAATTAAACATATTTTTTTATCTCAATTTTCAGTTCATCATCTTGGGTTTTCTGGATGCATAATGACGAGGATGGACCAAACGGATGACTCCCAGTCTGTTCTCTGATGACTTGTTTGGCATCCTGCCCTGGATCATTGCTTTCCTCTTGTGATCTTCTGCTTTACTTTGTTACGGTTCACAAACTGATATCCGTGTTCATATTTTTCAAACGTGGTTATAGTTTTTCAGATGTTTGCATAAACTTGTGCATTATTCATTTCATGGTACACTAATACAGCCAAAAGTGTGTGGACACCAGACGAAGATTTATGCCTTCTCAACTCTTATGATAACCTGCTGTCTCTTGGTAAGGCTTCATTTGGAAGGAATTTTTGAGCATGAGTGAGGCCAGAGACACTGATGTTTGGTTATGAAGTCTGGGGTTTAGTCTTTGCAGTGCTTCCCAAAGATGTAGAGTACAGTTAAGTTCTTCCATTACCACCTTGGTTAAACTATAGTAATCAGCCATAAAGTTATGACCACCTGCCTAATATTAAATGGGTCCCTCCCTTTGCCACCAAAGCAGTAACGCACTGTGTTCTGACACCTTTCTGTTGGAATGAGTATTAGCCTTTTCCTCAATTCGATCTACTGTAGCTCTTCTAATGACCTATAACCCTGTCGCCAGTTTACTGTTTTTTGTTTTTTTGGTCCTTCGATCATTTTTGGTATGTACTGACCACTCCTGACTGGGAATATCCCCCAAGAGCTGCAGGTTTGTAGTTGATCTGAATCAGTCCTCTAGCCGTCACAATTTGGCTCTTCTCACAGTAGCTCCATTTTCAATATCTGGTTACAATGGTGGTTGAAAGTGGGTGGGATATTGTCGATGTGTTGGAAGCAGAAAGAAATGGGCAAGCTTAAGGATTTCAGGGCCAAATGTGACTTTAACAAGGGCCAAATTGTGATGGCAGGAGGACTGGCTCAGAGCAACTCCAAAACTTCAGCTCTTGTGGTATGTTCCCGGGCTGCAGTGGTCAGGACATACCAAAAGGGATCCAGAGAAGGAAAAGCCAATTAACTGGCGACAGGGTTATAGATGGCCGTGGCTAGTGATGGACACATGGGGAGTGAAGGCTGGCCTGTGGAGTCGGACCCAATAGAAGCGCAAGTGTAGATAAAATTGAAGAAAATGTTAATGCTGGCTGTAATAGAAAGGTGTCAAAACAGTGCATCACTGTGTGTTATGGTGGCATAAAGAGGGTCCTATTCAACATTATGGCTGATCACTGTACGTCAGGGGGAAACTACAGTGCTCTACATATAGCATTTGGCCACAGAGTGTACGTTTGTTGTGTTAAATGTAAATTTGTTAACATCTTTGTGTATGAAAAATAAAATTCCTATGTGTTTTTTCTATCATTTTGCCTCCACTTTTTTTTTTTTGGATAACTTAAAGCTTGATTGCTTCACTGAGGGGAGGGAAGTGGGCTCCTGCTCGACGCCATCTTGCATCGTCATCAATATGCGACCAACTTTGCTTCACGCTGGTGGGTGATTTGAAAAAAAGAAAACAGGACAGGGTTTGGGGTTTCTTTTCCTTTAAAAGTAAGTTCATTCACCTGAATTAAACACACACGTGATGTACAACACTTTAACAGTCAAACTGATGGGTCATGGCAAAGGATGAAAAAAAGAAAACGATGAAATAGATGATTTATAGTAGCATTATTGCTAACGGCTAACTCTGTGAACGTCTTTACTTTTTTCTTAAAGCTGCGTTCCGTTTCGGGAAAACGTACCTAAGGCAATTAACTTGTATACTAACGAACATATTGGATTAGCATTCTTGTGGTTGTGTTTTGAACTTAAATATGTATGGTGAGTGACACGAAGCAGGTCAGCTTTATTAAATGCAGTGGAATTGAGAGTGATGTCTCCGTCGCCTTGGTGTCGCAGGTATGAGCACGGAGGCGCCCGAGAAAGTCGGTGATGAAGTCGTGAGTTCCGGAGGAGGCACCGGGGGCGGCGGAGGCTCGCGCTTTGACCTGGAGAAGGAGACCGAGCTGCGGTTTGAGGTCGAGTCCGGAGAGCGCGTCCAGCTCGAGCTCCTGACCGGTTTGGCCGAGGTGTTCGGCTCCGAATTGAACCGGAACAAGAAGTACACATTCGGGCCTGGCTCGAAAATCGCCGTGTTCACGTGGCAGGGATGCAGCCTGTGTCTCAGCGGCAAGACCGAGGTAGGGAGGTGGTCACGTGTTCACCACTCTGTTCAGGGGAAACTACTCTAGTACTATATATGGACAAACCTGTTAATGATTGAATTCAGGTGTGTGAACCAATCGATCAGGGCCCTTACCCCCCCCCAGTGAAGGGTAATCTTAATGCTTCAACAAAACAAGACATCTTGGACTTTGTGGCAACAGTTTGTAGAACACCCTTGTCCATTCCAAAATGATGGTGGACTGTAAATGAGACTTTACAATAACTTTGCACTGGGATGTCTCTCTCTCTCTCTCTCTCCCTATGACATCACTATAAACAAGCTCGTATACATTCTGTCTTCCGTGCACTACAGTCACATCCTTTGTTCATTTCATCCTTTCTTTTATTCATATTTCAACCTGCTGGTTCATCTACATAAATAAAAGAGAGGTTTTGTCTGTACATTGGCCAGAACTCACTCTTACAATGATATATTTATGACTCGTACATTGGAAGACCCAGATTTTGTCACAGCATCAGGCACGAAATGAAACTTTGTCAGTAGTTGGGCATTTGCCTGAAGTTAAACCTGTGTCAGAAATGAAATGAAAATGTTGAGCAGAAGTTAAGATATGAGCAGTTCCATGGCAGATTCCATCACAGCATCTTGCGCTTTTTGGATGAATACTGCATAGGGCTTTTTCTCTCGAGGTGGACGTGCCTATATGTGTCACTCAACAGAGCCAATCAACATAACATTAATTATTAGACATTATTAGATCAGCTCATTTTTATCGTTAACCTTTTAACTATTTATATGAACTTTCTTTCCATCATCAATAGTTACTTACTTTAGTTTTCTATATTACTATTTCAACTTGCTGGTGCACCTTGTGTACAGTTTCGTTCCCGGCTGTATATACAATCTTGCACATGTACATAGGTTTCACCTCATAAATTTATTATTTTTTTTACTTTACTTTTTTCTCCTTTTTTTTCTTGATCCTTACTTGTATAATAGGTGAACTGGCTGCTGTAACAATACAATTTCCCTTTGGGATTAATAAAATCTAAACACATGGTTTGATGAGTTCGGTGTGGAAGAACTTGACTGGCCCGAACACAGAGCCCTGACCTCAACCACATCGAGCACCTTTGGGATGAACTAGAAAGGAGATTGTAAGCCAGGTCTTCTCGTCCAACATCAATGCTTGACCTCATAAATATAGAATGAATCAGCACAAATTCTCACAGAAACACTCAAACCTTGTCGACAGCCTTCCAAGAAGAGTGGAAGTTGTTGTAGATGCAAAAGGAGGACCAGCTCCATATTGTATTTGGATACAATGTTATTGCAGGGTTGGCCAAATACATATGTCCATATAGTGTATGTACCTAATGTATGCTTTGAAAGTCGTCACACACAAGATTTCATTTAATCACCTTTATTACAGCAGACACTGTGGCAAAAATGATTCTTCATGCTCCCAGAAGAATTCTTTGACAATCTGAGTCCTGGAATATACCCCATGCCACCAGGGAAGAAAACCTCTATAGATCATTACATTCAGGTCGTCAACTGACTTTGTTTTATTGCCACATACGTACATGTTGCTGAGCGTAGACCTGAACAACTGAAGCAAGCGCAGATTATAACACTGCCTCAAGAGGCTTGTACAGTGGACACAATGAATGTCAGGTGCATCCCTTTATGTGCTTCCCTTCTCACCCTGATGCACCCATAGCTCTGGAATAGGGTCAATCTGAACTAATCAGACCACATGACCTTTTTCTATCACTCTAAAGTCGTCTTTTTGCCACCTAACAAACTAAAGCCTTTTTTTCTGATGAGACTGACCAACAAGTGGTTTTCTTATGGCCACACAGCTGCTTAGTCCCAATCCTGTGAGCTCTCATCACATTGCGTTCTTGTGTCTGTGGAAATGCTCTTACTTTCACTGTTAAATATAGCTCTGGTTTTCACATTATGGAAGCCAATCGTACCTGAGAACAGAAGTTGATCCCCTAATTCCAATGCATTAAGATATAATTATTTGCTGTGTAACAGATTTTGTTTTTGTCATCCATCGCCTCTAAAACCTTCTTTGAGAAAATACGAACCGTCATAGCCCTGAACATTGGCAGAAACTTTGTGTTCTACATTGGAAACACAATGGATAAACATTAGGATCCATCTTATTATCCATCATGGTGACAAGCTATTGTTTTCAGAAGCACCACACATATATAATATCTTCCTCAGGTCCTGTGATTGAGGTGGACTATACTCACCTAGCTGTTTGTCTGTATGTAACTTGATATACTTTATCTCTCTTTATGTCTATGCAGGTGGCTTATGTCTCCAAAGACACCCCTATGCTGTTGTATCTTAACACACACGCTGCGTTGGAGCAAATGAGACGGCAGGCCGAGCGAGAGAACGAGAGGGGGCCGAGGGTATGTCCCCGTTCACGTCTCATTTTTCCACGTAATACTTACAGTCGAGGATTCTATTAGTCACTCTGTGCATTTGTTTAGGTCATGGTGGTGGGGCCCACCGATGTGGGGAAGTCCACAGTATGTCGTCTGCTGCTGAACTACGCGGTGAGGCTGGGCAGGAGGCCCACGCTCGTAGAGCTGGACGTCGGCCAAAGCAGCGTAAGAGAATATGACCCAGGAGGTTTATAATTTATGAAGTCAATTATGAGAGTTTAATAAGACTAGAGCTTGATGGATCATCTAAAGCAATTTTTTTTCCATTTAACTAACGGTCTCGTATTGTTTCACATTTTCAGGTGTCCGTCCCAGGGACAATGTCAGCGCTGTACATTGAGCGTCCAGCAGATGTCGAGGAAGGCTTCTCCGTGCAGGCTCCTCTAGTCTTCCACTTTGGCTCCACGACCCCAGGGACCAATATCAAGCTCTATAACAAGGTGAAGACGGATATCTGGGATAAACTGTAGAGTTTAAATGGCTTAAGTATTTGTATTACATTTACAGAGTCTACCAGACGCCCTTATCCAGGAAAACTGGATAAGTGCTTAGTAAGGCTCTATCAAAAACAACTCCTCGTGCTAGTTTACCCGGTCAGGGTCTAAAATTATCATAGAGAGCGTAATTAAAGATTATCACAAGTAAACAAAGTGAGCCAACATAATAACATGAATTTAAACTGATCATTTAATCATGACAAAAATAAATAAACTGGGCTAGTCTGTCGATTGAGTATGTATTGTTTGTAAGATTGTATGTATAAAAGTATATACTAATTTTTATATTAATTAAAATAAAAAAGGCATAAGTGAATAGTAGTAATAAGTGAAATGCAGTACAATCTTGATGTGCAGTTGTATTTATGGTAGTAATAATTATGCAAAGAACAGCACGACATACAGTCAAGCCCGAAATTTTTCATACCTCTGGCAAATTCTGACTTAGTTACTTTTATTCAACCAGCAAATTTTTTTTTTGGACCGGACATGACACAGGCTTCTCCCAAAAGATAATAAGACGATGTACAAGAATAATTGTTCTTCAAATATAAATAAAAGCTGAGAAATATTTTCGGGCTTGATTGTAAGCCAACAGATAAGTGAGTTATGCAGGTTTCACCATGATGTCTATAGCAGAAGAGCCTTGATCTCCCAATCCACATTGCCATACCCCTGTAGAAAGGTGTCAATCATAATAATAATACTTTCATTTCCATAAAAGTGATTCAAAATAACTCTCACGTATACCTTTCATCCTTTACACTTATTGTTAATTTCATGCTCCCAGCTGTCTGTGCATTTGATATTTTTTGTGGGCGTTGTTAAATGCAAAAGAATCTTGTGGGAAGTATTTGTACGGTTTGGCCTACACAAACATTTCTTACATGCAACTTTAGTAAAAGATTAGCTAAATGATAAATGAAGTGGACGTAGCCCTCGCATCCTCTCTATGGCATATAGCTTTACTTTTCTAATCTATCTAGTAGTAGCACACTGAAATGAAAGTTTAAAAAACTTAATATTTTATCCCTCTAAATACTCTCTCTCTCTCTGTGTGTGTGTGTGTGTGTGTGTGTGTGTGTGTGTGTGTGTGTGTGTGTGTGTGTGTGTGTAGCTGACGTCCTGTCTGGCGGAGGTGTTCTCTCAGCGCTGTGAGGTGAACCGGAAGGCCAGCGTCGGAGGCTGCATCATCAACACATGCGGCTGGGTGAAAGGCTCAGGATACCAGGCGCTGGTCCACTGTGCGTCAGCATTCCAGGTGGACGTGGTGCTGGTCCTCGATCAGGAACGCCTTTACAATGAGCTCAAACGGGATCTGCCGCACTTCGTCCGTGTAGTCCTGCTACCCAAGTCTGGCGGCGTGGTCGAACGCTCCAAGGACTGCAGACGAGAGACACGCGACGATAAGATACGCGAGTATTTCTATGGCTTCCGGGGCTCCACGTTCTACCCGCACGCTTTCGATGTGCGCTTCTCGGACGTGCGCATCTACAAGATCGGGGCGCCCTCCATTCCGGACTCGTGCCTGCCTCTGGGCATGTCGCAGGACGACACGCAGCTGAAGCTGGTTCCCGTGAGCCCGGGCCGGGACCTGACCCACCACGTGCTGAGCGTCAGCTGCGTGGAGGACGACACCGAGGGAGGAGAGAACCGCAGCAGGGGGATTTTAGAGAGTCCGGTTTGCGGCTTCATCGTGGTTACGGCCGTGGACACTCAGGCTCAGGTGATGACTGTACTCGCTCCGGCACCCAGACCGCTGCCTCGCCACACACTCCTCATCATGGACATTCGCTTCATAGACCTTAAATGAACATGGGTAGAGTGTGGACGAGTAGAGGGGTGGACATGCTGGGGGAAAAAAACAGGAATGTGGAAATGGAGAGAGATTATATATGAACTGAAGTGTGATCAGCAGATGGAGATCTCACCATGTCCTTACGTTACTTAGGTCTCATCACATTGCTTGCTCATCATCTTCCTCAGGTTTATTTTTATTCATCTCATTTTATTGGTCTCTCTCGCTCTTTTTCCTCTCATGCTCATTCTGCTTTTGCTGCATTTTTTCCATCTGTCTCAGTTCTTTTTTTTTTATACATCCCTTTAGTTTTTCATATTCATTTGTTCTCACATTATTGACCCTTCTTTTCTTTCTCACTTAACTCTTCTTTTTGTCTCTCCTATTCCTTTCATAATTCTTTTGGGTTTTTTTTTTGTTAATTATTTTTCATCATCTCATTTATTTCATTTCTTCATCCAATTTCTTTTAGTTCCTGTAAGGTTAAAGTTCTTTCTTCTTCTTTTTTTCTTTTCAGAATTTCAGATTCTCTTTTACTTTTCCTTTCTTTCTTTCTTTCTCTCTTTCTTTCATCCCTTCCCCAATTTCATTGGTTAATTCTCATACTCATCATCTACACCATTTTATCCTGGATACAGTGTTGCAGGGGCCTGAAGCCTATGCCAGGAGAATTGGGGCACGAGGCATGGTACACCCTGGACTGGGTGCCAATCCATCACAGGGCACACACGCACACGCACATTCACACACTTGTTCACATATTATGGGCAATTTGAGAACAGCAAATAGCCTAATCTGCATGTCTTTGGACTGTGGGAGAAAATCCACCGAGCACAGGGAGAACATGCAGACTCCATGCTTACAGAGGCAGGAATCGAACCCGGACACTGGAGGTGCAAGACGACAGTGCTAACCACTAAGCCACTGTGCTGCCCGGGTTTATTTCGCGTTTTTCTTTTTTTTTAATTAAATTTTTCTCGCTTTCTGAGAGAGGTGATTTTACCTTTCTGCTTTTTCTTTCTTTCTCCAATTTCCCTGTTTAATTATATAATTTTTTTCTCTTTTTCTTCCCCTTTTTTTTCTCTTTCTTTCTCTTTTAAACTTTATTTCTGTCTCTTTCTTTCTTTTTTTCCTGTCTTTCTTTCTTGTCCCATGGTCTTCCTCTTCCTATTTTCTTCCCTCACTTTCAGTTCCTTGCTTGCGAGGACTTCATGGAAAGAAATGCGTACATATTTTAATTTTATTTGCTAAGTATCTGGAGCAAATGTTTGTCATAATGTTGTTGAACTTTGCAGTGTTTTATGTGAAATAATAAATAAAGACCTGCTTCTGTATCTCTTTAACTGTGACAACAGAGTTGTGTTTAATAATAAAAGCTGGTGTGTCGTATAGAGATTTGGGGTTTCATTCATTCACTGTGTGTGTGTGTGTTTTTGTTTCTGTTTCTGTAACACGATGGGTGTGTGTGTGTGTGTGTGTGATGAGTTAAGTTTACACACCTGAGCCGATGGGAAGTGACAGAGAGAGAGAGAGGGCTTCAGAGACATATCTCTCACACACACACTGGAGTGTTTTCACCCTGTCTCCTCTCACACAGCACACAGGTAGGTTAATAACCCCTTTATAACGCTTATTGAGCGGACAGGCTGCTCAGGAGAAGCGCTAAGTTTCCCTCTCCTCACCGAGTGACATTACAGAGAGAGAGAGAGGAGTCTCGGGCTGAAACCTGAGCTAACCGGCTAATTCTCTGGACTAACCTGATATTTAAGACGCGTTGTGTTTACACGTAACGGCCGAGCTGACGTGTAGAGAACACTTCGGAGACCTGCTCAAGCTTAAGCTGCTTTACTACACGGATAGTAAAAAAAAAAAAAAAAAGCCGGAGAGGATTTAATCCTCCATCTGTCAGTCAGTCGCTAAACTAGCTGGCTAAGAAAATATCAAAACTAGCTAGCAGAGAGTCGGAGAGATAAACACTGGCCTAGCGTGAAAAACCTTACGATATAAAGACTTTACTCAGAATAAAGACCTGCTCGACACGTCGTGACAGTAAGATTAATCCTTTAATTATTACTTTAAGACCTTTTCTTGCTTGTTTGTTTTTTTATTCCTGACAGGATTTCTCTTCAGAATTGTCCGAGCTAGCTAACAGTTAGCTTCTCAGGTCGACGGGCCGCTGTGAGCCGACAAACTTTTCTCTCTCTCTCTTTCTCTCTTTATTTGTGTGTTTCTGAAAAGTTGATTAATATTGTTTTATTTTACATCCACAATAACCTCGGTTCGAGTATTTAATTGTTTTGTTTTGTAAATGCTTTCAATTTGAAAGAAGCTTTGTTTCCAGCACTATGGGGATTTGTTTATGAAGATTAGCTCGCTGGACTTCAGTCACTTTAGTCGAGTCATAGATTTAAACCTTTATTCATTATTCTTGTATTAAAGTGGTCATTCTTTACGGCTTGTCAGCTTAAAGGTTTAATTTCTTCAGTATTTCCTTAAACTGGAAACAAACCTGATTTCACTTTCGCTGTCTGAGAAGTGTCTCACACACACTACTCACTTTTATCACCTACATCTACAGATACACAGACATGCAAGAAGTAAATACACACACACACACACACAAGGTATATACGTCACAATGTGTAAAAATAAATGTGATCAATAAGGTTTAATTAGCTGTTAATACGTTGTCGATTTTCCTTAAGAGCAGCAGCTTGGCCTGGGCATTTAATAAGTTGTGTTTTTCAGACAGCATGAAGATGTCTTTCAAAAGGTCCAGGTTGAGCAGATAAGTAATGTTTTAAACCAAACTATACTTCTGTAAATGGTAGAAAAGAGGCTGTCAAGATTTCTAGCTTCACTGTCAGATGGAACAATCAAACAATTTAAATATATATATATTTTTTTTTTCCTTAGGCATGCTTAAAGTAGAGAAATGAACCATAAATAACTGCCCGTTTCCAATTACACTTGTCTGGTTTGTCTTAATGAGCTACTGTATATTTCTTACAGGTGTTTAACTATTATTTATTCATCCATCCATTCATTCATTTATGATCTATACTGTTTTATCATGTACAACAAGAGTACTGAATTAAAATTTAAGAAGTAATGATCAGTCAATAAAATGTTCGTCAAGCTGTGGTACGAATTTCATGCTTGTGTTAGGATCCCTTTCTCTCTCTCTCTCGCGCGCACTCTCTCTCTCTTTCTGTCTTTATATATATAAAATTACCATATAATTTCATTAATATTTATTGAGCCGTTAGTCTTGCGGCCACAGCAGACCCTCCGATCCGCGCAGGTTTTCAAATTTGAGGTTTTCAATTACTGGTTTTTATTATCGCCATGTTTTTGGAGTGTATGAAACAGTCTGGTTTTAAACTTCCAGCAGAAAGAATAAACATACATTAATCTACTCGGAAATCTACTTTCCTTTCCTCATGCTGCGCTTTCGTTCCATACATGGTAAACTATTGCGAACTATTACGTTAGTTGGCTCCGTTGAGTGACATGTACAGCCACACCCACCTCGAGGGGGGAAAAAAACGCTCAAAAAACACTAGATTACTAGTATAATAATTATTCTCATATATCATAAAAACATCACAGTTTGGATAGAACTTTAACTGTACAGTTATTTAGTGATGCCTGCTGTACAGATTTGCAGTGTCCTGGAGTCTTTGGTCACGAGACAGGGTACATCCAGGACAGGGTGCCAATCCATCGCAGCACAAGAACACACACACGCACACAATGGGCAATTTGGGAATTGGACATAAACTCACCAATAACATGCAAACTCCACACAGACAGACCTGATGGGGGGAATCAAACCCTCAACCTTGTAGGTCTGAGTACACAGTGCTAATCACTACGCCACAGTGCCGCTTGTTTTTGGACTATTAAAAACTACTAAAAGAATCTGATTACCATGGAAACGATACTCTTGCAAAATGCGATTACTTGCAGAAGATTTAAACATTGTGTTATAGGCTATTTTCGAGGAATTTCTCAGTTTCTGACCATTTAACGTATGTAAAGAATTTTTTTTTTTTTTAAAGAGAGAAGGCTAAATAATTTTAAGCTTGAATTCTAAATTGAAAACTGAACCATTGATCCATTGACCAACAAGGTGCAACTTAAAAATAGGGATATTCCAAAAGAGGTCATAATATACTGTAGTTTGGTGTAGACATTTCATCATAAAGCAGTGAGGGTTTATTTACTTCTTTCTTTGTGTACAACCAAAACACAATGATGATGAAACTTTGTTTGTGCTTTAAACTAGGTGTGTGATGATGTGCAAAAAAGTCCTGCTTAGGTACGTCCATCCTTTTTGAAGTCACGTTTCAGGACATTTTCGATTCGTTGAAGCCAGAAAAAAAGACATGAAATTTCTTTTCATTTATTATGAACTTATTTTAGAAACTTGTACAACTTGTATATTTGGGCAAACCAGCCATAATTTCTTGAACTTGTAAGAAGTTTACAGAAAAGCATATATCTGTCTTTTGTTTCTTTAAAACTTGTGATCACGACACACACTGAAGTGAACGTTCTGTACCAAATGGTCTGGTACAAACATTTGTAACGTTACACCCGTATTTTACCCTGATCCGATTGGACAGATCGGACATGATTTTAAAAAAAAAGGAGTTCTTTAGTCATTAGTGGTAACCGATCTTTTCTCCTTGATATTTGAAGCAAAACTATCCAACATCTCAGGTATGCAGAAGAGGGCGGATAGCGCGGAATCTTCCAGTGAGTAAACTATTTAACGCGATTCAATTTGATTTCATTTGGATAGCGCTTTTAGCAACAGTCGTTGTCACCCACAATCAGTTCGTCCCTGACGGTGTCAAGTAGATGACATGAGCCGTATAAGCTCAAAAAAGAGTGGTTTGATAAGCGATATAGGTGATGATAAGGAATGCACTACTACATCAAGATGAATGAAATTACCGCAGTCTCAGGATGTCTCATGGTCACACCCTTTCTCTGATGAGTCAGATGTGACAGCAGGAAGGAGGCAAATAATCAGGTTTCAACATGTTGTGTGTGTGTGTGTATATATATATATATACACACACACACACACACACACACACACACACACACACACACTCACGGTCAACAGGGCTGCGCCTTTCTCATATAAGTTGCGAAATTCTTCAGACAGTTTTTTGAGCACCAAATAAACAGTGGAGTTTGTTTAATTATAGCACCGTACTGTTGAATTTAATGCTGATCCATTTACATTTACATTTAGCTGCTGTTATCCAGAGTGACTTACAAAAGTGCTTTAAAGTTTCCGTCATTGTATAGATCCTTTCACTGGGTTACTAGGTTACTATCTAAATACCATCAGTACAACTCTCTTGGAAAGTTTTGTAAGAAAACATACTGGAAAGTATGTGTGTTCGATCAGCCCAAATATTGAAGGAACAAATACTGTAGGTCTTAAGTCATTATTTGATGATTGGAGATCCGTGACAGTAGTGCTTTCTCTTATTCATGTAGATCATATATTAGGACAATGTGTTATCTATCTATACATATAATAATACTATAAAGTTTCCGTGTCTGGACATTGAAGATATTTGCGGAAATATAATTAAGGGAAGTTGTAAGATGAATGATGGAACACATCAAGATGGCTTTTGGAATTTTTGTGTCTGTTTGTTTGTGTACGCCTCATGTTAAAACTACTGAACGAATTTCAATCCGGTTTTCATTCACAGGTGTATTTGGCCGAGCTTGAGGTAATCAGCTACTTTGAAATTTAAATGTAAAACACCCTTATATCATAAAAAACAAAAATTGACCTTGAAAAAAATAATTTAACCTCAAAAGTCAGCAAATGGCACTGTACATTTTTTAATATCTTAAATATTCTTAATATGTTTATGAAATCTACTTAATAAATAATGTAAAAATTCTTAAAAACGCGCTTACAGTATGATCGGGCAATTAAATTCACGGGCGCAGATAGTAGCAAAATAAATCACTTCCAAACGGTAGAGGTTTCCATGCTTTGTATTATTATTGTCACTATAACACACACTGCCAGGCTTTTTATTCCATACCTGTGCTAATAAATGTTATTAACCTGTAGTATTCTTTCTTTCCTTTTTTTTTACAGGTTGAACCTGTGACCTGCACGTAGGACCTGAGGAAAACTCTGGAAATGCTCATCATAAAAAACTCCATAGGTGTTTGTTTCCTGTAAAAAAAAAAAGAAAGAAAGAAACAAAAACAAAGGGGCCTGATGGGTTACAAAACAGAGCCAAAATGCTCTTGGACTCAGACGAGCACTATGATGTGTGCGCTCGCCCTGGTGGAAACGCACGCAGACGAGGGAGTCACGTGCGTACGTCCAACCCTCTGAAAGACTCCAGACCTTCGCATATTCGTATGGATACGGAAATACTGACGAGTTTGCGAGATTTCTACACGAGAGACTGTTTTCTTCCTCTGGGGATGAGTTAGGTTCAGAAATATGAGCCGGAAGATCACAAGAGCGCCGTTTTTGTTCTTAATTTTTTTCATAATTACGATCTTTTATTAGACGGACCATCCCAGAGGGGGACACCGGGGCTCCTGCTCCAGAAGGGACTGGCAGATTTCGTTTCCTGTTCGCTTTGACTCATCATTTCCACGCAGCCCTCCATTGTTCCTTATTGAGTTTTCTTTCTTTTTGTTTGTTTTTTTGTTTTTGTTTTTTTCTTTTTCTTCGGAGGAGGCGGCGGGTGACCTCGTGTTTGACTCACTCGTTTTTATGTGTCCTGTGAAACGTATGCCTTGTTCTTGAGAAAGAGTACTGTTTTGCACCAGTGACTGCTTTGTTTGCTGCTGTTTCTCCTCAGCCTCTCCGATTGCTGAAACACAGGGCTTAGAAGCGATTTGCACTAAAAGAGCTTTCACTTGATTTATTCTTTTTTTTATTATTTTTTAAATATTTCTGCCAAAATCGTATCACCTTTAAGCCATATAAATGTATATTTTTCAGACGAAACTATAAATCTATTTTATCGTGATCAAGATCATAAACTGTATAAATGTATTTTTATGTATAAGCACACACACAAACACCTGCACTGTGTTCAACAGAGTGTTTTATCATTTCCGAGGCTATTTTTTTTTACTTTTTACATTTGGATATATAATTTATAACGCGCGTATTATCATCGTTTTTTTTTCCACCAGAAGGTAGTTTTTACAATGACAGTACTTTCCTCCCGTAGCTCCTCCACAAGCGGACGGCGAGCGCTCGTTTTCTGATCCCCTGCATGCGCTTTTAGCTTTTTTTTGTGTGTGTTTTCTCCCCAATGCCTGCGGGTGTCAGTGTGGGTGGGGCTCTCGGAGACCCCTCCCCTTCCCGGCGATTCCGTCCCAGTCGCTATGTGCCCGTGTCCGCAGCGACAGCCTTCCTCGTCGGGGCCACGACGCTTTTCCTGTGCTTCACGTAAGTCTTTTGACGTCTCCGTCGATCTGTGTGTGGTCTGTGGAGAAAGTGCGATTGTAGTGTCTTTACCATTCTCCCTGTCCCTCTCTCTGATTGTAGATGTCCTTGGCTGGCTGAACATGTCTCTTCTTCCATTCCCGTCTACAACATCGTGGTCTTCCTCTTCACCCTGGCCAACTTTTGCATGGCTACATTTATGGACCCGGGCATCTTCCCCAGAGGTGCACACGCGTATGTTTGTGAAATATGTGGACCAGAACGTTCTGGAATTAAGTGTTGAGTAGGGAATAAGACATTTGGGGGGGTGCAACTATAGGAAAGTAATCTACGACAGGGCGGCATAGCGCGTCCTTGTTAAAGACATTGAGTTACTGGACTACTAATCAGAAGGTTCAAACCCCTGCACCACCAAGTTGCCACTGTTTGATCCTTGATAAAGACCCGTAACTCTCAACTGCTCAGCTGTATAATGAGATCAAATGTAGCTTGCTATGGATAAGGGTCTCTGCCAAATGCCATAAATATATACGGCTTTAGACTTTATTTTAATTGACTTTTAGAAAAGATTTTTTTTTTTTTTACATAATGTTCTTACTTTCGTATTCCCTCTGTAAAAAATGTTTTAAGCTGAGCTGCGAGCCACAAAGGCACCGCTATTTTCACTTCTTCATCCGAAGTGAATCTTCGTCCTAGTACGGCGAAACTGAGCGTGATCAGGATTATAGAGAGGATCCTTTAACACAGTGTCGACAGCGTGGGCAGGATTGTGAGGACGTGCATCGTCTTAGGTAGCAGTCCTCTGCCTTTAATCCGAACTTTAGGCTTCAGCTCTTCAATAAGCGCCTCACTGTAACAAGCGCTGTTGATTGTTGAACCTTTTTTCATGATAATGTTCCAATACTGGTTCTTGAGATGAGAATCCCAGAAAACTGTAAAGCAATGATGCATTGATTTCCAGCTGATGGTTGACTTTTGAACTTTTTCTCGTTTTTGCGATTGAGGATGTTTCCGTTCCGTACTCTGCCGTTTACTCTCGGGCTCGTAGTGATGAATCACCAGTAATAATTCTCTTTAAGAAACCTTCTTTACCTTCTTCAGAGTATCGGTCCAAATTTTGTTTGCAGATACACAAAAGCTTTCTGCACAGAAAGTCTTTGATAAATAACAGCACTGGGCACACCCTCAGACCACAAAAAAAAAGAAAAGAAGAAGAATCGCTGCACGCTGCTCTTCTTTCATGCAAAGTTACAAGTGAACTGATGTACTGCTTTCACACCTGCACAGCAGTGACTGGAGAGACGGTAGACTTGAACACAAAGCGCTGATGAGATGTTTTAATATAACCGTAGAGCGAATCATATTTCCGACTCAATCTCGTAGGCGATTATTAGGATTACGATGATTATTTTGTCACTATTATATCAGTATTTGCTTCTCGTACACAACAAATATTTGACAATTGTTTATTAATTAAAGAAAATGCTACACATTTCACTATAGCAGCCATATACTCACTTAACCATTCCAGCAAAAATAAATTCCCCCGCCCCCACCCACCCAGACGACCCACCATATTTTCTTTTAATTAATATTAAATTCACTGTTTCTTGGTCGTTTCTTTATATTGTGCAGCGGAGGAAGATGAAGATAAGGAGGACGATTTCCGGGCTCCTCTCTATAAGACGGTGGAGGTGAGGGGCATTCAGGTGCGCATGAAATGGTGTTCCACGTGCCGCTTTTACAGACCACCGCGATGCTCGCACTGCTCCGTGTGTGACAACTGCGTCGAGGTACACTCACACACACTTTCTCTGCATCCTATGTATCTATGTTTGTTTTTAACCCCTCTTTAACGTCTCTTCTGATTTCAGGAGTTTGACCATCACTGCCCGTGGGTGAATAACTGCATCGGGAGGCGGAACTACCGCTATTTCTTCCTGTTCCTTTTGTCTCTCACGACACACATAATGGGAGTGTTTGGCTTCAGCCTCCTGTACATCCTGTATCACACCGAACAGCTGGACAGAGTACACTCCGGAGTCACGTATCCTTTATAATTTAGGAAAAGTGCGCCGAAGAGGTTTTTTTTTTTTTTTTTTTTGCAGTATAAATTGCCTGTTTGTAAATTTCCCTTGATTCAATTTAAATTTATTTGTGTAACAGATTTGTGTAGACGGTCAACATTGTCACAAAGCAGCTTTACAAACCTTTCATTTGCCAATGTGCTTAAAAACCCTTGAGAGAAAACAGACTGCAAAAGAGAAGCCACGTTCTTGTGGGTGTTTTGCATGAACTACTACACAAATTCATTCAAATCCGTGCGATCGTAGCTCGCTAACCTTTAGCTGCGCGATGCAGGCGTCTCCAACCTCTTCATATACGTAGATAATAAAGTCGACCCCCGAAGTTGGAGGGGGTTACGATCCTAGAGCAACCGCGAATTGTGAAAAAAACTTGCATTTTGGATGTGGTCAAAAGAGTGCATATACTGTAAACGCCTATTTTTCATAGTTTAAACCCTAAATATGCCCCCAAAACACTTTTAATTTTATTTCAAACTTGGCTTAATACATTACTCTTAAAAAAAAAAAAAATCTAAAAAGGATGTAAAGGTAAACCCGTATACTGTAAAATACAGATGTTACCTCCTATATGTACTGCAATTCATGCAAGAGTGTTTTCTTTGGTATAAGTACAGTAGGATGAATACAATAATAAATAACAATTCACCATCAAAAACCGGGGTTTTTTTTGTTTTGTTTTTTTTGCTTTGTGTTCTCTCTATGGTACTAAAACATTTATACACTATTATATTTTATATGGAAATTTAATTAAATGTTAATATTTATGTTACAAAATGAGTAAATTATATTGTTTTTAATATTTTAGTGTTAAAACGCATGAAAAATAATAAATTGCCACGGAAAAAAAATAGTGGTTTCTGCGAAATTGTGGGTGTTCGCCAAAAAAAAATCATTAAGTAGTTTCTAAGGAAAAATCTGCAAATGATTGAATTCTGAACCACGATTTCGCGGGGGTCGACTGTAATCTATACACACACATACAGAAGATGTACTTCCTGCACAAGTCAGTCTCCAGGTTTCTGTTTCCTCCGTGTAGTGATGATGAATGATTATTATTATTATAAATCCTTAACACAGTCTTCAGTATGGCAGTGATGTGCATCGCAGGTCTGTTCTTCGTCCCAGTAGCGGGACTCACCGGCTTCCACATTGTGCTGGTAGCCAGAGGGAGAACAACAAATGAACAGGTTTGTGTGTGTGTGTGTGAGAGAGAGAGATAGAGAGAGAGAGTTGATACAAGTATTACATTTATTATTTATATTGAAAGTAATTTTTGCCATCACTTTCTTTCCCCCTTTTCAGGTTACAGGGAAGTTCAGAGGGGGTGTGAACCCATTTACACATGGATGCTGTAAAAATGTGTCTCATGTGCTCTGTAGCTCACAAGCTCCAAGGTTTTCACACTTATATATTCTTTAGCTTTTCACACTTTTCTGTATTTTATTTTGTCTAGTAGAGCATAGTCCTGATCTGAATGTGTGTGTGTGTGTGTGTGTGTGCGTGCGTGCGTGCGTGCAGGTATATAGGGAGGTTGAAGCAGTCCCAAACCCTTCAGGTTCAGCCTCCGTTTCTGCGGCCTCAACTTTCCGAAGCACAGCTCGCTGCTAAAGTCTTGGACAACGGGATCCAGCAGGTACACATTCACACAACCGCTTGTGTAGTTCATGCCTCATATTTTAATGCTGTCTATTATCATAATGCGTTTTCAAGGTCAGCGTCACCGGGACTCCTCTCGTGATTTAAAGGCGCAGTCTCGCAAGAGTATAATGTGGAACAAAAACACCAAATACACAGGTTGAGACTGCGCCTTTAAATCGCGAGGGGAAGCCCTGTGACACAGCGGGGTCAGCTGACCTCGTTTAAAGGGAACCCGCTAAAGGGGCAACGCTACATGGTGTTTACTGTGCGCTTAAACGGACACCAGTTTGTCTCAGAGCTGTATTGGACTGTGAACTTTTGACTCATTGAGGATTTTCCGAAATTAGGATTATTCTGCTTCTTCATCTATTTTTTGTCAAAGGCTCACTTTGTCTGACTTAAGAACGAATCCGACTTAAGAATGTGCTCCCGGAACAGAACTCGTTCATAAGTCAGGAACTTCCTGTAATACTGCTGCGTCTCACAGCACCTGGTCCTGATCAGAGAGGCCTTGTTAACTGGATTAACCGTATGTTTTCTAGTCTAAGAGCAGTCTGGAAGCCATGGAAAGCCAGTCTACGGACATCGAGGCACCTCCACCTCCAAAACCAGAGCACAGATACCAAGGGCTGCCTCACACACACAATGAAGGTCAGGACTATAACCACACCCGTGCATGCAGGCTGCATAATAAAATTGTAAATAATAATAGAATAAAACTTCCTGATGGTTTCGCTATCTTCCAATCAGAGAGCAGTCTCCTGAGTGAAGCTCCACCCACACCGGCGTTATATAAATACCGGCCGTCCTATAGCAGCCCAGGAAAAAACCACACACATTCCACACACAAGGTAAGGACGTATGTGAGACGTGAATTCGCACACGTGCACACACGTGCTGGTTAAGAGCAGACGCTTCACTCTGGATGAGCAGCAGGATTCATCATACCTACAGATGTGCAGAAATATGTTTTCATATTTAATCTTTCATTTATTTTCTAATGATTCTGAAGGAAACGGTCAGAGAGTAAGTTGTAGCTGTGTGTGTGTGTGTGTGTGTGTGTGTGTGTGTGTGTGCTGCTGTGTGTATGCTGTGTTGTTTTGCTCTGTGGTTATATTTGCATCATTCTGTGCCGGGTCCTATGAACATGTCTCTCTTGGTCTTCAGGGTTGTGTTCTGCTTTTTTTTTTCTCTCTCTTCTCCCGCCCTTTTGGTGAACATGACGTAAAACAAAAACATTATTATTATCTAATAAACAGGTTAACTGCTGATGATTACATTAGGGCTGAACGCAATCATCATTTTGATTTGAAAACAAATTATTTTGTTGATTCACACAGGACTGCTTTCACATACAGAGCACACAGATTTCTCCAAAAACGTACAAAAGCCAAATTGAAACGAATTGTTGCTTACTTTTCTTAAAGTTGTGCTCAAACATTTGCATACCCTGAATGAAATGGTTAAACATATGGTCTAAAATATGTACACTATATCGCCAAAAGTGTTCGCTCGCCTGCCTTCACATGCATATGAACTCGAGTAACATCCAATTCTCAATCCATGGGGTTTAATATGATGTTGGCCCCGCCCCCTTTGCAGCTATAACAGCTTCAATTCTTCTGGGAAGGCTTTCCTCAAGGTTTAGGAGTGTGTTTATGGGAATTTCAGACCATTCTTCCAGAAGCGCCTTACATATGACCAGTGTTGGGGGACGTTACTTTTTAAAGTAACTACTTTTTAATGACAGTAATTTTGTAATGTAATTAATCAGTTACATTACAGTGTTACTTTCTGATAAAAGTAACTAGTTCGAGTACTTTTCCGTTGCAGAAAATGAAAACTCCTTTGTGATTCCTCATGCATGTTGTTTTAGTCGAGACCTTTATAATTATTCTACCATCATCACTCAGCGAAGTTTGGCCCATAATCTGGTAACAACCAACAGCAGGATTAACAGAGGAGGGCGGGTTATTGGGGGTGGGGGCGGGGCTTGTAGCACTTGTAGCACTCACACACAGACACTAACGGAATGACTGCTGTCTGGCTCACGGATTACATAAATTGTCTGAATGACGGATTACATTTGTGAAAATATAACTAAATAACTGATTACCTAAATGGCGGACCTAACGCGTTAGATTACTCGTTACATCAAAAAAGTAATCAAAGTACTCTTACTTTATAATATATGCATATGAACTTGAGTCCTATAAGAAATTAAAAAACATTTGTTTGGCCTTCTCGCTCAGATTTTCTTTAAAAAATGGTACACGTCTTGCAAATTCTCCCAAGGTATGCAAACTTTTGAGCACACCTGTATACGTTCCATAACTAAAACACGTTTCCACTAGTGTCTACTGAGAATCCATTATTAGTTTCAAAAGGTTCTGTTTTTGCTTCACGTCATCTTTAAACCTTCCCCGTGTTATAGCTGCTGCTTTGGAGCGTTTGGTACACTGTGTCCCTCTGTGTGTCTTTCCCTCAGATGAATCGGGGGGACAGTGTCACAGAATCGGCCTCCGTCCCCCTGTCCACCGGGCACGCCAGCTATCGCTCGGAGCCCAGTCTTGCGGGCCGGGGGATTTCTGGGTGGCGTCCAGGAGGGGGAGGGGAGGGAGGCAGAGCAGGCTCGGGGGGACTGGGCGGGCCGTCCGCTCTCGGAGGGCGGTCTTATCCTTCCTTCACTGACACGATCCTACACTCGGCGGTGGCCTCGTGCTCCTCCAGCATCCGCTCGGCTCAGACGACCCACAACGCACTGGGGCCACTGCTGTCCGAAGGCACGACCTCCACCAGCTATAAAAGCTTGGCTAATCAGACACGGAACGGCAGCCTGTCCTACGACAGTCTGCTGACGCCCTCGGAGAGTCCGGAGTTCGAATCGGCTGCTCCCGAGCTGTCTCCGCCCAGGCCGGCACCCCCGCGCTCGCTCAGTTCTACTCCCGCGGCTCCTCCAGCCCTCATGGGTTACACCTCGCCGTTCTTGTCCGCTCAGCAGAGGGAGGGTTCTCTCCAGGCCTGCCCTGCCCCCCTAAGACCCTCCCCCAATAGACCTTTCCTTCGCCCAACAAGCCCACCCCCTTCTCGAGCTCCGCCCCTGTCTCCTCGCGCTCGCTCTTTGGGTTCGCCACCTCCGGGCCCCGCCCCAGGAAGCATGCCTATGGGCAAATCCCTATCCTACGCAGGCGGAGCGGAGTTACGGCAATGCTCAAATAACACAGGGGGTGGGACTTCCACATCAAAGTGAGTAACACCCACAGATGACGCCGTTCCATTTATCTCTCCCTTCCTTCCTCCCCCACACACATCGTCTCTCCTTTAATAATAATAATAATAATAATAATAACGTTCTGTCTCCCTGCTGAGGTTTGGTGCTCTCTACTTTTGGGTTCATCTCTCTCTTTATCTGTTTAATCAATAATGTGATCTCTTTCTTACTGCATATTATTTTTACTCTTCTGCTGCCTCTTCCCGGTTTGCCTGTGTGTGTTTGTGTGTGTGTGTCTGCCATGTGTTCTCGTCCCATTATTCCCCTTTATTTTTATCCGCCTGCTCTTTTCTGGTCTTCCCTCTCCTGTCTCTTCCTCACTTCTCCTGACCGTTAAGGATGACTCTGTCTCTGTGCCAAGGTTCGTCTCTTTCTGTTCATTCTGTTTGTGTGTCTGTGTGTCACTATAAGTGTATATATGTGTGTGTGTCTGTAAATGTTTATGATAAACCATGCATGCTTCAGTCTCACCCTGCATGTATCATACACACTGTTGCCAAAAGGGGAAAGGCAATACATTAGGACATTTCATTTTAGGTTAGGTAAAAGATATATATATATATTTTTTTTATGTTTGTTTATTTATTATTAATATTATGAGTTATTATCTTGAAGGAGATTTCAATATTTAAAACTCTTGAACGTATGCGAATGCAGGAGTGCAGGAAACTGCGTGAGCATTAACTTTTCTTGAGCTTCCCCTTGTGTTCATTCATACGCTCTGTTATGCGACGATGTATAATTTTATTTAAAGGAGGATTCAGTGATACTGAAGAAAAATTGTGGAAAACAAATACAGTGGAACTTCGGGATATGAATGCTCCCTCCCTTATGAATTTTCGCCTTAAGAATGAAAGTTTTGCAAGCAGTCTGCATTGGCATACAAAGTATTTTATGCGAACGAACGGAACTGAACCGAATGCCGGCTAAGTTGCGCGCATGTCTGGGAAAGCCAAGCCAAGCGAGTTTATGAATATTATATATGATTTTCATATGATATATGAATTTTTTGGTGGGTTTTTTGCAGTTTGTGCAAGATTTAGTTAAGTCATAGCATCACGGGTCCCAAAAAGTTAGCAAGGACAGTGGCAAGAAAAAAACTGAGCCACTTTCAGTTGAAATTAAGAAAGGAATCATTGCTTAAAAAAGCAACCGGTGCCAAGAGGAATCATAAAATAAGGTTAAGTGAGGTTTAATTTCTATTTATTTCATATATTTGCTTCATTTACATGTCTTTTCTAAATGTTTTTGATTGTTTTCATGAATGCAAAACTATGACTATAGTGCGGGAAATTGGTAGTATTGGTAATAGTTTTGTTTGGCTAGAATAGATTATCTGCATTTACATTATTTTCTATGAGAAAATCCGTATTGCGACACAGATCCAGAACAACATTCTTACTCTGCTGCTGATCGGCTGGAGTCATGTTGTGTCGTGTGGTGCGGTTCAGTGCACAGCACTTTCTTTGTTTCCCATTGTATACCAGATTTTTTTTTTATCCCTCACATAAAACAGACAGCTGGCCAACCGTGAGAAAATATTTAAAGAATTCAACAGTCTATTGGATTATAATCACTGACTCCTTCTTTAAATCTAATTTTCATTTCAGATTGAGGCACTACAAAATGTGGAGAAGTTCAAGACATGCGATTATTTATTTATTAATTAAAGTCACTGTAGCTGAATATTATGATTCGATATATAAATGCACAATGTATCGCCCAGCCCTGACTCCTAAGATACTCTGACACAATAATTTATTAATTTTTTTACTTTACTCATGCCTTTCTCTTACGTTTTTATTTTTTGTTGTTGTTTTTTTTTTCCCCTCGTTCGCTCAACCAGCTCTAGGCAGAAACTGACCAACCACAGCAGCCACGCGCACAAACCCGGCGGTGGCGTGAAGAAAGTGAGCGGCGTTGGAGGAACTACCTATGAGATTTCAGTATAAGTGCGTTGTTTTTTTGTTTTGTTTTTAAAAACGACGCACAGGATTGACTCATGTCTCCTTCCTCAAGGACGACCAGAGAGCAGATCATCCATGTAAGACGAAGTATCCACAGTATGAAAGATGCACGGGAGGGGGAAAAAAATGCAACAAAAAAACCCAAATACATTTATCTTTGAAAGAAGAACGCTACAATCTGTGGATTAAAGAATAAAGAACCTGGATAGAGAACACGAATCTCCATGATATTTTATTATTGTTATTTTTAACATATTTAAAGAAAGATCCACAGAGGCCGTTCCATCCAGGCTGGAGTTGCCGACCTTGCTGTATGAACGATTATTCAAAGACTCCGACGAGACTTAAAAAAAAAAAAAAAAAAATCACACAACTTGTGTTTTTGTTTTTCTCTCAGTACTCGGACCTTCATTTTTCTTGTATTTTTTAATGTTTCTTTTTCCTAATATTATTTTATACTGGTACTGATACAGTATATTGTAAGATTTATTGAATATGTTTGATAGAAGCGCCAATAATAGTAGCACGTAGGCACTGCTTTTGAGGGGAGGGGGGTTTATTGGTTGTTGTTTTTTTTTTTTTGTTTTTCTTTGTTGAGTGTTTTTTTTTGTTTGTTTGTTTGTTGGATTGTAATAGACGGCTGCATCAGCCAGTCAGCACTTGAGCTGGAGTTCACCGCCAAAGAGACAAGTGTAGTCAGGGACCTGCTTTTGACAGACAGCACACTTGACAAAATGGGAGTGAATGTAACGTCTGTATCATTACAGCACAAAATGTGGACACTTTACGTATTTTGTGCGAGACAAGGGTTCCTTTTGTTTTGTCCATCAATCAGGAAGGAGCCTTTTTTTTGTGTTTTTTTAAGCATTGGCCAGAGGAGAAGTGCTCTGGTCTCGTGTTAGTAGTACATGCTGGATGCTCTGTACGCCATGTTCTTTATTTTATTTTATTATTTTTTATAGAGGGTGGTTACGGTTCAGAGCTGGATTAATGAGATTTTTCTGACCATTATCACTTTGAGGTTTGGTTTCTGTATGTGTGTGTGTGTGTGTGTGTGGGGAGGAGCATGGAGAAAATGGCAGAGAAACAATTTTTGATGTCTCCAACTATTCTACTAGAGCACATTCCAGCTTTGAACCTCTCCAGAGACTCTGCTAAGAAGTGTGTATATGTGTGTTTGAATGAATGAGTGAGCGAGTGAGAGGCGAAAAGATATTAAGTACTCATCACGTTGGAGGTCCAGGGACCGGTCCGTGTAACGTAAAAAGAGCTTATGCAGTGGCACACACACACACACACACACACAAGTATTTTTACTGATAACTTTTTTGTCATTTCCACCACGGCCTTATGAAGCCTTTTTAACTGTAATTTACCTGCACGCGTTAACAGGACTCGAGGATGAGGTTTAAAGGGGTGGAGGTTTTTTTTTTTTTTTTCTACCTGTCTGTATTCCTTTAATGCAGGTGACACTGGGTCACATGAGCCAACACATTTCCAACAGAACAATAAAGAATATTACAACACTGAATCCTTACTGTTTTACTGAGTCTACTTTTCCAGAATGAGTGAATTCACTGAAACTTGTATATTTGAAGGGATGGTTTGTAATGTTATAAGAGTTTCTACATGCCGTTGGCGTGAACATGCCGTTATAGGGGTGGTACGATGCGGTCTTGACATTGCTACTACCAAACATCTTTATTTTTTAAGATGTCTCATCCTGGAGTGTTTTATTCCACAGTTCTTACTCCACAGCAATTTAATAGTAGTTATATTCTTAACATTATTAACTTCTTATTAACAATACTAACTTATACATTAATTCATTTGCTACACCGTTTATCCTGTTTACAGAGCCTGGAGCCTATCCCAAGAGACTTTGGGCATAAGGAACATCCTGGGCAGGGTGCCAATCCATCGCGCACACACACACACACACACACACACACTACAGGCAATTTAAGAACACCAATTACACTGATGTGAAAAAGTATTTTCTGATTATTATTTCTTTGCAGATTTTTCACACTTAAATGATTAAGATCATCAAAATAATTTTTATATTCCACGAAGATAACCCGGGGTGAATACAAAATGCAGTTTTTAAATGATGATTTCGTTTATTGAGGCTAATGAAATGTCCAAACCTATCTGACTCTATGTCAAAATCATTGAAGAACTGATTTTCTGAAAGCAGAGTTAATTTTCACTTGCCACACCCAGACTAGTAGTGATTACTGCCAGACCTGTTGCACCAAGAAATCACTTAAGTAGAACCTGTCTGACAAAAAGATCTAAAAAAGCGACACAATTAAAAGAAATTCAAGAACAAGATGAGAAACAAAGTAATTGACATGTATCAAGCAAACTATGATGAGAGCCATTATTCACAAATGCAGCAAACTTGAAACGTGAGTGAACTGAACAGGAGTGGTGCACTGAATAGTAGGGGGCAAATATTTTTTCACAGCACTGTACCCTAATCTGCATGTCTTTGGTCTGTGGGAGAAAACTCAGAGAAAACCCACCAAGCACGGGGAGAACATGCAAACTACACACACAGACCCGCAGCAGGAATCGAACTCTCGACTGCGGTGATGCGAGGCCACAATGCTAACCGCTATCATCCCGCCAGCATGCCGCCTCTTTATCTGTTTATAGTTAGATTAAAAGTTGTGGAACAACAACTTAAAGTCAGACATAACAAAGAAACCTCAAATACCTTTCTGTGTCTGAAAAGATATTATCAGGCGGATTGGAATCACCATCAGAGCTGAATAATCAACACCTTTTGACAAATCAAATACACGAATATTGCAATGTTGAGGCATATTTTTTTTTATTTTTAAGAAAAGTTGATTTGCTGAATAACACCAAGGCACTTACAATCGAGTGTCACCTCATGGGCAGATAAGAACTCTAGACTGCTCCTTTAAATACTTAACATGCATAAAACTAATGTATGTTGCATGTACACTGAATACCACAGTTTCTTTTTTGTCCTATCCAGTAGAGACTCAGCCTTATACAGTATGTCCATGATAAAAAGGTGTGCGCTTTCACTACTAACACTAATAATTTATATTACCTCAAGCATTCTCACCCCAAATACTCCAAAAGTACAAAACCAGCTATCTAATCGCTCATCAATCTCCATAATTCTGCTTTTATTTGTCTTTTTTGCTCTCCGAATCCTCCATCAGTGGTTGATGTTCACCAGCATGCTCTTGTGGAAGGGACTCCAGCTCTTCTAGCTGCTCAATCCGGCCCTTCCCGAGCTTTTTACATTTCTCTAGTATCTCGTTCAAGTTGAATTCGCGGATGATATTTTCCTGCAGAAACGTGAAAATGGGTTTTCAAGACCAACCATGAAAACAATGGGCAAGATTTATTCATTTACATCTCATTTTTTATTTCTTGTTTAATATCTTGAATACTTAGCTTCTATATGTTCTATAGTCATGAGTAAAGAATGCAAAGAAGGGAAACTTGTTCAGGAGGAATCCAGGACAAACATGTCTGCTAAATAAGATGCTCTATCTGAGACTTCACTCTTATTGATCATGTGTTGCAGGAATCTGCATGTTTGTTAATGTCAGATACTGTAATTTTTTTATCTAACTTTTGGTTTTTGTATGAATTAGTTTAAATTAGATTAATTGTGTAAGAGCAAAATTACATGCATCTAATGCTACATCAGAAAACAGAAAAGGCTTGTGTGTAGGAAGCACCTGTGTACCCTTGATCTAGAAACCTCCTTTTGCTTGATTCCTCTGAGGACATTCACTTAAGTGTTTATATATAGCATTATAGACAGGAGGCTTCAATTCATTTCTAGGTCACATGCTAAAGTTTTCTCCCAAATCAGTTCTGATCAAGCTCACTCTCTCCCAAATAACTTCTGACCAATTCCCATCGTTTTCCGAATCAGATCTGTCTAAATTCTGCCCTCTCTTGCATCAGTTCTGACCAATTCTCTTAATTTTCCGAATCAGATCTGATCAATCCCACACTCCCCTGAATCAGTCCCACCTCCCTGAATCAGTTCTGATCAAATCCTGTCATTTCCCGAATCACTTCTGTCCAAATTCCACCGTCGCTTGAATCAGTACTGACCAATTCCACCCTCTCCCGAATTAGTTCTGACCAAATTCTGTTTTCTGAATCAGTTCTGATAAAACTCCGCCCTCTATTGAATCAGTTCTGACCAATTTTCTTCGTTCTCCAAATCAGCTCTGACCAAATCCCATTGTTTCTCAAATCAGCTCTGGCCAATCCCGCCCTTTCTCCAAAGAATTCTGACCGATCCTCCTTCCTCTGAGTTCAGCTCTGACCAATCAAGCCTGCTCCCAAAACAATTCTGACTGATCGTGCATGCTCAGAAAGCCACTCTGACCAATCTTGCCCTCTCCCAAAGTATTTCTGACCAATCCTCCCTGCTCTTGAATGATATTTGACCAGTTCCACACACAGCCCACACAACTTTTTATTCGATACACCTTTTACCTCTGTAAAGGTCCAGCTCACAGCTCTTCCTTTCTTGTCCACTTGTGGGCGACGTATGAATTCCCGGCCGCCCTGCAGCAGCAGCAGAGAGGGTAGTTGCTTGGAGAGCGGTGAGGGACTTACTTTATACCTGAACAAAGAATGGAATGGTGTGTTCTGCCATTTGTGAAGCATATAGATCACTTAGTAGTATTAATTGTAGATACGAACCGCATCATATCACCCCACACTGGTTATATATAATATAGAGTAAGTCATGGTGGTTCACCTCTCAGCAGCAGCTGCATATTGTCCTATGTCTATTTTTCCAAATTTGAGTCCAGCACAGTTATACCTGCAAGATTTGAGAAAGAACTGCATTTTTCATGTATGATACATCTGCAAAGACAGTATTGTTTTAAACTGCTATAATTTTTTCCTTTTTTTGAGTGCTTGTGTTTGGCCTTACTTCAGGGAGAGGTCAGCAAAAACAGGTGCGAAACACTGACACTCTGAAGACCAGTTGGCATAGAACTCGACAAGCCAGGTTACTCGACTGTCCCTCTCCATTTCCTCCTAATGTCACACAATAACAGTAATTTTAAACTAAAGCGAAACAGGTATGCAGGTAAATAAGCCATGATTGTCTTTCATGCAATACTCACGTCTATGGTTTTGTCATTGAAGTATGTGATGTATTCCGGACCCATGTACGTGGGAGGTTTGCATGTGATCAGGAACACTGTAAATTAGAAGACTGACTAAGAATAAATCATATAAATCGGCACATTTATAACACCTTACTTATATAAATAAGCTGTGTCTCTATGCTGGAATGACACACATTATGTCCATAAGTATGTCGAGACCCAAGGATGAACTGTTGCTATAAAAATTTGAAACACACACTTGTACTGGGTGTCTTTCTTCCCTTCAGTGGAAATTACAGAACCAAACCTGTTTCACCGTGACAATGCCGCTGTGCACAAAGCAAGCTCCCTGGCCTGAAGACAAGGTTGGAGTGCAAGAATTCCAAAAAAAAGTGTCCTTCAGAGAACCCTGACCTCAACTACACTGAACACCTTCGGGATGAACTGGAAAACCTTCTGCACCCCAGGCCTCCTCACCTATCATCAGAGCCTGACCTCACTAAGGCTCTTAATAGCTGAATGATCACAAATCACACTCCAAAATCTGTTGGGAAACCTTCTCAGAAAAGTGGAAGTTATTATAAAAATAAAGGGAGAAAAAAAAATCTGAATTGGGATTCTTGTTTAAGCACAAAAAGGCATGATGGTCTGTGTCTATACCTTTGGCCCTGTGTATATGACACCTGTTGGATGTGGAAATATAATATAATATAATACAGTGCCGTGAAAAAGTATTCGCCCTTCTTCCTGGATGTTTATTTTTTGCATATTTGTCACAGTTTTAAAATTTCTTTAAATCGTCTTGCTTTTTTAGATCTTTTAGCATGGTTCACTTTGTCATACAGGTTCTATTTAAGTGATTTCTTGATTCAACAGGTCTGGCAATAATTAAGGCGTGGGCGTGGCAAGTGAAATTTAATTTATTCATGATTTAACAAGGAGGGTCAATTACTTTTTCACATAGGGCCAGGTAGGTTTGGACTGCTTTTTCCTTTAATAAATGAAATCATCATTTAAAAACTGCATTTTGTATTTACCTTAGTTATCTTAAAATAAATATAATATAAAGTAATATTAAAATTTGTTTGATAATCTCAATCATATAAGTGTGACAAACAGGCAAAAAAAAAGCAGGAAGGGAGCAAAAACTTTTTCACAGCCCCATATAATATAATATAATATAATATAATATAATATAATATAATATAATATAATATAATATAATAAAGATTCTTACCAACACACAATGTGATGTAGAGGAGGCCAAATCTCAGGTCCACTCTGAAGAACAGCACGACATTTGCGACCTTACTGAAGAGGAAAATATTTCCTAAATGCTGCTCCAGTGTTACTGAAATAGCACAAAAAACAATGTAAAGAAAATCTACACTTGAAGGTAATTCCACAAACCTGCATTTTGATACCTGATTAGTTAAATGGCATTGTTTCGTCAGTTTCTGACAATAGTCCTAACTATATTTGAAATAACAGGTTTATATAAATACACTTAGTCTGATATTGTCTCTATAGCAGCAGCTCCTTCACTAGGACTAGTATGGGATGTTCACCATAAAAAAGTTTAATCATGAAAGATTAAAATGTATTAAAACAAGGAAAAATATAGAATCATTTGTATTGGAAATATTTAACATATACAATTTTTTTGAAGGCGAGGTTAAGCTGTTCCTGGGGTTACTACGAATGGCGTTAAAGTCAAAATGTTTGCACCATTTCAATGTTTTACTGTGGCTAAGATTCTCATCACCGTACTGACCATGAAGTCCCACTTTTAACATAAACCAGTGGTTCCCAACCCTTGTCTTTTGCGTTTTCTCTGCACCTGATTTAACTAATCTGATAATTAACAGGCCTTTCTGAATAGAAATGGGTGTGGTGGAGCAGGAAAAACACTAAAACGTGCAGGGCAGGTGTTCTCCAGGACCAGGGTTGGGAACCACTGACATAAACAATATATGCAGTGTGTTTGTGTGTAACAGAAAGAAGACTCCAAGACAGCCACTCACTTGCTCTGCGGTTCTTCATCATGACAATAGCACTGAGGAACATCAGGATCTCTATCTCTCTCTGGAACACAATGAAGAATGAAAATATTGTCCAGATTTATGATCTTGGCCCTAATGCATTAAAACTGAACAACCATCATAATGAGTTTCAGTTGTCACAGTTATCAACATGCATAACATCTCAGGATCACTAACTAACTGTTTCCATTACTTTTATGTTGGATTTCTCATTCAAATACTGATTGAAAACTTGAATATCATCCCTAATCTTAGAATTATTTCTTCCAATCAACATCATTGTAACTGAGCAACTCACATTAACACCTATATCACTAAAAACTTCAAAGATATTCCAATATGATCACAATTACTCTGTTTCAGAGTGAACTCTTTCTTAAACTTCTATTACAAATACAACTATATTTAACTGAATATGAGCAAAAGGAAGAATTACATTTCACACTGAAAAAAAAAAACGGAAAATACATTTAGTGAACTGTAAGTTGAAGCATGTTGAACTGACCCAGTCAAAGTTGCAGGAGTCTCCGTCTTCTCTCTGAGAGGGTAAGTGCTCACACACACCCGGACATTTCCGCACAGCAAGGAAAGCGACAGACAGAAGAAACGACAGAAAATAATACGGCTTTAAGAGCCATTTATAAATCTGTGGCAGGTGGAAGACAAACGCAAAGAGGCCGGTGATTAATCCCATTTTCACACAAGTTTGTGGAGTGAGAGAAAGTGTGTGTAAGGAGGGAGAAGGCAGAAGAGAGAGGAGTGAGCAGAAATAGGACAGCAACAGGTGTGTGTGTGGTGTGTGTTTGGTTTTTATATCTTGGTGGGTACCATATGTCCCCTTATGGGCAAGAATATCTGACACCTTAAGGAGACATTTGGCTGGTAAGGACAGTAAGACAAATGCATGCGAGTGTGTGTGAAAGACAGGAGGAAGATCAGAAGGGAGACGAGGATAGGACCTTTCAAATAAAAGTTCTGGTAATTAGCACAATTCAAGATGTCATCATTCTTCTACAGAAAAAATGTCAATAACTACAGTATATGACTAATGACTATATTACACTTGGGCATGAAAGCTTTTCATTTCCTCCAAAAGAAAGTGTAAGGCTACTTCCTAGACCTGGCAGACATGTTGCCAAAAAAATTTTTTTTTAATTAAATTTCTTACATTTTATTACAATTCGTACTCAATCTGCCAACCTTTATGTCCTTGCACAAAGTAGCTTTACAGAACCAACAATATATGGAAATGAGTTAAAAAGTGTGAAAAATATGTACAATATGTACAAATGATCCGCATTTTGACTGTAGAATTAATTTTAATTAACCGTAAGAAAAGACAAATAAATCATTTTCTGACACAATCTCCTTGGTTTTCAATACACTGTGTCCATCAGACAACAATCTTTCGTATTTCCTAATTAAAAAATGTTTTATGCTGAACTGCGAGCCACAAATGCACCGGTATTTTCACTTCTTTATCAGAAC
The DNA here is from genome assembly GCA_028565275.1 of Leiocassis micropogon. Classification (NCBI taxonomy): domain Eukaryota; kingdom Metazoa; phylum Chordata; class Actinopteri; order Siluriformes; family Bagridae; genus Leiocassis; species Leiocassis micropogon. The sequence goes on from JAOVVA010000001.1 coordinate 28,103,332, forward strand.
TGAATCTTACAGGCCAATATCAAACCTGCCCTTTATCTCTAAGATTCTGGAAAAGATAGTAGCGGAGCAGCTATGCTCATATCTACATAGAAATGGCATACATGA
>JAOVVA010000001.1:28104580-28117602 GCA_028565275.1 Leiocassis micropogon
TTTCCATTTTGCAGCCCGCAACAGAACGCTCCCTCAAATCAATACACAGCTAACTGTTTGCGTCTCCTTCCGCTTTTCTGGGTGACGTAAGCGCTTCTTCTCTGTCAGTGTTTAGTGGCAGTTTGCACCGGAAGCACGATGTCTCACGCCAAACAAATAATTGCGCAAAAACATAACGAAAGCTTTTAAAATGTATTTAAAGAAGCTTCGAGGCAGAAGATTTTGCCTTGATCAATTTTTTGTAATCGAGTTACTCGAGGAATCGTTTCAGCCCTAAGACAGACAAAATCTTTCTCACTAAAAAGACCCTTCTATAAGCAAAGCCAATATGTTTGTATAACATATTAATACTATTTCCTAATACTATTGACTTTAAACTGACAAAAAAATTCAAGATAAATCTCTCCTGCTGTGTGTTGGTCCAGTTTCAACAGGTTCTCCCACTCTTTCCATCCACTGTGCAAGCAGAATCCACAGATGGCCGAAGTCATCCACAAGCAGTTCATAAGCGATCTGCAGAAAGCCATCCAGGTAACAGGGAGTAAACACATTTGCTTAGTAACGTGCTGTTGTGATGTTCTGATGTTGCGTGCCACAATATAGATCTGCAAAACCATTCTTATGTTGTAGTGTTTCACTAAATGTGTAAATAACCCAGAGCTGTTGTGTGTGCAGGAGGACATAAACAGAGTGATAGAGGAAGGAGACCTGCAGGTGAAACTGGAGGAGTTGGACAGACTTGAAGAGCAGGCTAAAGACACACCAGGACCTGCATGGTAGATTTACAGTATATACTTGGATCAGGGTCATGGCACTACCACTTAAATACAGTTATGTGCTTGGTCTGGATTGCCAGATCACAACGTAAGAACAAAAACGCCAAGATCCAAGGGCCAAAATTATACCATCAGTACTAAAAATTATACTTTAAGTCTATGCACATATCTAATATTTATTACTATCCCAAGGCCAAAGACGATAAAAAGCTCTTTTAACAGAGAAAAAACGCTCTGGAAAAACGCTCTGGCAACAACAACGCTCTCAACGCAACGCAATGTACTCTGCCCGTTTCATTTCCTTTCAAACTTTGGGGTGCAAGTACGCCCTCTTGTGGTGTCTCAGAATAATAGATATGTGAGCTACGGATCGTTCATTCATCTTCTATACCGCTGAGGGTCGCAGGGGCTTAGAGCCTATCCCAGGAGACTTGGGGCATGAAGGTGGGTACATCCTGGACAGGGTGCCAATCCATCACAGGGCACACAAATACACATTATGGGCATTTTGGGGAAACCAGTTAACCTTATCTGCATGTCCTTGAACTGTGGGAGGAAACCGGCGTACTCGGAGGAAACCCACCCAGCACCAGGAGAACATGCAAACTTCATGCACAGGCCCTTGACCCCTGGAGGTCAAAAAGGTGACTGTGCTAACCAGAATGGAGAATTCTTATCCAAAATATACATTATCTACAAGTTAATACACAATTAATCAGATTAACAGATTAATCAATGGGAATTAATCTATTAATTATTAATCATTACCCTCCCTAGCTGGCAGCCTTCCCAACGACTCTTTCTCAGATGCTGTGCAGACGATACTACCTGTCTATGCAACTTTACAGTATTTTGAACTGTCCATGGTAATTTTATTGTGTCTTCTTTACAAGACATACATCAATAACGTTGATAGACATCTGCCTCTATATATACTGTACAACGCTGCAAATCATTAAACACAGCTTGCCAGTAAGTTCAGCCTCAATTCACCAGCGTTCACACCTGTGCAAAAGTGACAGGGGAGACAGTAGCCTCGAACAGAATGCGCTGATATGACAGGACGGCCAACAGAAGCTTTAATATAACCGGAGTTAATATAACTCTGGTATAAATGAGTTATTACAGTATGTTGTATAACATGTTGTAGTTATTGAATGTTTAAAACTTGCACGTGACCATTATCTCTTACTTGCCGTTGTTTTGTGTGTTTTGCAGGCGACCTAGTGGCATTCCTGAGCAGGATGTGTGCAGTGTGTTGATCCCATACCACCAGGGACAGGAGGAGTATGTGCGCAGAGAGCTGAGGAAGCTACAGAAGGAGAACGCAGCTCTGGCTCAGAGAGTCCAGTCTGGACGAGAAACTATCGCACACACAGAACAGCGCATAGCAGCAGCCGTGGATGAGTGGAAGGTGACAAAAAAAATATATATATATATATAATCTCAATTACCTCTCTTAAAGACATCAGTGTGATTATGTTTATATGGGAGAATATAGTAAATCATCAGCGGGGCATCCTTTATGAAATATGTGTTCTTTAAGTTAAATGTTATATTTGTATATAATTTATATTATTGTAATACATTACAGGAGTAAATGTTTTTTCTCCTACATCTGACGCGGCTTTCTATATTTATTTCCCCGCAGGCATCTGTGGCTGATTTGGAATCGTTTGTCTCGTCACTTTGTCAGTCTGAAAATTTCTGAGTTTCTCCGAGCTCCTGTGGACCGAATCAACGCTCATAGTTCAACTTTTTATTCTTTTTTTTTAAGCTAACTTGTATTTTTATTTTACCAAATGTGTTCAATTAAATCTGTTTCTCGTTGTATGTAACTTGTTTGAGTGTTGACTTTATAATTAGAATTCACTGTTAATAAGTATTATTTTTAATATTATTATTATTATTATTATTATTATTATTATTATTATAATCATTCCTTTCAGTTTTAAGAGTACATGAGGCATATACATTATTAACAAGAAGGACTAGAGTTGGTGGTCGAAACTTGAAATTTGTGGTGTCGTTATTATGGTTGTAGCTCTTTGGCCACTTTGGTCTTCTTGTTAAACATCAAGAGGTCCAAGAGGCGTGTTAACCCAGGGCCCCGGAAAGGCTTAACGCAGCCCTGCTTATGATGTACACATCATGTCATTTACTTAATAAATTAACTTGGAGAAGCATATAAGGATGATTCTCACATATTATTTTAAATTCTTTAGATACTAGCAAAAGGAGTCTTGAGAGGACACAAACTACACACTACAGGGTTTCTTAAAATAACAAGTATAGGCCTATTAATATAAAATATGCAATTAGTAGTACAAGCTCCACATGGGAATTAACTGATAAATCAAACAGAACATTACCTACAGTGATGAAGAAAAGACAAAACAGATGAAATGATCAAATGAAATATTGTCACCTTCCTCTTGTCCATACCTAATTTAAAATCAAGAGAAAAATATTCAAAAGGGACTTTCAGTTTATTCCCAAGTAGGTTTTGACATGCAAGAAATTTGGCTTGGTAATGTTGTGCAAAATGTTAATACTAAATATAAAAGTACGGGTGGACAAAACAATAAACCATTGCTAAATACAGTGCTGTGAAAAGTGTTTTGCATAAATATTTTTTTATTTTTTTTTTACATATTTGTCACCCTTAAATGATTCAGATCATCCAACAACTTTTACTATTAAACAAAGATAACCCAAGTAAATACAAAATGCAGTTGTTAAAAGCTGTCCAAACAAGTCTGGCCCCATGTAAAAAAGTAATGGCCCCTAAACCTAATACTGTAACTGATTGTGCCACCCTGCCATCAAGCATTTGCAGTAACTGGCATTGAGTCTTTCACATCACCGTGAAGGAATTTTGGCCCTCTAACGATTTAGTGGGGGGAGGAATTACTTTTTTACATAGGGCCAGGTAGGTTTGGACAGCTTTTTTCCCTTAATAAATGAAACCATCATTTAATTATGAAAATGAAATCATCATGTGACAAAAAATACATGTATACAGTACAAAAATAAGTAGAGTACAGTGTGCAGATTGCACTAATGTAAGATATGCATGAGCATGTAAGTAACATTAGGGAGTCAGTCAGTGTGGGTTTGCCGTGTTTAAGGCAGCTGCAGACAGAAAATGTTATCTGCATTTCTTTTCAGAGAGAAAAAAAAAAGTTTGTTTCCATTGGAGGGGTCGGGCTCAATCTTTCCCGCTTTCTTCATGTAGTTCCTAGAGCATTGGCATACTGGACAACAGGACAGCTCCCCATACCATGTTCCAACATAAAGTTGCCAGCTCAGAGAACCAGCGAGTGAGTATCCAGGATGAGCCCCATCCTGGACATTTTGGTGCTCTGTCAGTCAGACCAATACATGTGTATTTTTTATGAGTTACTGTTCGGATGGTCGGCGTTCCAAGCCCCAGGTTGCCGCTGTTTGGCCCTTGAGCAGGGCCCTTGCTTTTGGGGCGCCATATAGTGCCTGACCCTGTGGTCTGACCCCAGCCCCACTAACAAGAAGCTGGGAGGAATAAAGAATTTCACTGTGCAGTAATGAATATGTGACGAATAAAGGTTGAACTTAAATGTTTAAATGATTTAAACGTACTGTAGCTTTCACGATGCCTTAACACTATGTGTATTACGGTAGATGCTTTCGACATATCGGACGTACTTGTATTACGGTTATTACGGTACCGCCTGTGTTGATAACGTGCACTGAAAGAGTATTTGATAATACAAACCGGGTTTTAGCGTTACCTTAAAGTATATTTATTACATCTAAATAACCTTTATTTTTTATTTAAATCATGACAGAAATGTTTTCAACTCTATTTAGCCAAAACGACGCCCAGGCACCCCCGAGTTCCGCGGCTTTGGGTTTCGGACCGGGAAAACCTGCACATCCGCACCCGCAGAGCGCAGCCCCGGGGCCGCCTCCGCTCTCAGGACAGCTCGGGGATGAAGGGCCTACTGGGCGAAAACCTGGAGTCATCAATGAACCGTTCTACCTACTGCGAGAACTGCCTGGTAAAGCTAATGCTAAACGTCCTGGTGTATTCCATTCTACTGTACTACATAAGAATGTGTTTTTTTTTTTATTTTTTATCATTCTGTAACGTTATCTGTGTTTATTTCAATCAGTTGGAAACGAATTAACGGGGAACACAAACCTGATCACACACTACAATCTGGAGCATGCGTACAACAAGTTCTGTGGCAAGAAGGTGAAGGAGAAACTCAGCAACTTCTTACCTGAATTACCAGGTGAGGTGAACAAGAGCAGGAAAAGTACCCTGATGTCTGGGTGTGTATAGATAGATGTGCTGTAATGCAAGGGTGAGTCAAAAATGATCAGCACTCCAGTTATATTGACTGTGACTGTCTACTGTCTCCCCGGTCACTGCTGTGCAGGTGTGAACGTGTTACATCAGTTCATTTGTAACTGCAATGCCCCAACAATAGATGCCACACTTGAGATTTACATGAAAGAAGAGCAGCGATTTGTTTTTTGTGCTCTGAGGGTGCCGAAACACCTCACAGAAGAGAATAAACAGAAGCGTTTGTCCATCTGCAAACAAAATTTGGAGCGATACTCTAATGAAGGTGAAAGTTTCTTAAAGAGAATCGTTACTGGTGACGAGACACGGATTCATCAATACGAGCCTGAGAGTAAATGGCATCCTCAATCGCCGAGCGAGAAAAAGTTCAAAAGTCAACCATCAGCTGGGAAATTCGTTCATGCTTACAGTTGTCTGGGATTCTCAAAGCCCAGTATTGGAACATTATCAGGAAAAAAGTTCAACAATCAACAGTGAGATTGTTATTGAAGAGCTGAAGCCTAAATGTATTATTATAGGATTAAACGCAGAGGACTGCTATCCAAGGTCGTTGTCTCGCATGCCGATGCACTTCCGCCCACACGGTCGAATTCGTTTTGATGTGTTAAAGCGTCCTCCCTATAGTCATGATCTCGCTCCATCTGTTTGCTCCCCTGAAACCAGCCCTACGAGGACGGAGATTAATTTTTGATAATGACGTGAGGACAGCGGTGCATTTGTGGCCCGCAGCTCAGACTAAAACATTTTTTAATGAGGGAATACGAAAGCTTGCTGATGGACAAGCGTGTATTGAAAAGCAAGGTTGAAAAATTTTGTGTTTATCTTTTCTAAAAGTTAAAATACATTCTACAGCCAGAGTGCGGATAATTTTTGACTCACCCTGGTAGTTTAGCTATTTTGTAATACAGAATGCAAAGCGGGCAGGCATACATCCACGTCCATAAAAAAAATACATAAATTGAAAGAATAATCTTGAATGTTATATTATTGTCTGTTTTTAGGTATGATAGACAGTCCAGGAGTTCAGGATGGAAGTTCGTTGCGATCCCTTATAGAGAAACCTCCAGTGTGTGGAAACTCATTTAGCCCTCTAACCGGAGCACTGCTCACAGGATTCAGACTACACACTGGACCGGTACATGAACCACACACACACACACACACTCACACACACACACACACACTTGTGCACAATAAAACACAAACAGATCACTGCTTCAGTCTGTACTCCAATCTTTCTGTTTGTCTTTTAGCTCCCAGAACAGTACAGACTGATGCACATCCAACCTCCGAAGAAGAAAAGCAAACATAAACACAGACATCATCGACCTCAGGATCCCATACCTCCAGGTGACACACACACACAGATACGCACACTTGCATAAAACTAAGTCTATGCGTTCAATGAATGAAATAAAAATTACACAATGGCCGTCTTTCAAACTGCTGTCCTCTTTGAACACTACTCAGATTAAATTCTTATTACGTCTTCACAAGCTGTTACTGTTCATTTGCGTCGCTCTCTTTTTTTAAAGTCCGCATTGGCCATAATTCTAACTCAGATTTTATAACAAATCTTAATCACGTGAAGAAGTACGGCTTTCAGGAATGTTATAGAAATACTTGCATATTAAAAATATTTCCGTTTTTTGTAATAGATTTATTTTATGGTGAATTTTCAGGTTGTACAAATTGTTTTAACCGAATAAATATTTTAATCAACATTTAAACTTTAAACTATTAAATGATTAAACAAGTCAAACCAAGTCTTGAAATGAAATTTTTTAGGGAAATACAATTGACGTTTACAGAACGGTGGTGAGACTCTTAGCCGAATTAAAGCATTTTAAAGAAGGCTATACGTCTGTGAATGACGTATTTTTTTTTAGGTGCCTCAGAGCACACTCAATAAAACACTGAGATTGGTGCATTAGTGTAGCAGGGGATTATATAGAGAAATAAAAGGAGTTTTTACTCTCAGAACTGTGTTCTGTTATTCTGTACAATCAAAAGTCCCGGTTTGACTTGAACACCGAGCACTAGTACATTTATTGTCCTTCTTTAAGATTAAAGCTAAACTAAGTACATTTTCAAGGAATCCTGATAATGAGAGCGCTCTTAATTCATTCAGGAGCCTGATTTGTTTCTCCTCTACACTTCACCAAATTTTTAAACTTTTTCAAACAGTTTTTCTAATAAATTAATAAACAAATATATAAATCAGAAACTTGCTCTAATTGCACTGAGTATAATTGGATTGGATCAAAAGCAGACGGTGACCGTAAGCTGATATATTATATAGATATAAGCTGTTTAAATAATCTGATAGCACGCAAATGGTAAATGTTTGTTTTTCCCCTGAGCAGAAACACCATCAGACTCCGACCCCAAGAAGAAGAAGAAAAAGAGAGATGATGATCCTGAGCGCAAAAAGAAAAAGAAGGACAAAAAAAAGAAAAAGGTGGGTGGAGTTACTCTGAAAGTTAGGAAAGGAAAAAATTAATTAATATGTATTCTTATTTATTCTCTCTGTTGGCTTTTACTGATTTGTGTTGATGTGATGTGCTCTCTCTCTCTTTCTCTCTCTCTCAGAATCGTCACAGTCCGGATCACCCTGGTATTACTGGCTCTCAACCCAACAGCAATAGTCTGAGATAGAGACACTGTATTTTGTGCGCGCGCGCGCGTGTGTGTGTGTGTGTGTAAGTGAGAGTGAGAATGTGTGCCAATACTATGAGTGCGTACTTTTTTGTAGCTAATGTTGATGCAGATACTGATCACAGATCAGTTGTATTTCCAGTATTTTCTTCAGAATTTGATGACTTGAATAAATTTTTGGTACTCTACTGTGTTGTACTGAGTGTTGTTGCACTCTTTTGGGAAAGTAAAAAAGCACGGTGACGCCATGGTTAACACTGTGGCTTGCGGCTTCAGGGTCGAAGGTTCGATTCCCACATCGGGTCTGTGTGCATGGAGTTTGCATGTTGTCCCCATGCTTGGTGGGTTTTCTCTGAGTATTTCAGTTTCCTCCCACAGTCCTAAGACATGCAGACGTAGGCTAATTGTGATAGGCTCCAGGCCCCATCACGACCCTGTACAGGATAAGCAGTATAGACGATGAATGAATGAGTGAATGAGTGAATGGGAGAGCTGCAGTACAGAATGTCATTTATGTGAAATCAAACACAACACCAGAGGGCAGTGTGGGACAAGAAGAGAAGAGGCTTTCTAGAAAAAAAACAGACTTAATACTGTATTTTATTAAATCTGGGGTGTATTTGCAGTTTTTATTTATTGCAACCAATATTTATTTTATATATATATATATATATTCCATCCAAAGACTACATTTGTATTAAAGTTGTCATTAGACTCCAGTTGGCTCTTATTTCATATTTTTGTAGATTGTGAATCTCCAGGCTGTTTCGGCTTTAAAGAATCACGACTATTAGATATAAAAAAGCCAAAGATTTTTCTAGATAATCTCAATTCTTTTTTAAGATATGAGTGATTTAATGTTATTTATGTTTAATTGTGGGAGAAGCAAGAGTGCTTTTAATTGAAAAAAATAAGGACTATCATTTGACAAAGCATCTACTTGAAGGTTATTAAATACAGTTTGGCCCAAACATAAGGAGCTTCCACTTGGCCTTTTTTAAAAATGTATTTAACCCAGGGGTTTTAATTGCGAATGATATAAATATGCAAATATTAAGGTTTCTTAGTCTTCTATAAAGCTTATCGTGTACAGGGGGGCTGGAATCTATCTCAGGAGACTTGGAGAATAAGGCAGGGTACGGGGTACTAGTTCGTCACAGGGCACACACTATTTGGGAACACAAATTAACCTAATCTGCAGGTCTTTGGGAGGAAACCCACCGATCACAGGGAGAACATGCAAACTCCATCCACACAGACCGGAGGCGGGAATTGAATCCTCAACCCTGGAGGTTCTAGGCCAGAGTACTAACTACTACACCACTGTGATACCTGGAGTTTTTTAGTATTTGCTTTAATCAGTGTGCACTCAGACTGGCACGTCCCCACATGTTTGCATAAAACCTGATTCTCTGTTTTGGATCAAGGCATGCCATCCGAATACACGCTTCAGATTGAAGGGATGAGACATGAGAAAAATCTTAGTTTTTTTCTCTAAACAGTGACAGAAAATGTGCAACATCTTGAAAGATATTGAAATAGTATTCAAAATAATGCAATTTCCCTTTCCTTTTGCAATTGCTAAAATTCAAAAACTTTCTTGTCATGTCCCCAGATTTACTCTGGTACACACCTGCAAATTAGCTACTAATTGAAGTGTAGAGTGTCGTTAGTTCCTGTATAGTGAAGCATCACTTCAAAGCAATACATTTCTTCAAACTTTATCTTATGAGGCACTGTTACAATACAAATGGGCGTGGTCCCTTCGAAGATGACTCCGCCTACCTACATTTGCAGGAATAGTTTAAGAACAAGAGCAACCTCTGAAAAATGAGTGCCAACACATGCAGTTCTGCAAATGACCACTAGGCACTGGCTCCAAAAGCGAGTCGATTCCCCTCATGTTCAAATATTCAACTTTATAACAGAAATAAACATGTTTACAGCCTAGAACAAAAAAAAGAAAAAAGGTTTTGGCCTCAATAGGTAGATTTCCTATTTGTGAAAAGTAATGCATAATTATGGACGTCGCCAATTCGACTGACAGCTGCATTGAAGGTGTTTTATCACTAGCAAAGTTTTTACGATCTGGAGTTCAATCAAATGCATTAGGATTTAAATTAATTCTAGCTATCATACAATTTTAGCTAAGCTAAATCAAAACTCGCTAGATCGTGATTGTAACTGAGTAAGGTAGGCAGGCTCTAACCAACTGCCAGACACTGTTTGCTCCGCCTATTTGCCCATTTATGGATTTAGTTTGGGGCGGAGTCAGCTTCGGCCAGGATGGTAACAACCTGAGCGCCCACCGTTGAGCTTCAAAACCGCTCCTCTGTAAAAAATATAGGTGACGTCATGAAGGGTTTGTCCAGTTCTTCTTATACAATCTATGTTTGAAAACGATGTAAATGATTTGTTGTGACTTTGAACTTAGAACATTAAACACCCAATGAGTGAATATGTTTTGGAAGAACGTTCAGTTCCAGTGACCTTTAAATCCTTTGACAAGATCTGAACAGGTTCAGGTACCAGAACACCCTGCTGAGATTCTCTGTTAACATTTTGAGACTTAACATTAGCACATAAACTACAGATTTAGACCCTTTATAATTCTATATCCTGTATTCAGGGTCATGGGGGGCCTGGAGCCTATCCCAGGAGACTTAGGCTGCACTGTATTTTAGGTTTACTTTATTGTTTTTGTTTTTTTTTTCTAAATCAAATTTTAAATAGTTTTAAAAGTGTCATTACAGCCTGTTTTTATTTTTATTTTAAATTAAATGTAAATGATTTTAAAAGTTTGAGTCCTATTATTTTCTATTTCTTTTTATAATTATTTTCTTCTCTTTTATGTGAAGCACTTTGAATTGCCATTGTGTATGAAATGAGCTATACAAATAAACTTGCCTTGCCTTAGGCTACGAGGTGGGGTACACCCTGGACAGAGTGCCAATCCATTGCAGGGCACACACACATACACTCGACTAGAGAGAATTTGGAAACGGCAATTAGCCTAATCTGCATGTCTTTGGACTGTGGGAGAAAACCAGAGAACCCTAAGGAAACTCCCCAAGTACATGCAAACTCCACGCACACAGACACAAGGCGGGAATCGAACCCTCGACCTATGCCACCATGCGGCCTCCTTTATAATCATGTCATGTACAATATATTGTGTGTATACACACTTATATACACTGCATCTACTGTATATATTAATCTACCTTCATTTATTTGGCAGATCTCATTCAAAAGCTGCACAGTGCAGCATATGAGTTTCTTTTGTACCAAAAAAAAAAAAAAACACACACAACCATTCTGCACATCTTTTTATTTGAAATGTTTCATCAAATTTCTTGAAAACTCCATTTACCACTTCATGGCTTATTGACCTCCATAACGAGGCAGAAATAGTTTCGGTTGCATCCGTGAAGTCGTGTACATTCAGAGATATAAAAGCAGATATTGTTTATAAGGCACAGGTTCCACACAAACACACGCAACACACTGAAACAAGTGAAATCTGGCTGTAAGGGCAAAATTCCCCCGAAAAGGGTAACACGTCTTCCTGTGACATGTCACTTTGACCCCTGACTATTGAAGGATGGGGTACGATTGATCCACTGCTGATGTCGAATGCCCTTTCCAAGCAAACGAAAGTAAATACAGAGCAAAAATACTGCTGTTACAGCACTACACTATTGAGCATAAGATAAAATAATACATTAGTATCAATGCATATGCAAAAAGAAGGGAAAAAAACCCACAAAGAAAATGTTCTTTACAATAGTTGCACAGAGAAAAGTTTATCATCCTTTTCATCCTCTTTGGTGTTTAAAATGATATGAGTCACGATTTCCTTTTATAATCTATTTCTTATTTTCATAACAGAAATACAATAAAATGACCTGGTGTGTACATGTTTATACTCTATACACACACTCTTTGGTGAACAAAAACACACAATTTACAGACAAACTATCCAACCGGCGCATGGCTTAGTGTGACAGAGGTGACGATCAGCTGAGGTAGCTTGTCGACAGTCAAGTCAAGTGGAGTAGAGTGTGTATTAGGGGTGCTTTCAGGCGTTAGCTTCCAAAATAAATACATGGTTAAAAATAGAAAAAATTAAGGAAGTATTGCATTAAAAAGTAACCAGTATTCCAAAACCATGCACAATGCTGTGCAATGATTAAAAGTCCTTATATGAAGTACTTATGGCTTGCTTGAGTGAAAAATTCAGCACCGACATATAATGACTAATGCTAATCTGATGTGCCGTGTTTTCGCCGAGTCTGCACTTTTTGTGATGGAAGAAGCATTAACCCTCCTGGTCGTTTTCCTCGGTGGATCTAGGCCTCCTGGGGCACGTGTCCGTTAAGGTTGTTGGCTTCTGCATGTTTGAGCGCCTGACTCTCTGATGCGGCCTTTTTCCGTGACGCCTTCTCCTGCACCAGGTGTCGGCGGTGGTAGAACAGGTATCCCGGCAACAGGAACCCGCCCAGCGAACAGATCAGCAGGCCGACGTTGATCTGACCGATGGCGAAGGGGAATGAAAGGTTATTCGTTTATTGTAATCGCTTCAGGGTATCACGTTTATATGACTTTATAGGTCTCAGTTTTTAATGCCATGTCTAGTTTACAGTTTATTAAATACAATAAACATATGTTTCCCATCACATCAGATCAGATCGGGTATGAAGTCATTGGGTATGAATTGGAAATGTTTCTGTCTCCTTTGCCTGAACTGTTCTGAACGGAAAGATTTAAAATCTAACTTATATCAAGGCGAGCTCTTGAAACGGACATTGGACAGTCATGCCTTTGGGAACTATTCGCACTGAAACCAATGGCTTGACTAACTTGGACACTACTACAGGTAGTCCCCTACTTACGAACGAGTTCCGTTCTGAGAGCATGTTCGTAAGTTGGATTTGTTCTTAATTCCAACAAAGTGAGTCTTATACACCTTTGACACAAATGTAAAATGTAAAGCATATCAATCCACTTGACTAAATCTGTCCCCTTTCCTCACACTGCCATCATGTGGCCAAAAACTGTAACTGTAAGGAAATAAATCTCTCACTGAAATGTGAAATCTAACATACAATATACCGTACTTTGGACATTTTATACATTCTCTTACACATAAAATCTTCTCTGTCTTTCGGCTGTTCCCTTTCAGGGGTCGCCACAGCGAATCATCTGCCTCCATCTAACCCTATCCTCTGCATCCT
>JAOVVA010000001.1:28120531-28144307 GCA_028565275.1 Leiocassis micropogon
AATAAAGTACTCCCAGCCATTTGCATTGGGCAGCCAGGAAGCTCACTCGTCTCTCCAAGTTCCTTCGTGGCGGTGAAGAACGCTACAGTACATTACCATTAAAACAAACGAAATACAGTCAAGCCTAGTGAAAAAAATGCCACTTTTTAACTGCAATTAGATGCTTAAGCCAAAGCAACTTACATCCAATTATCAGAAAGATTGAAAATTCATTCCAAGTTAGTGTCATGATTTGCACTTCTGGCTTGACGGCCATTTTGTTTGGGGCACTTCCTGTGTCAGCCATTTTAAAAAGGGAGCAGTGGAGCATGGCTACGGTCCAATCCAAAGTGTATTGGGTGCTCCCTACTCCCTGATCTGTTTGCAGAAAATGTCATTGAAGGGAATTTCCCTTGACAAAACTCCACTATTCGGAACAACCTGAGAAGTTACAAGCGCAGACGTCACCTCCTCCATGCGTTACCATGGTTATATTAGGAACTCGAAAAACCTGTCACTGCTGCTGTGAAAATTTCACATTACAGACACTAAATATTGAATATTTATTGAAACAAAATATTGATACCATTATAAAACATATACTATTGAAACGTATATAACTTGTAAATAAATTATTGATTAATAATAATTGATTAAAGATGTACAGATTTATTTTACAGATTACTAGCCCATATAATACTAAGGATTTCCTGATCAAATTAAAATGTAATTTTTTTGTTTCCTATTAATATGACGTAGTCCTTGATAATAATAATAATAAATATATAAATCCTTTTTCAAGCTCCATTTTTTCACGCTCCAGTGAGACGCAATGACTGATGGAAATTTTTCATTCCCTTTTCCGGTGAACACCTGTTGTTCACTCATTGCCTACAATGTTCGCAGTTCCCTTTGAAGTGATGTTTGCGCTGGTGACTTTGCAGAGTGTTTTGAATGGTGGACTTTAGTTGAGGAAATTCCCCTTAATATACGTTCCCTGCAAATGGAGCAGAGAGTAGGGAGCACTCTGTGAAGTACACTTCGGAATGAAGCGCAGTTTAAGTTCTTCTGTGCTTACTTCCTCACCTCTAAATCCCTGACCTTCCCTGTTTTTGTCTTTTAATTACTGGAGCTACCTGTTGATTGACTAAGGCCATGTCCACGTGTAGCTGGGTATTTTTGGCCTTTCATCAACATGCAAATGCAGTTTTGTTCATTAAAAACCGAGCTTTTGGAAAGATTTTAGTATCAATATCAAGTTCCTGTTACCGAGGAGGACTAACATAAGACTGCATTTTGCACCCCATGCTGGATGTTTGAGTGGAATTGGATGCTATTTGGGCTATGCAATGCTCCTAGTACATTCCAGAGGCTAATGGAATGGCTGTTTGGAGATCAGAAGTGCCAATCACTCCTGTTGTATTTGGATGATATAATTGTGTTTTCTTCTTCTGTTAAACAGCACTTGGAGTGGCTGGAGGTGGTGTTAAGCCGATTAGCGATGAGGGAGAGTCTTAAGGCCAAGATGGAGAAGTGTGCAGTCTCAGGAATAGTATCTGAGCCATGTGATCTCCGCTGAGGGTGTGACAACTGACCAGAGTAAAGTCCAAGTGGTGTTGCAATGGCATTGTCTTTCTAATGCTACAGAGCTGTTTTCCTTCCTGGGATTTGCAAGCTACTATTATTGGTACTTTGTCAAGGTGCTTTTTAACTAAGGTTATGCCAAAGAAACATGTTGGGTTGAAATTTGAGGAAACTTGGAGTGAGCAGTGTCAGATGAGCTTTGATGAGTTAAAGGTAAGGCTCACTACAGCTCCAGTACTGGCATACGCAGACTTTTCTATCCTGTTCATCCTGGAGGTAGAGTCATGGTGGACTGGAAGCAGTCCTTTCCCAGGAGCATGAAGGTAAGGTGAGACCTATTGCTTATGCCAGCCGTGGTCTGAGGCCCACTAAGCGTAATACAGGTATGTCTAATTCCAAGTTCATGGAGCTGTAGAGTACCTTTTGGGAAGTGGATGTGTAGCGTTCACAGATGTCAATCCCCTTAGTCACTTGCTTACTGCAAAGCTTGGGGCCACAGAACAGCATTGGGTTGCCCAGCTTGCTGCTTTTAATTTAGAAATTTATCGGTTTGGGAAAAGTAACAAAAATGCTGATGCCCTTTCTCAACAGAACCCTGTATTTAGCTTAGATGGGGTAAGAATGCTGGATGGGTAATGGTAATCATTAATAAAAGAGGTTCTGAATGCATGAACATTTTATAAAGTACATGGTGTTTGCTTGGCTTAGAGCAGGTCATATTATGAGTATAAGTGTTTTCAGTAGCGTATAGCGACGCTCCTCTTGCTGGCATTCCTGTTCTATGGGCAGCAATATTGTTTTCTCTCTGTCCCTTTGCTTTTTGTTTCTGGGAAGTGTGTGCCTGTGTACAGAGTGCTGGTAGCATAAAGTTTATTGTAGTCTGAGAAGTCTCACTTGGGAGGTGCGGCCGAAGAGCACTAGCTGCTATTTTTTACCAAGCTTTTATATTGCTGTTTTTATTTTCCTGTTTTCATGGTGGACTGTTCTCAACGGCTGGGTGTCACTGTTTTGCACCATTAAATTATAGTGTATTTTAAGAATATTTTATCCTGTTATGTTGTAGATGTGTGATAGAGTATTGGGTGTTTTATTTTTGCTGTTACGCCCAATTTAACTCGTCTGTGATCAGGTTCATCGAGGCAGCATGAATAATCTAAGATTCACTGCGATCTAAATGTGATTTATTTTCTTGTTAAATGGTATGCATTTTTGCCAGAGTATGTCCACATGTCAATGTTTGATTAGCTGTGATACTGAAGCTCAATGGAAGAGAATGTACTTTTTTAAAGTTATTTTTCTTTCTTTGGTTTTTTTGCTCTAAGGGATTTTGTGTTGGCTTGCTGTGTTACTTTTGTTCTTCCTATTGCTATTGAAGTATTGTGGTTCCTGTGGGTTTCTTTACTTGGCAAACTGTAAAAATTATTTCATAGATCATTTTTAGCATATTTGTGTGAAATAAATTGTATTAAATCTTTTAGTCATATCTGTCTTTGATCCAATCGAGGCAGGAGGGTCCTTCATGTAATTTCACTTGGTTTATTTATTTTTACTTTTCCTGGGTAGAGAAACAAATTACTGTAGGTGGTGTAATTGGGTCGCATCACTTCAAGCCAAGGGTTACAAGTGTTTTTGCACATAAGGTTTTCATCTCCACATGTAGAGTCCCATACATGGTTATCTTAAAGCGTTATTTTTAGTGATTTTTTTTTTTTGGTTTTGTTGTGGCATTAGACTGTAGTTTTTAGCTATTTCAATGTGTCCACACTGATTATTAAAGAACTTCAAAAATGTTTTGAGTTTATTCAAATAAGTAAAACATATGACAAATATATAATCTCAAAGCTTTCCATTATGTCCACTCTGATTTTAACCACAACTGGAGGAACTTTAAACAACCTATTTATGTATTTATTACGTGCCTCTTCTGTAAGTATCTCAAACCAGAATTTATTAATGGCAGCAATTAAATCTCATTTTGTAGTTGGTTTTACTTCTTGTTGAATATGGCCTCTCAGAGCATGCTACACCATCTTAATGGGATTCATGTCATTCATTCATACAGGAATCTCTTCTCGCATTTCATTCATGATAGGTATGAAGTTATCAAACCAGTTTCGCTGGTGGCAAATAGGGGGTTTTAAGATTATTTAACAAGACAGAGATGTCTCTGGCTAAAATTAAAGCCAAACATAAAATAAAAATGTTTATTGAATTAAGTATTAGTATATACCAGTTTCATTAGTTCATTGTGTGTTTTTATTTACTTATCTGATTTTCCATATAACTCATCGTTAGACTACGACGACTAAAATTCAAATCAGACAACTCGCTTCACATATAAACCTTTTTTTACAACGTTTATACAGTCGATAGTGCCAACTGATGGAGAAGAAAAAAAAAATAAAGCATGGTTTCTGAAACATTAATTGAAATACAATTCTTATGCACACTAAAAAATGTACTACCCAGCAAATATGTTATATTATTATAAAGCGGCTCACATTGGAACGTTGCAAAAGCCAGTGTTTATTTAGCAAGTAGCCTATATATTTGTGTCGTGCGAGTTATAGTGAGTGGCACGAGAGCAGGGCATGTTATGCGGCCAAGAGACTTTAAAGGTGGGACCAAATTGGCGCCCCTTAGATCTCCGTGATGAGGATAGCAGGGGAAAAAACAGCTCGAGCACCTGCGGCACCTTCACTCCTGCGCAGAGCCCGCCTTCGCATCCCCGCCACCAAAGAGGAAAAGGCTGTCCAGAGGACTGGGCTAGGGCCCCTGATCCCAGCCGGGAAAGTCATCCAACCAATGGAAGTCCAGGAGAGACTCCCGTGCACGTGCCCAGAGAGAGCTGGGAGGGGCCAGTCTTGGCTTGTGTCAGCGGGATAGGTTGTAGTTATGGAAGCATGCAGGACCACTTCCCCCGCATGCTCCATCCTGCCACTCTGCCGCCACCACTTTTCGCCAGCCCTGTGCCCGCATGCCAGGTGGGTACTCACACCAACCCTATAAGTGCACACCTTCACTCTTTTCCTCCCCGCCCCCTTAACCCTTTTCCTTCCCTGTTTTTCCAAAAAAAAAGTTTGTTATTAAAGTAATGTTAAAAATAAAATGTCAATTTCTCATCTCCACACGCAACTACGGTGGCCGAGATGTGCAAACCAAAATAACAAAACCGAAAACAAAACAACAAATTTAAAAACAAAATAACAAAATGAAAACAAAACAACAAAACTGAAAACAAAATACCAAATTAAAAATCAAAATAACAAAACCGAAAACAAAATAACAAAACCAAATAAAATAAAACAATCAGAAAACACAACGACATATCCATAAACAAAACACCAAATGAGAAAACACAACGACAATTCACTCAAACTGGAAAAGGTAGGTGTAGTTTGCAAATTAAATTCTTATTGTTGATTGGATGAGACATCTGTCACTCAAGACATACAAGAAGTACTATCAAGTGAAGTCAAGAAATAATTTTGAAAGCACATTTAACACAACTTGACCAAAGTGCAGTATAATTCTAAAATACTGAAATGAATCCTTAACTGAAAATACATCTACAGTAAATGTCCATGTGGCTGCAGTACTTCATATATACATACTATATTTTGAGTGACAGATGTCTCGTCCAATCAGCGGTGAGAATCAACAAGCCAAAAAAGGTAGGTGTGGTTTGCGAATGACATTCTTACCGCTGATTGGACGTGACATCTGCCACTAAAGATCAGCAATAAGAATGTCATTCGCAAACCACACATAGGCATGTTGATTCTCACCGCTGATTGGACAAGACATCGGTCACTCAAAATATACAGGAAGTACTGCAGCCACATGGACATTTAGATGTATTTTCATTTAAGGATTCATTTCAGTATTTTAGGATTATATATTACTTTGGTCAACTAAGTTGTGTTAAATCTGCTTTAAAAATTATTCTGACTTCCCTTGATAGTACTGCTTGTATGTCTTAAGTGACAGATGTCTCATCCAATCAGCAATAAGAATTTCATTCTCAAACTATACCTACCTTTTCCGGTTTGAGTGAATTGTTGTTGTGTTTTCTCATTTGGTATTTTGTTTCTGGATATGTTGTTGTGTTTTCTGATTTGTTATATTGTTTTCGGTTTTGTTATTTTGTTTTGCACTTCTCAGCCACCGTAGATAATAGTTTAATCTGAATGAGATCATACAAGAAAGGACGCTGATCTGATTAGATGTGCACTTACATGCTCTGAATAGGGACAGGAACCATTCGATTAAAATTGCAATACTATAAGTATTATGATTTTTTATAAATATCTTGATTTGATATTACATTGTTTCCCGATGTTGTAAAAATTTTTAACTTTTAAAAAAGTTTAACGTTTAATTAAATGTAACCCCGCCGTCCCCTATAACATTAGTTTTCACATTTAAAATCTCATCCACCAAAATTATTATTTCTAAACAAATTTAGCAAATAGTTCAGTGTGCGCCACCTGTAGGATCCTAAATGCCTTCAAAATCTCAAAACTCAAAAGCTTGACGGTGTGCACGCGCGACTACTAATGTGGGCGTGCGGGTCTTCTAACGTATGCTATTCTAATTTTGTCTAATTAGTGGCTTGTGGTGTTTTGAGACTGGTGTAAGCGTGTAATGACTGGGTTTGAGACTAATTTTGAGAAAACATCAGGTCGGAGGACATAACTGCATAAGTGCAAAGAAATGTAAATCAGCAAACAAAAGAATCATGATTTATAACTGAATTGATTTTTTTTCCATCTGTATTAATCAGAATAAAAGTTTTTGAAATGTGCAAAGTGATTCTCGGGCCGGATCGGGTCAGGCTGTTCTGATAGAGGAGTTTCCATGGTGCACCGTGGACACAATTCCATTTGCATATAGACATTTAGCTGACAGCCTTATTCAGAGCGACTTACATAAAGTGCTTTGAAGTTTTCATCATAGAATATATAAAGCAATTTAACATCATTCAATATATCCTTTTATGCTATTATTTCAATTATTAGCAGATAATTAGGGATTATTAGAGCAGCTAATGACTGCTCTGTAAGAATCTGTCTCCAGGTCCAATCTAATGAATGATTTCCGATTTCCGATTTCCGAAGTAAAAGAGCTGAAATCTCATATCTGAGGCATTTTAGGTCATGCAGTCACATCACAACTCTAACAGAGCGGACACAGAACACGTTATCATCACACAGTTAACCGAAAGGGAAACCCACCACCCAGACCAAAATAACTGTGGTTGGACCATCGGTCCATTCTTGTTGTCTTGTTGTCAATAAGTTTTTAGCTCCAGATGCCGGAAATTCCAAGCGTAAACCTAATACACGACTCCTTTCTCACCTTTCTCTTCAGCTTCTTGTTCCAGTTCCTCAGAGGCTGAAAGAGACAAATGTAAGCAGTTTGGTTAACTTGAAGAAATATGGCATGAGGACAATTTAACAGAGCATCAATCATCAACCATTAATGACGGTCTCAGCCTTGGGGATCTGTCCTGAGGTCAGTTAGGAATCACAGTCTCTATGTTACATCATGCACACTCACGGTGAGGGTCTCCATGTGTCACCATGAACTCCAGCAGCTTGTTCATGGCTCCCATGTAAAAGATGATACGCAGCTGAGTCATCCCCATGGTAATCAGACTCCACAGGAAGATGGGAGAAAACACGGAGCGACGGAAAGGAACTGAGGCTGGAACAGAAAAGGAGAAAGATGTAAAGAGTTTGCACTAACCAAGCTGAACATGGAGCCGGCTATCCATAAAAGTTTTGGTTATACAAATTTCTGTATTCAAATGTCAGATTTAGATTTTTTCTTTTCTTTTGTCTAATCCCGAGCACGTCGCATATCCGCAGCACTACCTGAGCCTTCTTTGGCTTAATTTGCATATTTGGCAGCTGTATGGTGTATGGAAATCAGCCCATAACAGTTTAACCAACTTCTGGTGCTTTTTTCTCGTTCTCGTTTTCGAGCGTTGGAGCCCGCCTTCAGTCTGTGTGCGTGGAGTTTGCATGTTCAGTCTGTGTGTGTGTGTGTTCCTGTACCCTGCAACAGCGTGTCCCCTGCCTTGTGCCTTAAGCTCCCTGGTCTAGGCCTCCAGCCCCCCTCGACCCCACGCAGGATAAAGAGTATAGAAAATAAATGAATGAATAGATTGGTATACGCGCCTGGAGCGAGAAAATTAAAGAATGAAAGGTAACAAATAAGGTTTGGAATTCAGACGTTATTAAAGGCTGGTTTAAGTACCAGATCTGGTTATTCAGACCCCCCCCCCAAGGATCTTATATACAGTCTAAAAAGGAGATGAGACAGACTTGTGTCTCAGTCTATGAAGGGCTTTGTTTAACTGCATGAACCGACATGACCTCTGATTTGGTGATCTTAATTGTACTGTACTTAAATCTTAATTGCTTTGAGATATTTTACTCAGACTGAATTTTTTCTTGTTTCAGTCTGTCTGGTCGTCTGTCTATCGCTGACCTAAAAACCACTACAGGGGGAAAAAAAAACAAACAAAAAAACTATGACCGAAGTCCTTGTTTGACTACGGCACTGTCATTTCTCAGTTCAGCTGAGCTACGCTGATGTGTGCGTGTGTGTGTGTGCATTCATGTGGGTGTGTGTTTGTGCTGATATAACATACGGATCGTGGCTTTTTCGGTCAGCTTGTCGCTTGAGTGACTGAGCGGATCTTGGTTTTTCTCTTCGGCTGAGGACAGAGTGTGGTTCTGAGAGTTCTCAGCCGAGCGTCTCTTGTTTCTGATGGTGTGAAACACAAATGAACCTCTGTAAATTGTATGAAATCAGACTAAATGTACTAGCGTTAAATACGTATCCAGGAACAGACTCACTATGATACTTGAATTCTGTTCTGAAGGGTTAATCATTGCTTACTTTGATATAATAATGTCTATCCACCGCATCCACGAGTTAAAATACCACAAACAAATACCACAAAAATGTTACATTAAATGACTTCAATTACACTGAAACATTTCAGCATATATATAATAAAATAAAACGTTTCAGACTGACAGCTCCTCCATCTCCTCGGGTGTCGGGAACGACTCCACCGGCCAATTCACTAAGCAGTTGACGAAGATCAGGACGGCGAGACCGGACCAAACCCACATGATCACGGTGAAGGACACACCAGCATCGTATATCAGCTATTGGGAGGAAGACAGAGACACAAAGAGAGATAGGGTTAGGATCAATCCTGAACATTTCCATCTCGTTGTTTAAACACCCGTCATTGATTTCCTTTTCTGATGCAACAGGTGTGAAGCTTTGCACTACACTACACTACACTACATGAAGCTCCACCAAATGCCTCGGGGCTCTCTCACTCATCATTCTCTTCTCCAGTGTGCAGTTTTTTACGCAGTGTTTATACCGTACCTATGAGAGCGCCACGTCCTTTTTTAATCCTCCACTTCCTCATTGCAGTGCTTTAGTATATTTGTCACGGGTAATACAGTAAAACCTCAAACTTAAGTTGTGTTCGTAACCAGTGACAGTGGTGAGATGTGCTTTAGGTGTGACAGAAGAGTTCAAAGTGGAGGTGGGTCTGCATCAAGGATCGGCTCTAAGCCCCTTTTTGTTTGCTCTGGTGATGGACAGGATGACAGATGAGGTTAGAAAGGAGTCTCCATGGACTATGATGTTTGCAGATGACATTGTGCTTTGTAGAGAGGTAGAGGTGGAGGTACATCTGGAAAGCAGAGGAATGAAGGTTAGCCGTAGCAAGACGGAATACATGTGTGTGAACCCAAGTGGAACGGTGAGGCTACAGGGAGCAGAGGTAAAAAAGGTGCAGGACTTTAAGTACTTTCCGGTTCAGAGCGACAGAGAGTGTGGTAAAGGAGGTGAAGAGGCGGGTACAGGCAGGTTGGAATGGATGGAGAAAAGTGTCAGGTGTGTTATGTGATAAAAAAGTATCAGTGAGAATGAAAGAAAAGGTGTACAAGACAGTGGTGAGACCAGCGATGCTCTACGGCTTAGAGACAGCGGCACTGAAGAAAAGACAGGAGGCAGAGCTAGAGGTAGCAGAGATGAAGATGTTGAGGTTCTCTTTGGGAGTGACAAGGATGGATAGGATCAAGAATGAGTTCATCAGAGGGACAACCCACGTTAGATGTTTTGCAGATAAAGTCAGAGAGGTCAGATTGAGGTGGTTTGGACATGTTCAGAGGAGAGACTAGGAATATATAGGAAGTAAAAGGATGCCGAGGTTGGAACTGCCAGGCAGAAGGTCTAGAGGAAGACCAAAGAGAAGATTTATGCATGAAGTTAGTTGGTGTGAGAGAAGAGGATGCAGAGATAAGGTTAGATGGAGGCAAATGATTCGCTGTGGCGAAGAAGAAGGAAACCCTTAATTATTTTTGTTCAGATGATTCTTCTCGGCAAAGCCTTGGACATCACTCCACTTCAAGCTAAATTCTTTTATCATGTGCGCGATCCACGACCACGGACTGAGCAAAACTGATGATGGGTGACGCAACGCATTCATGCCTTTGTTTAGCTGATAACGGAAGCTTGGGATGATGGTTTCAAATTTTAGGTGCATTTTTTGGTCGTGAACGATTTGTTCATACACAGGGGTGTCCGTGAATCGAGGTTCCATTGTACAGAGAAACGGATACAGGTTAAAAAACAGGGAGGGCATTAACATCAAGATCTGCAAATTATTTTACATGATCTCACTTTGCCTCTTCTTAACTGTCTCTAATATGTTACTGTAATGTTACTGGGAATTAATGCTCTGTTATAGACAAATCTCCAGTTTCTTCGTCAGTCTGCTTGTGTATCAAGTCAGACCTTTTCCTAATACCAGTGCCATATTCAATTCAATTCAATTCAATTCAGTTTTATTTGTATAGCGCTTTTCTCCATGGTCATTGTCGCAAAGCAGCTTTACAGATTCATAAGAAAATTATGGAAATGAGCATAAAATATGTGACAAAATATGTATAAATCAAAATGATCAGATTGTCCCTGATGAGTGAGCCGAGGGCGACGGTGGCAATTGATATATCTGATGCCATATCTGAACATGATGCCCTGCCAATATGCAGCCCAGTATTGACCACGCCTTGAAACAGATCACTTTGAGGTGAAAATGTGTCAATTTGGTGTAAATTATGAAAGTGCACTTTCTGTCAGACCACTGGTGCGACAGATCATCAATCAGGCTTTGACTGGAGCAACGTAAAACATTCAGATGCTTGGTTTTGAACCGCTCTATTGCAGGTTTAGCGACATGCTTGGAGTCAGTGCCCTTCAGTTCCAAAAGTCCAAAGTCCACCTCTGAATGGCTCAAAACAAAACAAAACAAAACAAAAAAGTAAGTTTCAGTTTTGGAGTGGACTAGTCAAGGTCCGGACTGATTGAGATTACCTTAAACAGGCCGCTCATGCCTGAAAACCGTCAAATGTGGTTAAATTAAAACAATTCTGGGAAGAAGAGCGGGCCAAAATTTCTCCACAGCGATGTGAAAGACTCATTGCCAGCTACTGCAGACGCTGGATTGCAGTCGTTGCTGCCAAGACTGGCACAACCAGTCTATTAGATTGGGGTTATTAGATTTAAGTAATTTAGGCGATTACTTCTTCACATAGGGCCAGGTTGGTTTGGACAGCTTTTCCTTTAATAAATGAAATCATTAATTAAAATGATTAAAACCTGAATTTTGTTTTTACTCAGGTTATCTTTGTGTAACGTTAAAATTTGTTTCATGATCTGATTCATTTAAGTGCGACAAATATGTAAAAAAATATGTTTTTTTTGGGAGGGGGCAAATACATTTCCACGGCACAGTATGCCTATCCTGTGAGTAGCTTATTCCATTCCAATTTTTTATCATCTCCAGATTCCTCCAGAGTTATCCCTGGTCTGAAGGTTATTGCCCTTAAACATGTGCTTTAGTGTTCGCTAATAACCTACATTACGCAGATTTACGCAGTTGTACCTTACAACGTGGCTATGTACAATGTATACACATATGAAGGTGAAAGGAAAGAAAAAGGATGGTATTTTTACTGGAAGGCCACTTTAATAGGAACAATCTTCAGGATCTTTTCCTGCTACTGGAGCAGAATACACTAAATATTTGGTTGTATTGTGCCCTGGAGAGAATCGAGGTTAGGTTAAACGTAGAGTAAAAAAAAAAAAAACGACTTGAGATAAAAAACCCATACCTTAACTCCGGGGAAGGTGACGGCAGATGATGCGTAAGAGCCGATCATCAGTGACATCACGGTGGAGCTCAGGCTCCCGAACATGTTGGGCAGCTACAGTGGAGAGGACAGAGCACGCAGAAAACTTTCAGAATGAAAAATAGAAACAACTGAAAAAATTGTAACTTTGTGTTTTCTTTTCTTGGAGATCTCACAAGACCGTGTGTGTGTGTGTGTGTGTGTGTGGTGTCATTGCATTACTGTGAAAACCACAGTGGTGTAAGAAAGCTACAGGAATCTGGGCCAAAGAACGACATGAGGACAAATTAGTTGCACGAAAGTGTGAACATACAGGATATCCTCGCTCCCTGGGGCCAAAGCCAGAATGATAGAGAGAGAGAGAGATAGAGACAGAGACAGAGAAAGACAGAGACGGAGATTGTTTCCTTCTGTCAATTACTCCGACATGTGACGTTCTCCCACAGGCGCAGAATTTCACACAAACAGAACTCATTTTCATGCTTCATTCTTGTAAGGCATCTGTTTGACCATGTGACACTAGCCTGTTCTCTATTTACCGTGCACACACACACACACACACACACACGCCCCAATGTTTGCTTTCATGTGTGTTTCGCTATGTGAGACCATTAAGTTTAACTAGCCGGCATACCAAGGTATTTACCAGCAGCTTGTCAAGTGTTTGTCCTCGGGTCAGTCGGTCCTCCAGGACGTGACTGAGAAAATAGTTAACTGTGTGTCTTAGAACTCGAACTCTATAGATGTAATTTGATTTTTTTAATAAACAAAAACAGCAAGCTGTGCAACCTATATTAAAAATTGTGATGATGATGATTTAAAAAAATATATAATTAATC
The DNA here is from genome assembly GCA_028565275.1 of Leiocassis micropogon. NCBI lineage: Eukaryota > Metazoa > Chordata > Actinopteri > Siluriformes > Bagridae > Leiocassis > Leiocassis micropogon. The sequence goes on from JAOVVA010000001.1 coordinate 28,133,169, forward strand.
GCATCAGCACTGATCTGAAAAGCAGCAGAGACCTGGGACGCCTGTGTGAAAATAGCCAGCTGGCTTGGAATTGCGTTTTTCTCCTCTGGAACAAGATCTGACACACACACACACACACACACACTATAAAGTTCACAGAGGGCATTTCCTGCCTTGACACAAAAGAAATTTCCTATTATATGCTTCAAGTACAATACTAAAATACAAATAAAATAAAAAAAGAATAAAAAAGAAAGAGAGAGAGAGAGAGAGAGAGAGACTGAGACATAGAGAGACAGCAAGTCTCAGGTCGTAACCTTCAATTGCTAAACAGCTTGGTGTGATTCTATACATGCTGGTACTAAAACCCGCATAGCACGAGAGAGGAAAAAGAGAGAGAGCGAGAGAGAAAGAGAGAGAGAGAGAGACAGGAGTGTTCTGAGTTGTGTGTTTCTAAGAAAAGCAGGACACAGCGTCACGCGATCAAAAGGCCCGACTGTGTTCAGAGCACCTCGGCCAGGATATTTTCCAGTGCATGTTTGGGAATGTGTAAGTGTTTACACGTCTGGACTGTACAAAATGTGTGTGTGTGCATGGAAACTATTGGCACTTGGTACATCGGTCATTCTCTCACACACAAGCTGGTGTGTGCGTTTAACAGTCTTAATATAAAGTATTAAAGCATTTTTACTGAGGATGTGGATGAATGCAGATGAAATCTGTAGTGTGTGTGTGTGTGTGTGTGTGTGTGTAGTCTGTATGGCATTAAAGTGCGGTGGGTGTGTGTTTGTGTGTGTGGGGGGTGTTTTGTGTCCTTGTCTGTTTTAGGTAAAGGAGAGAGGGTGGTGAGTTTGAAGAAGGTGTGACACAAACCGGAGTGTGTGACTGGTGGACGCAATTAGGGTGTGCATGTGCTACCTCACACCCAACGTCACACACTTTAACTGGAAATCATAACTAGCGTGGCTAAAACACCACATGCTTAGCTACATATAATTCCACAACAACAACAAAACCAAAAAATGAAAGAAAAAAAAAATCCCTGGCCCTCTCTCTTACTTTCTGTGTGTGTGTGTGTGTGTGTGTGTTTGTTTGTATTTGTGTGTCGTCCCATTTTTTGTTTTCTCACCGTGAGAGACGTGAAGGTCAAACAGATTCCTCCAAACCCGTTGAACGACAGAGCGACAAAGATGAGGGCAGAGAGGACTGGAAGCAGAAATAAAGACACGGAATGATGAGAAATCACATCGAAGGATCTCGTGGTGAACGTATTCTGTATCTGGGACAGCATAAAGTAAAACTAAAGTCATGAAAAGCCAATTGGATTTCCTGACACCATCCTGTTAGTCCCGAAAAACACATCCTGAAGTGTTTTATTCCCGGGGGTAGCTCAGTGGTTAAGCCATTGGACGAAGGTTTCAGGTTCAAATCCCATGACCACCTGTTGGGCTCTTGAGCAGGGCCCTTAAACCACAACTGCTCAGATGTATAATGAGATGAAAACGTATGTCGCTCTGGATACGCCAAATGCCTACATGCACTGAGTTTTAGTACGAGTGCCAGGCACTGGATTGGCATCAGTTTGAATTTGGCACATTTTCCAATCAGACCTGCTGAGTCACATTTGCAATTAAGTGATTTGGTGGACGCACCTTATCCAAAGTGACGTTCGCATGCTCCCGACCTTTTTCGCTAGCGCATACCGAAGCTGTCCTGAATTGAAATTCCTGTCGGCCCTTGTCGCATGTCTTTGTAACATCACATGCCCAAATCACACTTGAATTGATTATGCATGAGCTATGAAATGTGAAAACACCCACAGTAACGACTCAGCTAGGACTCAAGAACTATCTAAGAACCGCCGTAATTTACCTACTAACTGCTTCTGAGGATCTTACAATTCGCTAGTAACTCTCAAGACTTCTTTATGATTAGCTCATTTCTTTCGTTGCCTTGTATCCAAGTGTTTTCCCAACTTTCCTCCTATCCCTCCCAAGCAGCCCTGGGAAAGTCTAATCACATTTAATCCATATCAGCGAGGTGTGATTTCAAGAACATATAATTTTATGTTAGCACTTGGTGATTGTAAAATCACTAAAACCAGATCTGCTTGGGAAAATGAACCGGGATTGCAGGTGAGGGATGAATGTTGGGTCCATTATTCCAAAATAAGGCTAGCTAAAATATTTCCTGATAATTTGAGGATAGATGTGACAGGTGCCACGCCTCTCCCTGTAATTTAAGTCGTATGTTCTTTTTGTGCCCAAACTTGCACAACTTTCGGACCGGTTTTTCTTGTTCTTCTCTCATGTCCACTATACTTGGGGTACAGTTGAAGTCATGTCCATTAACTGCTATATTTGCCATTACAGATGATTATCAGTTCCATTGAGTTCTGCACATAAAGATGTTATCGCCTCCTCATCTTTGTTGGCCAGACGTACTGTACAATACTTTTACATTGGAAATCCGTTAAGTGTCCCTCAATCTCTCAGTGGATTAAAGATTTATTATTTATAATACACGCTGAGACGTTCTACTAATATGTTCTTTCACAAACGGCAAACATTCATTGCTTATTATGCAAATTTACAGGTACTGCCTGAATGATTATTTAAACTGGGTCATGCATCGGAGTGTATGTACTGTATGACCAATCTAATTCACACAGATTCGTTTGAGCTGAAGGATGCAGGTGTGTGTGTGTGCAGGTTTTAGTGTATTTTTTAGTGTATGTTTGGGGTGGGTAGTTTTTTTTTTCTTCTCATTTGATCTATAATAATAATAATAATAATAATAATAATACATTTAATTCTTTTTTTTAATATGTTTGTGTATAACTTGTATAATATGTTCGTGTATAAATTGTTCAATAAAAATTTTTTTTTTAAAAAGAGACTTCTGTATGATTTTTCAAGACGCGCTATGATTTCCCCGATTCAGTCATGCACCATGCACAAAAAGTCGACATGTTTTTCGACGGGGTGTCAGCTCGGCCTTTAACGGCAACCTGGTTACCTGTGTTTTGGATGACTGTGACTACAGAGACTATAAACCGGCAGTGCACTTCTGTAATAAACCATCGGACCATAACTATCGGAGATAACTACTTTTTAGTAGTTTACTGCACAGGGTTGAATTTCACCTTTTGAAAAATGTTCTGGGAGAAAGAGTATAGCATAAAAACAAGTTAAATAACAAACTGCTGATGTATATACAGTATTTTACTCTGTGTGTGCGCATGATGCTAACTGACACAGCACAGATGCTCTGCATGAATGTATGTATGTATACCGCCTATTGTGTTATAGCACGTCTCCATGACAACCACTGCATTTCCCTTAATTAGGCGTTAAGTATCAGTTTGGTCGCTGTTACTGATAATCACATTAGCACTTCATTACTGCCCAAAATGACACACGCATAACAAATACAAAAATTTTTTAACTCTTTGTGTAATTAGTATGTGTGTGTTTGTCCTGTCTTGGACTCACCTTGAGGCTGATATGCTGACACAGACATCATCGCACAGGAGAGAGCAAAGCATGCGCTGAGAGAGAAAAAGATCGAGAGTGAATTTAATGTGTCCAGACTAGGGCAATTAAGCAGATTAAGCAGAAAGGGAAGATGAATGATTCAGTATACGTTTGTGTATTATACAGTATGTGATTACGTGCGTACCTCCCGGTGAGCCGAAGCGGTCTGGGCCCGTATCGGTCCATGAGGATGCCGAGAGGCAGCGTGGCAGCACTGAGCAGGAAGGAGCCGATGGTGAAGCCCAGGTTGAGCATCTCCTCCTGCTCTACACAGCTCAGCCAAACCTCGTGAGGCTCAGTACTGACGTTAGCCACCGCCGTCTCATTTTCTAGCGAGGCAGGAGAGACGAACGAGAACTGATCAGCGTATGGTTTATTCATGGTTTCGCGGTCAGCACGGGCTCTTGTGTCACGACCCTGACTGGCCGTGTCTGAGTGTGTTTTTCCATCCTGTCTAGGGCAGCTTACCTGCGCAGAGGTGCGAGTAAAAGCCCTCGTTCTTCAGCATGATGAGCAGAGACCCCCATCCCAGCAGCACGGCCGAAAATCCTAGATTTTCCACCACCGCTGTGCCGGCCATCCACCATCGCCTGCGGAACGCCTGTCGCGGTGAGGGCGCCAGGCATCTGTCAAACAAAATCCAGAAACGTTTAGAGCGAGGGTCATCGACTTACTGCACATGTTAGTAGGCACTTTGTTCAGAATATTGATGCTTAAACTGTAACATATAACATTTTATACCAAAGAGCTGTAACGTGTAAAATCCATTCGGTGCTAGAACACAATTTTTTTTTTTGTAGATTTATAGAACAGCCTGCAACAATGCCATGCAAAATATTAAATAAGGTCCATACAAAGGGGCTATTTCTCTAATTCAAGCAAATTTGACATGGTTTCTGGACCAGAAATTAGACCCACCCCTTCCGAAAGGATGATCGGAAAACTCAGATCCGCCTCTTTTTAGGAGTTAAGTCAGCTGACAAAAAGGGAAAACTTTTATTTAAACTTCTGCTTATAGCTAATAGTGGAAAAAAAATAGAAACACTGTATATGCATGTCCTTTGGTTGTTGTAAATCTTTTTGTTCCCATGACAACAACCTTAAAAAAAGGCTAGCTGGTGTCCTGCACTAACACAGGAACCTTGTTGGTGAAAATATTTTTGGAACAAAAAAAAAGAAGTATGCTTGTGCAGCTCAGCTATCGATTTTCAATCTCGATGTGGCTTTGATAGAGAGGCGGAAAGGAGCGTCTGAAATGAGAAAAACGAGAATCTGAGCAACTGGATAATTGTCTGAAATAAAATCCCTCAGAGGCGCCGTTTTCTTTCACAAACCGTAAAAAAGCAGCTCAAAAGGAGACCGAAATGACCGCACACCTGTTGTTACCCAGAAGGTCAGAAATAGCTCTAGGGTCTAACAGTTAGTGTATTTACACTTTAACTACAACAATCTAATTACTGCACCAACTCTGATTTTGCAATAATTTACCTGCATTTACATTTACCCGACTAATGCTAAAGGGCATAATCTAAATGAATCAGATTTATTTCTAGCAAAAATATTATGTTATTTAACAGGATGTGAGACAGTAACATTAAGATTTTAAAACGCATAGCTTCTAAATATTGACTTTTTTTTATCGTAATATCTTGTAAACAGTGTGTTTTTATAAACAAGACAATTTTATTTTTCACAAATAAATTCTATAAATTAAATAATGTTGGATTCAGACTGATTTGTGATACTTATTAATTTGCAATACAATCGGCACCTAAGTATTGTGATAATATTATATCGGGTAATCCCTGTTGATTTCCATTCCAGCAGATTATCACTATAAACCTGGATCACATCCAAAAAAAATCAACCAAAAAAAAAAAACACCCCCATCACACAATGATCACTTGAATAATCTGATAAAGTCTGAAGTAATGATTTTTCCCTCATGCACACAGGAACACACCGAGTTATTTGTGTGCTATATTTGGAGCACTAACAAGTTAACATCAGTCCACGTGCTCGATGTGACCTTTTTCCGTTTGTGTTGTACACAAATAGTGAACGAGGTCATTTCAGTCCTTTCGGCTACTCGCTGCAGAGGGGCTCGTTGCTCAGTTCCACCTGTAATGCCGTCATAAACCTTCGCATGGAAACAGAGCAGCGTGACCAGGCATAGCCAGCAGGTCAGTGAATGTTTCATGGCAGAGCTGATTCGCTGTCATGCTGGCGGGATTAACATGCTCCCTTTATTCGCTGATATAAAAAACGTGTGCACTTTATTTTACTTTCCGCCATGAATTGCAGGCATGACAAAACAGAGAGGTGAGACTGAGCTGGCAGTGAACAGGACAAAGGTGGGGTTGGGGGTAAAAGAGAAAAGGAAAGGAAGGAAAAAAGCTTTTCTTTTCCCTTCAACCGAGGCCAAGTGTTAAGTGTGTAGGTCACTCATACAGTGTGGGCTTCTTTGTGTTTAATGTGATTAGACACAGCCCACTTGGTAGCTTTGTCCTCAGCCTCGTGGCTCATCCAGGGATTTCCATTGTAAGTCACACTGCCTATTGGCACACATTCTAGAACACACACATTTAATTTCTACTCAATTTCACATTTAGGGGTCCCGCTGAATCGAGGGTGAAATAAACTGTGCGCAGGGTTCCTCTGTACAAGGGTAACTTTTTTTGCTACATACATCTGAAACGTGCAAAAATCTTTTCAAATGTGTGGACACACAACTGCCCAGTCGATGTTACCGACATCACGACATCACCAATAGCACTTGTGTTGCAAAACACGGCACCAGTCCAATACTATCACGTGACCAAGGTTTCATCATCCCATCTGTCACTTATTTCAAGCCTTTATGTCAAATATTTACACAATTAACACTATAATTTGTCGTACAATTGACAAGTCACACTGTACAGAGTGTTCAGATGGTTTTATTATGTTTGTTTTCATTTCACACAAGTTTAAAGGAACTTAATATCACTGAGATTGCACTATAAATTGAGACATGGATAAAAGTCTTGGCCAACAAATTCTGATCCAAGTTCCATTACCATAAAATACAGGTACAGGTGAAGAGAAAAAAAAAACACGTCTTATACGAATTAGTGCTGAATTAACCTCCCACAGTGCTGAAGTAATCCCTGTGGTGTTTATATTAGGGATGGGAATCCCCAGGGATCACCCCATACCATATTTTCAAAATATTTGGGTGCTGTTTCAATTTGCGTCATGATTCTATATAATTTTTATCCACATTTTGTTAAAATTCTAAACAAACTTAGCAAATTATTTGCTCTGATGTCATTGGATGCTGTGCTACCTGTGTGAATAATTTAACAATTTACCTGTAGGATTATAAAACAAACTGCAACAAATGTAAGCGTATAAATTATAAAGTTTAAAAAAAAAAAACGATTTTGGCGTCAGTTTGGCGATACCAGAATTGAGACAAAAGAATCGCTTACATATCTGAATCGATTTTTCTCCCAATCTCTAGTTTCTATAGGTCCAGCTGGACTCAAATGAACCTGCGGGAAATCAACATGGGAATTTCCTGTATTTATGTCTAACACATGAACTTTAATTATAAAGTTGCAAGAAAAAAAAAGGCATTTCAATTTCTAAGGAATAACCACTAATAACCACTGTGTCCTAAAAGGGTAATAACACTTATTTATACAAATAACTGTTAGGAGAAAAATCATACAGTGGTATAAAAGTGTCATTGCATGGTCACTTTGATAAAACTTGGGAATGGATTACATTTTATGCACACAAATTAATAAAAAAAAAACTTGTAGGAACGAACTGTATCATGCACTCGTGTTAGCATTTCAAGAGTGCGATGAAGATAAACGGAGCCTTAATATAGTTTGCTCCATAAAAAAGTTACCTTCCTAACTTTCTGGGTAGTACGTCCTGAATTGTGCCACAATCCCATACATTTAAAGACAAACATATCATAAGTGTAGTGCTGTTAAGTTCAACGTTATGATATGATACCACAATTTACTAAATCACAATGCACTTTTCCAAACGTAGCGTACCGTACTGTAGGTTAAAATCTTTTTACCCTTTTTCTGGGTATAAACTGAGATATATCATTGAAAAGATAAAAAGGTACTCGAAATGTCACCTGATACGTATGGCCATAGTACGATACGCATTGTTTATCATTAAAGATTTCCTCAGGTACTGTGACAGGATATCTTCAGCCCCGTCGGCCAGCTTTAGGTGACTTTTCAGTAAAGTTTAAACAACTTGTTTTAGAAATTTCCACTTGTATTCAAAATCTAATCTATTTTTTCCGTTCTTAAGGCTGTGATAGTATGAATATTAGGCACATAAAAGGAAAAGGGTGTATTAAATAAACACTTGAAGCCTTGAAGCAGTGTTTAAACAACCGAACAGTCTGTGTGTGTTTGTGTGTGTGTGTGTGTGTTTGTGTGTTTTCAGAACCAAGCTGCTTCAAGTCAAATGGTCAGGACCCTGCTTTCCCACAAAGACTAAAAGGTTTTCCTCAGGAGACCTTAAGGCGATGACTTTTTTTTTTTTTTTACTTTTTTTTTGTGAGTTGTTAGACCAAACACCTACACACACACACACACACAGAGAGAGAGAGAGAGAGCGCGCGCGCGAGAGAGAGGTTCTATCACTGAGGTAAATTTCTCTCACTGAGGCGCCATGTGTGTTCCTTGTTTCGGCTTTTGTTTCCCATACACACACGCACACACACACACACACACACACAAAGTCAACCAAAGTCGAAATAGACGACACATCCCTGTTTCCAACTTAACCAAAAGAGTAAAATGTGGTTTAGACATGAGACGAAAGTTAGTTACAAAGTTAAATGAGATAGTTTTAGCAGAAGAAGCCACGGCAAACATGAGTTAGTTTAGTGCCACGTGTGTATTGTAACTGCAGCACACACCCGCCTTTAGTCTAATCGGTAGTTTTCGTAACAGTTGTAAAGCCATGTGTGAGTCTTTACTTCAAAGGTTAGCAAGCGCGAGCTTTTCAACTTACTTCATTGTCGGTTTTTTTTTTTGTTGTTTTTTTGGCAGCTGCACGTGCGTCTCTCTTCCTGTTCGCGTCAACGGCTGAAATCACCAAACTCGATATTAATAACGGCGTAGTAAAGCCTTAAAAATGCTGTTATCTATACCTCACTTACTGGCAATGAGTTAACACTAACCAGCTAGCACAGAATGTGTTTTAAAGCCTCTCTCGCCGCCACTAAACTTCTAAAAAAAAAAAAAAAAATGAATGACAACTTGTAGTGGCCAAATTTTTTTGGGTGCCCTAACTCCCACTCCCACTGTCCCGCCCTGTCGTACGTCGACTCTCTCTCTCTCTCTCTCACTCCCTCTTTCTCTCTCTCTCTGTCTTTCGCGCTCTGACTCTTCAACTGCTATTCTCTCATAAGCATATGAAAGCTGAAGTTGCCCCAGGCATTCCAACCCATTCAGTAGAGACAGTAGCGCTCATTGAAAAAGAATCCGATCGTAAAAAAAAAAAAAAAAAGCGAAAGATCAAAAGAATCAAAATGCCTCACCGCTCCTGTTCCAGGAATATTTTTCAAAAAGTGATTAATATTTCAACATTTGTAAATTAACGGCAGAATTTCAGCTCAAGTAAAATACAACAGCGAAAAATGGTCTATTTAGTTAAGATTTGTCATAATATAAATATGATTAATAAATAAATAAATCTTTTATTTTCATTGTAACATAAAGCTGAGTTAGAGCTACCAACCCAAAGTTGATTATTATGATAATGATTATTATTATTTGTTATAAGTTTTGGTTGTATAAAAAAAAATCGTCACTAAATAATAAAAAACACTTTTACAGATTGATATGATGTTCATTTTACTAATATAAATGATTTTACATTAGTAAAATGAACATCATATCAATCTGTAAAAGTGTTTTTTATTATTTTAGTGGTTGCCAGGCTCAATTCCTGTCTCTGTGTGCATGATCTCCCCGTGCTTGGTGGGTTTCCCCCGGGTACTCCGGTTTCCTCCCACAGTCCAAAGACATACAGATTAGGCTAATTGGCGGCCCCAATAATTGCCCATAGTGCGTAAAAGAGTTTGTGTATTTGTGTGCCCTGCAATGGATTGGCACCCTGTCCAGGGTGTACCCCGCCTCGTGGCCGTAACTCTCCTGGGATAGGCTCCAAGCTCCCTGTGACCCTGAATACAGGATAAAGCGGCATAGACGATGAGTGAGTGAGTTAGTGAGTGAGTATCACACCACACATTCATGGATCCTATTACAGCACACGTTCAGCACACGTTCATGGAGTGTTCAAATCAAACCTGAAATTTCTTGTGAATGAAGGCATAAAACCATTTAACATTTAAAGAAGCCTTTAAGCACAGTACGGTGATGAGACTCTTAGCCACAGTAAAACATTTGAATGGCTCAAATGTTTTAAAGAAGGCCGTACATCCGTAAATGACTATCCGGGCTAAGGTGACTGAGCTCATTGCTCCATTCCCGTCAACATTCAGCAAGGAGAAGCCTGAGCCTTGAAAGGCCATGGATAACTTGCAGCCAACTTGAAGAAGAGACACATCTATCTGTGGGAACAGTGCACGCAATCATCCACCAACACCACTAGCACACATTACAGGAACTCAAATTAAAATTCAAAGTTTACATACACATACACAGTCATACGCAGTGCTCAGATGACCGCCCGTGACCGTAAAATAAAAAACTATTATTAGGAAATAAATATGAAAAAGAAAATAAAAGTAAATTTAACTAAGAGAGAATAAAATATTTGTACAATACAATATACAATACAATATACAATATATGAAAAATATAAGAAAAATAAGAAAAAACCTAGCTGTACAATATAGAAAATATAGAATTATGGAATTTTTGTATGGGAATGAAGTTGTATATAAATAGAAATGTCCAGGGGGTGTGCAAATATGCCTGAAAGAATTTAAAGTGAATTCATTGTGCATCAGGTATGTCCATGAATGTGCAGGTGTGCAGTGACCACTAGTGTCAATGGATGTCCAGAATGTCCAGAGTGGAAGTAAGTGGAAGTGGAACTTGACTGGAAGTTATTGCCACATCCCCCATACAGTCCTGACCTCACTCCAAGACATTTGCACATGTCTGGGCCATTAAAGGAGTTTCTGGGAGGCCAGCTTTTCAGACGTAAAGCAAGCAGTCCGATTATGGCTCCATGAGAAATCTTGGTACCTTGATGATATTCAAGCACTGGTGAAACACTGGGATACGTGCACTAGTATAGGTGGTGATTATATGGAGAAATAAAAGAAGTTTTTACTTTTCTAACCGTGTTTCTGGTATTCTGCACAATGAAAAGTTTGACTTGAACGGCAATGCAAAATTCCAATAACAGCGTTAACTAGCCTTCATTAGTATCAACCATATTCAATTCTATTCAATTCAATTTTATTTGTATAGCACTTTTAATAATTGTCATTGTCGCAAAGCAGCTTTACACAATCAAAAGAATTATTTAAGTTTGTATAGAATGTAAATGTGTATGAATCAAAATGGTCAGATAGTCCCTGATGAGCAAGCCGAGGGCGACAGTGGCAAGGAAAAACTCCCTG
>JAOVVA010000001.1:28144407-28155087 GCA_028565275.1 Leiocassis micropogon
ATTTAAGTGTGACAAACATGCAAAAGAATAAGAAATCAGGAAGGGGGCAAATAGTTTTTCACACCACTGTATATAAACCCCTTATAAACCCCTATAGCACCCACCCCGCCCCTCCCTGACTCCAAGCCAGCTTTACATGTATAAGAAAGGCTTATAAGGTAAAATCAGTCAGAAACGAAAAAAAGAACATCGAGTTTTTTGGTTCTGCGTGCAAAAAAAAAAAAAAAGGGAGAAGAAAACAAACAAACAAACAATTAAATAAGAAGGAAATCAAACTATAAATGTATATGAAAAAAGTGAAGGATGGGCCCCCACACCTGTTGAAATTTCATGTCTGAATAACGAATAGAGTAGTGAATCTTCTCCAGGGACAAACAGGATATAAAAATAAAATAATAATTAAATAATTATTACATAATCCAAAGTATGTCAAACAAGAAGGCTATTCATTAATTTTAAATAATTGAATTACAGGCACACACACACACACACACACACACACACACATACTGTACAGTTCTGAGCAGTGACTGCACTGTAAGTAATAAAAAATTATCATAACAAGCATGTGAAGAATTGATAACATCTATTGACAACAACTAATATCAATTGATAACACTTGGATGTCTGACCCTTAGAGGTTGTGATTTAATATTTACAAATCAAAAACCTGATTGCCTCAAAGATTTCTATAAAAAGTTTACAGAATTAGATTTGTTTGCTGAATTAGTTAAGCTTTCCTTATGTACCTCATTTCACAGCAATAAATATAAGTGTTATTAACTCTTTTCAGGCATCCTAAATATTTAAGTAATGTTTGTAGAAAAACATCAAAGGCAGTTTAAAGACTAAGCATTTACAGTAAATACAGTTTTAAGTACAATTCAACAGTTCATAGCATATTCAGCACACAATATATACTTTACATTTAGTCAAAGTGTTATAAATATATAGTTTAGATATATTATGTATTTTTAATAAACAGAACATTTTGTATTATTCTGCAACAATTTTAAGCTCACACAATTTAGTAAATGTATTTTTATTCTTCTTGTATACATTATAAGGCTCACCCTTCTTAAGCATATCTTTATAGCTAAAACATTTTTCAATGTGTTTTATTAACTAAAATATGGTTACTGGCATTTTTATAATTATGATACAATGACTGACTGATTGTTTTAAAATATATTTTTATTATACACTTTTCAATATTTACTGATAAAAGATTTTGCTTGGTCTGAAGGTAAAATATAAATGTTTGAGGTGGTGTACACAGCGTAAAAAACAGAGTAGTAAAATAAAAGAAAAAATATATATAAATTGGACAGTGCCATGTTCAAACCCCAGCTCTGCCAAGTTGCCACTGTTGGGTCCTTGAGTAAGGCCCTTAACCCCTTAACTGCTCAGATGTGTAATAAGTTAAAAATGTCAGTTGCTCTGGATGCAAAATGCCATAAAAATGAATTGTTCATTTATTAAGAGTACATTTATTTCATTAATTATTTCATTAATAAGGCGATGTCTAGAAATTTTAAATTCGTTCTTTTGCCACACTTACACTCACATTTCAGGAAATACCAGAATGCAAGATATGTCAAACTACAGTTTGATGAGTAGTCAGATTAGAGCTGTATATTTTTTTCCATTGCATTGACTGTTTCTGTGGAAGTAATTATGTTACCTCCAAAATAACATGACTGGTTGTTTCGAGTCATCAAACTACTGTCTTGACAGTTCGGCTGATTTGCTGGTTAGTGCGCGCTTGTGAATTTATTTTTAAATTCAGGATTAAAATGTATTTTTAATTTTATCATTTTTGTGAAGCTGCTTTTGGAGTTTAAAATGCAATCACTGATTGAGCTTTATGCTTTTAACTGCTAGATGTTGTGTAACAAACATTTCATACTACTTTACATTTCTTAGATAAACTGCCTTAAAAAGACAATGCTGGAGAAAGAGGTGTGTTAACGTTACACCTACAGAATATTTTTTTTACATGTCACACACATTTTCTTCTGACATGCTTCATGCTTCATTTCCAGTTTCCCTTGTTCTTGTGATTTGGTTTTTAGCAGGACTGTAATTTTCCTGACAGCTTAAAATAGGCGGGTCACAACTTGATAATGTCTGTGCTACACATTTAGGAACCATGTTCAGTCACAGCCCTGCTTTCAAATTCTGTCTCATTGATCACAAAGACAATTCTGACGAATATAATAAAGTTTATGATATTCACAAATAACCTATTAATCATCAATTTACAAATCAAGTAATTTTTATGAATTAATTTAGCTTTTTTTTTTCAATTGAATGTGAAACTTCACTCACTTTAACCTCATTTTAATTAGTTTACCTATTAGAAATAGTCTTTGAGTGCATAAACAGAAATGTAGGCATGTTGTTATGTCCATATATGGAAATAAGTGCAGCTCTGAGTTATATATATATGTGTGTGTGTCTCTTTAAGACTATATAAGGAACTATCCTTAGTCCATATAAGGAGATATAAAGGCAGTCATTGCCTTTCACACATTTACAGTTATTTCCACAGAACTTGTTAGCTGCTAGCTAACCTGTCAGGACTCCTCAGCGGAATTTGTTATATTTGCCTTATATCATATTCCTTATATGACTTAAAAGTGCTTATAATACTAACTGAAAACATTAAACATAGAGCTAACTTAACATACAATGAATTAACAGATAGCTAACACAAGCCAAACTGACAGGAATTCTGAAAGGATTTCATTATTGTCCATAATTTTTTACTTTTTGAGCTAAACAATTAGCTAACATTAGCTGACCTGACAGAACTCATGTGAGGATAAATATAATATCATTAAAAATCATTTTTACTTCTAACACTAGCCAGCTAGCTAACATGAGACAGAATTTCTGACTGAGAAACCCAAGTGAACTCTTCAACTACATATCATGAAGCACTATAACGATACTATAATGATTTATAGGTAGATTTATACAGTAAGTTGTATTTAAAAATGTTTACTTATTACATTAACTAGATGCGTCAGACCCCAAAATGGGAATCTAAAACTTCCGACCTTAAGTAGAAATTAACATCCACACTTGAACTCCTTTTGGCCGAGATGGAGTTATTGTGGTTCTGTTTAAATACTATGATTTACATACTTTTCAATGTAAGTGTGATTGCAAGGCCAGGTGTAAGAATTTTATGACCATAATGATTGGGGCATCTGCTGTAATCTTTTGTCCTGAAATTCCTTTCACCTACTCAAAAACATTTTAAACATAAGTACGGTGTAAGCATAAAGTATTCTCTGATTTCAAACATATATTACACAAACCTATGCTAGTTACAAGCATATAGTTTGTTGCTAAATACAAGTCATTGGTTTGTGTTTTATATAAAACACAAATCAGTGTTGTTTTGTTATTTGTGAACTGTTAGCATCTTTAAATTAAACAACCTTTAATACTCTTAGCATCTGGAAGATCTCACCCAGTTTAATTTCTAAACCTTTGTTGAACTGTTACTGCAGATTCGATTTATTAATACCACAAAACACATCTTGTTTTGGAGTCAATGTATGGATGCATAGATGTGATATTGATGACAGCAGCGCCACCTGAAATCTTCTAATTGATTTATATATTTAAGTTTTTTTCTGTTTACCATAGTTTTTAAGATGTAATCAGTGAAAATAATGACAATAAGAGCATTTGCACTTTGTGATGAGAACTCATAGGATTGGGACTAAACAGCTAGTGGCCATTTGATAATGAGACTAATCAGAAAAAAAAAAGCTGGTTACTAGGATTTCAGAGCAAAGTAAGAAGGTTATGTGGTCTAATGTGGCTAGACCATATGAGAGGTAAACAATGCGTCCATCATGCCTAGTGCCTACCAAACAAGCCTCTGGAGGCCGTGTTATGATCGGTGGTTGCTTCAGTTAGTCAGGTCTAGATTCAGCAAACTTGTAGTAAATGCAAGTCAGCTGACGATCTAAATGTACAAAATGACCAGGTCATTCCTGTGTCAAAAAGCAGATCTAGGCCATAAAACAAAATATTAAAATGTGCACCTAAATGCCTATTATTTCTGTGGCAACAGGGCAAGCAGGTTGGCCTTTGGTCCTCACAGGCATAAATAAACCTTGGGTGTATATAATCCTGTCACCAGTTGAATGGTAATATACTTGATAATTAATGTTCTTCAATCCACCTGCCATTGGTGGTAGTGTTGTAGCTGATCGGTGTATATACAACATATAATGTTTTAGATGGACAAATAGTTTTGCAGTGTAATCAGTTTGGATAATAATGTGGCCCCAATTCTACAGTACTTTCTAAAACTGTTTATGAACAAGTGTGTAATGGTTTATGTGTACAGTTTACATACGTTAAAAGCTGCCTTACAAACTTTACAAGTTCACAATCAAGGAAGAAAATGTCTTGGATGATCGACTACAATTGACGTTAGGGGATAACTGTGTATATTTAATGGTTCTTTTACACAGCAGGAGTCCTGACACAGGGCGGAGTATGTTGACTGTATTCGGGACACTTCATTTGTAGGAAACCACAATTCAGTAATCCTCCATTTATTCTATAGAAGACAAACAGTGCCAAACTGTGGCCTTAATATTCATTTGTGTTTTGTAAATCTGCCACTCTGTGTCCTTTTTTCCCACAGTTTCTCTGTGTATAGCCAAGCAGCTGTATAAATATATCCGAAGCCCCAATCAGGATGATTTGCGTATTGATTTGTTTCAAGGCTTTTAAACTGTCCTAGACAAGACGTTTTGCTGTTTTTCATGGTGGATTGATTATACTGTAATGCAATGCAAATAATCTAAAGTATACATTTCTGGTTATTTCATGGTGTAAGAAGCACCGAGTTTGTTTGGATCCATTGCACTGTCAGATTTTTTTTCAGCTGATAGCATGAGTTACAGGTTAAAACTGGTTTAAAATTGCTTAATTTTATTACAAAATAGTAGGAGTTTATACAGCTCATCGGAAGTGATGTCATAATCTCTGTCTCCAGAGCATTTTGATCAGACCTGCCATTATCAACATCCCAGGAGCCATTGGCCAGTCCAGACTTTGCTTAAGACATTGTTTTTAAGAAGAAAAATATAGTTATTTGACAATGAAAAATATAGAGACACTTATGTAAACACAGAAATGTTTAGCAGTGTTTTGAGGGAATGTAGTTCCAAAATTTTCAGGACCTCACAGTTATGTGAAGTACGCAAATTTTTTTCTTTTATTATTTTAAAAGATATGAGGTATTTTTCATTATTAGGTGAAAAATGCAATCATCGAAAAATAACTTTGGTGAAAGAGGAATAAAACGCTTCAGAACATGGCACTGTTGGAAAATAATTAATTTCTGCGACAATATTATTTCAGGATTAATAGGATAAACATTCAGATTTTTACATGTGCCAAGAAAGACACAAAAAAATATTTTGTAATATGTTAGGGAAATTATTGCATAGATATAAAAAATATTTCTAACATAATATTAATCAGATTGTTCAGCCCTGATTATATGAATTTAACAGGATATCTAATGTGAGAAGATTTTTGAGGGCACTTTGCAACATATGGGCTGTCACATAAGAAAATTGATCCTGGGCTGACGAAACACCTTGAGAACGACTTGAGAAAGTTCTTTGAAAAGATGTAGTGATTTGATTTACTTTGCTTGTTTTTCTGAGGCTTTTTCACACGGTTTGAATAATGTGATAATCTGGGAATTGTTTACTTCAGCATATTTCAAGTCAGTAGTCAGTCAAACCTCACGTAGGATCTTGATCAGAGTGGAAATCCGTTCAATTTAGATCTCATTATCATTCCTCAATTTGTCTCCAGATAATTACACTGCAATCAGTTTGAACACATAAACAGACATCTCTTTCCTCTCTCTCTCTCTCTCTCTCTCTCTTTCTTTCTCTCTCTCACACACATACACACACACTCTCTCTCTCTCTCACACACACACACACACTTTTAATCCCTCGCTTTTTCATGTGGTTTTAATTTTCATCATCAGGCAGTGATTGGAGTTTGACTGATCTTGGGTTTCATCCTGATTCTCAAAGGACTCCACCTCCAAGTCCTTTATTTTATTGTTCTTTCCTCAGCTGGAGGGTGTGGTGAAGATGTAAAGAGACATTAATATAACTATGTCCATGTCATACACGGAGTTACCACAAGGGGGAAGTAGAGTACTGAATATACGTCTGCATACTACACAAGATAGAAAAAAGAATAAATCATCATGGTTAATTATTAATATAATATATAATAAAGAATTAAGAGAGCAATGAAAATGTCAAGTGTACGTCACATCTGTTTTTACAAACAATGTTGGAAAATTTATTTCGGTTGTCTTGTACCTGACTGATGTCACTAACTCAATCTGACTTTTATTCAGGCTTTTTAATTCTGTGAGGGAAAAAAAGGAAAATTCAAGACTGTTCAAAGAGTGTACCCTCAGAGGACACTGCTCACTATCTGCACTTCTACATAATCCATGTGTTCGTCTACACTAACTGCTTTATACCATTCGGGGACGGACAGGGTCGATCCAACTGGAACCCTGGGCTTGAGCCAGAAATACCCAGCAGTCCATTACCAGGCACCAGGAGCACATACTGTATATTCACAGGCATATTTAGCAAAGCAAATGTGTTTTTGGACTGTGGAAGGAACGCTGAGGTAACCTAAGGGAAAACTGAGAGAACATATGAAACACTCAGGCACTCTAGCTCAGGCTAGATAGATCCAGGAAGGTCTTTCGGTTGCTACCATCAAGGGGTCGCCACAGCAGACCATCCAATCCGTACACAGCTTGGCACAGGTTTTACGTCTGATGTTCTTCCTGACGCACCCCTTCCATTTTATCCAGGCTTGGGACCAGCACTGCATCCAGTGGCTGCGGCATTGGGTGGGAATTAAAGCCAGGCCTTCCGCATGGCAGGTAAGAAACCTACCACTGAGCCATCAATGCCCCAAGATAGATCAAGGATAATCCTTAAAAAAAGCAACAGCAGATTGTTGTTTTGTAAAAATGTTCGGGTAGTTTCCTGCATTTTTACCACACATAGCTACAAAGTTCTTAAATAAAATGATTGAAATGATTTTGTCCCTCAAAATTTTCTGACTAATGACAATCTGAATTTAATTTAAGGGATTTAATCCTTCCAGGGGGAAAAAAAAAAGTGCAAATCTTTGGCTGGACCTCTGTGAAATAGTTTCAAAGGATCCACAACAAAACATTTCCGTATTGGAAAGGGTTCCAGACCAAACAGTTTGTAAGAGGATTAGAACTTTTAACAAGCTATCTGAAGAGTAATTCTTACTCATCCCTTATGTATAACTCATCATTCATTCCCATCAACTCGTCTCTCTCGGTTTTGTCCCATTTAACTCTAGATGTCAAGGCTTTGTGTGTGTGTATATGTGTGTGTGCATGTGTGTGTGTGTGTGTGTGTGTGTGAGAGAGAGAGAGACTGATTCACACCATAAATTGTGAATAAATGCATTCTCAGAAACACAGGACTGTTTCCTCTTTTGTATTGTCCTATTAAACTACATTCTATTAAACTATTAAACTATGAGTAATATTTAATAAAATGTAATATATAAACTGTAAGCACAGACAAAAACCATCAAAGCCAATCTGAGATACAGAGTGAGCATAATGTCTTAAAAACTAGCTAAACAGAAATGTTCTGGCAGCATTACGGAGACATATAAATAGATTATTTCGAATATACAGTATATATTTGTAATAAATCAAGTGTTTTTACTCAGCATAGTGTTTTGAAATGAATTAATGAAACCAGGCAAAGGTTTTATGCTCACTGTGTATTTTATTGTCAACTACGCAGCTTTCAAATGATTTTGAAAAATGGAGAAAAAGAAAAATACATTACTTATACATAATACAATCCATATAATAACTTTAGTCCACAGCAAAATCAATTGTAAACGTTATAAATATAGTATAAATACACAAAACATCAACCGAAACAGTCTAATCTCTTTCTAGATGTAAATCTATCTTTCCATTTTCCATTTTTTCTCATTTGTTTCCATTTGTTACAGGACTCTTTCCCTCCCCTAATATTGGCCCCAAGCTGATCCTTGCTGTTGAATCAGTGTCATGTTTAATTATAATATGAATATAATATCCCAATTTGGTGTCGCAATGGCAAGGTGGTGTAGAGGTTCGTATTGTGGCCTCGCACCTCCAGGGTCAAGGGTTTGATTCCTGCCTCAGGTCTGTGTGCGTGGAGTTTGAATGTTCGCTCTTCGTGCCCCGAGTCCCCTGGGATTGGCTCCAGGCCCCCCCGTGACCCAGCACAGGATAAGTGAAATACAGATTAAATAAGTGAATGAACTTCGGTGTCACTTTGGAAAAAAAAAAATTTCATAAACCGCTCTAAATGGATATTTGCTTTGTTCCATCAGGGAAAGCTTTGAAGGTTTATAAATAGAAAACTAGAACAAAAGTTTTTTTTTTTTTTAATTATTCACATATAGTCCCAAGTAGACTCAATTTTAAAAGCAAAGGGACTCTCAGAGTGTCCAGATGTAGGAGTGTAGCGAGACATTCTGAAGGTTTTTTTGTCCTCCTGTTTTCATTTTCGGAAATATGGGACAAAAGTTTAGTAAGAAATTTGTCCCTAAGACGAGGCAGAAAAAAGAAAAAAGGAGTTTCTAATGAGAACTATTTTCACTAAAATGTGTTTCGCTGCAAATGCTTAAGTAGAAGACAGACGAGCCTTAGCTGTTAAGAATCATGTGTCAGTGTGTATTAAGAATGCGTAAGGCCTCATGAAAAAGTGTATTGAGTCTCTTTGATGTATAAGGAAATCCATTCACAGATGTGTCTTCTGTTTCTTTTTGCATTATCCTGCTTACGGAAAGTGACGTTTTTATTCAGAAGTGTACAAAGAAGCCCATTAGTGTTTGTCTGGCTCATTTTTTTTCCAAAACATCTTTTAGGCAGTGTGCATTGGCACTGAACTTCAGTAAACCGTGTTTAAACTTTAGTGCTTGTGGTTGAAAAGTTAAAATGTTACACTAGCGTGTATTTGTGAGTATGAGTGAAAAAAAGTAAGGGAAAGGGGAAAATTCAGAATCTTATCACACCTCTCTTTTAATCATGCTTTATATAGCACTTGTGTAAATATTGTTTTTGATATATGATCTATTATATTTTCCAAAAGTTAAAAATGTTTGCGGCACCTTTCTAAGAAAATGTGACAACTCAGCTCTTCCAGCTCTTGAACGTCGATACCGAAACACCCTCTGAGTGCGTGTGTGGGTGTATATGACTAGGCGTGTTCCCTTTCTGCTGTTTCTGTTATGTGCTGAGGTGATTGATGATGCTTGGGCGATTATTATCCTGCGCTCCACTGCAGGTTAGCCATCTCCACCTTGTAAAATTGTATGTTTAATAGTTTGATTTTTGTAAAGCCTGTAGGTGCTTTGTGCTTGGACTGGATCCTGGATGTTAATAAATAAATGGAAAAATGAATAAAAATGTTTCACAAAGGACACACTTTTTCCCTTTTATAAGTCAGTCTTACCAGTCTTTCCTTTACAAGGCAGTAATTCCCAAGCTGGTTCACTGAAAATGTGACTTTTATTTCTGGCTCCGCTCTGATTTTCACTGACAGTAAGTCAGGCTCTCATATTTAATAAGTACATGAACAGAGAGCATTAGAATGAAAACCTCTAGACACTGTAGGCCCAAAGCGGATTTGAATTAAAGTCTCTTGCAATAAAAAAGTGATAACTTTAGTGGTAGTTACAGTGTCAGAAAACATCATGATCCTTAGAATGATGTGCGTTTTAAGGATAAAGTAAGCCGGGACCTCCGGCGACTAAGATGATTGACAACCACAAAAGAAAAAGGGAAGAATCTGATTTTAAGGGTAAACTGCACAGAACAATTATGTTCAATGGCTTAAGTAAGGAAGAAAACACTTGAGGGTGTTCTGTTATATGAACATTTTTCCCCTTCTGCTATTTCCCCCCTAAAGCATAAAGACTATTTTACTGACTCCACGTCAATTTGCCAATCATTGTTACACCTTCATTTAACAATGTACTAAATGTAAAATATTTTTTTCCCCATTCATCAGTCTTTTATTTCTTGTCTTGAGGTGAATAAAACCAAACAACAACGCTCAAAGAAGCTGTGGTTTTAGGGAACCTTCAGCACATGTATAAAAATCTACATGTAAAACTATAAAATATCCTGTTTATAAACTTTTCTCCTATGTTTTTTTCCTTTTTTATTTTGACTTTCCATGTTTAATTTTAACATTTTAAAATGTCGTCAGAACACACAGAGCAGTCAGCTTGAATGATTTAAGGGAGAAAGACTTTCTCTGGGAGAAAATTTCTGGGACATGAAACAAAGCAGCTCTGAAAAACGCATGACTGTTATATGTGAGGATTTTGCTTGTTCAGTAATACAGCGGTTTTTAGGTTCCAAATTCTGATATCATAATGGAAATGTGAAATTTTTGTTTTCACTTTAAATAGAAATAAATAGAAGGTTAAGAAATATTTAAAGGAAATGAAAATTTTAGTATTTTAAATACATATAATAAACAAGATTCTGCCCTAATTAAACATAAGCAAATGCTCTGTGTACTGTGATCA
>JAOVVA010000001.1:28160973-28190440 GCA_028565275.1 Leiocassis micropogon
AAGGACAAGCTAGAACCAGGGCCACCAAGAAAGAACTTGTGAAAGAAGTATAAATCCATCCCACCTGAGAATTAAATTATGAAAGCTGTTTAGGCCTACTCGTGTTGTTTATTCACACCTCATTAAATCAGGAACAAACAGGCCCATCGCTCTTTCTTTGATGATGAACGAAAAGCAAGTGTTCTTTTAGATGTGTACTTCTTTGACGATTTGATGGAACGTCGCCAGTGTAATTTCAAATTGCTGTTAATGAGGGGAACTATTCCCAGGGCGCGCGCACCAGTTCCATCAAGTTCTGCTTTCCAGCGCGCCAAGTGATCACCTGCTCTGTTCACCCCCCCTTTGTCTCTCTCTCAGCGTGAGAAAGCCCGTCCTCATCTGTCACACCGTGTTTGGGTCATTGAGAAACAACAGGACGAAATGAGCGAGCGAAAGTGAGAGAGAGAGAGAGAGAGAGAGAGAGAGAGAGAGGAATAGATAGAGAGCAGAACAGAATGAAGGAACCTTCCGCTTTCATCCAGATTTTATGGAACCTGCACTGCATTGGCTCATTCGTTTATGTTGAAAATTCTTGGAACTTTTAAAAGCCTCTTAAAATAGGGCCGACTGAGAAAGAAAGGGGGGGGCATAGTGTGAGAAAAGATTAGAATGGAAGACTGGATAAATATGTGCGTGTGTGTGTGTGTGTGTGTGTGTGTGTGTACGTGTGTTAAACAGTGTGGGAGGTTTTTTTGGGACTGTAATCTCTGTCGTTCCGTCTGGGACACTAAAAGCTTTTTATTTACCTTTCGCTCACACACACTGCTCTTTGTGAGTGTCCTCATGAACCCACGTGTGTACAAGAACCCATTTGTGTGTGTGTGTGTGTGTGTGTGTGAATATGAGAGAGCGAGACTCAGTCGACACACTCTTATTGACAGAGTTCAAACACTTCACATTAACACTCTCCCGCCTTTTCTGCTCCTTTGTTTTGTGTTGCTCGTTTAAGGGATCTGAGATGCAGGCAGTAAGCTTGTCAGACCTCCCATTAGCTTCCACCAAACATTCACGATATCATCCTATTTTCTCCTTCACTCAGCACTCTCCCTTATAAACACAGACACACACATGCTCACACACACACACACATACACACACTGAGAAACCCATCTCTATAACCCAACCAACACACGTGCAGTGACATCCAAACTCTATGAACGCAGTCCAAAATAATCATGCACAGGGCAATCATGTTGAATAACACTGAAACACATTACAGCGCATTTACACACACCCTGACAAGCACACACAAACTCACACGC
The DNA here is from genome assembly GCA_028565275.1 of Leiocassis micropogon. Classification (NCBI taxonomy): domain Eukaryota; kingdom Metazoa; phylum Chordata; class Actinopteri; order Siluriformes; family Bagridae; genus Leiocassis; species Leiocassis micropogon. Next base: position 28,162,275 of record JAOVVA010000001.1, read on the forward strand.
CTTTGTGGTTACCTGTAGTTATCTGGAAAGATGAGTTTAGTAAGCCATAAATCAGTCAGCTGATGCCTGAGGTCTCCCCCCTGCGCCGAGCGGTTGGGAGAGTCGGCCCAGCCCTCCAGCTATGGAGGTGGGAGATTCCATTGCACGGCAAGGAGCGGGGGCGGGGGAGCGGCAGGTGAGCGCAGTGCTGTAACAGGAAGGGTTAGGTTGAGGGTAAGAGCGAGGAATACGCCAGGCATGATTATATCGCAATCTTTAGACTAATCTTTAGACTAATTCTACTGTTTTTTTTTTCAGGTGGTAGTTTTGGTGTATATTTGTTACATTTAAGGCAAATAATTAATAAATAGCAAATACACCCCTAATACCCTACAAATAAAAATAATAAGAGGGACGTTCAAGTCAAACCGGGACTTTTGACTGCGCAGAATGACACAGTTATCAGAGTAAATCCCTTTATTTCTCTCTAGATAATCCCCTGCTACATTAATCCACTTATCCCAGCGTGACACTGGTGCTTGGATACACATCAAGGTAGAAAGTTTTCTCAGTACCCCGGAACCATGATTGGACTGGCTACTTCACTTTGCAATGCTGGCCTCCCAGGAACTCCTTTAATAGCCCAAATATTTAGAAATCACATGGAGCGAGGTTAAAACTTCATGGGGATTGTGTGTACAGTTGCTACAGATAGATATGTCCATTCCACAAGCTGGTAATCTGTTGCTTAAGTTATCTGTTGATTTTCAAGGATTAGGCGTTCAACTCGCAGAATGTTAACAGGTCCGACTGCAGTAACCTCTGAGCCACCTCGGCCAAAATCGTCATTCACAGACGTACAGCCTTCTTTAAAATGTTTACAGCATTCAAATGTTTATTATTATTATTATATAGTTGCGACTTATTGCGACTGGAGGAAGTTATTACCGTACTGTGCTAGAAGTTGGTTTTATGTTTTCATTTATGAGACACGTCATCACAAGTCCCAGTTTGTCTTGATTGCCCCATGCAATAATAATAATAATAGTAATAATAATAAAAAATCCATACAATAAACAAGAATTTTATGAGATCACGAAATTATCATGAGTAATAAATGTAAAAAACAACAGAAAAAAGCACAAGAATGTCTGTAAAGATTTCATAGTTAGAAAAAAAAAAAAGAGATTTATGACAAGAGATATTCTTGGGTTTTTCTTGCAGGTTGGCTTAGGTTTGGATAAGAAATAAAGTTTGAAACAATATAAATACCATACAATGAAGCTCTTTATCTGTATTTTTTTTGTAACAATCACTAAAAAGGCAAAACACAGAGTCCCTGAAAAAATTTATGTGGAAATGCTCTGAATGTCGGGAAAAAATGTGTAAAGGGTTCCATGGAAAGGATAAAACCTTAAAAAAACTTTAAGGATTGAGTTAAACCTGTAAAGTGTTTAAATATTTTTTTTCTTGATAAAAAAACAACAAACAAACAAACAAAAAACGATTTACACCTGTACACCTGTTTATTGTGCAATCAGCCAATGAGCCATGCAAACAGTAGTGCAATGCAAAAAAAAACATAAATACAGGTCAAAAAACTTTAGTTAATGTCTTTAACAAAGGTCAAAATGGAGAAAATGTAATCTTATTGACTTTGGCTGTGGCACGGAGGTCGGCTGGTTTCAGTATTTGTATGTGGGATTTTAACACACAACAATGTCCAGAGGTTACACAGACAAAGTTGTGCAAAAAAAAAAAAAAAATCAGTAAGTGAGTGGCTGTTCATGAGAGAGGACATGAGGTCATAGTAGACGTGTTCCTAATAGAATGGCTAGACGGAAAGACAGTAGGAAAGAGGGAGTATATACAAGAAAGTGCATGAGAGAGAAAGAGAGAGAGAAAAACATGAAATCTGGGCATTAGTTTTGGCCAAAGAATGAAAAGCATAAACTGACAAATAGGCCTAGTTTAGCTCAGGAGGAATGCAATAACTCCCCGGGAGACGATGCAACCCTCTGGAGAGAGAAAGGAGGAATTTTTATGTGCTGCAGGTGAGTAAGGAGAGAGAGAGAGAGAGACAGAGAGAGAAAGAGAGAGAGGGGATTAATAAGGGAAACAGAGCAGTGAGCCAGTGAGCCAGTAAGGAAACAGAATGAGCGATAGGGGAGAGATAAACAATCACTAAAGACACAGCTGATGAGCTGATGACAGACTGATTGGCAGGAGAGGAGCGGTGAGGACTGGAGAGTCAGACTTTGTTAGGCATATTGCAAAAAGATTTAGAGAGAGAGACAGAGAGAGAGAGAATGACATTAGAGATGAGGCTTTCAGAAGGGTATAAATGACAATAGTTACTTGACAGGAGCCTCAATACATAAACATGCATAGATAAACAGACACACACTTCCACCCACATACACACACACAGTGTAATGATGATTCACCAAAAGACTTTCTCTGTGATTCACAGAACCCACATGATGACACACACATATACACGTATTCGTGTCCACACATTCGGACACAAAGCTGCCTTTGTTGGCTACAAGTGGTCATGTCTTCGGTCATGCTGCGGTCCACAGAATTCTGCATTACGCATTTAAGCCACTGCTTGGTCATATACATTGTGTGTGTAGTTATGTATTTGGCTCTCTGTGGGGACACGGTGTTCTCAGAGTTACGGGAAGACGATTTTATAGAGACATTTTACTGGACGCCATACAGCACCGCTGCAAGAAAAAAATATCATACATATGGGCAAATTTATTTAGTTTTTAATAAATTTATGCTCTTTTATAATAAAAAAAAATATTATTCAGCTGTTTTTCGATGCTTTTACATATTTAAAGCTTTTCTTACTTTCTATTGTATATAAAAATGATAAAAAACATTGTACATTTTCAGCCAATAAAGCATCATCGAGCCCTTTAACCTGAAATTAGTAAAATGTCCAGAAATAGGTTTAATCATTATATTCTAATGTATTGCAATTTTATAACAAGAACTACTAAATAAATTACATTTTATTTAAAATCTTTTTACTAGTAAGGATGGCATTTTTTGCAGTGCATGAAGAATAGAATCTCGAGGTTTGGTCAAGAGTTCATTTGAGCATTTTTAGGATTAGGTAAGAGTTAGAGTTAGTTATTGAGGTTAGAAATATATAAATGACATAAAATATAATGTGTTGCAGATAATTCTTTTGCAGTTTTAACTGTAAAAAATGTATGACACTTTTTCTTAAATTCTGAAACATGGAACTTCATCCTGTCTTGTACTTTAATACATTAAAATTTTCAGTGAAAATGTAAGTGAAAATACTGCTTCTACTATTAATTACTACAACTACTAAAACTATTACTACTACTGTAACTACTACTAAAAGTACAACTAGCAGCTACTACTACTAAACAACAATTACAAGTATTACTACTACTATAAAAACAACTACTACTACTATTTCAAGTGCAATTACTACAACAACTACAGCAAGTAGCACACTACTATAGCAAACAAGAACTACTATTAATGCACTGAAAAGAATAATGAATGTATCAACATATTTAAATTAAAGGCAGAATTCTCACAAAAGAAAAAAAGTTGAACAACAATAAAGAATGATAAATAATGGTATGTTAATTAAGGTAGGTTAAGCTAATTAAATAGAATTAAGTAAACTTACAAACTTAATTTATTTTAGCAAAATAGACATCATATCAACATGTAAAAGCTACACTAGGACAGAATTCTTTTTTATGTATTATTACTACTACAACTTTCATAAGTACTAGTCCTAGTACTACTTTTATAACAACAACTGCTACTGCACTACTACTACTTCTACTATAACAATTATTAGAACAACAACTACTCCTACTAAAACTGCTACAATTTATAAAATATTACAGAATTTAAATTAAAAGTTGTCAATTAAAAGTTTTTTCTTTTTATTTTGACATTCTAAGAAAAACTCCTACAAGTCAAACAATTACTACTTCTACAACTACTATTATTATTATTACTATTATTATTATCAATTATAATAATACTACTAATAATAATAATTATTATTGTTATTATAATAATAATATTAAAACAATAACACATTTTAATAAAAATAAATTGTCATGAAGTGGTAAGTGTACTTCAGTGCTGAGGATTGGGATTAAGTTAGTTTTTCTAATTTTATGTTAAGGTGAGGTTAAATAGTACATTTTACTAGGTCAGTAGTTATTAGCAAATAATTTTCAGTAGTCACTGGCAAATTAGAGTACAAGTGCAATTACTACTACTACTACTTTTATCATTATTAAGAATGTTATTATTATTATAATTATTTTTATTATTAACTTTGAAAAGCTTTTTAATGAAACTGCACGCACGATTTGGCCAAAGCAGAATCGTTTCATGGTTATAAAGTAAAAACAATATATATTTTTTTTAAACAGGAAATTATTATTTTTTTCCAGGAAGGCTAAGCTTTGGGAAATAAATAAAAGTTAAGTTAAGGATTACTGTAGTAAGAGTTTGCAATTAAGTTGAAGTACTTTAAGCTACAATAATACACATGTCTACATAAGCAACGCACAATAGTTACGATAATGTGTGTGAAAGACGGAAACTTCATGAAAAACTGTAAAAACCTAATCAGATAAAATTAAAAGGTTACGGTTTGGGTTGGTTTTAAACCCTCACACACGCAAACACTCACATACTCACAAAGATACACACACGCATCTCATATGAACCTCAACAACCATAAACTAAAGTTTTGTGTGTGTGTGTAGTGCATTGGGTGTGGTTTCACAACTGGCCATATGCAGGTGTGTAGCTTGAAGCGATGAGAAAGATTCCCACTGATTCTTTACTTTTTCCCCAAACACAGACTGGAGGGTGCGCCGCTTCATTCATGTGTGTATCTTTGTATGTGTGTGTGGCCATGGTGTTTACAGCACATGAGTGTATATCTCGTTCGTCTCTTTAACCGTTCATGCGTACCTCGTGTTGATTGCGTGTGTGCGAGTATGAGAGCGAGACAGTAGGTGAGTGTGAGAGGGGAAAAAGGAGAGGCGTGAGAGAGCCAGATTGAGGGGAAGAGATGAGACATAGATGAGAGGCTGTGGTGTTAGATGAAAGACTGGCCATAAATTTCATTTCGACAGACTAATAAAACTCGGTATCCTCCGAGTCAGCCTGCTTTCCCCTCCAGCCATGAGACCTCGTTCACACAAACAGGGCAGCCAGTGGAAAAGAGCACTTCCAACCAGGATTTAAACAAGCCACTCAATTTCTTTTAATCAAATAGTACCAAAGAATAATAAATAAACCCATTAATAAATATTACAGAATATTTTTGTAAAAAAAAAAAAAAAAGAAAAAAAAAATCTAAATATACAAATATAACGTCACTTTGCATGTGAGAAAGGGTTCTTGGTCCGCTTCCTTTTAGCACTACCTCAGTGCGGCACACATACACACACGCATACACACACAAACACACACACAAAGCACATATGAAGACCAACAATGGACATTTTTCCACTGGGCATCCTAAAAAAACAAGTACAAAACATGATGCACGAGAACCTGAGGTTCTAGCTGTTTTTTTTATGATGTCACAGTGATGACGGTAAAACAAGTAAATGAGGTAAAACAAAGAAAGAAAGAACATGTGAAAACACTGCTGGCAAGTCTTACATGGAAGAAAAGTTTAAGGATTTAGATGATTTTTTTTCTTTATCTGATTAAACATTTAGTTAACCAGCAAAATTCATGTTGAAATGTTTCAAGCCATTTTCATTTTCATCAACAGACCACATCGCCCTTCTAAGTTGGCACCTGGCGCAAGGATGGCATCTAAAATTAAAGCATTCCTGTTCATTTGTGCTGAATGTGAACTGTAAATGCACTGTGCTGACACTTTTGGTTCAGAGAAATAAAAGCTTATAAGTGAAATAAAACAGCACAATGTTGCTATTGAGTCTCATGCCAACCTTTGAAAAAAAAAAAAAAGGTACTAAACCGTACCATTGCTTGTCACTGCTTGTCTTCTGTACCTTTATTATATCTTCTTCATCTGGGAAACTTTGGGAATATTGGGTATATATATATATATAAAGGTTCGTTTACACCTCCCGTCTTTAAAGTTGTATTATGAGGCTTAAATAAGCATTAAAGACACACAAAGATGTGCATTCCAGATCAAAGGTACGTGATAAAAGTTCCTTTTTGAGCTGAGAAAACAAAACTCACACATGTGTGATTACGTGAGGAAAAAACACACAAGGGTACGTTTCAACGTTTCATTGTGGGAAAAAAATGCTTAGGTAAATGTCATTTGAAAAAATAAATAAATTATATTTATTGAATTATAATATAACAGTCATGTCATGTTCAGGTAATGTTCCTGTAAATACCAGTAACAAGCAATGGTCTGGTTTACTGGATCACTTTTTCGAAAGAAATATGAATTTTGAATTCATTCATGTCATGTTATAATGCATTAATGCTTTCATAAGGCATAATTTGACACTAAAATCAAAGTTTAAAATAATAATAGTAATAATGATAATAATAATAATAATAATGTAGAAAAACTTTTTTTTTTTTTTTTTACTTTGATGTTTTACATCAAAAGCTTGTGTAAAATCAATCATTGGGAATTCCTTAACTGGAGTCATTTTAATAACAGACAATAAATCCATTATTATTATTCTGCCTATAAACTGTAACTGTATATTGTATAAACTGTATATTTTATATGTAAATAATTATGTATATGATTTATTAATGCATCATAAGATGTTATGAATATATTCACAAGTTATATATATATGCCCTGCATGGTCATTTAAATGCATGGCCTTTAAAAAAAGGTTCAATAGACTATACAGTGTTCATTAATTTGTGTTGTGTGACTGTGTGTACATGAGCTTCTAAGCCGACCCTAATCTTGATACCGATTTCAAACGTTGGTCAATGAAATAAAAATCCCCGAACCACACATTTATTGCTTTCTGATGTCAAAGGTTCAGACGCTTGCAGTGGAAAAAGACCCAACATGTCAGTAAGTGGACAATCGCATACCGTAGCGGTTACAAAGACGCATGACGCAGCCCGTTATGAGAAGTGTAACAGTGTGTGAGCATAAAACACCCAGTAATCACGAGTCACCATGTGCTGAGTCAGTTTATGAGACAGCAGACTCTTTTCTGCCCTTCATTTCCGCCTTTAAAATCTCAAAAAGGCGGAAATGTGATTCACAATCTTTAAGCTGCTGACGCGTCGCTCGCTCTGAAAAGAGAGTCTGTCTCTCCTTGTGTCTTCTCTTAGTTCATCAGTATGAGTTAGCTTTTTCCATGCAAAGTGGAGTCCTTCTTTCTCCAAGACGTTTTACTCACTTACACACACACACACACACACACACACACACACACACACACACACACACACTCACACACATACAGTCAGACACTCACACACGGAGTCGCTTCTTCAGTCTGGTGAAGTCCTTGGCTGATCTGAACAGCCAGCTCTGGAGCTCTCTGAGTACCCAGAATCCCTCCACTTTCCGTGTGAAGTCGTTGAGGGCAGGGCGTGGCGAGGGAGAGGCTATGCTCAAGTGCGAATCGACCTCAGTGACCCCGTCTTCGTACGCATAGAGGAGGGAGAGCGGAGAGAGCGGTGGGTGGGGAGAGGATATGGGGCGTCCTGAGCGCCCCGAATGGAGAGACGGAGAGGAAAAGAGGACAGGAACATCCGCTTGGAACTCGTCCTCCTCTTCGTCCATGCTTATCCTCCGCTCTCTCTCCGTTTCCGTGGGAAGCCAGGCGCCACTGCCTGTGCTGTTCATGTTTTCATGTTTCAAGTTTTTGTCTTTGCCATATTTGCTGAAATAGTGCTTGGAACTTGTGTGGGTGCTGTTCATGTTGTTATTGTTGTTGCTGTTTGGATCGTAGCCGTGGCTTGTTTGTTTACCGCCATCCTCATCTTCGACAGACAGCAGCCTTCTCCTCCTCCTCCACCTCTCCTGACCTTCCTCCCGCTCCTCCTCCTCTCTCTCCGCCCAGCTCTCCCCCTCCCTCCGCCTCCCTCTCCTCCCTCGCTCACCCCTCTCCCTTTCTCTATCCCTCTTCCTCTCGCTCTCATGTCCAGCTGTTCCGTCCCTCGTTCCTCCTAGGCCACTCTGAACCCGAGATGCATGGTTCCTTAAAGGGGCCGGGCCGTTCATGTTTGCCCGCTGATACGGAGAGGACAACAGCGGCGTGTATTTCTGAGAAGGTGGTGCGTTGCCATGCAGGGGCGGGGTGTAGCCCAGGGCATTCATCAGCCCTGAGATGGAGCCCAGGAGTCCGCTGAGGCCGGAGCAGAAGTGAAGGAGCGAGCTTTGGAGGTATGGGCACAGCGTGGAGCGCGCCAGTTCACGCACAGCACACAGCAGTACGCTGTACGCTCGCTGGTTCTGTGCAAGACGGGCGCCGTTCTCAAGACCACGCCACAGGTCCTCTCGCGTTGCTGCACTGGGAACCGCCAGGGAGGAGATGTTGGGCCTCGGTGGGGAGAAGCCTGGGTCACTGAATGGAGGACCAAGATATGAGAGCTGAGGAACAAAGAGTGAACACACACTTTCAAAAAACTGTTATGAAATATTTATTTCATTACACCTATTAGACCTAAAAGAACACATTTTAATTAACATTAATATTTTCCTGATGATTTCATTAAACTTTGCATACCTAAAAGTGTCAAATCACTAATTACGTATCCCTAACCCTTCTCACATGTTTCATGCTTTACTCACATGGTTTAATAAAATAAATTTCATGAACCTATAGTTGAAGTTGTCTTCTATTATCATTATGATGATGATTTTTATTTTTTACATTTTTGCACATGTAATTTCCTTCCATAGGGAATGTGCTTTTTCTTTTTTTCTAAACACATATGATCACTTGATGTCGCACATGATTACTGGAATTTACATGGTGAACTGCACATTTTTGAACTCATCATATATCACACGTATAAACCCTAAATGAATAAAGAAATATGATTGAATGTGAAATGAACGTGAGTTTTCCATAAATGAAACCAAAGCATTTTCTTTTTTTTCCCTTTCTTTTTCTTATTTTCTTTCAGGAATAATAAGTAAATAGCCTAAAATCCAAATGCTAAATAAATAAAAATTTATTAATTGCATAGATTTCTACTTGTTTCCATAAAAAAGAATAATAGGCAGGACAAAAAATTTGTTGTGACATGCTTTTTTAAATTGAATGTAATGTATTTTTATTGTTTTGTTTTTTGTTTGTTTATAAGTTTGATTGTTCAGTGTTTAGATGTTAACTCTGGACAGAGCTCTCTGTAACATTTTACATGATGGTCAAATTGATCTGTAAATACGTACACACTTTAATAATGTTATAATGCATTCATAAGGCACTTTAAAATATTGCTAGAATCATTCAACTTTTGTAAGACCTTTATCTTACTTTTTTACAGTACAGTGTGGTTTTGAATTTGTTGAAGCTGAGAGACATGAAACATTGCTGTTAATTTAATAAATGTCTTACTTTGAAAACGTCTTACTTTGAAAACAGTCTACATTTATGAATCTTAGGACTCATAACTTGTTATTATAAAGTTGCTATATGTAGATTATGGTAACGTTTTATAAAGAGATAGATAGATAGATAGATAGATAGATAGATAGATAGATAGATAGATAGATAGATAGATAGATAGATAAAATTCAACTATATCTACAGTAGTGTGCAAAAGTCTTAAAAACTAAAATCTGATATTTTAATTTACAAACAGTTATAACTATGAGAGTAATGCTTTATTACTGCATTATAACATGTTATGAATGTATTCAAATTGTGTCAAAAGTTTAATTGATTAATAGTATAATTAATTGATTAATTGTATAATTAATTGATGGATCCTAACTATATAAATCCTGACTTTATATAAGTGAAAGTCAAAGCGTTATTACTTTTAAATGTTCTCAATGATAACAAAATGTTCTTTTTTTCATGTAACTTGGTAAATGGTGAATGTCATGTTTTAATGAGAAAGTTAACTTTTAATGTGTATTAAAAAACTGTACATTACCATTTTGTCTGGGGGAAAAAAACATTCACCCTTTGTCTATTTGCTGCTCACATGCATGACTAACAAAACAGATTTTTATTACTGAAATCATCAGAAGTATAATGACCAATATTTACTATTAGCTAGACTTGAACTTGTTGCCTAGCCTGTACTGTTAGCTACTGGAATATATGCTAATCTAACCTGGAATTAGCAAAGAAAACAGGCTAGCTTAAACACAGCCAGTTAGCAAATTAGCAAGGTGTCAAACTTCACACATTTTCTTATCAAATGAGATGACTGTCATGCCTTGTAAGAAATAAGGAGACATATTTTATAATGATTCAGGAAAGCTACAGTGATAACTACAAGGCGTAGCATGAGAAGGTACAGGTTTCAATAAATCAGGAGCCCATAATATTGATGTATAAAGTAAAATCATTAGCTATTTTAATAGTTCTACATAAAACTGTAATGAGTGAAAACTAAACGTTCTTGAAATTGTTTTTAAGGCAAGGGTACACATTTGTTCAATTGAAATCCTAGTTAAGTATAATAACGGAGTCCAATTACTCAAGGTCATGATACACATGGCTTTCATAGAAAGTTTTACTAGGCTTGTAATATATTTATATTCTTCATCCTGCATAAAAATGTTGGCAGAATTTTATCATTTCTAGCTCATAAATTTTTATACGCATTTTACTCAGTCCATAGATGTTTATAATTTTGTTTTATGATGAAATGATGGTTTGTTAGTAGCTTGTGATATTCTGAGATCTATTTTTTTAAGTATGGAAAGGAATTTATTAGTCTCTTTCGATCTGTTTTTCATCACAGAAACACACACACATGCTATTTGGACAGAGATGTGAAAAGGAACAAGGAAAGAGACAAAGGCAGTAAAAAGTATGTGTGAGAAAGAACGAGGATGCCAGAGAGATGAGCGGAAAAAACGCACGCATAAACAAAAGCATGCACAACCACAAGCATACTAAGTCAGACTCACGTAAGTGTCTTTAATTTCCTTCAGCTGGTGGTTCAGGTATTTGGTCAGCTCGTACGTTCTCTCTATCGTGCTCCTCTCGTTGGACAACATCAGCGCGTGGTCCTGCACCTGAACACACCCCACGGCGGCGGCCAACAGCAGCACTAGGTGAGCCTGATGGACTGCAGATTTACACCAGTAAGAAGGACGAATTTGTTGTTGCTAGAAGATTTATCGTTGGCTTTTCGTGTTTTTGTGTTTCTCAGGATTGATGTTGCGCAAATGCTAAAACACACCATTTCTATTGTAAAATACACAAAAATACACTGTCATCATTACAACGTAAACACCTCGCCAAAACAGGATAATTCATCAGAAGCAAAAACGACGGCGCTCTTATGAGGATCAGATGTCACCCGTTTCATCACTCGCTGTCAAAATCCCAAACGCAAGAATCCAACGTAAAATCAAATCAGACATGCTTACTAAAAGATGGATACTTTGTTTACTGTGCAATTGGCAGTCACTCAGCGAATACTAAATACAACTGTCAGCGCCGAATACGCACAAAGCCGAGGGCCTCTCTGTCAAACTGCTTTTTTTGTTGGAGAAAGCGGGCAGGGGGAAGAAAAAGGTCAAGAGTTTCCTGTCGTTGTGTTCTCGGGACGGAAAGTAAAACCGAGGTCACAAACTCTGGGCATGTGATGTTAAATAAAAGTAAAAAAATCTTGCACTTCTCTCCAACCTTCAGGGTGTTTTCCAGAAGATTTGGCTTGTTTTTTCTGACCAGTTCAAACTCTTTTACTTACGCTCTCTCTCACACATGCACACACACACACACACACACACACACACATATATATATATATATATATATATATATATATATATAATAAACCTTAAACATTTCATGCACGTATACGCTATCCATGAACACTAAATACTTTAAATTGTCCAAACATCATTTGTTGGTTAACAAGCACATACTTTGATGCGTTGTGTACCAGATAATGATTCCTAATCCAAATCCGTTTAACAAATACTGATATTTTTATACTTTAATACCAGTAATTTATTAACATAATTATGCTACAAATTATATGACAGATTTTACAATAACCTAACAGAAATTTTTTCAAATTTTTTTTTTCTTTTACTAACATGGCCCAGGTTACATATAAAAAACACTGAAAAATTTACGTTTTACTACAATCATGTTATATTACCATGTTATAATGCATTCATAAGCATATATATATTTATATATAATAAACTATTACTCTTCCTTATTTATTGTATCATAGGTATTTTTGTTTTTTGGCACCCAATGTATTAAGTCCTAATGAGACATTATGTGACAATAAAAGGACAGGTTAAATAAAAGGACTTATTAAAAGATTTTAATATTACAAAAACAGTAAATAAAAAAACAGCAGTAGCTAATGTAGTTCCCTCTTCTCAATAAATAAAAGATAGAAATTTGGATTTCAATGAAACAATGGACATATATTAATAGCTGATGTTTGTATTGTGTAACAGAAAATTTTATTTTACAAAATACTACACATCTATCTATCTATCTATCTATCTATCTATCTATCTATCTGTAATTCCATGACTCGGATACAATTTGTGTCCTACTGTGTCTTATTAAAAATGTAAATTAAAAACAAATGGCATTTTAAACACAAGTATCCAAAGTACAGTATGTTTCCTATGCATTTCATATTTAAATGTAAAACTTTACTTAAATTAATTATACTGGCATTGTAGCCTTGCCCAGCACTATAAATATAATTTCATTATTCCTAGAAATAAAATAATTAAAAGACTTTTTATATTAAATATTAAAAATTTTACTATTATTACATGAACCTCAGAATCCAGAGAATTTTTTACCTTTTTTTCATATAATGTGTACATGTTTTATTGAATATATACTTGTGTCTTACAGTATATATTTATCAGCACAACCTAGGCAATATGATGAAATAAATTTGACCAAGTATATAGAAATGACTGAACAAAAAAATGAAAGAAAAAAGATATACACAGGCAAAGAAATACCATAGACACATATGATCATGTATTTATGGTAGTTTCCGGTTGTTTCTATTACCTAAAAATAATAATAAGGGCATTTTGCGAGGTCTAATTTTTTTTACTTCTTTTTTTTTTTACGACATTATTTCCATATGACATTTACAAAGAGTGTGATGAAACTGAAGTCCCCCTGTTGACACACTGATAGGACTTTTACACTGGGTGTAAATCGCTGTTAAGTTTCCGGCGTGCCTCTGTGCAGCTCAATGTTTAAGGTTTAAATGTTTGAAACCCTTTTACTTTTTCAGTGTTTATGTAACATTCCCGGAGGTCACGTGATCAACAAAAAGTTGCATCGTCTGAATTTCCTAAAGATCACCAGAGTTTTTTTGTTTTTGTTTTTATAAATGATAAAGTGTGACCTTAATACCCAAATTATATGCAGGAAGTATATTATTAAATTAAAATATTACATCGTAGGTAAATAATTAGTGTATTCACTACTTTGCTAATGAAAAAAAAAACCTTCAGGCATGTTACTTCACTGTTCCTGTTACTCATTTAAAAGAAATTTAGTACGTCATTTTTTTTGTTTTGTTTTTCCATTGCAATGGTGAAGACGTTTGTTACAGGTTAAATGCATGCTGAAAAGTGATTAAAACTAAAGTTTAAAAACTTTTAAAAGATTTATATAGATAAAAATAAGATATAATTTTAACTATATAACAACTATATATTTATCTATATAGTGCATACAGTGTATGTTTCTCTGTGTGTGTGTGTGTGTGTGTGTGTCCGCGCGTGTGCATCATTTCCATTGTAAAACATACCACCATTATGCCTCATTATTCCAACACAAACACAAATTAAAGCGACTAAGAAAAGGAAAAATTTTGTTCATTTTGTAGATGGTGATTTGTGGCTTCCTGAGCTTACATTTATACTTTTAATTATGTTTTGTGAGGATGTAATGAGACTTACTACTGTGCAAAAACCCCACGCCAGACATGTGGAATTATTTTAAGCGACCGAAAGCACTACAGAGGGGTGGGGGGTGGGGGTGCCGGGGTTCGAGTTATAGTGGAGTTATGATTTCCCGAGCATTCTTTCACTAATTGGAATTCATCATACACTAAACCCTAAAACAAATATGAAATGAGGCTTGTGTGTTTTATCACAAAACTTATAAGGACAGTGAAGATGCCTTGAGGACAAAACAAAAGCGAAAAGAAAAAAATAACTAGTGGATGAAGTTGTGGTTAAAAACAAATACATGGGGATGAATCACGATGGAGATGTTAGTGTAGGAAAAAGTGTTTTCAGGTTAGAAACGTGTCAAGCAAAATCCTTCATAATTCAACGCAATCTTATCAGATAACTTAGATTTACGTTGCAGCGGTTTGTGTCAAGTGTTTGAGTGTGTGAGTGTAAGTGTGTGTGGTCTGGTGTGTTTTTGTTTGGAAATTGCATTTGCATGTTCAAATTTGGGATACGCTATCTTTGTCCTAAAGCCAATTCACAGTTTACATGCCTTATGTTGGAAAGTTTGCTTATCTGGGTGTTTATGATGAGTGTTTATGATGAGTGTATGTGTGTGTGTGGTTATGCGTGTGTGAGACCATCAAGAGTCTTCGGAACCCTTTTAAGCCTTGAAGTCATGCGGAGAAAATGGCAGCAAATGATCTCTCCTACTTCAGAGAGGCTCAGACAGTACTCCAATTTGGTGTGTGCGTGTCTGGGGAAGCCTCAGGGTGTCCTCCGGCACAAACACGGCACACACTCCTTCTTTTGTCAGGCAGCGAGAGGGACACGGTGGAGATGTGTAATTACTTGTTTGAGGCGTCGAGTCTTCAGCAGGTGTGAAATATGTGCTCGTGGCCGCTCCTCGTCCTCGTCTTCGTCCTCGTCCTCCTCCTCCTTATCGCTGCCTCATATCATTGCTCTTTAAAAGCGTCTACCATCCTTTTGTCCCTCTTTCAACCTTCTTCCTTTTTTCGCCACGTCTCTAATCCGCTGGCTTTCTCCCTTCATTTACTCTCTATCTCGCTCTCTCTCTCTCTTTCTCTCAGTAACGACCTCGCTTGTCAAGTTGTTTTTAATCCTCCTCCCGAGCACACCTCCTCTCTTTCCCATTCTTTTGAAGCAGTTTATCTCTTTTTCGCCCCCAGCCAAAATAACAGCAGCTTATTAACCTCGATTAGATCTGCCAGCTTTCCTTTCCTCTTCTTTTCTTCCTCGCTTTTCTTTCAGGTCGCAGAAAGGACCGACGAGCACAAAAGCTTTTATTAAATATGCTAAGAAAGTTTCACGTGTTAAATTGTGCGCCCTAACCACATACTCTCACAAATATAACTTCATAACACCGAGCGGCACACCTTTTCCTGACTTCAACTCCCGCGCTTTTAGTCTGTAAAAAGCAACCAGGAGTGAGAAAGTTCAACACCTGAGTCTAAAAAAAAAAAAAGAAAAGAAAAGATTTTTTTTTTTACAAATGCAACCTGGGGTATGGTAGGGATTTGCATTCCTTTTTCTATCAAGAATTCTTCAAAATATACAACGCTCACCTTCTATTTTAATAGGAACACCTGTACATCTGCTTATGCAGTGTTTGTATCATTTCATGTAGCTGCATGAAATCATCCCAATCCAGATTAACAGCTTCGGTTAATTTTCACATCCAAATAAAAAAAAAAAATCCTTAATAAAATGAAAAGTCGCGCTGATGAGAGAGATCAAAGAAGAAATTTGTAACAAATAATCACTCTGTACACCCATGCTCAGCAGAAAAGCACCTCTGAAATCACACAAACACACCAAAACCCCGAGGCAGATGGACTGAAACAGCAGGAGACCACATCGGGTTCAGCTCCGTTCAACCAAGAACAGGAATCTGATTCTAGCGGCAAATAAATTGGTCAGAATTATTTCAAGAAGCACAGAACTGAAAATTATGAATCTGGGTTTTTATGATAGAATGTGTGACTTATGTGTTAGTGTGTCATTAAATATACTTAATACAAATGCATGCCATGGAAGATCAGGCTATGTAGGGTTGTTTTGAATTTCATTCATTCATTGATAAATCTTGTGAAGTCAGGATAAAGCGCTTTAACCTGGTCTTGGGAATGCTGGTCATGAACTTGGGGAGTAATGCACCAGGATCTGGATCTGTTTAGTGCTGCAAATATCAGTATCTGTACACAGAGTTGATGCTGAATACTGGTTTGAATTGAATTTTCCTTTTCTTTTTTTTTTTTAATCAAATTTTATTATGTCTTTGGAAACATGGGAAAACAATGGAAATGCCCTCACTGTCAGCATGGTGCATGATTTCAAGATCCAACAGGTTCCTTCATCTTTATACATCTATATACAGTACTATGAAAAAAAGTCTTTAGCCATCACTCATCTTTTTCATATTCTACTTCCAAAGAACCAGACCTTCTAGTATTTTTTAATATAGTCGTTCTCCAGGCTTCCTGGAGGACTTTTTTTGGCTTTCATTTTTGGCAAGTTTTTATCTTTCATTATTTTCAATTCAGTTCCTCTACCTAAGCCACACAATGAATCACTCAAGCATTAAAAAAAAACATCTAACCTGAGGCATGAACCAGTGAGAAACAGGTGCAGATGATGACAGATAATCAGGCTGGAGATTAGTGTACTGGTGATACTTAATGCTCAGTGGTTGGAACAGACGAGAGGGGAAATGAAGTTGCTGCTTGTATACGTAACCACGTTTTAAATTGTATTTTTACTCACTTTGCAGCCTGTCTCAGTAAAACATTTGTTACCATTTCATAATTAAATTGAATTTTATTTAACATGGCTCAAGACTTTTGCACAGTACTGTAGATACTATATACAGTATTAAACCTAAGGAGTCTTCTCCTGCTTGCAAAGTTGTTCTTTTAATTCCAGTACTGTTACACTTCTATACTCTCAACCAGACTGCAAACCTTTCTGGTTCTCACAAGCTTTCTAAAAAAAAAAAAAAACACTTATATAGTGTGTCTCTAATTAGTATATACTTAATAAAACACACTATATTTATATTTGGTTTCACTTCTAGAAGCACCACATGATTCACACCTATGGGCAATTGATCTCAGCCAGTCCACCTACCGGCATGTTTTTAGTTGATGGGGGAGAACGAAGAACCTGAAGGAACTCCATGCAGAGACGGGAAGATCATAGATGTCCTCGGTTAGACGGTAACCTGAGCTTGGTTCGAACAGTGGCGGTGCGCGGTATACCACCATGCCACTAGTGCCATCTGGATTTCTTGATGAAGGTAAAAAAAAAATGCTACCAGGTTACTTTTAGCTCAGACGGATTACTGAATACCGGATTTAAGATTTTATATCATGCTTTGATATCATTTTCACGAGCAACTTTACATTCTGAAGTCAAACCGATTCTTATTAATAGATCGACTTGTGTTTTTTTTTTCCACCCGTCGCTGTTTTGATTCGCACTTTTCACTTTTGTCTCGCGTCCAACTCGTCATATACAGTTGGAGAAGGAACACAGAGCAGCGCTGAGTCTTCGCCAATATAAAGCATGTCTCACACACACACTGAGCCCTAATTGTGATTGATGTTTCGATTTTTTCCGGCCGCTGACGAAAGCGACTGAAAGCGAATTAATTGGCTGAGCATGATCTAAACACTATCATATTGAGGAGAACTTTTTTTTTTGTCTCGGAGACGTCTTCTCTGAAGTGGATCTCTGAAACCCTCTGAGAAATGACGCTTTTTATTAGAGAGGATTTGTGTGTGTGTGTGTGTGTGTTGAAGAGAAAAGAGTGTGCACGAGCCAACAGCTGGCAGCAATGATATGATGAGAAATGTGCAGATCAATACGTCCTGCTCTTCTCTCAGGCTCACACACACACATACACACGCAGCAGGATACACTTCCCTGATTTGTTGTTGCACTTCACACCCGAGCTTTGGGGAATGCACCATATCATAAAACATGATATACTTCATAGCGCATCAATAAAATGTTATGTGAGCCAAATAACCGATCAGGTCCATACACAAAGAGCTTAGTGTTTGCGTGTGCATGTGTGCGTTTGTGTGTGTGTGTGTGAATATATATCTATGTGTGTATGTGGAAGAGTGTGTCTGTAGGGGAGAGTTAGGGGTCAGGGTCCATGTTGTGTGTCTGTGTACAGTTAAAGTGAAGATTTATGTGCAGCCTGCACTCAATCAAATGTGCATTCCTTCACTAACTCAACACACACACACACACACACACACACACACCAATATGTCGACCGTGAACATGGAGTACGCATTCAAGTATTGTGTATTAGCATCACTCACATGTACTAGCCATCATGTAAAGATCCATCTCTCTCCACACACACACACACTCACACACACACACACACACACACACGGGGGCACGCAGGCTCCCTGTGGATGCTTGGACGCAGTTTGAAATTCAAATTGATCACATTTGGCCTGAAACATCGTCAAGTCCGCCAACGGACATCAAAACAAAAAGAGGAATAATAATAAAAAAAAAAAGAAAGAAAACGAACGAAAAAAAAAAACCTGGATTTACAACAAATCCTTCAAACCCGTTCCCCTCTCGTTCCTCTTCTCCATCTCTCCTTTTTTCTGCCTGTTTTTCCTTCAGATCTTCCAACAAAAACTCCCTCTCTCTCTCTGTCTCTCCTCACCGCTTGACTCTCGTAAGTCCTTTTACCTCTCTAATTACCTTTCTCTTCCTTTTTTTAATTATCTGCCCCTCTTGTTCTCCTCGCCCCCCCCTCCATTTTTCCATCTTCCAGCCTCAGGTTTCTGTTAACTCCTGACACGGCCTTCTCATCAAAATAAACAGGGAACAAGCGCAGGGAGCGGTCTACTTATCCCGAACTTCCCGTCCTTCGCAGAAAAGTGTGGAGAAGGGAAACATAGAAGAGATAGACGGAGAACGAGAAGGAAGGAGCGAGGGAGTCGGTGAAGCGAGGGGGCCATGTTAATTTGGGAAAAATGTAAACAGCATGTGTAACTGTTCAAACCGTGACCAACTCATTTTATATCATTCCCCTGTGCACTCCTCTTTCTCTTTCTCTCTCTCTCACTCGCTTTCTCTTGCAGGGAATCTGGGCTGCATTAACCCTCACTCTCCATCCCCCTCTCAATCACTCCATCTCTCTATCTCATCCTTCCTTTCAAGCCGAAGCGTCTACGCTCCTCTACCTCTCCTCTCTCTCTCTTTCTCTCTCTCTCCTTCCACGTTCCCCCCTCCGTCTTACCCTCCATCTTTTTTTTTCTTCGTCAGATTGTCTCTAAACTTTTTTTTTTCCGCCGTGGCGAAGAAAAACAAAAAAACAAAAACACAAATGTTAGGACATGCTAATAACAGCGCTGTCTTGCTTTTTTCTTACACTCATCCATATGCACGAGTGTGTTCCGAGTGTTCTCGGCGGTTGTAGTTGTGTGATCGCCATGATGGATTAAGTGTGCAACGTATGTGTGGCGTGTGTGTGTGTGAGTGTGTGGCGGAAATTAAAAAAAAAAGAATGGCAGAAGATAAACTGGAAGAGGAGGAAGAGAAGGAGTTGGAGGAAGTGTGTGTGTGTGTGTCTGTGTGTGAGTGTGTGTGTGTGAGTGTGTGTGTGTGGGTGGTGTGAGCATGACACGCTGCTCTGCTGCTTTCTTTTAGTGTAAATCGCATCATTTCGTCACACACTCTTCCTCCTTTTCACAGACACGGTTCCCCGTGGACAGGTGGTAAGTGTGTGTCTGTGTGCACCCTAAGAGTGTGTGTGTGTGTGCTCAAACCTTGACTAACATGAATCATATACTTTCTTATATTAGTGTCAGTTAACAAGGGTGACCCTCGACCTATGAACTTCCCTCTTTGTGTTTCGTTGTGTCGATGTGTAGTGTGTGTAGTGTGTGTCCTACTCCCTCTACATGCGTGTCCTCTCAATGTGTCCAGTTTCAGTTTTATTAGAAAGCAAAAGGACCCTACAGCGAAAGAAAATTCGCTGAATTATTTGCCATTTAGATAATTCTGTGGATTTCTAAGAAAGTAAAAAGTATTTTTTAGGTTTACATTGTGTCAATATTTTTCATAAAAACACATTTCTATAAGAAAAAAACTATAAGTAGGTATAAGGAAAATAAAATAATGTTAACTTTTGGTCACTCTAAGTTCAAGCTTTAAGTTCAGAGCTTGAGCTTCAATCAGCGTTATTTCCATACAGTGACACAGACTTATAAAAAAACGACAACACACAGCAATAATACACTCCCGTACAAGTCCAACACGTGTGTATGTGTGTGTGTGTTGCGTGCCTTCCAAACTTTTGTAATGATGTCAGTCTTGCATGTAAATCACCAAAAATAACAGCAAAAGATTGAGTTACCAGTTGCTAGATATAAACCAACAACTCAGTCGGTGTACAATCCTGCGCTGAAATATTTGTTCAAATCCCTTTCGTCCAATCTTCCCAATCTAAATGTATACACAATCCGATTTCCTAAACCAATTACGTCATTTCGTTCATTTATTTTCACAAGTTAACAGATTTTTAACCGCTACGCAGACTTCCCAGAGCAAAGAGTCCATGTGCAACCTGTGAACCGGACAAGAGCTAAAAGAAAAGGAGGGTTTAAAGGAAAGTTTAATGCCCTACACACACACACACACACACACACACACACACACACACATCTTATCAGTCAGCTGAGAAAAAAACATGATTGAACATGTGAACATATGATAAGATTTTGTAAAAAGAAAAAAAAAATTGTGTACATAATATATTTAGGGTGCACATCTGAAAACACAACATATAGTTTAAAAAATAAATAATAAAGTGAAAGAAATAATTTCTTTGGAAAGCGTAAAGTTTTTCGTGATTTGTTGCAGATAGATCTTTTTTTAAATGCTAAACGTTTTGATTTCTTTCACAATTTTGTTACAATTTCTTGAAACGTCGACTCGTATAACGGAGCGCTTTATCAAATAGAATTTAATAAGAATGAAATTTGTTTTGTTTTTGTTTAGTTTGGAAAACAATTCTTGAAAAAAAGTTTAATGTTTAACATTATTTATAAAAATATTATAAATAGTATAAAAAACATTTAATTACTGTTTTGTTTTCTAATAATAATAATAATCATCATCATCATCATCATCATCATTTTTGTTTTGCATGTCAGCAGTCATGAAGGAGATCTCTTACCGTCCACGCGCATCATCTTCCTCGTGCTTTATTTCACTTTATTTCCTTCTTTTCGCCGTGTGTTTTAAAGTTTATAGGACTTTGATAAAGCGCTCTGCTGGTACTCCTCCAGACTGTCCTGAACACACTCTCACACACACTCTCTCACACACACTCTTAACGGAGCGCCTCTTTTACAACTCCGAGACAGCCTATAAAGAGAGGATGAGCGGCTTTAGGAGCGCCGTGTCCGCTTTTGCGCGCGTCCGTGGTGCGTCCGTTGCGCGTGTCCGCGTTGCGTTGCAGTTGCGCGTGTCCGCGTCAGTCTGATGGACAGCCTGTGAATGAGTGAGTGAATGAGTGAGTAAGTGAGTGACGGAGGAGTGAATTTATAGTCAGGTTTCCCCCCCCTCCTCCTCCTCCTCCTCCACCACCACCTCTCCTCCCCTTCTCCTCTCCCTCTCTCTCTCTCTCTCTCCCTCTCTCTCTCTCTCTCTCTCTCTGTTATCAGACTCTGATTGAGCGCGGCCACGAGGCTCCAAACCACAAAGCGCCCTGGGGGATTATTATCAGACATTTAATAGCTCCACGCTACACTGCATTTCATCACACATGCCACTCTTGATAAAATAGCAGATTATTATTAATAATCATATTATTATTAATAATAATAACCGGCCTGAAATAGATCAACTTGCAGTGTTTTTTTTTTTTTTTTTATGTATTTATTTAAAGAATCACATCTCTAATCTTTGAACTCTGGTTAAGTGACTTAAGATTCTTTTTTGATGTATCATACCTCTGTTATTACCTGTCTAGGTCTATTTCTTCACCACACCTTTACCTGTCAGTCAACGAGAGAAAGAGAGAGACACAGACAGACAGACAGGCAAACACACACACACACACACACACACACACAGACTTACAGATCGTGTAAGATTCCTTTTAAAGATATTTCCTTTAGGCCCATCGTGTGTCACGTGACTC
This sequence comes from Leiocassis micropogon, assembly GCA_028565275.1. Taxonomy (NCBI): domain Eukaryota; kingdom Metazoa; phylum Chordata; class Actinopteri; order Siluriformes; family Bagridae; genus Leiocassis; species Leiocassis micropogon. The sequence goes on from JAOVVA010000001.1 coordinate 28,184,567, forward strand.
TATAATTAATAGCCTACAGCGCTATCATGCACTGCGACATCTTTTCGAAACTTTGTCGCCCTCTAGCGGTTGTCAATGTTTACAGCGATTTATAGCAGTGGCTGAATAAATAAAAAAAATCACAAGACATACAAGAAGTACAGTATGGCCGTTTTGACAATGACACAAATATTAATTTTCATAAAGTCTGCTGCTTCAGTGTTTTTAGATCTTTTTGTCAGATGTCACTATGGAATACTGAAGTACAATCACAAGCATTTCCTAAGTGTCAAAGGCTTAGTTCACACTGCAGGCTGAAGCGGCCCGAATCCTTTTTTTCCCCCAAATATCTGATTTTCTTAGGACAGTCTGAACAGCACAAATCCGATTGTTTCAAATAAAGCCCAGACCACTTTCATATGTGGTCCTGAATCGGATGCATATACGATGATTTGAGATTAGAGTAGCTCAAAGAAATGACCAAGCGAGGGCACAGAATAACGTGGATACAGTGTCAGCGGAAAGTGAAGAGCCTCAGGGAAAAATTTAAAAAAAACTAAAGACTTAAACATTTAAGTTTTTATTTCCGCAAACACATTCCGTTGGGTCTGACATCACATCTTCTTCTGCGCACGCGGGTCACTTCAGGGCCGTATACGGTTTACACATACTGTAAGACTGATGGCAGTCGCATTTAAATGACAATCTGAACAACAGCGCAAAAAATCCAATCTGAGCATTAAGACCTGCAGTGTGAACTGAGTTGAAGGCTTTTATTGACAATCACATCACATTTATGCAATATTTGCAGTGTTGACCTTTTTTTTTTCAAGACCTCTCCAATGCTGGCAATCAACTTCTGGGCCACATCCTGACTGATGGCAGCCCATACCGGTATAATCAATGCATGGAGTTTGTCAGAATTTGTGGGTTTTTGTTTGTCCACCCACTTCTTGAGGATTGACCACAAGTTCTCAATGGGATTCAGGTCTGGGGAGTTTCCTGGCCATGGACCCAAAATGTCAATGTTTTGTTCCTAGAGCCATCTAGTGATCACTTTTGCCTTATGACAAGGTGTTCCATCAAAGGCACTGTTCGTCACCAAACTATCCTTGGTTGGGAGAAGTTGCTCTCAGGGGATGTTCTTGTACCATTCTTTATTCATGGCTGTGTTTTTAGACAAAATTGTGAGTGAGCCCAGTTACTAGGCTGACAAGCAACCCTACACATAAATTGTCTCAGGTTGCTTTACTGACACTGAACTCATGGTTTCTGAACACAACTTTATACGTTTTAAGAAGGGCAGCAAATAAGTCATTTCTCTCGAGGAAAAACATCAGGGACAGACTGATATTTAAGGTACAGGACAGTGATTGGACTGCTGAGGACTGGACTAAAGCCATTATCTCTGATAAATCCCCTTCCCGGTTGTTTGGGGTATTCTGAAAAAAGCTTGTCCGGAAAAAGAAATGTGAGCGCTACGATCAGTTTTACACAAATTACAAAAATTAATATTTGTGTCATTCTCAAAATTATGAACACAGTTGTAGACACACATACTCACTCTTTCACTCGTTCTATATATCCTGTACAGAGTTTCAGGAGGTCTGGAGCCTACCTAAAGGGACACAGGGCATAAGGCAGGGTATACCCTGAACAGGGTGCCAGTTCATCACAGGTCACACAAGAATATACACATCGAGCGCAATTTGGAAATGGCAGTTAGTCTATCCTGCATGTCTTTGGACTGTGGGAGGAAGCCAGAGTAAAAAGAGGAAACCCATGAAAACTCAGACCAGAGGCAGGAATCAACTCCACAACCTTGGTAATATGAGGTTGCAATGCTATCTAACCACTACACCACCGTGCCATGTAGACACCCACAGTTTATGGTTAAATGTTTCCACCAAAATCTGGTAAGGTATTTTTCATTCATTCTTCTGTACATTCTGGAGGTACATTATTAATGAGCAACAACTTTAAGAGCAACAACTTCTCTAGGTATAAAATTTATGGGCTGTTCTTCTCAAGAGATCTTCCAACAGCACAAAGCCATTTAATATTCTAACCATTATTTAAAATGAACTATAATTATGTATAATTATGATATATAATGTATGATATGAAGGAATAAGTCAAGAAACTGAGACCCTCAGAATGACCAACAAATGAATAAAAATAAGAAATTGGGGGACAACGTTGGGGGATATTCCAATCTAAAAAGAAAAAACAAATAGTGGAATGGCAACACATTTTGGTTCATACATTTTTATCATAGCACTATGTGGTGTATTTATTTATTTCATGCCTAAATGGTTGGGGTCCGCACAGTCCACCCGGGTAATTCAACCTGACAGTCCTGGGCCGTCCCCACCAGCGAGTGCGTGCCCCCCATCCTGTCCTCCCCTACATTGGGTATCACCAAGAGGAATTTCTTTTGGAATATGGTATAGTAATTCAATTTATTAAGATTTTTTTTTCCTGTACACCTGCTCATTCATACAATAGTTTAATCTTACAGGCTTCAATTCATATTTACATCAAACATCAGAATGGTGCAAAATATGATCTTTATAACATGGTTGTTGATGTCAGCACGACAGCCTGAGTATCCTTAAAATACACACAACAGCCAATAGAGTTTGCAGAGTGTGGTGGAAATGAAAAGTTTACTTTTATTTATAATTATATTGGTAGAATAAGAGGGGAATATCCAGACTGCGTCAAGCTCACCAGAGAGCTACGGTAACTCAGTAAGCTCACTTTACTGTAAATGGATGCAGTGAATATTCAGGGCCACCAGTGTCACAGTCATTTGGGTTTTACATTGCCATGGACTGAAAGCTGGTGTCCAAGAAAGAAGCCCCAGCTCCAAAATCAATATCTTCAAGCTCACCTAAAGTTTGCAGCTGATCACATGGACAAAGAAATGCCTTCTGGAGGAAAGTATTGACCAGAGGTATGCTTGGAGGAGTAAAGGTGAGGTGTTCAACTCTAAGGACACTGTACCATATGTTAATCATGGTGGTGGTAGCATTGCACTTTGGGGCTGTTTTGTTGCTCTGAAACTGGTGCTTTGCATAAAGGGGATGGAATAATGCAGAAGGAAGACTAGAACAGAACCTCAAGCCACCAACAGTTAAAAGCTGGACAATGAGTCTTACCATGCATCAAAATTTGATGGGGGTATGAATATAAAAAGCAGGCCAAGCTTTTGGAACTTCAACCTTATTGAAAATGTGTGGAAACCAACAAATTTAATTAAACACTCCGAATTCTGCCATGAAGAGGGGGCAAATATTCAACCAGAATTCTGCCAGAAGCTTGTTAATGGGTACCAAGTGGACCCATTAAGTCTGCTTTATGACTATTTGGACCCTGCATTGATTTAAGAAACCCAAAATAATTTCAAATTTAATAAAGATGTTACACATTTAAATATGTTGTACATTTATTCTGCCTCAGAAAAAGACCAGTACAAATGAATTGCAAACCCAATAAACTTCTACTAAAAAGTTATTAAAAACCTTAACCAGTCTAATTACAACAATAAAATATTTTATGGTCAACATCAATGGGACCATATAATAAAAAAAAAAACAGACAGTTACTATATCTAAAAAAAAAAATAAACGTCCTGTTTACAGGGTGGTTTGTAGGCTTGTGATACACTACTGATGGACTGTAAAGAGCTGTAAGCAACTGAAAAGGCAATTAAAAACATTCTTCATGAATCATCAGTGCAATTATAATTAGATTTGTTTTTATAAGAAAAGTTGAATCCTGTCTGGCTCCATAATCTACTTCTAGTACACCATATAGATCTAAAAACCGTTATCTACAATTTTAAGGTCATGTTTAAATTCAAGTAGGCTGATTTAAGTTCTAACATTAAGACATAAATAAACTGCCTCAGTTCAACGATGATAATGCTGCAGCAAAGTCAGACAATAGACAATAGATAACTTGGTGACAGGCTAAAGACAAGTATACAACAAATATATGAGGAGTGTTCAAGTCAAATCGGGACTTGTGATGGAATTTCTTATAGATGAAGGCGTAAAACTGATTGAACCGATGATGTACGATGACGATGATGAGAATCATAATCAAAGTAAAATATCTGAATAGTGCATATGTTTTAAAAAAGGCTGCGAATGACGATTCATGCCGAGGCGCCTCTGTGCCTCTGTGCCAGTGTTTCAGAAGCAATCAGTCTGATCATGTCTTCGGTGTACTGAGAAAACTTTCTACCTCGATGATGGTGTCCAAGCACTAGTAAAACACTGGAATAAGTGGATTATTAGATTATATAGAGAAATAAAAATATTTTTTACTCTCATAACTGTGTTCTGTTATTCTGCACAATCAAAAGTCACGGTTTGACTTAAGCACCCCTTGTGGATAATAGACTATAATGTATTTACAGACTGTACAATAAAGAACAGACTAAATTAAATCACATGATACACACTAAACTCTCTGAAGTCTAATTTTCTTACAATAGAACCTGTTTATTGATCTGGTGATTCATTAATAATACATAAATAATAGGAAGAACAGAACACAAATAAGACTACATATAAAATTTAAAACCAAGAGAGCCACCATGGTTAGAAAATATTGCATATAAAACAATAATTTAAGCAAATTAAAATAAAGATAACCTTCTCCAAGTTTTTGCATTTTTACATTTTAAAATAGTTTAGTGAATACACTATCAAAAATTGAAATAAACTATAAATTTATTAATATATGGCATGAACCATCCCGCCCATTTGTGGTAAAGCGCATGCTTTGGATGTATGAGGCCCCAGGTTTAATCCCCGGCATCTCCAGGGGAATTCTTTATGGCCAGTGGTGGCTCAGTGGGTTAAGGCACTGAGTTACTGATCAGACGATTAATGGCTTGAGTTGCCAGGTTGCTGTTGTTGGGCCCTTGAGCAAGGCCCTTATCTGCTCCAGGGATGCTGTATTCTGGCTGACCCTGCGCTCTGAACCTATAAGATGGGTACATCCGCCCAGTCTTGATTTATAAATCCCTTCATGATGATGGGGCAGGGATGGCTCCGTGGTTAAGGTGTTGGACGGCTGATCCCCGGACTCTATTCCCCCTAGCCCCTTATGATCATAACAAAGCCTATTGGAATGGCATCAGAGATAACGGCAAACTCTTGTAATGTAACTGCAAATTTATATTGAAGTAAAAACTTATTGTAAGTAAGTAAGTAACTGTACACTGTGAGTACAGTTCTTTTTCTAATTATTGTAATAAATAGACTACTTTTTACACAGTACTAGCTGAAGTACCAGTTGTTGACAGGAAAAGAGTTTGTAGAATTAGTTAATAGATTAAACCTAAAAATAAGCTGATCAGCTTAAATGTAATTGGTGATATTATTTCAGGTTGAAGCCCATGTACAGTACATGTCTGCCTCTAGCAAAGATGAAGTCCTTAATTTTTTTTTATTGTAATTTCACACTTTTTTTTTTTTTTTTGGTGTGGCAACATCATATGGTATTGGTTTCCACTTGACTGGTGGCTAAAAATTAGGAAATTGTACCGAATTTACCTAGTTCATGGCAAGATTTTGAATCTACTCATTATTACAATCAATGGGAAAGAGAGGATATAGAAAAGAAGTACAACTTTTGAGCTGTACAACTTTCACACTGAGTTGTACTTCTCATTTTCATCGTCAGCCAAATGCACTCACTGTTTGGTAATCGGAGAGTGAATCGCTGATGAGAAAAAAAAAATAGATTGGATAAAAATTAAGTTTTGTCTTAAAATTACAATTACAATTACTTGCACACCTTCCTTCATATCTACACTACATGTCGTACGTTTACATCCTGGACCATTGCACAAAGACACTTTAATAACTTTGCACA
>JAOVVA010000001.1:28199324-28221267 GCA_028565275.1 Leiocassis micropogon
AGCCCCCTAGTGACGGGGAGGAATTGGCTACGACTAATATTGGGGAGAAAATTGGAAAAAACCCAAAAAAATATTTATTAAAAAAAAAAAAGATGCATTAAGTAAGATTTGTGGAGGGAAAAAGGTCTCTGACGGATAAACTGATTAAGTTTTTAAAAAAAGATTTCAAAGGGGGTCCCCCCCCCCACTGTGTAATTAATGATGCCCCCATTTTCACCCATGTACACAAAGCCCCGCCCACAAAACCGTGGTTTAAATAGATTTAGCTAGAAGACTGACGAGAGGTTAATTAAGAGGAGAACAAATTGTCTGGACCAGAAGGCAAATTTTCTTGTGACAGTTTATTTTTTATTTTGTTAAACTATTTTGTTGTTGTTGTTATTGTTGTTATTATTATTATTAGTAGTAGTAGTAGTAGTAGTAGTAGTATTAGTATGTAATTTTTCACATCGTAAGCTCTAGAAAGAGCTTTAAAAAAATTGCTATTTCACCTCTAAACAGTTGTGAATACAATCAAGTCATGTTGAACATTTGTTAAAAAATACATATGCGTTAACCTGATTATTATTATTATTAAAAAAAAAAAAATTTTTATTATTTTTTTTTTGGAAATGATACCGAACCATACCGTGCCATTTTCATTACAATATTAGTCATATACGCCTCTTGCTTGCTTTCTAAATAAATAATGGCACTATTTTGGATTTTATACAATTTTTTTGCATAAAATAAACTAAACTCTACTTAAGAGCGCAGATCGAGGGATTGATTTAAAAGTTTTCAGTACTGATAAAAATGTAATTGGATGATGTATTTTTATCGCCTGTGATTTATGACACAAGGTCTTGCACGTTGTAGTCTTCACATCACTACCATATTACAGATATGTATTTCAGTTACATCTTAAGGTAATGTAAATTAATATGGATTGTGTGGAGCGATAATATTTTATATCATTGATACAAAGATTTATTAGAGTATTTCTTACTCTTAGAGTTACTCTGTCCGAAGGAAAAAGAGCTGGAGTGAATCAGATCACTAAAAAAAGCATGCCAAGTGCATCATATGGAAAGGGAAGGCCGGCTCACTTTAACATTCAGTGTGTTAATAGGAGATCAGCGTGCCCGTGATCATACCCGCAAACGCTGTTCCTGACTGCGTCGTGTCCCTTTCATCCTCACTCTTTTAGATCAGCTTGGATCCACCCATTAAGCAGGGCCAGACACGCTATCATTTCCTCATCCTCCTCTTCTCCAAAGATGAAGACGTTAACCTCACACTCAGCATGAGCGAGTGAGTAGCTTGGCCTCTTTCTTGGCCTTTTTTTTGTTTTGTTTTTTGTGTGTCTGTCTCTCTGTGGGTGGGGGAAGGCCCCCTGGTTACACTTAAAATGATTTTGTCAGCTATCCTGAAAAGCTCCATCAGGCTCTTTAACCACATTTGTTTCTTTTTAACCTCTCTCTCTCTCTCTCTCTCTCTCTCTCTCCCTCTCTCTCTGTCTTGCGCTCTCTCTCTCTCAGGGAGGAGGTGGAGAGGCGCTTTGAGGGGAAGCTGAACAAGCACATGTCCGGCTCTCTGTACGAGATGGTCAGCAGGGTCATGAAGGCCCTGGTCAACAGAAAGATCACAGTGCCTGGAAATTTTCAGGGGTGAGACCACGCATGCCTCCAGTCCCACACTCACACATGTCACAGACTGGTTAGAAACCCATTAGCTGTGAGTTTGGTGTCTCGATACGAGCAGATGCCTATTTTTATTTATTTTTTCTCCTCTTAATGGCTTCACTTGTGATCTTCTAGGAAGTGGGTAAATAATTGATGTTGGGTTTTATTCGGTCAGCTGTGTGCTGGGATTTCTATTTTTAGGAAAAATCTGCCTGAAAGAAACATTTTAAAGCTGCTTTGAATCCAACAACTAAAGCCTTAAGTGTAAAAAAAAAAAAAAAAATCACCCGCCAGAAGTGACTCGAATCTGATTTCTTTGACCCTAATGTGACCCTAATGTCTGTCTGAATACACAAATCTGATCTGAGTCACTTTCGTATATATGTTCCTAGGTTGGATGCATATCCTATACGTGGTCATGTGACTTGAATGAGAACGGTCAATTTAGAGTTCATACGATGTACGCTATATTGCCAAAAGTATTCGCTCGCCTGCTTTCACATGCATATGGATTTATCCATAACATCCCAGTAACATCCCATTTTTAATCCATAATGTTTAATATAATGTCAGGTGTAAGTATGAATGTAAAACAGTCATGACCTGCAAATCTGACCCGACCAAAAAACAATAGAATGTGAAAGATGTACCCTTCCACCATAAGCCCCTCCCCCAACTCCATTATGGGCAAAATGTCCCTGACGCTGATCAACTGAAACACCAAACTTTTGTCACTTGAGTGCCTCTTTATTTATTTTCTCTCCGTCTGTGTCCGCGCAGTCATTCAGGTGCTCAGTGCATCACGTGCTCGTACAAGGCCACCTCAGGGCTGCTGTATCCTCTGGAGAGGGGCTTCATTTACGTCCACAAGCCCCCGGTGCACCTGCGCTTCGAGGAGATCTCCTGCGTGAACTTCGCCCGAGGCACCACCACGACGCGCTCCTTCGACTTCGAGATCGAGACGAAGCAGGGCAACCAGTACACCTTCAGCAGCATCGAGAGGTACGCGACCCAGAATTCCCTCCACAGCGACGGCACTGTCAGATGTCTACGCGCAATAATTTTTGCACCCCGTCTGTATCGTTTCTCCGTCTTGTAGAGAGGAATACGGCAAGCTGTTTGACTTCGTTAACGCCAAGAAGCTCAGCATCAAGAACAGAGGCATAAAGGAGGTAAAGTAATCACGTAGCGTGTAAACAGATGGAGCCTGGCTGTGTGCGTGCGTGACCCGGCTTCATTACACACAATAAAAACTGAACATAACCATCTAACCTCCTAAGGGGTTGGATTTTTTATTTATTTTTTATTTTTTAGAACGTGATGTAAATGGATGTAATTCTTTATCGCCATCTCCTGGACAGGACGGTGTAGTGCAGTTTTTGAGGCTATAGTATTTTTTTTGTAGGACATAAAGACGACCGGAGGCTACAGCGACTCCGACGAGGATGAGCACGATGCTTATCTGGAGAGGATGAAGGAGGAGGGTAAAATCAGAGAAGAGGGAGACGAGTCCGAGGGAGACAGCGGTGAGTGGTGCGACTGCCGTGTAACATCTTTTCAGCAAAATGCGCTGTGTAACTAATATCTCTTTCTGCAGACGAGTCCTTCAATCCTGGCGAGGAAGACGATGATATTGCTGAAGAGTGAGCTATATTTATTTATTTTTTTTGATAGGGTGATCATAGCTATTTTGGTAAATATTTATATTTCTTCTTTTCTTTTGTGTGCGCGTACGTGCTCCGACAGATATGACAGTAACGCCTCAGCGAGCGACAGCGAGGGAGGAGATGATGATGATGATAGCGAGGGTGAAGGGAAGAAGAAGAAAGTGGAAAAGAAGCCCAAGAAGCCGGTGAAGGAGAAGAAGGAGAAAAAACCACGCAAAGAGGTAAACTCCCTGAGCTTAAATGCTGATTTTTTTTTTTTTTCCCCAATTTTGTCCTCCTCTGTACACAATCGTAGTGTTGATGATTTGGCTGTGATTAGACACGGTGGTCCGACCACTGAGCCTTCGGTGAAAAGAAAATAATTCGAATCTGTTCCCGTTTAACCTACACTGTTCGTCCACTTACGTGTGCGTGTTCCAGTCATTTCTCTGCCTCGTGTTGATGATGCACAGACACCAGATTCCCACAGAGACGACAAAAAGGTCCATTCTGGTTTATTTTTTATTATAATTTTTTTTTCCTCCCCTGTTGGGCACTCGACTCCGCATGTGTCCGAGGGTGTAAATAAAAATGTAATTAATACGATCCATGTGTGCAGCATAATTACTTCCTGGTGTGTTGTGAAATGTGCCGTACTAGTGATGCACAGATGATTGTGTGCGTGTGTGTGTGTGCGTTCCCGAGTACAGAACCTGACTGCTGTGCTGTTTATATTAGGACAGTCAAATTTGCTTAACATTAGATTTAGTGTAGTATTTACGTGTGTGAATCCAAATGATAAAATATTTGGTACTGCTGCAGACAGAGAACACAGCTTTCATCTGTCTCTGTGTGTATCTGTATGTGTGTTAAATTATTAAATTTTTTTTCCTTTCATTCAGTCATGAATCACGATTCTTTTGTGTGGTGAGTCACGTATCGCGTATCCTATTTCATATAATAGGAATTTTTACATTTAAAATAGAAATGTAGTGAGCGCAGAAACTTCCGACTGGCGCAATAAACGCACTTTTATGCCGTTACATTATCAAAAATCATGCACGTTAAAATCCTCAGGTCTTGCCTCCGAGTGGGGCAGTGGTAAAGTGCTCGCCCTATCATCCAGAGATTGCGAGTTTGAGTCCAGGGTGATGCTGTAACCTTTTGCAGCAGGAGGTCTAGAGAGAGCTCTTGTACCTAGGTGCTGATTTGATTAAAATTTCAATTCTATTCGTATCACCACAGAGGTATCGTAATATCGTATCACGAGGTGAATGTAGATTCCCATCCTTTATATGGTTGGTCCTAGAAGAACCCATAGTAGCTGCCTGTTTGGGGTTGTTCTGATCCAGTTGTCCATGCGTCATAATTTGGACCTTGTCACAGTCACTTAAAGCCTTACAATTATTAATTTTCTGCTTCCAGCACATCAACAGGATAATTTTCTGCCTAATATATCCCACCCACATCCAAGCGTCATTATTGTTCCTGTAGCTACTCTGACTCATATAATGAGTCATCCAGCAGATGGCGTCATCCTGAAACATATTTTATAGCTAATAATTCTTAAACCTAAATGACTAGATGAGAAAAGTTCAGGAAAAAAAAAATCTGAGTACTATAGCACACCAACAGCAATATAACCGGCCCGCTCTTTCACTGACAGAAAAAGGTGAAGGATGCCGGAGCTCCTAAGAGACCCATGAGCGCCTACATGCTGTGGTTGAACGCCAACAGGGAACGAATCAAGTCCGAGAACCCGGGAATCTCAGTCACGGAGATCTCCAAGAAGGCCGGAGAGATGTGGAAGCAGATCGACAAAAGCCGCAAAGAGGTTGGTAACAGCAGTATCACGGCATCATTTACAATCAGGAAGAAGTCATCCTTTTATATGACCCTAAATAATAATTATAATTAAAGTAAACTACAAAGCTATCACGCACTTCCCTAAAAACACTTATCTGACTGTTATCACTTCCTGTAATAACTCGTTCAAGCTTCACATAAACAAAAGAGACAGAGGGAGAACTTGACTGACCCTGAGCGCTCGCTCTCTCTTTCTCTCTCTCTCTCTCTCTCTCTCTCTCTCTCTCTCTCTCTCTGTGTAGGAGTGGGATAAGAAGGCAGAAGAAGCTAAACGGCAATACGACAGAGCGATGAGGGAATATAAAGAAAGCGGCGGAGGAGCTTCGTCATCTGCCGTCAAGTGAGCCAACACACACATGCTCCTGCTTTATTCACTTTATTAACATGCCTTAAAGACACCAATTCCATAAAATCTCATTTTAAAAAAAGGTTTACCGCTACGCTAAACTCGTAATCAGTAATGAAATTTCATCAGCAAATAAGATTTAACCCCGCCTTGTTTACTCTGCTGTAAACACGACAGAGAAAAGAAGAAGAAAGTTGTGAAAGCGGACGAGAAGAAAAGGAAGAGCGGAGGAGACAAGGAGCGAGACAGAGGTGGAAACGAGAGTTTTAAGAGCAAAGAGTTCATTTCCAGCGAGGAGAGTTCATCCGATTCCGATCGCGGCAAAAGTAAAAAGCGCAAGGTACCACAATCTCCTATAATCACTTATACAGTATAGTTCATCAGTTATAAAATAGAAAGTAATGTGTCATTATCTTTGATTATGGCAGGCTGATGAAGATGATGACGATGAGGAGGAAGTCGCCTCTACACCACCCAGCTCGGAGGAGGAGTCCGGCTCTGACTAAAGGCACACACGTCCGCTGGGGTTCTGAGAACTTGACCTGCCGCTCAGTATAAACTACCAAACTACATACCGTGTTTTCACTGAACGTTATCGAGCAAGCGGTGCCGAGAAACAAAATTAAAATTGGCTAAAACACAATCTAGATGATTGGACCACATATTTACAGCTAACGCAATAATCCATACGTTAGCTAGCAAGCTTTTAGAGTCTGGGACAAGCATTAGAAACAAATGTTTACACACAAAAAAAAGTTTTGTGAGAATCATTGCTTTTACAGAGATATCATCAATATTTTTGTTTCCTATTTCTAAATTAAAGTCACAGGATTTCCTTTAATATTTTTTTTCACGTTCAGGGAAAACGGTGCAGTCTCTCATGCTGAATGTCAGCAATGTTTCAGACCACCGCTGTTATTTTTAGGACATTTCTATTTTATTTTTTTTTTCTAAATATCCTCTCAGGCATCGCAGTCACCCATAAAACACACATGTACACACACTGACCGATCGTTGGACCAATTTTTTTTTTCTGCCTCCTCAAGCACTGGTGTAGATTCCCTATACGGCGAACGGAGACCATGGAGAGGCGGGGACTGTTTGTTATTGACTTTCATTTATGTCGACGTTTGGTTTCTGATGGCTACAATGCAACTAGAGCTCTTTACTATCTCTTCTCCTATTTGTAGAAACTTTGATTAAAAGGAAGAAAAAAAAATCAGGGATCATTAGCGTTATCTTGTGTGTTTGTTTCCCTACACTTTTGCAAGAACCTGTACTGCAGTTTGATTTGAATATATGGATGTTACGTTTTGTCGCAATATCAATAAATGTTTTGTAATAAACTTTGCGTGTGTGTTAGATGAGCTTGTAAGACTCAAAATCCCAATAAGAAGCCGTTTATACACTCCCAGGATAAAGATCATTTAATCTCAGGTTGGTATTTCAGGTGTCTGTTCATCTGTCACACCGGAGATGGTTTTTAAAAACTATTAGATTTTTTTTTGCAGCTTTAATTGATCAAATTCCAGGAGTTTACAAGTTCATACACACTAAATTGACTTTTGTATTTGACGTGCGTCTATAATATTCTAGAGTTTACATTGTTTTTTACTATGGAGCATGACTATATAAAATGTCATTAACTAAATGAAACAATTATACTGTTGAATAGTGATCAAATAATTTATTTGTATTAATTTCAAAATCAATGACACAATTAATTCCAATTTAAATAATTTGTTTAGTGACATTTATTTAATATTGCTAAACTTCACCCATAATATTTTACTATCTAACTCATGATTAGAAAAGTATTGGGAATACACCTATTGCTGATTTAAAAAAAGTAAATAAAAGAGGCTCATTATTAGAAACCTGCTTTTTACTTCGGAGCAGTTTCCAAAAACCAAAAGGTTATTTGTATATATAATTTTTGAAAGAAATGATGAATGAGGGCGAGCTAACACATTACATGATGGCCCAAATACAAGTCCAACCGGGACATGATCAAATTCCTCATGAAGATGTAAAAACGATGGACACGGATGAGACTCTTAGCCGCAGTAAAATATTTGAATGATGCAAACGTTTTAAAGAAGGGCGTACACAAAGCTCAAATTGAAATGCAGTGCAACCAGTTATGCGCGTATGTGATGTATATTGCAGAAGATCCTTAACCCTAGATCTCCCAATCCACACTCCCATGTCCCTGTAGAGATGCGCTGAAAAGCCGAATCTCTCTGGGGAGCAAAATATTCCCTCAATCTGTCAGTTATGCAGCTTTGTGGCAGAAGTCTTCCCCTGAACTCACTCTTCTGTTTGGGAAAAGCTCATGCAGTGGTGGTCGGGGTTGGCCATGGTGAACAGCACTTTGTTTAATTGATGTAACACAGGAAATGTATGGAGTTCAACATTATGGAGGAGAACATTTCAGAGTGTGAATGGGTTCAACTTAATCGTAAGAATTTTTGGCTTCTTATTTTACTCAAAATGCTGTACCTCTGATTCCTTTATTTACTTCTCCAAATTCATCCCTTAATGAGGACTCAAGGAAAGGATGCAAGAGAAAAGGAACAAATCCAGACAAAATAACACACATTTTTCTGTTATATGGTTTTTGTGGGGACCTATAACACGATGGATGTACACCAGGTCGACTGAACTTCCAAATAAATGGTTTATGCATTACAGTACAGTATCCTATGGAATATTTCAACAGTGTCAGTGGAGTTTAGTCCTGTTTAGTTGTTTCAGGACATTTTGGTTATACACCAATCAGCCATAACATTAAAACCACCTTCCTTATTATTCTGCCACGACCAGAAGCAGCAGATCTTTTAAGTTGTGAGGTGGGGCCTCCGTGGACCGGACTTGTTTGTCCAGCACATGCCACAAGTCAGACATTTTTTTCCGTTCATAATCCTCTAGCTTTTGAGGTAAATATTTATCTTAGAGAGCACCTGTCAAGATTATCCAGGAATGGTGTGTTTTGGGTGTGTGTTTTTCAGAGCACTTTGGAAAGACATTATTGTATTTGTATGTAGAAAACAGCTTCCAAGTTTAGATAAAACTCTTGCTGCTGATAATAATTATATATATATATTATATATATATAATAATTCACTAATACAGATTTGCTCTGATTATTCAAGAAAAATAAAGCAAGTGCCCAGGCAAGTAAATGACTGATAATTACATAAAATGGACAAAGAAACAATAAGAAACGGAAGAACGTGGGTGGAATTGTTGAAAGAATAGGAAAGTCTTTCGGCACAGCTTTAAAAAGGAAGTTGCAGGAAATGTCTGAAAGTTTGAGCATTAAGACACAAAATGGCTCTTTTCCTACCATAACATATAAGACAGTCTAATTTTTCAGGACCATATATATTAACCGCCTAGGTTTTGGGTTCCCATTTTCCCATTGTGCCACCATGCAGGGCAGCTCTGGCTCCTCAGAGCATGAAAAAAATAAGCTTCTCTGGTGGTGTGCTGTTGTGTCTGGCACCAGGACGATGGCAGCAGATCCTTTAGTGGCTGTGCTATGGGTTGTGGGGTGGGGCCTCTGCGGCTCGGATTTGTTGGGTGCCATATTTTTGTTACTCGGATGCACAGGGGCTGTGGTGCACAGGGTGTTCTGGTGCCTTTCTATTGGGGCCAGCATTCAATCTGCCTCATTGGCTTTTCTGTGGGATCGGACCATACAAGCTGGCCTTTGGTCGCCACAGACAGGAGTGAGCCTTCGGTGTCCATGATCCTGTCACCAGCTTACTGGTACTGTATATAGTTGGTGATCAATGTTCAGTTCACTTGGCGGTGGTGTTATTGTTAGAACTGATTGGTGGGTGTATGGTGGCTTAGTGTCTAGCACTGTCGCTTTCCACCTTCAAGTCCTGGGTTTGATTCCCACGTTGGGTCTGTGTGCATGGTGTTTGGATGCTCTTTCCATGATGGGTTTCCTCCCACAGTCCAAAGACACGCTGATTGGAGTTCCCAAATTGCCTGTAGACTGTGAATGTTGACCAGAGTTCCTACCATGGTCGTACAAAATGGGAATAAATACAGTGGTCACCATTGGCCTCCATGGTCCCCAGTTGGACTAAAGAGGGTCCCTGATTGATGCATTGGTTATATACTGTATCTTATGATCATGTGTTCTGCTTACCTTTAAACTACTATAAACCAGTACTCTATATAAATTTACATATAGATAGATAGATAGATGGATAGTACTGGAGTGTAGGAGTGTTTAAAAGTAAGCATAAAACAAGATCATAAGGTTAAAATGTCAGACAGTGGTTCATACCATGGGCTGAAACTGGCACTCAGAGTATTTCTGTTTTATTACAGGGTACTTAGAGTTAATAGCCGGATTAATTGGGCTCTTAAATTTCAGTTGGGTTCATTCCAAATTTCAATACTTTAAAATCAATTTGGCTCTTGAAATAATCTATAAATGATAAATAACTTGGAACTAATGTGTTTTGCTGATGGGAAGATCAAGAATAACGAGTTCTCTGGTTCTAATAAATAGGCAGAAGCTTTTTTTTTATTATTAAATAAATCTGTACTGAGGGAGTCTATGGAATTTGTTTTGCGATCAAAAAGTTTAAGTGTATCTTTGCGTGTGTGTGAAAGAGAGAGATGTAAAAGTTGATAAAAGATAAAAGCTTGTGCAGTGTACCAAATAATGATCTTGCCTCATAGACAAACAGCACGGAGTTCATCAGAGAGAGTGTGTGGTTTTCAAGCTATGCTCTGGCGAATTAGCCGGTGTGGTCTTTAATATATCTCGGGGAAATGGGATTGTAAATGTGACTGTGGTTTTTTTTTTTTTTCTTTCTTAGAATGATGAAAATAGACAAATGGAGCCATTTCCTTTGGCTTTCTGCAGAGCATGATCTAATTGGAGGACGTCCAGGGAGTGTTCCACCTCTTTGCCTGTTTTCAGCTCTGGTGGTGTGGGATTTCAAAAATAATGCCATTAACGGGACGAGTGCATGTTAATGTTTCTCCCCCTCTTCGCCCTCACATCCATTTGTCTCGTGGACCCTGTTGAATGTCATTGACTTGGGCCGCCGTACTACTGTCCCTAATGTGCACATGGCACCAGATATGCTCTATAATGTACAGGAAGCTACGTTCTTTCAGTAACACCCTCCCTTTGTCTGCTAACTTGAAAGCATTTTTTGACATGTAATTGACTCAATAAACAACCGCAAACATAATGGGTCCACTTCAGTGTAACTGGAAATGCCTTTCCCCCTCCTCAATAAGTACACAAGTTGCACATTACAGTCGTCCCAGATGGATAGAACGTACGTATTCTCCAGGGTGTTTAGATTTAATGCGGCGGCAGAGTATACTTTATAACTGAAAATTCCTAGGTGTGATCCAGAAACAAAAACAGGCCAGGAGATGGATTGTCTAATGTGCACATGCATGCTTCTGACAATGAGATGGACTGATATCCCATCCTGAGTGTATGTTCCACATCCACCGCGAGCCTGACCAAGATAAAGCACTTACTCAAAATGAATGAATGAATGGCTTGACCAAAACCATGATGTTTATATATATATATATATATAAATATACTGTACATATAGGTCAAAAGGTTGGACACACCTTCTAATTCCATGGTCTTTTTAGATTTTTATTTCTTTCTATGTTGTACAACAATGCTAAAGGTGTCCAAAAATATGCAATAATCTATTTTGAACAGTAAGTTTTGGTCTTGCTTTCCTGGGAAGGTCTTCATGAGAGCCAGTTTTATCATGGTGCTTGATCAGTTCTTGCAAGAACTGATCCAGAACAGCCGACCTTAATGTCTTGTTACTTAAGCACCTAATGCCGTATGTGTTATTTCACAGTTTTGAAAAAATCCGGTATTATTCTAGAATGTAGAAAATAAATTACTAAAAAAAAAAAAAAACATTGAATTTGAATTTGAAGGAGAAAGTGTGTACCAGACTTTTGACTGGTCATGAGGCACACCTGATTTCTTCATATTTTGCTTTCAAAGAGTCTTCCTTGTATTTTTAATATAGGCTCGAGGAATAGTTCTCCAGGCTTCCTGAAGGATTTGATTGTCCCTCATTTTTGGCAACGTCCTGCTCTCGCGGTCATTCCACTCCCTCTACCTGAGCAGTTTCAGAGGAATGTTTTTTGTTTGTTAAGCCACACAGTGAGATATTAATCATTCAAGCATAAAATAAACATCTAATTTAAGGCATGAAACAGGTGCAGATGGTGACAGATGATTAAGCCAGTGATTATTTTACAGCTGATGCTGAATGATGAGTGGTTGGAACAGACGAGAGGGGAAATGAGGTTGCTGCTGAGGTTGGTACATAAATAGTACCTTTACGCACTTTGCAACACATTTGTTCCCATTTCTTTAATTTAATCTACATCATGTAATTTAAATTAATATAAAGAAATGAGACTCCAGAACTTTTTCATAGTACAATACATTTATACAGTACTACGGTGCATGATGTGTTTCTTAAGGCATTTGTTTTGCTAAAAGACATCAGATTTAATGAATATAATAGTGCAATCAGTACAGTGTAGCAAATGCATCCAAATTCAATAAACACAATACAACAATGCACTAATACAATATTAGTATAATAATGTTTGTTTCATAGAGTGGAGTCCCAAAGTCTAGTGTAAGTGCTTGTCATTTGCATTATTTTCTCAGTTAATACAGTGATTTGTATTACAAATTATATTATTCACAATATCATAAGTGAAAAGTTGAATTGACTCTTTAAAATGTTTTTAGGTTTGAAATTTTAGAAGGTTTTTTGATGCACTGGAGCTGGAGCAAATATATCAAATGGTTGTCTCGAGAAATGCTTCAGTAGAAGTGATAATGCGTGAGGGAAAAGTTAAGGTTTTGTACACAGGAGTTAACATTTTGCAAATTGACTCATGTCTAAATAGGACCCTAGAATTATCACAGGACTTATCTTTTGTATTTTGTACACAGGAATTATCTTGAGTGTTAATTCTTTCAGTGTGGTGAAAAAACATGCTAAATGTTGTTTACTTACATAAATGTTACACAAATGTCATCTGACAGGAAGCGTCACCATATCCCCTATTATACTTTTTATATATAACGGCTCCAGTCATTGCAAGATGACTGAAGGAGAAGCCTTCAAGGATGAGAAGCCTCCAAGGATGAGAAGCCTCCAAGGATGTATGCCATTACATATCACTTATCCACTGTAACAGCCAGAACATCTGTACGAGCTGCTGTTATGGAAAATGAATGGACAATCTTCTAAATAGAGAATTCAACTGCACCAAAATAAAAAAGTGCACATCTTAAGATTTCATTTCGTCACCTTTAGCTTTGATTAGATCATGTGTGAAAGTTCATCAGTGCATGTGTAAAAATGAACCACTCTTTCGCAAGTTGGGTCCTGGGATACAGTAGGTCCATGCGATTAGGGATGAAAAACTCGATAGATGTGATAACCTGGTCATTTAGTACATTCAGGTTGTCAGCTGACTTCATTTGTTGCCACATAACGTTACTGAGCCTAGACCTGATCAACTAAGGCAACCCCGGATCATCATAACACTGTCTCCAGATGCTTGGCTACTATGCATGATCGCTCCACGCACTTCCCTTCTTACCCTGACACACCCATCGCTCTGAAATAGGGTCAATCTGGACTCATCAGACCACAGGACCTTTTTGCGTTGCTCAAAACTCTTGACCAAACTAAAGCTTTTTTTTCCTGATTAGTCTTTCTAAGGAGTAGTTTTCTTATGGCCACACAGCTGTTTAGTCCTTATCTCTAACTCTAGAGTTCTCATCACATTGTGTGTGTGTGTGTGTGTATGGAAATGCTCTTACTTTCACTATTAAACATAACTTTGGTTTTTACTTTTGATTTTCTTTTCCCACACGATTCCACCAAGTGTTTAAGTGATCTTCAAGTGATCTTTAAGTGATCTTTCCGACCTCATTTCTTCCACAAAAGGTGACAGTTCAGCACTATCCTTCCAGATTTTGCTGAATGTGTTGAAGGGTTTCTAACCAAGTTCCAGTCATTTAAAATCTCCTTAGATGTTTTCTTTGCTGGATGCAGCCCAATAATTGTGCCATTCGGAAATAGTGTCTTTTTTTTTAGCCAGACAGCGTGTAACGTTTATTATGTATAAAATCTGCAGGATTTTTTTCTTTTTTAAATCCATGATCCTAAAAGCCTAAAGATAACATTTCATCCTACTGTAATGACCATAAATAAACAAATCCCCTTTTATTTCAATAGATTTGAACATTTTCACATGTGAATTAGCCCATTTATTAGCCTGTTAAGTAACAGCATGTTTCCGGATAGAGCTGTGAGATTAATGTCTGAGTTTAGCAGCCCGAAGTACTCGGCCGACGTGGTGATGCTCTATCTCACACTTTGTTTAGAAGAGCTTGAGAGGTTAGCAAATGAACGCGTCATTAAGGAAACATAGCGGACCCCAGAGACACAAGAGAGGATGAGCTGAAAGAGGGAGGAGAGAGAAGAGCGTTAATGGTCATTTAGCCGCCTTACTCTTTTTTCATCCCTGCATTTAGTGCTGGAAGCTGAAAGCACTGAAGTTCATTCAGAGGCTGAGGGGAACAAGATAAGCTTGGCTGTATTGCAGCTCACGTGTTGCGGCCTTCTCCTACCCGGACACAAACAGGACGACGCTTATCGTAGACTTGTTGACAAGCTGACCTCATCATGTTCGGCTGGGTCGCCGGGTTCTTCACCTATGAGACGACTAAGTCTGTGGTGGTCAAGAGCTGGTCGGTGGGAATCATCAACCGTGTGGCGCAACTCCTCATCATCATTTACTTTGTCGGGTAGGAGCTTAGGAATGTTTGCATGCTCGTATATGCGGATAGTTTATGCGCACAGATCTGCCAATGTAAATTGACAAGAATCTGTTGCATTTAATGCACGGTTGCAGCTAAATTGATTTGTTTATTACATGAGTATCCTGATTATGCGATACAGCAAACATGTAGGACGAACTTTGATCCATTCGAAGGACTAGTTTTCTTTGTATAGAACGAAATTTTTACAATAGACATCATCGCAACAGAGCTTTAGACATGTCTTCCGATCTTTAATGAGCTATAATAAGGTCATAGTGGAGAGGAAAAACTTCCTGAGATGACACATGGAAGACCAAATGGAAACTCATGCTCTTCATGGAGACTCTGGAATGTGTGATTATAAATCAGTCCAGTATACTGATGCTGAATTTGTGTGAATATTATGGATAAGAGTCCTGAGATGAGTCCAAATGACACTGGGACATGAACTGAACAGAATTATTAGAGAACAAATCGTTAGTTATGCTCAAATTATGCCTTAATAATGCACTTCTTCTATAAAGTGGTTCATGGCTTTGCCCTGACATCTGTATGTACCGATTAGACGGTTCGACTAGACCTTTAAATTGATTCAAACCTCAATTATGACTCAGAAATAACTCACAGCATATCTGTCAGTAATTTATAAATAATAAATTACTCGGACCTAATGTGTTCTGGTGATGGAACTGTCACACTAAAGAGATAAAAAAAGCCTTTTGTCTGTAATAAATAGCCGAAGCAAACAATATTAATCATGAAATAATTTTGAAAAGGGCTGAGAAAATGGATTTATTCTTTGTTTATAGAGGTTTAAATCCACGCTTAAAAGCGTCCCCAGTGTCAAGACATTTGAGAAGCCCTGCTTTAATCAGTGCAAAAGTGTTAAAAATAATAATTGCACGTTAATGCACATTTGCACATCTAACATGCATTTGCACACGGTCTACATTTTGCACACATGGGACTGGACATTTCTGTTTGACATTGTTTTTTCTATTTCAACTCCATTTCAATTCTATTTTATTACTCGTACATAGAGTAAATTTTACTGCTTCTAAGTCTTCTATATTTGTATAATTTTTATATACTTTTTATATTTTATATTCATAATTTAAATACTCTATTTTCCTTTTTATACTCAAATTGTTTATTATTATATTCTTATTTCATATTTTATATTCTTTATTTGAATACTTTATTTAATATTATTTTTTGTTTTTATATTCTTTATTTAAATACTCTATTTTCTTTTTTTGTATGACTGTGTATGTGACAAATAAAATAATTTTTTTAAATAATAATAATAATAATAATAGGTTATTGTCACGAATCGGGTGTTACGGGCTGTTGTTAACGGGTTTTCAAAACATAAAGAGTCTTTTATTCAAAACAAACAAACCATACTGAAACTAAACAAACAAAACACTGGCTCCTTCAGCGTAACACACACAGGGGCTCTTTGAACATAACACACACTACATAAGCTCTATGTTGTGACACAGGCTTAATGACGACATACAGGCTCTAATACCTTCTTTCAATATAATACTCTCTTAGATGTAATACAAGCTCTCATGCTCCTACGAGCGACACACACACACACACACACACTTGCGCTCCTATGAGCGACACACACTCGCGCTCGTAGAGCATACACAGGCTTAGAGCTTAGATTAAAGGCAGGGAGGGACACTAGAGACAGGGGAGGGACACTAGAGACAGGGGAGGGACACTAGAGACAGGGGAGGGACACTAGAGACAGAGGGGAGACACTAGAGACGGGAGAAAATAGCGACATGGAAAGAACCTAGAGACATGAGGAAGAAACAAACAGGAGTAACTGGAAACAAGAGGACTATAATCACACTACACAATACTCACATAATACAAGTATCCTTCTTCTCACACCTTATTTCAGGGATTAATGTCTCACAGCACTCTGTGCTTTATGTAAAATATTCCAGTAGTCAAATCATCCCTGAGCTGTACACGTCTAGCCAACGAACACAGAATATTTTAGTCGCAAATCAGCCAGTTTTGCTTTGTCCGAGACTAATGCTGTCTGTCTGTGTAGAACATAATGACTCTAATTCTCTAATTTCATTAGACTACTGCCTCTTTTTTTTTTTTCAATTTTACTGATTAAACAAGAAAGCAATCATTGGAAATTAAATAACCAGAGGAATTAATACTTTAGCTATTTTTCTGCCATGTGTGTGTATGTATTTACAGCTGGGTGTTCATCCATGAGAAGGCCTATCAGGTTCGTGACACTGGGATCGAATCAGCGGTCATGACAAAAGTCAAGGGCTTCGGCTTCCTCAACGACAGTTTGATGGACGTAGCCGACTACGTCATGCCTACGCAGGTTAGCGAGACCTCCTCTGTAGCGAAAACGTCCCCTGTTAATCAAGTATCAAAAAGTGTTTCAGTGTGAGAAATTATTAAACTCTGACATTTCCCAGGGTGCATCAGTGTTCTGCATCATCACCACAATGGTCGTCACAGCCAATCAGACGCAGAGGACATGTCCCGAGGTTGATCTTTCATAACCCTGTTGAACTACAGTAATGAGGGAGATAATACTGTACATACTGTACACACATGCACAACCTTGTTCTCATGTCTTTCAGTCTTTTTCTCTTTCTGTCTTCATTAGTCCGATAAGAAGTTTAACTGCAGCACTGATCACGACTGTGAGAAATTATTGTCCTCAAACCTGGCCAGTGGTATGTGTCTTCTTCCTTCTTTCCTTTTGTTCCTTCCTTCCATCCTTCATTCCTAGCCTTCTGCTTATCTTACTTTTCCTCTTCTTAAGTTTTTATCATTTGTTTTAGACGTCCTTCTGAGCATCTTAAGCAACAGAGGACGAGAAAAAATATGAAAGGGACAGAGGAGGATAAAAATACATGTTGAGATGGATTATAGTATATCTCGGTCAGAGTCTTTGTTAGATGACAATTTTTTTGCTCTTGCTTTGTTTATTACTTTGTAGATTAAATTGAAAATGAATAAAAATAAAAAAAATATATTCCTGATGCAACCCTCCAATTTTATCCGGGTTTGGGACCGGCACTGCATCCAGTAGCTGTGGTTTGGGCATTGGGTGGGAATCGAACCAGGGGCTTCTGCAACCACTGAGCCACCGGTGCCCTCATTAGCAAGCATACAGTATGTGAGGCTAGGAAATCCCACCTTCCACTTTATGACTGAATGAAAAATGCACTCCTGTCTGTGATGCACTGGTTGCACTGGTTAGATCCCCAGTGCATATAAAATGTGAGCCAATTCTAAAGCTCCAAAGCTGAATTTGATTTGTTGTGACCTTAGCACAGTTTAACATCGTTTAGCTAAAGTCATACAGTGAATATTTATTTATTCATTTTAAATCACATTGTTGTTAATGATGAGGATTATTTTGCGGTTGTCTAAATCTCGTAATAGAATTATGAAAATAGGACCTTGCAAAAATTTTTGTTTCTTCAACATATTCTCAAAATAAGATTTTTTTTCCTAAGTATTTTTTCCCTTTCTTTCATGTCTGTTTTGGAGCTCCGTAATCAGTTTATCACCTTAAAGTTATTTTTATTCTACCTGCCTTCACTTTGTAGGAAAGATAACGGGCAAGTGTATCACTGAGGCTAACCGATGTGAGATTTTAGGCTGGTGTCCAGCAGAGGATGAATCCCAGAGACTGTATGAAATGCACACACACACACACACACACACACACACACACACACACGTGCATGGCTGTTTTTTGTATTTGGCCAGAGCTTTGGTAATCACTGGTCACCTCCCAGAACTAAATGATCATGATACCTAGGTGCCAATTCAATTAAAATTGCAATTCTGTAAGTATCATGATTTCAAAAATGTCCCAATTTGATTTTACATTTCCCCACGATTTTGTTACAATTTTAAACCTTTAAAAAAGTTCCATGAGTAGCTAAATGTAGCCCGTTACTTATAACATTAGTTTTCTCACTTAAAAACGAAACGCAGCATTCATGGTGTCATCCACCACAATTATTATTTCTAAACCAACGGCAAATAATTCACTCCTATGACATGGATAAAAATGTTTTAATAGTTCAGCGTGCGCCACCTGCAGGATTATAAACCAACGTTAACGACACAAATGACTCCAAAGTGTTAATATTTAACTTGACAGTGAGCATGTGGGTTGAGTAATTTAAAGTTATTTGCGCTGGTATTGTTTTGAGACTGGTGTAAGCATGTTTGTGACAAATTTGCTTTGCAGAAAAGGAAAATCAGAGGCTTTTAACGGGCGCAATTTTTGATGATATAATAGCATAAAAATGCGTTACTGTTGTGCCATTCGGAAGCCAATCTGGCCAATCACCAGTCACGTCTGATTAAACTGAAAAAAAAAACCAGCCAGTTCTGGTCACTTGCTGATCAACCGGTTCATCTCTATTATAAATGTGAAAATATGTTTTTAAAAATTGAATATGGAGTCAGTGTGCCAATACTGCCATTTTTATATATACTTAAATGGCAATACTTTTTGCCATTTGCCAAAATAAAGAAAGAAAGAAAGAAAGAAAGCAATGTTGTATGAATGTATTGATGTTTGTAGGAGGCAGACAAACATCACTACAACGTCAAAATGTCACCACAAGGTCATGATACTCAGATCCGTCTAGACTTGTGGGAACATTTAGTCATAAAAACATGCACACTTCCACTTTCCACTTCTACACTTCAAAGCATGCTGCATGTTGTGCTATTTCCCTTTTCAACTGAATGCCTACGCTGAATTTGGGGATTTTTTACTTCTCATAATGCTTGCTTGTTGAAAATTTGGTTTTTGATTTAGCTCATAGTACACATATTTGTATATACAGTACAAATATATCTTTGAATTGGCCACCCTGGGGTGTATTGTTGGAAGATATTAATCAATGATTGGATGATATGATTTATTATTATTATTATTATTATTATTATTATTATTATTAATAATAATAATAATAATAATAATAATAATAATAAATTGTTAATATTATATTTTATTATTATTATTATTATTATTAATAATAATAATATATTGTTAATATTATATTATATTATTAATATTATTATTAATAATAATAATAATAATAATTATTATTATTATTATTATTATTATTATTATTCAATTATGTAATGAGATATAGTACTTTTCATCCATTTATAGTTACATCTAATGTTGCAGAAGTTAGAGTTATCCGTTTCCTAACCATTCACTTTTTCTAGTTTTAAGACAAAATGGCTGCATTTACATGGACATTAATATTCCACTAATAATCAGAATAATATCCCAATCAGAATAAAAATGCATTATGTACAGTCTGACCAGATCCAACTCAGTACGGTGAAAGAAAGAAGGTGTAAACCATTCAAAAGGTAAATATTAGCCATGTAAACACTTGATCTAATTACTCTCTCTTGTGGGAATGAACATATTCTTTCTGGTTTCTGGTTGCCCCATGTAGGGGTCGATGCCATGTGGTAGTTTCCCATCAGTATATTGTTGCTTTGGTTCCTGTCTTTACTTCAGACTTTCATCCACTGGGTCTCTGGCTGAGGAAGAAGCACTGATTGGCTCACCGTGTCATTTGTAGGAAAGCATTTAACCAATCATGAATGAGACTAAACTCTTCTAACCAACTGTAGCGTAGAAGGCGGGATTTATCGGAAAAGATGGGAAGCCTATCCTAACCTCATAGTTGGAGAAAAATACTTCTTCTCATCTTTTTTTTGAGCTCTGTGAAACAGATCCACTTAAAGTTAAACACATTGGGTACACACATCTTATCAGATTAACGTCCATGTAAACATCGGTTAGAATCTCAAATCGAAAAATAATTTTAATTGCATTTAAGAAATGCCATTCTTGTAAATGTAGTAGTTATTAATGACAACCCATAAAGTGCGTAGACGTCTCAGAACAACTTTCCAACTGGCCGTTAGAAAGCAGGGACACTGGAGACTTCTTCCAGTTAATGTTAAATAAAGTGCGACACATTTCTTATGCAAATGTGTTTATAGAAACAATCAGAACAACCAATCAGAACTGAGTTTAACAATTCAACAGTGAGGTCGTATACTAGGCTCAAGATCCTTTCTGCAGTATAGTGAAAATATAATTGAGATCAACTTTTGTATTATTCACAAGCTTCAAATATATAATTGACCATAAGAGATTAATTAATGTTCTAATCCGGATCTAATCTTTGAAACCTCTTTGTAGTCAAACCTTTCTGAGATATTTTGTGGGTTGTAGCTGTTGGATTTGAAAAATCATTTCAAAATGTCAGCTCATACTTTATGTATGAGCCAGTTCTTTAAATTGCTTGGAGCAACCTTATATAAAAGATTTCCCAAGTAGGCACAAGACGTGTGTTAGCATTAATCTTAATAAGTGTTCATTAGTCTTGTAGCTGTTGCAACCTAAATGCCGTCATGTGGCTTTGTATCTATACGGGTTTTAGGATCATGGTTGAAGGAAATGGACCTGGATGATACGTGATTTATTTTGAAAAGAACGTTGCATACAAACTCTAACTTTTTTTCCTGCTGTTAACATTTTTCAGAATTCCGATGAATGAGGTTGAGAACTTCACAATCTTTATAAAGAACAGCATACGTTTCCCTCTCTTTAATGTCACAAGGTAAGAAATGGATACCAGAGTTACGCCAGAGCAAAGCTATGATACTCGGCCAAACCATGATGCCATTTTCTTAAGCTCTCTCTCTCTCTCTCTCCGTTTGTTCTTCTGTTTCAGAGGGAATATGAAGGCAAAAAACAATTTGTCATGTGTGTATGATCCCGTAAAGAACTCAGACTGCCCGATCTTCCGAGTGGTAGACGTGCTAAAGTGGGCCAGTGAGGATATCAATCACATCTCACAAAACGTGAGTACTGTCCCTCCTATATTGTTTTACGTATAACAAACCACCCCACTCCACTTCAGCCCCACCCACCCTATATACAGTTCCAGTCAGGAACCATAAATACATATGATGGATTAATATTCATCGCCATTCCCTGACTTTTTTTTTTAAAGCAAGGATCACTGTGTGTTACTACTAGTTGTATACAGTTTTAATAAACAAGATGTCATGGAATATTATCCAAAACTTAATCCTGCAATAATACCAAGGGTGAATCTAAAGATTAGTCAATGTCAAAGAAGAAAACACAGGAATAGCGATGGCACTACTCAGAACTCAAGATGTCGCAATGAGGCTACGCATGTGGTCTTATACACTTCATATACAGAAAGATATTTGGAATCCCTAGAAACAAGTAATGAATGTTCATTCTAGTACGTAATTAATACTTAATTCTAGTACAATAGAATTCAGACAAGGGAGACCTCTGCTGGCGAGGAGATGTACTGTCCTGGTTTGATGTGACATTTACTCACTCATCTTCTATACCGCTTTAGCCTGTATTCAGGGTCGCGGGGGCCTGGAGCCTATCCCAGGAGGCTTAGGGCATGAGGCAGGGTACACCCTGGACAGG